>CM048748.1:25018077-25618077 GCA_026315105.1 Locusta migratoria | reverse complement strand
ATCTGACTTAGCATTGACTACAGCCTCCAACTAGCACCTCTTACGATTCACGAACAGCACAACTTCACTAACAAATGTGTCAGAATTCATGTAGTGGTGATGGCGTGTTCGTGTTATAATCAAAATTGTAATAGCAGATAGACTCTGATTGCAATGATAATAGCTCAGTACAGTGAAACTCCGTGGTGCAATGAGCGTCACAAATACTACAGTCAAAGTTCCCAATAATTTTGATAATATTGTTTAAAGCATTCAACTTTCTTATAATACTATAAGTGAACTATTTTTGATTAATTGGTTCCAGGGCCTGGGTAGCGTACGCGTGTAACTGGTTGAGCAGAGTCTGGCATTTAACGTATTTCATAAAAATTACTTTCGTCAAGCCTGGTTAATCAACTATAATACTTTGACTACTGTTAGCCTGGTTACTTTCTACATAAATGAAACCAACTTTACTTTACGTGAAAACTCTCTTGCAAGTTAAAATCTTTTGCTTAATCATTGATTGCAAAACTTAGAACAGCACTGCACATTAATTTCTAGTCTCTGTGGATGTAACACGTTTAGCAATTCTTTAAATCGTGTAGCAATTTCTTTAAAACTGATCGTAATTACTTAAAAAAATGATTGAACTTGTTAGTCAATGTGCAGGCTTGCATAATCAACATAATCTAATAATGGTGATAATGGGATGACTACAACTACTTACAAAATTAAGACTGGTTTCAAAATAAGTCATATATAATTGAACCAAAGTTCTGATTGGGTTGACACTACATTAACATCCATACAAAATAAAATGTTACAAAAGTACTCATCTGTTTTCGTCGTATTCGCCGTGAAGTCCATACAAGGCAGATATGATTACAATAGGTACTCTTACTGCTGGTTCAAAAATATTTTTATCGACAACTCTTTGTTCAGCTCGTCTGAGTGAAATCTCCATGCATTGATAACACCTCGATACACCTTCTAATCTCCATGATTACAACAACGATCACACTAGGTGACAATAGACTTGATAACCAAACAATTACTTTTCTTGCACATATGAAAAAACATTACTCTGATCACTTTCGAGTATAAATAAACTTATTTCGCACTTCCTTCAATACATTAAACAGTACGCCTCTCAGGCTTATTGCAATTGCATTAAACTCGCGCCACACTGCGCCTACCGTGCCTCTGCACCATCAATAAAACATTTATGTGTTTACTATAGCGAGTCCGCTTCGCGACTTCTTCAGCAGAGCGACACTCACAGCTACTTCTTCTGTGCCAAAGACAGTCTTTACAACAGGTTCAACATTTTTCTCTGGCGCATTGCCAACTTACAGCATAAGAATGTCTGTGGATTCATGTGGGTTTACACATACAGTATATGTTTACACTAAATGATTCAATATAGAAAATGACGTTACATAAGTAATATATCTAGCATACAAGAATTGAAAATACGTGAAATGAACAAATTTAAGACAATATACACATTACGTTAAATCAAACTGTAAGATACACCGACAGGTGTACTCTTACAGTATACACCTAAAACTTTTGAATATTCTACCTTTGAGCTTCTCTATAATTACAATTGTTGTTTAGGGCCTACCGGTTCACTACTGAGTTCGTTCTATGACGCCTACCGATCATTAGAGAAGCAGCTTTTGATTCGTATGAAGCGCCTTGCTGTCAGTTGAATCTGTCGTGGCGCCCCCTGACTGTATAGACTGCCCGCACAACATGTAGCCAAGACGGGCTGCTTAGTTTTCCTTGGTAGGCGTTGCCAAGTGCATAAGAGACGGAGCTGTACGGCGGCACTACATTACGGTCCGCCATGTGACAGTGACCAGCCAATGACAGCGCAGTAACCGGCTGTAGCCCTCCGCCGATGCCGGCTTCATAAATGCACCGACCGAGAGTGGAAAAAAAAAGTTCAAATGTTTGTAGAGCTTGTGGGACTTAACTACGGGGTCATCAATCCCTAAACTTACAAACTGCTTATGAACTAACTAATACTAAGGACGGCACAAATATTCCGAGGGAGGATTCGAACCCCCGACCGTAGTGGCCGTGCAAACCGTGACTGGCACGCCGCAGACAGCTCAGCCACCGCGGCCGGCCCGAGAGTGGACAGCCAGTGCATACCCAGTAGAGTTGTGGCGATTCGTCAATGAGTCGTTCATTTGAACGAATAATAAAGAATCGTAAGAATCGAATCGTGATCCGGACGAATCGTCGTTCAAAAGAATCGTCTGTCTCGTGACGATTCCAAGACCCGACGATTCATGATTCGAAAGCAAGTGGCGAATCGTGCTGAATAATTACGAAAGCCAGAAAGTGTGTGAACAAAGGAAGCACATAACGAAGATGGTGAGCTGTTAATTATTAGCCTATTCACGAATTACAGATGACAGAAACAAAATGCAGCGAATTTTTTTTTTTTTTTTTTTTTTTTTTTTTTTTTTTTTTTTTTATGGGACTTAACTACGGGGTCATCAGTCCCTAAACTTACAAACTACTTATGAACTACTTACGAACTAGGACGGCACAAATATCCATGCCCGAAGGGGTATTCGAACCCCCGACCGTAGTGGCCGTGCAGACCGTGACTGTAGCGCCTCAGTCTCCTCGGCCACCGCGGCCGGCTGCAGCGAAATACACAGCTGCCAATACATATGAATATACGTCTTTTACACAGTTTACACATTATGTATTTAAACAAGCAATCCTTACACATTTATATTTCGCGTATCCGGAAATGGCTGTAACGATTAGGATATTGTATTCTGTGTTTAGAGAGGTTCAAGCTTTTCGAGTTCATCTATGTAGTTGTAGTTTTTGTTAAAACTCAATTTTACAAAAATATTCTTTTTATATGAAAATGCGATTCTAAATGTTTTTAAAGCCATCTCAAAAATATTTTATACTATTTTGGTTTTTATGTTATCAGCTTTCCTGAAAGAAACCGATTCTACAAAAAAGAAATATTTTAATAAACGTGAATTTCTTGCATCTCAAAAGATATTTAATATTTGGAGACGGATTTTTATTTTTAATGTTTATTTCGTGTTTATTGATTTTACATAATAAGTATTTTATAATGATTAGATATCTGTTAATTACCATAGATTTAATTAAATTTATATTTAAATGGCCGAAGTATTCAAACAGAACGAAAAAACATTTATAGGGTTACAGCATGATTCGAAATAAGTGACCTATGTTCACTATACCTACAACGCTACTAAATGAGCTATGATGACAGCAGAAATAGTTGGTAGTGTATTTATAACCGCTCCCAAAACTTCAGACTATTTTCTCGGAAATTTTTAAGAGCTGAATCGAATGGCTTTGCCTTATTATTTTAAGTCTTAACTTTACGCACCATAAATATTAAAAAATCCGATACCCATTTTGTCACCTCTTCGGCGTTTTGTAAGAATCGTGCCGTCGCAGACCAGAAAGAATCGTTAACGAATCGTAGGAACAGATGAAAAAGGTTAAGATTCCAACATCTATGAGACAGACATGTATTGCCATCTATGAGCAAGATGTAGAAGTAAGAATCGCGCCAATGCAGACTAAAGAATCGTGAACGAATCGCAGGAATCGATTCACAATGTGGGATTGAATCGCAGGAATCGATTCCTAAAAAAGAACTCTAATACCCAGCGAACGGCCGCTCCTACGACGGATGCAACTTCAGTGGCACTCGGCATAGTTTTCGTGTGGTAGTATTCTATTTATTTTGGCCTAGCGCCACTTGTAAATAGTAGTTGCTTGTGTGAAGCTATTGTACTTGTTCGGTTGTTTTTGAGTGACGGGTTACCTTTTTTTCTCTGTGCACACTGTTTTAGTTTGTTGTTATACGCCCAGAAGGCTTTTTATTTAATAAACATTTTATCATTTTCATCAGTTGTTGTCTTTCCTGGATGTCGCAGGACGTTACAGAATCAGTCCGACTGCAAACATTGTGTAATGATATTTTTCGCGTGGTGCTGCTGTCTGTGCAGATTTGAATTAAATCCCGCGTATAAAATTGAATAAACTTCTGGTTAGTGAATATCGAAACAGCTGCGGGAATTAAATTTTAAAGGTGACAAGCCAAAACAGAGCACGAATGATACCGGCATAAAATGATATCCCCAGTCATTGCTAGAGTTAAGACAACACCAAAAAAATTAGCTAAAAGTCGTCTTTACGTGCGCGGATGAAGTCTAGATGAGCTGTAATTGAAATATTTGCTGAGGTTAAATAATAAATAACTTTTCGACGTAACGAGCTGCCTGGTTATTTTTACGTCTCACGGAAATGATGATTTACTGCCGTGTTTAATAACTGTCACAATAGGCGAACAAATAGGAGCAATATCCGAACTAAACATTGATTGCCGGCTCTGAAATACAGAATCAAAGGGAATGTGAAGTTGAAGAAGACGAAGTTGATCTAAACGTGAGTGCAATTGCGAAGCGAACGTTAATGTTGGGCAAACATCTTCTTACCTTCGTTTGTAGACTGTTAAAAACAATAAGAAATTATTAACCCTTTCCCTCCTAGTGTTGCCATATGACAACATCATCTTTATCTGTTCTTCTAGCCACAACCATTTGTCCAAAGATTGTAAACAACACTGCAGGAGTTCCAACAACTCGTTGTTGACCAGGTTGTCTACCATTACCTTGAGGAGACAGAGAGCATTAGGCTACCATGCATTGTCAAAACGTGTATCATTGCTTCATATCTAAGTTGGAGTAGATGTAGCAGGACTTTCAAATCATTATTTGAAGGTAAAGGAAATAAAGTAATTTAAAAATGTCATTATAAAGAGTTTAAAAATATTATTACTTACGATAAAGGAAACATATCATGCCCAGTGATGTTTTATGTAGCTGTCCCAAATTTCGCTCCAAATATTAAAAATAATAAAAAATTCTGTCAAATATACATTATTCGAATCATTACTTATAGATATATGAAAAGAAATATTTTTGTTCATAAATTAGTAAAATTTGGGGTTGAAAGGGTAAAAAAAATGATAGGTCATTTTGAAATGAGAAATCTGATTTGATATCAAATAAGGGTTTAATTGCAAAAGATGAAAAATAATTCCACAGTTCTCATGACATTTGCTTGTTGAGAGTAAAAGGGTGAGCCGGCCGGTCAGTATCACGGTATATATGTAAAAGACGACGATCGTTTCCGTTCTCCAAGTCGTAGAAAAAAAAATGACCATCGTGAACAAAAGTGGGCAGAGGAGTACATGGAAGAGAGGACAGATATACAGGCGACAAGTCTAGCAGATATCAGGAAAAATATTTAACGTACCGCTATATTTGCAATCTTTTACAATCGATGTGAGGATTATAGGTTCCTCTACTGCATCCGATCTGCGACTGAAAAATCTTTCGAATTTCATTACGACTGGATGTTTGTCCTGAATAGATTATGGTTTCAAAATTCGGAAGTCTGACGTTATTTTCCGCAAAGTCATACTTGGTCGATTGAGAAAGGATTTGTTTTTGTACATTCGCAAAATGTTCCAAGACTCTTATACAAGCTCTACATAGGTTATTTGGCTCCTGTTGGGATAATACGAGCATTTACGAGCATTTACATTTGGCCACGGCCTTCTGTTTTGTGTTAATAAATTCAGATAAAGTTATGCGTACCTTTCTGAAATACTAGATGGTTGATTATAGTTGCCGCCTAGAGTAAATACCCGTTCCGCGTCCCTATGAATTCTACTTCTGCACCACCAGAGCCTTGGAGACGATTTTCTACGTAGATGGAATTCCAAAATTTATTTTTTTCTGACAATGGACTCTGTTTATGACTAATTTAAACAGGTTTTCTCCATCAGTGGAATCAGACATTTGAGTATAACACATATTTCACCTCAGAGCAACGAGGCTGAAACTTTCATTCGCACCTACAATCATCAGCTGGCGAATTTGCCTCAAGAACATTCCAGAGAAAGGTTCTTATTAAATAAAGACATTTAAACAATGTAATATGTGCCACAGTAGCTATAGTACTTATATTTCTCTATTTCGTACAACTAGTTTCAGTGAAGCTATGTCACCATTTTCAAGTACTTCTATTTCAATATCAAAGATTTTTTTAATCATATACAAAAAAAAAATTCTTCCCAAAATTAAAGTTTTGACTCTTTACTAATACAAATAATTATAAAAATTGAACATCTTGTCAATAAATAAATAAATAAAATTAAAAAAAACCATCTTCATAAAATTAAACAAAAGTGTTGACTGCGAACTTTGAGGCATTCACGCCGAAGTATGGACATTATCAGCCTGATTGTACATTTACTTTGCCCAAAGTTGAGTATTCATTTATTTGCAATAAATTTTCATGTGTTACTCAAGCGCACGGATGTTTCTATTAAGAGGTACCTAAGTCGACTTAGAGGGCGTCCATTAATTACGAAGGTGATTTTGGCGTTTTTTCCCTTCCCTCCCCCCCCCCCCCCCGGTGAAATATCTTGAGTTTTTTCGAATCCATTATCCCCCCCAGCCTGCCGCCAACCTCACGTGAGATTTCTCAAAATGTGTATTTTAATGTAAATACGCTAATCTGTCTGGATTACGTTGGCTTTACTATTTTGCTTACTTTATTCTGTATCTTAGTCTAGGTATACAATCATTGAAAAAAAAGCGAACAAGAAAATACTGGAATAAAAGGAACTACTAGACTTCGTACAGCAATATTCAAATTCAGGCAACTGGCACGCATGTATGGTCCCAAGAGTCACTACTGGAAACAAAATGTCCATTTGATTTTAATAGAATCATCCGCTCCTTCAAACTCGCTCTGATTCAGTCAGCCTAACCCGTTCTCTCTTGCAAATAGAAGCACGTCCATACCTCAACTTGCGACAATCCGAAATGGTCGTCCTCTTCACTCTGGTTTAGTTGGTGATAGCCATTCTCTCTCTTTATTGCCCAAGACCATGCGCAATTTCAAATACCGGTAGTGGTCTATATCTATAGACCTATGAGAGTAAATGTCATTCATAAGATAAAAAGCGAGTATGGTTTTATACGTTAAGGTAAGACAACAGTCCAGCACTTCATACGTGGAAAGTACTATGAATAAATGAAATAACACACACATAAAGAATTTCTCGTAAAAAACGTATTTCGTAACAAAACTTGGAAAGTTATATCATTTTAAGCTGCAAGTACGTAATACTTTTATTCACGGTGTTTTTCGTATAAAGGCACAGAAAATGTGGAAGGACATGAGAGATTTATTTCAAATAGGTCGAGATCTAAGGAAGGAATGGTGAGTGTCCGTCATTCAGGAGATGATATGTGTTTCATAAGCAGGATCCTTTCCTTGAGGTAGTGCTACACTAAAGGACGTCCTTTATATACGCGCCTGAAAAGAACTCTCGTATGGCCGTAGCTGAAAGGAATGGTCTGGGCTTCTATTCACGCAACGAGAGGGACGAGCACTGTTGCTGCCGCGCGTGCTCCGTTCAAATACTGCAAAAAAAAAAAAAAAAAAAAAAAAAAAAGGAGCCTTTAGGATCGAGATTGTGTATCCTTAGGGAAACAGGGTCTATGTGTTAGTATGTGATTTTTGCATAAGTGCTACACATAATATTGTGTAACATTTGGCTATATTTATCTTCCTTTATGTTACCCAATTATCTTGCAGTTTTGGTTTCTTCCGTAAAAAAAAAAAAAATTTACCTGAGACTTGCCGAGACCCCCTCCCCCCTGACCACTACCCACGTGAGATTCGGATCGAACTCCGCTACCCGTAAACACCTCTACATCTACATCTATACAGATACTCTGAAAATCACATTTCAATGCCTGGCGGAGGATTCATTAACCACTTTGAAAACCTTTCTCTACCGTTTCCTTCTCTAATACGCGCGGGAAGAAAGAACACCTAAATCGTTCCGTTTTTGATCTGATTTCTCTTACTTTTTTGGAATGGTCATGTCTTCCTATGTACGTGGGTGCTAGCAAAATAATTTCACATTCAGAAGTAAAAGTCGGTAACTGAAATTTCGGATATAGATCTCGCCACAACGAATAACGTTGTTCTTTCAATGATTTCCACCTCAAATCGTGCAACATTTCCGTGATGCTTTCTCCCCAGTAAAGTGGTAAAACAAAACGAGCTTCCTGTAAACGAAGGCTTCCGCGGCTGTTGTCATTGTTGATAAAACTCTTCTGGGTGTTGGACCGCATCGCCAATACATCAAATGTGTCACCAACGTTTCGGCCACTATTGCATGCGGCCATGTTACATTTACTGCTGGATGAGAGAAAGCTGGTGTCTTAAGTGTTAAATGTTGCCAGTTATGATTAGTGGTTTCAGCTCTCTTTTATTGGTGTTTCCTTTATTCCTTGTCCACCATTAGGAAGACATAAGGCAAACACCAATAAAAGCTCTGAAACTACCAATCATAACTGGCAACATTTAAGGCACCACCTTTCCCTCATCCAGCAGGAAACATAACACCCATAAGATGGACGATTGCAATATTGCCTGAAGCGTCGGTAAAACATTTGATATATTCACCATGCGGTCCAATACCCAGAAGAGATACCCTTTGAACCTTCTCAATGTCTTCCGTTAGTCCCATCTGGTGAGGGTCACACACTGGGCAACAGTACTCCAGGAGAAGACGCACAAGTGTGATGTAAGCAGTCTCTTTGGTGGGGCTGGTGCATCTTCGCAGCGTTCTGCCGATGAAACGCAACCTTTGGTTCGCGTTCCCACAATATTTTCTGTGTGTTCTCTCCAGTCTAAGTTGTTCGCAATTGTAACTCCTAGGTATTTGATAGAATTTACGACCTTAAGGTTTGACTCATTTATCGCGTAATTGAAGTTCAACGGATTTCTTTTAGTGGTCGTGTGTATTAATTCACACTTTTCATTATTTAGTGTTATTTGGCAATTTTCGCACTACGTAGAAATTTTGTCTAAATCACTTTGCATTTGCTTTTGATCATCTGTTGACTTTACTAACCGATAAACGACAGCATCATCCGCGAACAGTCTAAGGGAGCTATTCAGATTGTCTTCTAAATCTTTTATAAACACAAGGAAGAGTAGGGGACCTATAACGCTTCCCTGTGGAACGCCAGATATCATTTCTGTTTTACTCGATGACTTACCGTCAATTACAACGAACTGTGTCCTTTCTGATAGGAAAACGTGAATCCAATCGCACAATTGGGGAGCTATTTCATAAGCACGCAATTTCATTAGAAGCAGCTTGTGGTGTACAGTGTCAACGGCCTTCCGAAAATCCAGAAATACGGAATCGATTTGAGATCCCTTGTCGATGACATTTATCACTTCATGTGAATAAAGGGCAAGAGCGATAATTTCTGAATCCGTGTTGACTATTGGTTAATAGGTCGTTCACTTCGAGGTAGTTCATAATGTTGGAACAAAGTAATTGTTCCAAAATCCTACTGCAAATCGACGTCAATGAGATGGGCCCGTATTTTTACGAATCACTCCTGTTGCCTTTCTTGAATATTGGCGTGACCTGAGTAACTTTCCAGTCTTTGGGCACGGATCTTCTGCTGAGGGTTCGGTTGTATGTGATAGCTAAGTATGGAACTCACGTAAACAATGGATGCCGCTGTACCAATAAAACGCAATCTACTTTAACAGTCATGGACTCTTGCCGTTTTGAGGAACTGTGGGGAGGTGAAGTTGAGTGCCGACATTCGTACAATGTGCAGAGGAAAATAGTTCCGGTTTAGTGCGCTGTCTGGCGGTGCTCGTCGCGTCCTCTGGTGACTCCGGAACCGCTGCGGAACGCCTCACTGGTAGGCATCCGTGCGCTGGTACCCTGCATTGCGGGTTGTCCGCCCATCAGGCAAACCACGGGTACATGAAAACATTGGCCCTCACATGTCGTACAATCATAGGATATGGTCACAGGCTGGTTCTTTCGTAGAAATTCAAAAGGGAGTACTGGAAGAGAGAGAAAAAAATATAATGGATATGTATTGTGAGGGACAAAGGTGATTCACAATAACATCCACTGGTAGTGTAGTTAATTTACTAACTGACCTAGTATTAATCTAGCAGTTTTACCAGTCTTCAAAAGTAACATACTCCTGTTGTACAGATTGACAATATAATTTACAACCGTATGCTGCACCATCATGTTTGTGAAATATTTTGTGAACCTGATTGTGGCTGGTAGGCACTGGGATGTATCGTGCAAGAAGCCAATTTATAATGAAATTTTTGTACAGAAGTGATTACAATGTGTTAAAAAATGAATACTTTTCAGAACAAAGTATCAACAGTTTTATCGAAAACGCTAATTAACCCTGTGGACCTTGCTCATGATAAAAGCCAACGAACATCATCATAAGAAACATTATCTTTCTCAAAGATGCGAGAAGTCATTGATGCAACGACCCCTAGCACAACCAATTTATTGTGGAATCATATAGCGCCAGTGAGAGACATAGCATTCATGTGAATATTAAACAAACATCATTTTACGAAACATTTAGTGGACTACAAATTGGTGGTGTTTTTCAGTTACAGCTGCTCGATTCCAGCCTGCAGCAGCACACCTGTTAGTTCGCAGGGACGACAAAAAATTTATTTTCAGTACTTCATATGACGACTAAATTTATAAATTTGAAATGCTCCAATAACGTATTCATCAAGAGATAAAAATCTGCCGATAGACATTTAACACAATCTACATCTATAAATGTGAATGTCTGTTCGGTGTACGTTTATCACGTCTGAACCACAAGACATAAAGAACTAAAAATTTGTACAGTTACTCATGTCTACCCTGGGAAGGCTTTAGGTACGGTTTTATGGCGATCAGATAGCTATATATATATATATATATATATATATATATATATATATATATATATATATATATATATATGTGTGTGTGTGTGTGTGTGTGTGTGTGTGTGTGTGTGTGTGTGTGTGTGTGTGAATGTCTGTTCGGTGTACGCTTATCACGTCCAAACGACAAGACGCAGAGACTTAAATATTTGTACAGTTATTAATTTATACCTGAGGAAGGTTTTAGGCACGGTTTTAAAGCGGTCTGATAGATATTTAGTAATTCGAAGAATATAACGCGAAATTCGGAACAGTAATTACTCTTGTAAATTATATTTACTCTTTGAAAATGGTTTTATTGGTTGCATTGTTGCTTGAGGGTTGATAATGATAAAAGGGTGGAGTATATTGGGATGGAAAGTTATCGGTGTATATAAAATTCTATGTATGTGTGTGTGTTTGTTAATATTTCGCTGTGTAGCGAAAACTACAGAACGCCAACGAATGGTCTGTCTGTAATTGTAGTCCGAAGTCTCCCATTGTACATCATAGCAGTTCCATGCAGATAGCTATAAGGGGATGGAATATATGGTGGTTGAAAGTCGTCAAATTATTTAAAAAAATTAATACATCTCTTTAAAAAAAATCGATTTGACGTTTCGCGCATTATCCTTCATAACCAAGCAACACGCGAGCGGAGCCGCGGGTTTAAGCTAGTAAGTCATAAATTAAAGAGCGGAATTAGTACTAGCGCGTAAGTTATGGAGCGCGTATTTGTCGTATACTCTTCATCTAGAATTTGAGAGTGATAATACTTACCGTTCATCCACTGTGCGTATATCGCGTGTAACAGAAATTACGCTTTGTACATATTAAACGTGTCCATGCATTCGATGAGGAAAAATAGTTTGTTTCGCCCTTGACAAGCTCATAAGACAGCTTTAGATATTCATGAGTGGCTATATGATAACTGCTACAATCTTAGGTAATGGGAAGTACTGTGTTTTTGACAAATCACGTAGTCCAATTACATTACTGAAAACCTAGGGAAAATTTTAATTCCAACACTGTGACGATTATTTCAGAATTCTTTGGTATGAGCCACGCTAACCGTGGACTTACAACTGTCGGGATGCTAAATCTTTCCTCTGCACCAGACAATAAGAAACTGGTCAGATAAAAAGATCCAGAGCTATAATGAGATCAGATCGTTACCAATATGTATTACATCCCATATACTTTCGCACATTCTTTTACTTGGCAGCAGCATACAAATACGACGGTAAATACACAAATATCACGTGTGCATCTTCGAGAAACCTGTTCATCAGGAGAAAAACTTCATTCTTCAAATCATGGTTTTGACTGATATTTACCAGGCGAAGTACTAAATAACCTCCATATAGGCGAGAGGTACAAGGCTTCTGCAGATTATAGGTGCCTTCTTTGGGACGTGTGGTACAGAGACAGATTGACCAGACGGCAGAGTGCAGCACTGTACTATTCAATCTAATTAACTAACAGTCATATGTAAGGAGCTGTCTGGTGGCCGCGCTGGGGGGTTGGAGGGGGGGGGTTGTTTACTTGCAAGTGTTAAGTGCACCAGTCTTAAGTGCACTTTCATGTAACCTGTCAAAACGAACCTTCTTTCTATATATACATGTGGCGTCTGTTCCGAAAGAACAGACGTCACTTCTGATCCTGCAGTTGTTATTATTTAATATTCACAGAATATATGACATCAACTGCGATTGGGCAAAGCTGAAAATGTGTACCCAGTCGGGATTCGAACCCGGGTCTCCTGCTTTCTAAGCAGTTGCGCTGACCCCTA
Source organism: Locusta migratoria (assembly GCA_026315105.1). Taxonomy (NCBI): domain Eukaryota; kingdom Metazoa; phylum Arthropoda; class Insecta; order Orthoptera; family Acrididae; genus Locusta; species Locusta migratoria. The sequence goes on along the minus strand of CM048748.1, from coordinate 25,605,419 downwards.
CACCACTGGGGACACAGTGATCACCGCACCTGCAAGGACTACCTAGGCACGCCTCCCGTCAGATACAAATTCCCAGCTTCGCCCTGCCCACAGTACTCAAACTCGTAGTTATTAACTAATTCCCGTACGAGTAAGAGCTTCAAACTTACCCACCCCTCCCCACTAACGATAGGATCATTGCCCGTCACCGGCATATTATATATATATATATATACATGTGGCGTCTGTTCCGAAGTGTCCCAAGTGGTGTACGCGTCAGCGCAACTGCCTAGAAAGCAGGAGACCCGGGTTCGAATCCCGGCTGGGTACACATTTTCAGCTTTGCCCAATCGCAGTTGATGTCATATATTCTGTGAATATAGAACCTTCTTTCCTTTGACGCTCCTCTTCGACTGAGGCGGGAGTTGCAGCACGTGGGCATTTTAATTGCCGGGCGGTGGTGGCCTGCGGTTCTGAGGTGTCGGCGGTTGGCGGCTAATTTGATATGCAAATTAATGTTAGATCGCAACCTTCAGAGGCGGGGCTGTTCCCCAGAGTCTCGGGGGCGGCGTGTCGGCCAGGTGCGTGGCTGGGCATGGGGGTATGTGGCGTCAGTCTGGTGGGGGTCGACAGGTCTGGACCTGTCGGAGGTGCCGGGGGGTGGAAGGGGGTGTTGTTTACTTGAAAGTGTTAAGTGCAAATACCTGTAACCTGTCAATCATCCTTAACCCTAGAACGGTCGGGCTGGGTCTGTGAGACCCACTAGTTTCTATTTCAATGAATTTATATGCTTATAGTCGTTGATCTGACTCGAGCGCTCTGCTAGCTTCCTGAAACATGCAAGGGAAAGCGTTCATCATTAATAAGGCTTTAAATTGTTTACACAATGTTCGGCAGTTCTACAAAAATCGGGAGGGTCTGTCAGACCCAGTCCGACCGTTTAGGTTATTGATTTCTACCTGTGCGGGTCTATTTTTATTTGGTATTTCATCCAGTTTCAAATTACTCTGTGAACTATTTAATATTAAAATATAAAATTTCAAGAGAAAGTGTTTCATACTGTGAAATTTGCAACATTTTATACGATGATGATAATGAAATTGACGATTCTGACGCGGCCGCGGTGGCCGAGGAGACTGAGGCGCTCCAGTCACGGTCTGCACGGCCACTACGGTCGGGGGTTCGAATCCCCCCCTCGGGCATGGATATTTGTGCCGTCCTTAGTATAAGGTAGTTGATAAGTAGTTTGTAAGTTTAGGGACTGATGACCTCGTAGTTAAGTCCCATAAGCTTAACAAACATTTGAACATTTCCAGACTTAGAAATAAGCAGTGATCGTGATAGCAAGAGTGAAATAAGTGGGATGAAGGGGAAGATGCTATAAGTGGAAGGACAGAAAAACTAAATACTTCTGCAAAATTTGCAAAATATAGTTGTACTTGGTGCATGCAGAAATGGTTTGTGTCGTCTGTTACGAAAAGTGACTATTTTAGAGGACGATATCACACCAACTATTCATTATATTCACAATTTCGATTTATATAACAAAAATTCAACAATTCTGCTTCTCAGTTCTACAAATTGTTCTCATTTATATTTGTATTTCAATCCAATTTACTTATACTTCCAGTGTGGTTATATTTATTACTACAAAGAAGTATATTTTCTACTTTTTTTTTATTTTACAACAATTGTGGAGTTCAGAACGTTGAAATAATGTCCCTGCATCATCTGGTAGAACCTAAACAATATAAAAACTCGTCATTTGATGTAAATACACTGTTTTGGCACTTGTCATAAGCATTTTAATTGTTGGGTCGCACAGACCCATCCCGACCGTTCCTGAAACTATTTTTCGGCCGACCGTTCAAGGGTTAAGTGCGCTATGGCGGCATCCTTTGATCTGCGGTCCGTCAATTGGCCGAGTGATCGGCGTCGATGACACTATCGTCGACGGGCGAATCTCATTGGCGTCGTAGTGGCACTACCATAATACTTACAGCTGAATGTACCTGCAAAATTGCTTCACTGTAGTACACATAGTTTAATGAGATATGAGCACATAAACAGTAGCATTTGTGGAAAATCGCCCCTTCACGCACCAAGTTTGAATCTATTACTTCTTTACTACTAATTGTATTCGCAACAGATTTTACAGAAATACAGCACTTATAAAATGAATACATACCTGAAAAATTATAGAATTGTACAACATACTCGTATATCTCAAAAAATATGAGATCCTATGCATTTTATATATTTGTACTTTGATTGTGGCGTCGCACAAGTATGAAGTGCGCGCCACGTACTTTCGCCGCGCGCCGCCATGCAAGCACGGCGCGGCGTTCTTACGACGTCAGCCACGAGCGCCCTCTGCTGCAACTCCGCTCGTGGCCACGACTGCTGCATCGGCCACTTGGGAATCAGATAGCCACCAGTTAAGACTTGGCTATAGGATAGGCACTAGGAATCATCAGTAGGCAGGCCTCTATCTAAACTATTTATCAGCATTCTGCAGTCAAGAACTATGTAAAAGTTAAGTATTACCAAGACTGCACATAATATATATCTTGTTCTAATTTAGCTTAGTGTTCTAGTTTCTGTTGTCCCACTGGCTGGTCACCTCCGTATCTGCAAACGCGTGCATCCTTTATTCCTGTATCGGTCTCTTTCTACTCGGCCACCGACACCCAAGACAACCTGCGGAAACGAGACACAAAAGTGGCGACAAGGATGGGATACAAAAGTGGCGACGAGGATGGGATACAAAATTGATAATTATCTTTCTTTGTTTGGATACTGCACTTACAGTTTTGTACATTATGCAAGACAGCGTTAATTCTTAAATATGGCATGTCCTTACAAAAAAAAAAAAAAAAAAAAAAAAAAAAAAAAAAAAAAAAAGAGATGGGCAGAGAGAGAGAGAGAATGGGGATAGGAGAAGTACTAACTCAAGGCAATGAGTGTATTTTATATCGTGCTGAGAGGGCAGCGGCTAATCTTGGTCGTGCTCTACCAATTGTTTTAGCTGACGACGAGGCGAGTGTGACGAACGTTTTACAATTTTGTGAACTTTGTCGACTCTGGCCTAAGCTCTTAGGCCGGAGGTTTTAGTGTATTACAGGAGGGCTCGCTGATGACTGTGACATCAGCGATCAGCGTCCCTCTATATTGCGACATTTTCTTTTAAGGACTTCTAAGGTTGAATACTTCAGTCTACCACCTTACATCGCTGATTTGCAATATGTTTTTGTGTTGCTGCCAAGACCGACATTCTTATATTGCCTGTTATTATTTATTTACTGTCGACTTAATTCTTTTTTCACGGCGCTAAAAACCTTGCTGTTGTGCGCCCTAAACATCCTATACTAATCCTAACTCAAGGAAGGAATAAATACCCGGGAAAATCCGGGTTTTCAGCTAGTCTTTATCTATAAATGTGAATGTCTGTTCGGTGTACGTTAACACGTCGGAACCACAAAATATAAAGAGCTAAAAATTTGTACAGTTACTAATGTCCAACCGGGGAAGGCTTTAGGCACGGTTTCATGGCGATCGGATAGTTATTTATCTATATATATTAATGTGAATGTCTGTTCAGTGTACGCTTATCACGTCCGCTAGACAAGACGCAGGGACTTAAATATCTGTACAGTTACTAATTTAAACCTGAGGAAGGTTTAGGCACAGTTTTATAGCGATCTGATAGAAGAATATAACGCGAAATGCGGAACAGTAATTACTCTTTGTAAATATAAAATTCTACGTGTATGTGTTAATATTTCGCTCTGCAGCGAAACCTACAGAACGCAAACAAATGGTCTGTGTGGAATTGTTGTCCGAAGTCTCCCGTTGTACAGCATAGCAGTTCCATTCCGATAGCTATAAGGGGGTGAAAGTGATGGTGGTTGAAAGTCGTTTAATTATTTAAAAAAAAAATCGGACTGAAGGCCAGCGATGACGTTTGCGACTCCATAGCAAGGAGGTTACATAGAGCGAAACGTGATGCCACAGACCATATCTTTGGTCTATGCGTGCTTCAATGTCTTCAGCTCTTTCTTTATAAGGATAAGCATACGAATAAGGAAATATAAGAATAAATAAGTAAAGCAGTAAACAATAAATTTCCTTTAATACAGACAAACAGCACTTTTACAAATGAATACATACCTGTAAAATTATACAATTGTACAACATATAACTCCGTAAATATGAGATCGTACGCATTTTATGTCATTTGTGTTTTGATTACTATCTTTCTTTGTTTGGATACTTTTAATTTTGTACATTATGCGAGACAGCCTTATTTCTTATTTATTCTCCGATAAATATAGCATGTTTTTAGAAAAAAAAAAGGAGATGGACAGAGGGTAAGGATAGGAGAAGTATTAACTCAAAGCAGGAATAAATAAATAAATACCCGGGCAAAGCCGGGTTTTCAGCTAGTTATATATAAAGAAGATATTACTTTGCCCTCTGTGGCCATTTTGAGCAGCAGCTGAATTGTATTTCACTGTAAGGTTTTTAAAGTAAACGCCTTTTGCTACTGCGAATGAAGGGTTTTATTTTTATATTTTTAAGTCACCCATACGCGTTTCGCCTTTCTCTCAAGGCATCATCAGTGGGTGTCAGCACTTACTACTCCACGTCAGTCTCTTTCTGGCAACCAGGTCGAAATGTTACACTGTTTTCTGAAACACATTGCAGTTTTCTGGTTCCACTGTCACCTGCTGCCATACTGTGCCCACTGATGATGCCTTGAGAGAAAGGCGACTTAAAAATATAAAAATAAAACCCTTCATTCGCAGTAGCAAAAGGCGTTTACTTTAAAAACCTTACAGTGAAAAGAAGATATTCTTCAAGGTGCAAGTCCGCAGTGTGAGTCTTTAAAACTGTCCAACGCGTCAGAAGCGTGTCAGGCTAATACGTGGAGAAAGGTCAGTTGCAACATTCGACGAAACGTTCCACGGTTTTAACGACTCAGAGAGCGGACTCACAGCATGGAGAATTTTATTGACAGTGACAACACTTGCATTTAATAGTATATATTGTTCAAACGAGATAGAATGGCTGGCCAGTACTTACCTTTGTGCTGTACCGCCGATAGTAACACAAATGAAAAAAACAGAAAAAAGGGGACAAAAAGGACAAGCTTTCGGAACACAGTTCCTTCATTAGGTGGGAGAGAAGGGAAGAAGAAAGGATGGGAACGGAAGGGAAAGGTAATTCACGACCTAGGTCATGAAGATGGTGTTTCAGGAGTGTGGACGTCAGAGATACTGCCAAGTATCACCACCTTCATGACCTAGGTCGTGAATTGCCTTTCCCTTCCGTTCCCATCCTCTCTTCTTCCCTTCTTTCCCACCTGATGAAGGAACTGTGTTCCGAAAGCTTGTCCTTTTTGTCCCCCCCCTTTTTTTTTTTTTTTTTTTTTCATTTGTGTTACTATCGGCGGTACAGCACAAAGGTAAGTACTGGCCAGCCATTCTATCTCGTTTGAACAATATTTATCATCTCTGAGGAGAATTTTCATCATTAATCGCATTTAATAGTATTTAAATATCAATTAATACAAATAAACGATCCCAGAGACGGATTTACGTCTCAAATATGTGAAAGACATTATTGATAAATCTGAAGCAATGAATTAAAATTTGTGGTGCGGCCAGGAATCGAACCCGGGCCTCCATGCTTACTAGGCAGGCGTCTTAACCGTTTTTTTTTTAAACCATTTGAAACCAGCAAACATGACCTCCTTCGTTTGAAATGTGACAAACGGCACTAAGCTTCCAAACCAATACATACAGAACGTTAAACAAAAACACCACTTCTGGAGAGGGGAGAGGAGCGCGGCCTGCCGCGGCTCTGGTGGCCAGCAGCACTGCAACAGCCGCCCCCACGGCCCACAGTTACTACATACATATCAACTTTCCTCATTTTTTTGTTAATATTGTATTGCTGTTTGTTTACATTTTACCAGTTTTACTTATATTTCTCTTTTGATTTACATGTTGTGCCTTTTGTGGTGGCGCTTCGCAGTGGATGCGTCTTGCTGATCTTTCTTTATATTTATTCTATACCATGCCTTTCGAAAGCAATACCGAGCATATTGGCGAATTTCTTTTTCGTGTTACAGACTTGTTAACCGTTGGACTACCACACCACCAACAATTAAGGCGCCTTGGAATAGTCTATGTACGATTTCCCTCCACAACACAAACTTTAATTCAGCTTCTTTGTTCCAAAGATAATTGCCACTACTGCCAAGGCTCTCCATGCAGCGGAATAGCACCTAGGAAATGGGCACGGTGGAACAATCATGTTAATATTTGAGACGTAAATCCGTCTCTGGGTTCGTTTATTTGTATTAATTGATATATCACCTTAACAGGATTGTTCGACCATGTCCATCGCCGAGGTGCTATTCCGCTGCATGGAGAGCCTTGGCAGTAGTGGCAATTATCTTTGGAACAAAGAAGCTGAATTAAAGTTCGTGATGTGGAGGGAAATCGTACATAGACTATTCCAAAGTGCCTTAATCGTTAGTGGTGTGGTAGTCTAACGGTTAAGACGCCTGCCTAGTAAGCATGGAGGTCCAGGTTAGATTCCTGGCCGCACCACAAATTTTAATTCAATGCTTCAGATTTATCAATATTGTGTTTAATAGTACTTATGTCTGACATCGGTGTAGCTCTCATAGTACTGCCTTGAAACGTCCCCCCTTTACGCAGTGACACGATGTTGGTGACTTGGCTCTTGTTGAGACAGAGGACAAAAGTTTAACGCGCTGCGGCATAGCGTCCGGTACGCGACAAGGCACGGCAGATTTGCGTCCGCAGAGCGCTCATTACGCTCGCGAAATATTAATGGCCGCCTTCCTGTGACGGCCGACATTTACGCTCCGAGGAGCGTCAAATATTGGCAGGGCTCGTTGTAATCACCGGAGCGCAGCGCAGCTGTCAGGTCGATGGCAGCGCGGGCACCGGCGGCAAACAGCGCCTCCTGCCGCTGTCGCGTGGACGCGACCGTCGCCTCTCTGCACACACGGCCGTGTCGCCGCTGCCTCGCAAACACGCCAGCCGACAGAAGTAGCGCCGCTGCTCGCGAAATACTGCCGCAATTCACGGGCAGATGCTCGTGACGAGTACGATGGGGGGACGGCAGTGGATTTGCCCTCTACAATCAGGCTGAGTAATTTTCACTTTACTAACTGTGGTCCTCATTTGCTACACGAGTCTCTACACAAATACGCAAACAATAACATGTTACGCTGCGTACACAGCATACCTGTATCACTTTCGCAATGACAAATACACTAAATGTCTGACAAAACAGAACAATTTAAAACACTGTTTTCGACTTTTTAAGTAAGCAATCCTCATTATCATCATCATCATTAGAGACTGATTATGCCTTTCAGCGTTCAGTCTGGAGCATAGTACCTCTAATAAAATTCCTCCATTATCCCCTATTCAATGCTAACATTGATGCCTCGTCTGATGTTATGTCTTTTACTTCAAAATCATTCTGCACCGAAACTAAGTACTTCCTTCTTGGTCTACCTCGACTACTCCTACCCTCCACTGCCGAGCTCATGAGTCTCTTAGGCAGTGGCGGCGCTATACGAAAACTGGGCGTCGGCGAACTCGTCTTTGCGAGGCCCATTTCATTTTTTCATTAGTGAAGAAAATGTTAAATGAGCTGAATTATACATCAATAATCATTATACTAAAATTCTGTTAGTATAATATACGAGTATTATTGCAACGACAAAAATTACAATAAACAAACCAAAATTAGAGAAACTTTTCAACTTTTCAACTTTTCGTCTCACAAAATCTTTTTTAAGATCACTTCTTAATACTAACCGCTATTTCGGCTTCAGTTGATAGTACTGACAACGCAGATAGTCTTTCTTCGTTCACTGTGCTTTTCAAGTTAGTCTTAATCAATTTTAACTTTGTGAAGCTTCTCTCGGCCGAAGCTGTCCTGACTGGAACTGAGCACGATTCTGATTGTTTTATAAACATTTGGATATACTTATTCCAAATCGTTCTTTGAAATCTACTGAAGAAACTGTTTTGCAAGTATTTAACTAAAAATTGCATCACTGCCGCACTCAAACGGAAATAAATACGGACAACTAAATAGCTGCCGGCCGGAAATGGCCGAGCGCTCTAAGGCGTCAAACCACGGTGAGCGAAATCGCTCTCGTCGGAGGTCCCTTGGGTACGGATGTTGTGTTCGTCCTTCGGTTAAGCTAGTGTAAATTAGATGTAGGTCGTCGTTACATAACCTAGCAGTGGAAAGCTCCGTTAAACAACAAATATAAAAAAGAAACAAAAAAATAAATTTTTAACAATGTTTTGCGAGGCCCCCACATGCGCGAGGCCGTCGGCGGTGGCCGACGTCGCCGACGCCTAGCGCCGCCACTGCTCTTAGGTAACCTTGCTTCTCCCATGCGTGTAACATGACCCCACCATCTCAGTCTGTTCGCTCTAACTGCTTCATCTATGGTGTTCATTCCCAGTTTTTCCTTAATTTCCTCATTATGGACACCCTCCTGCCATTGTTTCCATCTATTAGTACCTGCAATCATTCTTGCTACTTTCATATCTGTAACCTCTACCTTATGAATAAGGTAACCTGTATCCACCCAACTTTCACTCCCATAAAACAAAGTTGGTCGAAAGATAGAGCGGTGCACTGCTAACTTAGTCTTGGTACTTACTTCCTTCTTGCAGAAGAGAGTAGATCTTAGCTGAGCTATCACTGCATTAGCTTTGCTGCACCTCGATCCAGTTCTTTCACTATGTTGCCATCCTGTGAGAAAATACATCCCAGGTACTTCAAACTGTCTGTTTAAATCTCTTTCCCACTGACATTAATTTCGTTTTGGAGATGCTGATCTTCATATCATAATCCTTGCACCTCTGATCGAGCTCTGAAATATTAGTTTGCAATCTTTCAACTGAATCGGCCATTACAACAGTCATTCGCATATGCGAGACTGCTTGTCTTACCCCTGAGACTACCCTAAACCATGAGCTTAATTTGCCATCTACTCTAACTGCTGCCGGACAGTCTACGTAAAGCCGTTTAATTGCCTTCAGAAGTTTGCCTCCTATACCATAATCTTGAAGAACTGTCAGTAGCTTCCTCCTAGGAACACGGTCATAAGCCTTTTCCAGATAAAACTCTCTTTTCCACTCATAGTACTTTTCCATTACCTGCCGTAAGCTAAAGATCTGGTCCTGACAGCCTCTAAGAGGCCTAAACCCACACTGATTTTCATCTAACTTGTCTTCAATTAATACTGGCACTCTCCTTTCAATAATACCTGAGAATATTTTGCCTACAACGCTAATTAAAGAGAATCCTCGGTAGTTGTTACAATCTTTTCTGTTTTCATGTTTGAAAATTGGCGTAATTACCGCTTTCGTCCAGTCAGACGGAACTTGTCCCGATTCCCACGCCTTCTCAATTATCCTGTGTAACCATTTGAGACTGATATTCCATTGTGTTTTGTTTGACAAGTTCCGGCTTAATTTCATCCACCCCAGCCGCTTTATTGCACTGTAAGCAATCCTCGTCCAAGTAAAATTATTCTGGTAATGCCTTTCACGAACAATGACTAAACTATGTCCTTGATATAAAAGGTAACGATTTCAATGTTCCTCCATTCATTCAACGTTGTTGTAGAAAACTATGCAACATTATACATTATAGTACTAATATTACGGAAAACCAGATCTGCTTAAAGAAGGCAAAGATGAAGGGTGCAATGAGTCTATAGAGGGTCTCTACAAGGTAAATGTACTTCGAAGAAATATTGTAGGATGGGATAGGAAGTGGTTGAAGATGAAATAGGAGATGCTATACTGAGAGATGAATTTGACAGAGCACTGAAAGACCTAAGTGGAAACAAGGCCCCTGGAGTAGATAACGTTCCCTCAGAGATCCCTCTCTGGGAGAACCAGCCTTGACAAAACTAAGATGTATGAGACAGGTGAAATACCCTCAAACTGTAAGAAAAATGTAACAATCCCCACTTCAAAGAAAGCAGGTGAAGACAGGTGTGATAATTCCAAAACCATCAGATTATTAACTTATGGTTGCAATTTTTTACACGAATTATTTAAAGAAGTGTGGATGACCGATAGATGATGACCTTGACCTTGGGAAGATCATTTCGGATTCAGGAAAAATGTAGGAACAATATAAAAACTCGTCATTTGATGTAAATACTCAGTTTTGGCACTTGTCATAAGCATTTTAATTGTTGGGTCCCACAGACCCATCCCGACCGTTCCTGAAACTATTTTTCGGCTGACCGTTCAAGGGTTATGTGCGCTATGGCGGCATCCTTTGATCTGCGGTCCGTCAATTGGCCGAGTGATCGGCGTCGATGACACTATCGTCGACGGGCGAATCTCATTGGCGTCGTAGTGGCACTACCATACTACTTACAGCTGAATGTACCTTCCAAATTGCTTCACGTTATGACACATAGTTTATGAGATATGAGCACATAAACAGTAGCATTTGTGGAAAATCGCCCCTTCACGCACCAAGTTTGAATCTATTACTTCTTTACTACTAATTGTATTCGCAACAGATTTTACAGACATACAGCACTTATAAAATGAATACGTACCTGAAAAATTATAGAATTGTACAACATACTCGTATATCTCAAAAAATATGAGATCCTATGCATTTTATATATTTGTACTTTGAAAACTATCTTTCTTTGTTTGGATACTGCACCTACAGTTTTGTACTCACCTTACTACCTATCTTAGAAGATAGATCAAGGAGAGGCAGATCTAAATTTCTAGCTTTTGTAGATTTGGAGACAGCTTTTGTCAATGTTGATTGTAATACACTCTTTCAAATTTTGAAGACAAAAGGAGTGAAATATAGGAAACGGAAGGTTATTTACAACTTGTACATTAACCAAACAGCTGTTATTAGAGTTGAAGGGTATGAAAAGAACGCAATCGTTGGGATAGGAGTAAGACTGGTTTGTAGCCTTTCTCAAATGTTATCCAATTCGTACCTTGCGGAAGCTATGAAGGTAAGCAGCGGGAAATTTGGAGAAGTAGTTCAGGATGGAGAAATGAAAACATTGTGGTTTGCTAACATTGTAATTCTGTCAGAGATAGCAAAGGACCTGGTAGAGCAATTGCACGGAATGGACCGTGTGTTGAAATGAACTTATAAGATTAACATTCAAAACAGCGAATCAAGAATAATGGAATTCATAGAAAATCAGGCGATGCTGAAGGGATTAGATTAGGTAATGAAACAATAATTCTAGTAGATGAGTTGTCACCTGGGCAGTAAAGTAAAATGTGATAGTCGGAGTACAGAGGATATCAAATGTTCAAATGTTTGTAAATCTTATGGGACTTAACTACAGAGTCATCAGTCCCTAAACTTACAAACTACTTATCAACTACTTACGAACTAGGTCGGCACAAATATCCATGCCCTAGGGGGGATTCTAACCACCGACCGTAGTGGCCGTGCAGACCGTGACTGAAGCGCCTCAGTCCCCTCGGCCACCGCGGCCGGCGTACAGAGGATATAAAATTCAGAATGGCAATGGGAAGAAAAGCGTGTTTGTAAACTTGCTTCATCGAATATTACTGTGTAAGAAAGTCTTTTCTGAAGGCATTTGTGTGGAGTGTTGCCTTGTACGGTAGTAAATCTTAGATGATAAATAGTTTAGACGGGAGGAGGATAGAGGCTTTTGAAATGTGGTGCTACAGAAGAATGCTGAAGATTAGCGTAAGTAATAAAGAAGCACTGACCAGAACTGGGGAGAAATTTTTTTGACATTCCTTGACTGAAAGATGGGATCTATTGGTCGATTGGCAGGACACATTCTTAGACATCACATAATCGTAAATTTAGCATTGGAGGGGAGGTGTGTGGGATAAAAATCGCAGAGAGAGACCAAGAGACGAATATAGTAAGCAGATTCAGACAGATATGGGCTGCCGCTCTTATAAAGAGGTAGGGAAGGATACTTACGACAGTGTAGGGCAGTGTAGGGTGGAGAGCTGCATCAGACCAGTCTCTGAAGACTGCCACAACCGCAGTATAAATTTTTATAATATGAAAATATCTGTCTAGTTCGAAAGCAAAAAAAAAAAAAAAAAAAAAAAAAAAAAAAAAAAAAAAAAAAAAAAAAAAAAAAAGACAACAAACTTTTTGTAATAAGGTGACCGTTTCCATCTTATACTAAGATCATCCTCAGACCGATTTGTCTCCCGTTGGAGCTCCGCACGCTCGTCGTCTCGACCATCAACGTGAGACAAATCAATCTGAGGATGATCTTGGCATAACATCTGAACCGTTCACCTTATTATGAAATAAAGCGTAAAAACTATTTTGCAAACTAACCCGTAATCACATGTGTGTTACGTAACGACAGACATTGAGTCTAATTGACTCTATATATTTCCTTTCTCATTTATTTCTTTCTATTGCAACTTTTATTTTATTTATTTAATGTGCAATTAAGGGTTTTGTCCAATTAAGGATGGAAGTCACCAAGTTTAGTAAATCAGAATTACATTTAACATTAAATAATTCGAAAAATATAAAAACTGCTAGGTGAGTTATAAATTTAAACTGTTTTCAAAGGGTTACTTAGTTCTTAGAAAGTGATAATGATTTTTCACTATACTTTCAGATAGAGGTGATGTAAAATACGTCTCTTTTTACAAAATACAGTTATGCTACTTCATATATAATTGTTACACACAAATGGTTATCACTGTACACAGATCGGATGATTACAACGTCCGGATAATGTGATGGTTTTTCTTTTCACTTTTTTAGGGCACATACATATTTTCTACTTACCAGCTAGTTTCCACCCGATACTGTTTGCTCCTCTACTTTACAAAGAATCAACCTGTTAAGATTAATATTAAAAGGTATAAAGAATTCTAGTTGAGTTTATATAATTCACAGAAGGAAGCTTACCAATTTTGTCTCACAGTAACAAAGATGTAGATTCGAGCTGACTCCTTTATTCGCTTCACTAAATTCAGAAACAAATAAAAAAAATGTGTGGTCTCGACACTGAACGTACAGACTGAGGGAAGATTAGTTCGTAGGTACCTGGAGTACTGTGCGGTTAACGGAGGTGCAACTATGTGCAACGGATGAGTATCTACAAAAAAATCTTCACATGTTTGTAAATCTACCGGGCCGAACTGCGTGGTCATCAGTTCGTAGCTTACAAACTACTTAAACTAAGGTAAACTAACCTAAGGACAACACACACACACACACACACACACACATGCCCCAGGGAGGACTCGAACCTCCGACGGCGAGCAACCGCGCGCTCCGCAGCGAGGTGCCTTGGAACGCTCGGCTACGCCACCGCGGCGATGAGTATCTACCAATGCGGAGATAATCTGACTCCCGTCTGTTGCTACGAACTAGACTGATATTTCCATATTAAAACTTTATACCAGTTTGCTGCTTCGAAAAGGAAAGAATGTTTTCCAAACTCATTATACACTAGGGCAGCGATTTATTACACCACCTACACAAAAGTAAGAAGGCTATGACAACATAAGAGTTAAGTTCACTTTTCCACATAGTCTCAAGAGACTATTTCTCGGAACGGTAAACCACCTTTTCGATTCCGGATACATGGATATCTCCTCCAGCGTTTTGTAACCACGCGAAGACAGTCGCTTTCACCTCCTCATCGTTTCGAAATCTTTGTTCACCGAGATTCGCTTTGAGCTCACCGAAAAGGTAAAAGTCGGGACGTTTCCACCCCCCCCCCCCCCCCACTTGAATCGCTGCAGCGGTTCGCACGTTTGGCAGGTTTTGTGTGGTGCGACTTTCATCTTTCAGGTAAGCTCAAAACGGATCTCAGTCGACAAAGATTTCGAAACGATGACGAGGTGAACCACAGCTGTCTCCGCGTGTTTACGAAAGGCTGTAGGAGGTTTCTATGCATCCGGAGTCTAAAAGTTGGTTGATCGTTCCGAGAAATTTTTACAGTCTCTTGGAGACTATGTGGAAAAGTGAAATTACGTTTTATGTTGTCGCAGCGATGTTGCTTTTGTGTAGGTGGTTTCATAAATGCCTATAATGTGGAAGTATAACTTACTTTTTGATCTGTCTTTGTAGTATGACTTTTTTGTTCATCTCATTCTTATAATTGTTTTCGATAAGGAGTCTCAGTGCCAGAATCACTTCTCTTGTTCCCAATCCTCTTCTGAATCCAAATTGGTCTACACTTAGCATTGACTCTACCTATCCTGCTATAGTGCAAATACTTCCTCCTCTAACCGCAAAACCCTGAGGAAGACCATGCGGCCCCCTGGGGGTTGCCAACCACAGGTCGTAAAAAATTTCCTTAACCCTTTCAGCCTTGATTTTTTTGTTTTTCTTCCAAGAACGTTAAATCCTTGTACGCTGTGTTATTACAATAAAATGTATACAAATATAATAGTTTGAAAATTATAGTATGGTCTACAAAACGGACATCAGGTCACAAATGTGGGTACTTTTTCTGTACTGTCTTACTTTTATTTCAGTATATCAACTGAATTTGTAAATAAAATATTACCAATGCATAGAAAATATACATAAATGTGCAGTAAAAACGATGTGCTTATCAGGAGCAGCTACGTTTCTGCCCACCATCCTGATTCCTGATAGGAATTTTCAGCAGACCCAAAAAAAAAAGTTTTTTAAATGTTTGTAAAGCTTATGGGACTTAACTACGGGGTCATCAGTCCCTAAACTTACAAACTACTTATGAACTACTTACGGACTAGGACGCCACAAATATCCATGCCCTAGGGGGGATTCGAACCCCCGACCGTAGTGGCCGTGCTGACCGTGACTGGAGCGCCTCAGTCACCTCGGCCACCGCGGCCGGCTCAGCAGACCCACTAGATTTCAGTGTTACACTCAGTATGTCAAGTGTAGATGTTATTTTATTCAGAACACTAGGCTCAAGAGTTTCACAGTATTCACAACGAGATAAGGATAGATAAAAGTGGCGTACTTTACTTAGTACACCAAGGCTGAAAATGTTGAAAGAGTTTTGCATGTGTATTTCGTATGTTCTACAGAAATGACCAGCACGTGAACAATGCGGACCAAGGGTTCAGAGTCATTACCGATGTCACAGTGCGGCAAATTTGCCTGCGTCTCTCGTTGCCGCTATAATCCGATAGTGATGGATCACTCGGGCAGACTTGCAGGGTAACCGTCAAATCATTAAACCTGGAAGCGGGCGCATTATTGGCATGACAGAATGCGGTGCATTCATCCGAGGTATTGCTGCTCGTGTGGTACCATTTCAGCAGCGCAACGGTTCACAGAAGGCCGTGGACGAGGGCGAGGTAGGTCAAGCTGCACCAACCACATCACCTATTTTTTTCCGAGCTACTCCATTCCCTCAGAACCAGTAGAGACTCTGCGAAAGCCAGTAATGAGGAAACTATTTCACCAGGTGCGTAAGATGTAAGAGACAGGATAAATACCCTACGACTTTAAGAAAAACGTAATAATCCTAATTACACAGAAAACAGGTGCAGACAGGTGTGAAAAGTACAGAAGCGTCAGTTTAATGAATCGTGGTTGCAAAATGCTAACAGGAATTATTTACGGAAGGATGTTGTTCCTTCTTGATATTATTATCATATTCTGTCAAGCACCGACAGAAAATTCAATTAAATTAAACTTGGCCGGCCGCGGTGGCCGAGGGGACTGAGGCGCTCCAGTCACGGTCTACACGGCCACTGCGGTCGGGGGTTCGAATCCCCCCTCGGGCATGGATATTTGTGCCGTCCTTAGTATAAGGTAGTTGATAAGTAGTTTGTAAGTTTAGGGACTGATGACCCTGTAGTTAAGTCCCATAAGTTTAACAAACATTTGAACATTTGAAATTAAACTTGTGTAACTTATTGACCCTAGTGTCCACCATAACAAAAATGCAAGGCAATCTGCATCCAAAAATTCATCAAAGAAATCAATATGCTGGCACATGTGAACATGTAGAGATGCCTGAAACAACGAAGGGACTCTTGGAGCTACAGCAGGACTTGGATCTACTAGAATGAAGGAACAAGAACCGAAAAAAGGAACCGAAAATAGAGATAGGTACTCCTTCCTACCAATAAGCGGAAACAATCCTCCAGACAAGGCGTTTTGCAAAAAAAGTCAAATTACTACCATGTGTACTAGGGAAGCAGTACAGGAGAAAATCGGAATTAGCTTGTCGGAAGGAAATGAAAACCCATTCTACTGCACGGGACTAAATACTAACAGTAACATTCATCTCCTATGACGGAGTAATAAAATGGTGAATTATTAAAGAAGCAGATAACAGGAAACATACCTTCGTTCCGGAGACAAAGAGAAACCAAATCCCCTGCAAGAGAGGAATGGGAAAGTAAAATGAAAGAAAAAGGGAATTTACTTGACATAAAATATCATCGACGCCAATCTCTGATCGTCGTCTGATTGTGTGTTGAAGGGGGCAGCGAGGAATGTTACCAAACGTGTCGCGGTATTATTGGGTCCTCTGTATCTAGAGATGCTGATTCCATAGGTAAGCGAGATAATGGACGGCGGTGTTGAGGCGAATGACGGTATAAATCGTGTACCCCAGCACCCATGGGATGGGTTTGACGTAATGGGCCTGGGACTGCCTCCGCCGTCGTCTTCATCTACATCTACATCTACGTCTACATCCATACTCCGCAAGCTAACCGACGGTGTGTGGCGGAGGGTACCTTGAGTACCACTATCAGTACTCCCTCCTATTCCAGTCACGTATTGTTCGCGGAAAGAAAGATTGTCGGTATGCCTCTGTCTGGGCTCCAATCTCTCTGATGTTATCCTCATAATCTCTTCTCGAGATATACGTAGGTCGAAAAAATATACTTCTAGACTCAGAAACTTCGACAAAAGCCAGTACCGAGCGACAGAGCGTCTCTCCTGGAGAGTCTTCCACTGGAGTTTACCAAATGATCCTGTAACGAAGCGCGCTACTCTCCGTTGGATCTTCTCTACTTCCTCTATGAAACCCACCTGGTACGGATCTCACACCGGTGAGCAGTATTCAAGCAGTGGGCGTAGAAGTGTACTGTAACATACTTCCTTTGTTTTCGGACTGCATTTCCTTAGTATTCTTCCAATGAATCTAAGTCTGGCATCTGCTTTACCGACGATTCATTTTATACGGTTGTTCTGTTTTGAATCACTCCTAATGCCTACACCAAGATAATTCGTGGAATTAACTGCTTCCAGTTGTTGACCTGCTATAGAGTAGCTAAATGTATTCTCAGCAAACTACACTTGTCTAAATAGAGATTAAATTGCCATTCCCTGCACCATGCGTCAATTCGATGCAGATCCTCCTGCATTTCAATTCAATTTTCCGTTGTTACATCTCTACATACTACAGCGTCATCCGCAAAAACCCTCAGTGAACTTCCGATGTTATCCACAAAGTCACATATACTAGTCGACCCGGTAATGCTTCGCAGCCGGCCGCGGTGGCCGAGGAGACTGAGGCGCTCCAGTCACGGTCTGCACGGCGACTACGGTCGTGGGTTCGAATCCCCCCTCGGGCATGGATATTTGTGCCGTCCTAGTTCGTAAGTAGTTTGTAAGTTTAGGGACTGATGACCCCGTAGTTAAGTCCCATAGACTATACAAACATTTGAACATTTGAATGCTTCGCAGTTGCTATATATGTACTCTTACTTTGACGTCAAAGGTGCAAAATTTCATCGCAATCGTACGAATGATATTAATAAAGAAACCGCGCCAAAAAAAAAAAAAAAAAAAAAAAAAAAAAAAAAAAAAAAAAAAAAAAAAACTCTTTCAGTTTTCCAACAAATTTTTCTATTTTCTGGCCAACTACTCCTTCCTCTCGCTTTGAACGTCGAATGTGCAACATTTTATCGCAATCAGATGAATGGTATTGATATTTCATTCAAAAAATTCTCTTTGCACGTTTTCTGAATCTTCCAATTTTCCGAGAAACTTTTGCAAATTTTTATTTCATAAGAACGTTACTCTTGGTTAGAACGTCAAATGTGGAAAATTTTATCGCAAGCTGAAGAATGATATAGATATCCCATTGAAAACAGCTCTTACAATTTCTCGCGAATTTTCAAATTTTCCGGGTAACTGTGTTTCCGGCGAGTTAGTGTATTAGCGCTCTCACCTGAAGATGGCAGCCAGTTGGTCTGCCGAAATATCGTGTCTAGTTGACGACGGTATCCGGCTGCATACCCGAGATGAATATTATAAGTTATTACGCCGGGAAAGTCCACGCAACCACATGAGAACCTTCCTCTTGCTTTCAACATGAAATGCACAAAATTTTATCGCAATTGGACGAACGGTATTGATAGCTCACTGAAAAAAGCTGTTTCAGTTTTTCCCGATTTTCCTCTTTTTCCGGACAACCTTTCCATATTTTATCACCGTTTAAACCTTCCCTGGACTTACAAGAATATTTCAAGACTAAAATTAGCCAAATCGGTTCAGCCGTTCTCGTGTTTTGGCGAGACTAACGAACGGCAATTCATATATATATATATATATATATATATATATATATATATATATATATATATATATATATGAATTGCTGTTAGTTAGTCTCGCCAAAACCGCAACGGACGCACGCCACTCCCCTGTGGTATACCTAACATCACTATTACTTCGGAAGACATCTGACGTGCTGCATTCTGTTATCTAGGAACTCGTCAATCCAATCACACAACTGATCTGATAGACCAGATGCTCTTACTTTGTTGATTATACGACTGTGGGGAACAGTATCAAACGCCTTGCGGAAGTCAGGAAAGCCGGCCGCGGTGACCGTGGGGACTGAGGCGCTCCAGTCACGGCCTACACGGCCACTACGGTCGGGGGTTCGAATCCCTCTCGGGCATTGATATTTGTGCCGTCCTTAGTGTTAGCTAGTTCGTAAGTAGTTTGTAAGTTTAGGGACTGATAATCCCGTAGTTAAGTCCCATAAGCTATACAAACATTTGAACATTTTGAAGTTAGGAAATACGGCATCTACCTGTATATGGCCCTCTGAGTCTCGTGGACGAATAGCGCTAGCTGGGTTTCACACAATATCCTTTTTTCTAAACCCATTCTGATTCCTACAGAGCAGATTTCCAGTCTCCAGAAATATCATTATACTCGAACGTAATATATGTTCCAAAATTCTACAACTGACCGACGTTAGAGATATAGGCCTATAGTTCTGCACATCTGTTCGACGTCCCTTCTTAAAAACGGGGATGACCTGCGACATTTTCCAATCTTTCGAAACTCTACGCTCTTCTAGAGACCTACGGTACACCACTGCAAGAAGGGGGGCATGTTCCTTCGCGTACTGAGTGTAAAATCTAACTTGTATCCCATCAGGTCCTGCTGCTTTTCCTCTTTTGCGCGATTTTAATCGTTTTTCTATCCCTCTGTCAATTATTTCGATATCCGCCATTTTGTCATCTGTGCGGCAGTCTAGAGATCAGCGCCACCCTGCACCGACAGAGGTCGCACCCTCTGAGACATGTCTACACAGAAAATTATGTTCAAGAGAGTCGAGGGCGGCACAGTCCTCACAAGCCGCCGATGTTCGCTAGACGCTCGTTGGTGGCCATCCTGTCATTCACCAGGATGTATCAGGTGACAGAGACGTCCGTCGTTGGAGAAAATTCGCCTCAGAATGGCACATCAGAAAAGATCTGTGACTTACTCGATTATGGCATCGTAACACAACTTACGCCATCAGGGGTCATTTCTCCCCTTTTATTGCGGCAGTGGTTACGTGCAATT
This sequence comes from Locusta migratoria, assembly GCA_026315105.1. Lineage (NCBI taxonomy): Eukaryota > Metazoa > Arthropoda > Insecta > Orthoptera > Acrididae > Locusta > Locusta migratoria. The sequence continues at coordinate 25,585,571 of CM048748.1, read as the reverse complement.
CGTCCACTACTTCGTCTTAGTATGACTAATGCGAACGGGCATGCTAGACGTCGGTGGTCATAGACCATAGATAGTATAGACTGCGCGTGAGGCCATTTCACTGAAACCAACATCTAAGTCACGTGACTCGGGGCAGGAAACCGATTTCATCATTACGAGTAATGAGCAATATAGCTGAGAGTTGCAGTTTTATCCTTTGTAGTGGAAATTACGCGTATATTTTAACAATAAACATCTTTAGTAGTACAATTGGCATTAGTTCTCTGCAATAGCAAGAATTAATGCGATGGCTACAGTTTTTCTATGTGCCTAGATGAAACGAATTAACAGTCTTTCTACGAGCAAAAGAACTACATATTTGAAGCGAAAAATTGTTGTCGTTGTACTGTGAGTCTTTTAGTTTGTCTTTTACACAGGAGTAGATGATCAAACATCAGTCTGAAAGGAGCATCAGCTTCCTTACAATTCCTCAACAATACATGTGAAATATTTCGTTGTGATGTTATAAGAAATTAAATCTGTTTGCAGCCATAATGTCCGATTTTAACAAAATACAAGCGTTTATATTTCAAGATTTTTCCTACATATTGTGATGCCTAGACGTAAAATAATCAAAGTACTGGTTGTTTACATTAAATAATAGGGTAGTGACGAGAATTCATTGATGCACTCGGCAAGAAATGACTTCATAGGGATAATGAATAGTCTGTATGAATGTTCACCTTATTGAAAGCAGAAATTACTTATCTGCTGACATATAAACTTGCTCAAGAGCAGCTTCCAGTGACTTCCCATCGATAATCACATTCATAAGTTGCAAAAAGAAAAAGATTCATAGCGTAAGACAAACACCGTGTATATGTAATTCTGTTGCTTATAAAAATAACTGACACTAAGGTACTTTTCACTTGGGCACATTTAAACACGACAACCACTGCATTAATACTAAGATGAAATTACGTTACCTTTACTACTTCATGTGTAATAGCAATACGAGAAGTCGTTTTATTGTTAAAATCAACCGTTAATTTCACCTGTAAATGAGAAAAATTGTTGCTCATAATAACGAAGACTCAGTCACGTGACTTCGAACAAGGAGTTTAGAATAAAGGGAGGCGGCTTTACCTATGCTGAGAACAGACATTGGGTGAAGCCAGAGGAGCCATGCTTTTGTGCCCAAAACAAAGATTTCTCGCGTAAACCCTGTGTGAATATTGCCTTCTTTACGTAAATCAACTAAATTGAAAGTCACGTTGGAGTATTTACTTACATGTGATGTACATTTCAACGACTAGAACTCCATACACACACACACTTTGCCCAATATTTTGGGCACAAACAAATGCCGAAATGCCCAGTTTGCTGGCTTCACTTTTTCAGTGTTATGGCATCTCCAGAGATTCTAACCTCCTTGGTTTCAAACCACAACACAGCAGAGATAGGGACACGCGCAGTCTATGTTATCTTTTGTCTAAATCAGTGGTGTACGGGACAAAGTCACTGGGGACAGGAATGGCATCAGTGTTCCCTACCAACTCAGTTTCTACTGTTTGAAAATTATGGACGCATTTTGTTTCGGCGCAGCCCTGGGAGCGACATAAAAGTGACAGCATTCACATCTACATCTGCATGGGATACTCTGCAAATCACATTCAAGTGCCTGGCAGAGGGTTCATCGAACCACCATTATACTATTTATCTCCCATTCCATTCTTCAATAGCACGCGGGAGAAAGAACACCTGAATCTCTCCGTTCGAGCTCTGATTTCTCGTATTTTATACTGATGGTCATTTCTACCAATGTAAGTGGGAGTCAACAATATATGTTCGCATTCGGAGGAGAATGTTGGGCCGGCCGCGGTGGCCGAGGGTACTGAGGCGCTCCAGTCACGGTCTGCACGGCCACTGCGGTCGGGGGTTCGAATCCCCCCTCGGGCATGGATATTTGTGACGTCGTTAGTATTAAGTAGTTCATAGGTAGTTTCTAAGGTTAGGGACTGATGGCCCCGTAGTCGAGTCCCATAAACTATACAAACATTTGAACATTTGAGAATGTTGGCGATTGGAGTTTCGTAAGTAGCCCACGCCGCAACGATAAGCGCCGTTGTTGTAATGATTCCCATCCCAGATCCTTTATCATTTCCGTAACGCTGTCTCCCCTGTATCGTGACAATACGAAACGAGCTGCCCTTCTCTGGACTCTTTTGATGTCCTCCGTCAAACCCAACTGATCCCACACTGGGCAGCAATACTCCAAAAATGGACGGACAAGCGTAGTGTATGCAGTTTCTTTTATAGTTCTGTTGCATCTTTTAAGGGTTTTGCCAATAAAACAGTCTATGGTTCGCCTTTCCCACGACATTATCTACGTGTTCTTTCCAGTTTAAGTCTGAAGTAATACTAATTCCTAGGTATTTTGTGGAGTTTAAGCCTTCACTTTTGATTGATTTATCTTTTTAAAAAAGTTTAACTGATTTATTTTCGTACTCATGTGGACTACTTCCCACTTCTCATTATTTAGAGTCAATTGCCAATTTCTACACCATAGTGATATCTTATTCAGATCGTTCTGCAGTTGGTTTTAATCTTCATATAATTTCACTAGACGGTAAATGACGGCGTCATCTGCAAACTACCTAAGGGAGCCACTTAGATTTTCCCCTAAATCGTTTATGTAAAGAAGGAATAGAAGAGGACCAATAACACTACCCTGTGGAACGTCCGATATCACCTCTGTTTTAGTCGATGCCTTACCATCGATTACTACGAACTGTGTCCTCTCTGACAGGAAATTCGCTATCCAATCGCAAATTTGGGGTGACATACCATAACCAAGCAATTTGATTCGAAGCCGTTTGTGAGGTACGGTGTCAAAAGCCTTCTGCATATTTACGCGGAAAATGACGTTTAAGTGCACGGCAGGGGTTCATCGAATCCCTTATATAATATAACATAATTCGTCAAATAATAAAAAATTTGGAACTATGAGTGATATAGTAACATTTGTGCAACTTGATGTGAATATAACAAAGTTACAACAGTGATGAGTTACTTGTATTACATCGATCATTTAGCAATCAGACAACTTATTAAGAACCACATTCATAATGAGATAAGAATGAATAAGATCACCTGACATAGTCGGGTTTGGAAGTGATCTGATCGTTTTATAGTATTCAAAATGAAATGCTAAGATCGCACATTAATGACATTCAATGACGATCGGTTTTGGTGAACTGTGTCACCATCATCTGGTCACATATATATTTTTTACAAGCTGGTCGTCTTGTAAAATAATAATAATAATAATAATAATAATGTTGCACTTATTATTTTATACCAGTTTTTTATTATTAATTTATTTTTTTAACAAGATGACCAGCTGGTAAAAAATATATATGTGTGTCCAGATGATGGTGACTCAGTTCACCAAAACCGATCGTCATTGAATAAATTATTAATGTGCGATCTTGGAATTTCATTTTGAATCAATATACATTTATAAAAATGGAACGTGGGACGTGTGTCCGTATATTTCACTCGGTAGCCAAAATTATCCACTGCAGACCAATGGCGGTTATGCATTAGTGTAGCCTTTAGGTTCTCGGTGTGCACTATGGTGTTTTACTGTCGCAGAGAGTGGCGGTGGGTGAGTGTGGCGAACAAAACTCCGTAAAATATATAGAAATACGACGATAAACAAATGCTCAAAAATAAAAAGACTCATGATAAAACGCTGGGAAACACAAACTTAACTGAGCATTAACTACATTGGCAATACGCCAATACTCTCAATATAAACACTGGAAAGACAACTGTAGTGCTTAGGATCAAACTACTGTCATATGGTATAATATTTTGGGGTAACTCTTCAAGTCAGTCAAAAGTCTTCAGAGTCCAAAAACGTGTAATACGTATTATTTGTGGAGTAAATTCACGGACGTCTTGTAGAAGCCTCTTCAAAGAACTTGGTATATTAACTACTGCCTCTGAGTATATTTATTCCTTAATGAAATTTGTCATAAATAATATATCCCTTTTCCCAACAAACAGCTCAGTTCATACATACAATACTAGAAATAAAAATGATCTACACAAGGATTTAAAAGCACTTACTTTAGTTCAAAAAGGGGTCAACTACTCAGGAACACACATTTTCAATAATTTACCATCAAGTATAAAAAATTTAGTTACAAATAAATATCAGTTTAAGAGGAGCCTAAAAGACTTTCTAGTGGCCAACTCCTTCTACTCCATTAGTGAATTTCTAAATTGTACCAAATGACGCATGCACTCATACTATATTAGTATTATTATATTATCAGCAAAAAAAAAAAAAAAAAAAAAAAAAAAAAAAAAAAAAAAAAAAAAAAAAAAAAAAAAAAATTCTTAAAAATTTAAGTATCTGTATTTATATTATAAGTGTATGTATTTGTATTTATATTGTTAGTACTATCTCTTATTCAACTTGTAAATTTTGTTTCTTGACATGTTCCACATCCACGAGGATCCCCTCAATATGGATCTACGGAACAAATAACTAATCTAATCAACTGACAAATGGATTAGAGAGAAATATACGTTAAGCGACACGGTTTCATAGTACAAAGTACCATCTCTGTATTGTTTTTGAGCTCATTGCAATACACAGACTGTAGACATACGTTAATGTATGTGACGTAAAGTTCGTAAGTCATAGGTTACTTTGATTTAGCGGACAGTATCGCGTTTTTTGTAAATACGTTGCTGTTCAGGCAATTTTGAAGTAAGAAATACAAACCTTCCTGTTTAGATTTTTGGTTGAAATTTTAAAAACACGTGTTTCGATACCTTTGGCAGGTCAAACATTAAGCGAGTGAAAAAAGCGAAAATCTTTTAAGGGTGCGACTAAGACTATTTTGATGCTAGAAATGCGAAAATTAAGATTTGGATCGAGTAACTAATGAGGAGGTACTGAACAGAATTGGGGAGAAAAGAAATTTCTGGCATACCTTGACTAAAAGAAGGGATAGATTGGTAGGGCACATTCTTAGACATCAAGGAATTGTGAATGTATCGTTGGAGGGAAGTGTGTGGGGTAAAACCGCAGACGAAGACCAAGAGATGGATACACTAAGCAGATTCAGACAGATGTAGGTTGCCGTTCTTATGTGGAGATGAAGAGGCTTGCTCAGGATAGGGTATTGCGGAGAGTTGCATCAAACCAGTCTCCGGACTGAAGAACACAACAACAACTATATAAAGAATGAATAAATCATAAATGTCGACCAGCAAGTTTAAGTCAGCCTGTACAAATAACTGTAATACATAAAGTCTACTATTTGATGGCGCCAAAAATGAACATATATGTACCGTAAGTTGCTATGCTTTGAGCACCGCCTGCGGTTTCTTGTAGTTCACAAGGCACTTAACTAAACGTTACTAGTCTGACCTACTAACCTGCGTAAGAATGCGTCAATTGACTTCTCGCGGCGTCATCTTACCTATTCGACAATACGTAGTCAATAATAACACTGGGACATGATCCGCATGAAGAACATTACCACCGTAACATCTGCTCGGTGTTTATATAGAGCTTCCCTCCAGTATTTTGCGGCTTATGCAAACGTTCGAAACAAAAACGGAATTTGGATGAACTAGTGTGTAAACAATCAATATGAATTTCTCACAAAGGAAGCGGATGTATGTACGGTCACGGTCGTTTGCATTTAACGTCAGAATGAACGCTTTCTGCAGTCGCGCGGTCGCACTCTGCCAGCGTTCGGTTTATTCAGGCGGGTCGCTCTTAGCACGGCTGACACAGAATGTCCGTGCCTAGGCAAATATGTGTTGAATATTAATGGACGGTCTTCAGAGCCGGAATGATCGGTTACAAAACATGAGATATTTTGAAACGATGAGCGGATCGTGGAAGGGTAGGGGGGTGGGAGACGGGACGTGCCTAAAGCCAGCATTTACGCGTGGGTCAACAGATCGCGCAACCAACCTGCACGGCAGTACAGCGCGAAGGCATTCGTGTGTGTCGCCGAGTTACCAGTACCCGCGCTTTGAAATCGACGTATACAGTTTGGCATTTAACAGTGACGCCGTGTAAAAAAACAAAGTAGCTTATAGAGGAGTGGGTAGAGGCAAGCACAGGTCATTGCCGTTTACAACAAATCAAATGTTCAAATGTTTGTAAATCTTATGGGACTTAACTACGAGGTCATCAGTCCCTAAACTTACAAACTACTTATGAACTACTTACGAACTAGGACGGCACAAATATCCGTGCCCGAGGGGGGATTCGAACCCCCGACCGTAGTGGCCGTGCAGACCGTGACTGGAGCGCCTTAGTCCCCTCGGCAGCCGCAGCCGGCCGTTTACAACAAGCGTCATCGATCAGAGGCGTAAACCTATAGGCACATTGAGATCGCAAAGTTGTTGAATTTATCAACACATTTATATTCGAACATAACAACATTTTTGGAGAAGGATATCTCCTTTGTAGGAATCAACATAGTTTTCTAAAGCAGCTATCATGTGAAACACAACTCGCGCTATTTATCCACGAGTTCCAGAGGGCAGCAGTTAGAGTATCGATTGTACATGTAGTGTTTCTGACTATCGATAGGAGTCCGATACCCTTTCAGACAGACGCCTGATGAACAAAGTGAGAGCATATACACTCCAGGCCATTAAAATTGCTATACCACGAAGATGACGTGCTACAGACGCGAATTTTAACCGACAGGAAGAAGATGCTGTGATGTGCAAATTATTAGCTTTTCAGAATATTCACACAATGTTGGCGCCGATGCCGATACTTACAACGTGCTGACATGAGGAAATTTTCTAACCGATTTCTCATACACAACCAGCACTTAACTGTCGTTGCCTGGTGAACCGTTGTTGTGATGCCTCGTGTAAGGATGAGAAATGCGTGACATCACAATTCCGACTTTGATAAATGTCGGATTGTGGCCTATCGCGGTTGCGGTTTATCGTATCGCGACATTGCTGCTCGCGTTGGTCGCGATCCAATGACTGTTAGCAGAATATCGCGGTAAACGCACATTGGCAGCGTGTATTCGTAATCGCCATACTGGCGTATCACCCGGCGTGATGGTATGGGGTGCCATTGGTTACACGTCTCGGTCGCCTCTTGTTCGCATCGACGGCACTTTGAACAGTGGCAGTTACATTTCAGATGTCTTACGACCCGTGGCTCTACCCTTCATACACTGGGAATCCATACATTTCAGCAGGATAATGCACGACCGTATATTGCAGATCCTGTACGGGCCTTTCTCGATATTTAAAATGTTCTACTGCTGCCCTGGCCAGCACATTCTCCAGATCTCTCACCAACTGAAAGCTTCTGGTCAATGGTGTCCGAGCAACTGGCTCGTCACAATACGCCAGTCACTACTCTTGATGAACTGTGGTATCGTGTTGAAGCTGCATGGGCATCTGTACCTGTACACGCCATCCAAGCTCTGTTTGACTCAATGCTCAGGCGAACCAAGGCCGTTATTACGGACAGAGGTGGTTGTTCTGGGTACTGATTTCTCAGGATCTATGCACCCAAATTGCGTGAAAATGTAATCACATGTCAGGTCTAGTATAATATACTTGTCCACTGAATACCCGTTTATCATCTGCATTTCTGCTTGGTGTAGCAATTTTAATGGCCAGTAGTGTAGAATACTGGACCAACTGTGGATTGAGGCGTTCCTAGTTAACAGGACGCAACATGTCATTCTACCCCGAGAGAAATAATCGGACTTAAAAGCGATCTCAGGCGTGTCCCAGAGAAGTGTTATAGGCCCGTTGCTTTTCACAATGTGTGTAAATGTCCTTGTAGGTAACATTGGAAGGCACATGTGGCTTTTTGCGGTTGATGCTGTGCCTCGTCGAGAGGTCGCAGCACAGGAAAAAGGATAGCGAAATACAGGTGGATCTGCAGTACATTAATGCATGTTGCAGGGAATTGCAATTGAACCTCAACATAATTGTGAATCTCTGCGTTTAATACACTACTGACCATTAAAATTGCTACACCAAGAAGAAATGCATATGATAAACGGGTATTCATTGGACAACTACATTATACTAGAACTAACACGGAATTATATTTTCACGAAATTTGGATGCATAGATCCTGAGAAGTCAGTACACAGAACAAACACCTCTGGCCGTAATAACGGCCTTGATACGCCTGTGCATTCAGTCAAGCAGAGCTTGGATGGCGTATACAGGTACAGATGCCAATGCAACTTCAACATGATACCACAGTTCATCAAGAGTAGTGACTGGCTTATTGTGACGAGCCAGTTGCTCGGCCACCGTTGACCAGACGTTTTCAGTTGGTGAGAGATCTGGAGAATGTGCTGGCCATGGCAGTAGTAGAACATTTTACATATCGAGAAAGGCACGTACAGGACCTGCAACATACTGTCGTACATTATCCTGCTGAAATGTGCGGATTCCCAGGGATCTAAATGTTCAAATGTTTGTTAAGCTTATGGGACTTAACTACGGGGTCATCAATCCCTAAACTTGCAAACTACTTATGAACTACTTACGAACTAGGACGGCACAAATATCCATGCCCGAGGGGGGATTTGAACCCCCGACCGTAGTGGCCGTGCTGACCGTGACTGGAGCGCCTCAGTTACCTCGGCCACCGCGGCCGGCACCCAGGGATCTAATGAAGGGTGGGGCCACGGGTCGTAACACATCTGAAATGTAACGGCCACTGTTGAAAGTGCCGTCGATGCGAACAAGAGGTGACCGATACGTCTAACCAATGGTACCCCATACCATCACGCCGGGTGATGTGCTAGTATGGCGGTGACGAATACACGCTTCCAATGTGCGTTCACCGCGATGTAGCCAAACACGGATGCGACCATCTTGATACTGTAAATAGAACCTGGATTCATCCGAAAAAATGACGTTTTGCCATTCGTGCACCCAGGTTCGTCGTTGCGTACACCATAGCAGACGCTCCTGTCTGTGATGCAGCGTCAAGGGTAACCGCAGCCATGGTCTCCGAGTTGATACTCCATGCTGAACGTCGTAGAACTGTTCGTGCACATGGTTATTGTATTGCAAACGTTTCCATATGTTGACTCAGAAATCGAGACGTGGTTGCACGATCCGTTACAGCCATGCGGATAAGATGCCTGTCATCTCGACTGCTAGTGATACAAGGCCGTTGGGATCCAGCACGGCATTCCGTATTGCCAAAAAAAAAAAAAATAAATAAAAAAAAAATAAATAAATAAATAAATAAATAAATAAATAAATAAATAAAAAATGTTCAAATGTTTGTAAAGCTTATGGGACTTAACTACGGGGTCATCAGTCTCTAAACTTACAAAATACTTATCAACTAGCTTATTCTAAGGACGGCACAAATATCCATGTCCGAGGGGGGTTTCGAACCCCCGACCGTAGTAGCCATGCAGACCGTGACTGGAGCGCCTCAGTCCCCTCAGCCACCGCGGCCGGCTCCGTATTGCCCTCCTGAATCCACCGATTCCGTATTCTGCTAACAGTCATTGGATCGCGACCAACGCGAGCAGCTATGTCGCGATACGATAAACCGCAATCGCGATAGGCTGCAATCCGACCTTTATCAAAGTCGGAAACGTGATGGTACGCATTTCTCCTCCTTACACGAGGCATCACAACAACGTTTCACCAGGCAACGCCGGTCAACTGCTGTTTGTGTATGAGAAATCAGTTAGAAACTTCTGTCATGTTAACACGTTGTAGGTTTCGCCACCGGAGCCAGCCTTGTGGGAATGCTCTGAAAAGATAATCATTTGCATATCACACATCTTCTTCCTGTAGGTTAAATTTCTCGTCTGTAGAACGTTATCTTCATGGTGTAGCAATATTGATTGCCAGGAGTGTATGAACATTGCGTTTGGCTGATGACATTGTAATTATGCCAGAGACAGCAAAGGACCTGTATAAGTAATTGAACGGAATGTACAGTGTATTGAAAGGATGGTGTAAGATGAACATCAATAAGACGAAAACAAGGGTAATGGAATGCAGTTTTAGGATGTGAAGCGATGCTAAAGGAATTACATTGGATAATGAAACAATAAAGATGGTAGATGAGTTTTGTTATTTGGGCAGTGAAATATGTTTGTCGCAGTACAGAGGATATAAAATGCGGAATGGCAATGGAAAGAAAAGCGTTTATTAGAAACAGAAATCTGCTAACATCTAATATTAATTTACGAAAGTCTTTTCTGAAGGCTAATTTGGTGTGTTGCCTTGTACGGGAGTGACACTTGGACTATAAATAGCTTTGACAGGAGGATATAGGCTTTCGGAATGTGGTGCTACAGAAGAATGCTGAAGATTACATGGGTAGAACGCATAACTAATAAAGAGGTATTGAACTGAATTACCGAGCGCAGTGGTAATGCACTGGAATCGCATTCGGGAGGATGGTGGTTCAAATCCACCTCCGGACATCTAGATTTAGGTTTTCCGTGATTTCCCTGAATCACTTCAGGCAAATGCCGGTATGGTTCCTTTCAAAAGGGCACGGCCGATTTTCTTCCCCATCCTTACTCAAAACTCCGAGCGTTAGCTCCGTCTCTAATGACCAAGCTGTCGACGGGACGTTAAACTCTAAGCTTTCTTCCTTCCTTTGAATTGAATTGGGAAGGAAAAGGAATTTTTCCATAGCTTGACTGAGAGTAGACATCGATTGGTAATACATATTCGTAGACATGAAGGAATCGTAAATTTACCATTGTAGGGAAGTGTATGCGGGAAAAATCTCAGAGGGAGACCAAGAGCTGAATATAGTAAGCACATTCAGATGGATGTGGGTTGTCGTTCTTATGACGACATAAAGAGGCTTGCTCATGATAGAGTAGGTTGGAGAGGTGCACCAAACCGGTCTCCAGACTGAAGACCACATCAACAAAAATGCAATTGCATTGTTACTTCCCAAAAATATTTGGAAAGAGACATAAGGAGCGACCTGAAATGGAACTACTATATAAAATCAGGCATGTGTCAAGCATTTGCCAGACTGAGATTCGTTGGAGGAACATTCAGGAAGTGTAGTCCGTCAATAGAGTAAGTGTGTTACGACCTCTCGTTTGGTCGACGCTTGAATATTGCTCATCCATGTGGGATCCGAGCCAAGTAAGGTCAATAGAAGACATAGAGAAGATCCAACTGGGACCAGCACGCTTCGTTATGGGCTCATTTGGTAAGCGTGAAAGCGTGATACAGATGATTAAGGCAGGTGCTGCAAGAGTTATTCTGTACCGCGGTATGCTGTCAGATATGCGAGACCAAACGTTTCTTGAATTGTTAACCAATAAATTGATTCCTCTTGCAAATATCTCGCAACCCTCACCTGTACAGTAGCTCTGCCACAACCATTGGGTGGCGCAAGTCTTGCTCACACAAGGTGAGTGTTGCAAGTCGGTAAGTATAACATTATGAAGCATGAGGTGAGTAAGACAATCGGTTGTAAGTAGAATAATAAATAAATTAATAACTCAAGGAAACTACTACGTTTCTTTAATCTGCCTCGCCTTTATTTGACTACCCCTTAGAAGTACTGTTGACACCTAAAGGCCGCGGCAGAATGGCCGAGCGCATTGAGGCGCTATGCACCGATGCGCGAGGCCGTTCCCCGTCAGAGTTCGAATCGTTTCTCAGGGATGGATGTTTGTGCTGTCTTTAGTATAAGTTAGTTTATAAGTAGTTTGTAAGTTTAGGGACTGATGACCCCGATTTAAGTCCCATAAGCTTAACAAACATTTGAATTTTGACACCTAACGAAGGTGCGGTAGTGCCTTAAATTTCTATACTTTCCTATCTTTCGGTGGCTGTTATCTTGGGCTCGAAAAAAGACATATACACCAAAATCGTATGAGAGATAATGTAAAGATCCCTTATTGCACTAGTGATACTCCTGCATCTGCAAAACTCTGAACTCTGCAGTCGTCCGTTAGAGGCCTCCGCGTGTACCATGCCGTATGCCGTATTGGACTTTGATCTGTCGGTTCGCCAGTCGGGACGGTGCAGTGTGCCTCCGAAGTTGCGTTTTGTGACGTTATTAGTGTGGTGAAGCGTCAGATGGGGCGACGATTGATAATCAATCCTGCTAATGTATTGCGATTGGTTGAGATGAAGTTACGAAGAACCCTTCTTCCGTGAAGATGGTATTAGAGTAGAAGGTGAATCATTTGCATGCTTTCTCGTATCTGTTATGGTACAGAAATATGAAATATGAGCATAAGTTAAATACTGTTGTTACAAACTCATAATAATGATAATAGGGATGATAATGACGAAGGACTCATTGCTAGCGGTAGTGCTACGATAAGTGCGGGAAGAGGCGATGGAAGCAGTGGCAGTGAATACCAACAGTCTTCCGAGAAGACAATACGCTAAAGAACATGTACGACAATTATTACATAAGTTATAGTTCAGATATCTGCATTACATATGGCGTCTACAATTACATCTACAGTGCTGTCTAGAGCATGATTGCAAAGTTTTGCATTAAAACGTCACCCACCAGCACATTGAGGTATACGTAGAGACACTGTAACCAAACGTTCATACAGATATGTTTGTTCGAGCCCAAGTACATTTTTTTGTTAGTGAAACTGTAAGTGATGAAGCCCATCACAAAATAAATTATTTACGCGCCTATAGTTGTGTACATTAGTAACACTGTAGACGTTATGTATTGTCTCTCATCATTCCGTTAGCGTTGAATCAAGCCTTTCGGTTTCGTTTTCCTAGATTTACAGCCTCCTCACGTGCAAGCAGCTGCTTCCAGAAACCAAGAACGAGTTAGCAGAGGCGGCAGAGGAGCGCCTGCGGCGGCGGAGCAGCGAGAAGTTGTCCCGTGCCGCGGCCGGCAGCGCCGCTATCTTGACGGCGTCTGAATGCAAACAAGGCTGCGTGACGTCACTGCCCGCAGACCTGCCTTCCTCCTGGGTCCACGCCGAGGCTCTCCAGGTGCAGTGCTGGGGGGGGCGCACTTCTAATGTCCTGTCAGTCCAAGAAGTCAGCAGATATCCTGCACTCTTTAATAGTAGCTCTTTAAATTAACGCCTCTGTATATTTCCTTAAGGTCCGAAAGGATACGATAGCCGCGCGCCGGCCGCGGTGGCCGAGGGGACTGAGGCGCTTCAGTCTCGGTCTGCACGGCCACTACGGTCGAGGGTTCGAATCCACCCTCGGGCATGGATATTTGTGCCGTCCTTAGTCTTAGCTAGTTCTTACGTAGTTTGTAAGTTTAGGTACTGATGATCCCGTAGTTAAGTCCCTTAAGCTTAACAAACATTTGAACATTTGATAGCCGCGCGCGAGTTGCCGAGCAGTCTGGAGCGCCTCGTTTCGGATCGTGCGGTCTCTCGCGTCGAAAGTTCGAATCCTCCCACGGGCATGGATGTGTGTGATGTCGTTAGGTTAGTTTAACTTAGCTCAAGTAGTCTGTAAGACTAGGGACTGATGACCAACATATGCTGGTCCCATATAATTACAAACATTAGCATTAAGGATGTGAGAGCAGTCAAAAGATAAATAATCAACAGCTAAGATGAGAATTATTTGCTCGTAACTATGACTCCAAATCCGTTAAACTAAGGAGAGGAGTTTTTGTCTTATGTCCTCTACTTTACCTTGAAAGTAGGCAGCCATAAGCTGAACATTAATTATGGATTTTTAGCTTTATTTTTGTGAATCTGAACGTGTATCCGCCTTATAGCTTTATTCTGTATGTAAAAGTCATCCATGATCGATAATCTTATCGATGTTTGTAACTACTGCACATCATAATGTCTTTGCAACTGCGATGTAGCATCTGCGCTACAACAGCTTCTTTGTCTGCTGAGGCGAGTGGTAGAGAGTGAGCTGTTGAGCAAAAGAGTCGATTGTAGGCTAGGCTAGCTGACAGACGTAGGGCAGCTGTGTTGTGTACTAAGGGTGAATTTGTCAGCAATGATTGTGTTGAGTTTGATTTATTTCACTCTATATTTACGAATACAAACATATTATATTGGACAGTGGATTCTGTATCAAGAGGAACAGAATATTTGTAGGGAACGGAATTGTATAAAACCATTGTATTATATTGAAGACTCAACAAATGTTTCTTTAATTCAATAAGTAACTTAATGATTACTAATTTTTCTTATTTAAGCTCAACCTCGTCCCTTTTATTTTCCTGATTGTGGCATTTTTAATTTTGTTGTATAGTACGTGTTGAGTTTTTTGAGAAAAAGATTTCCTTTTAAATGTAAATGTTCACGTACCAGTAAAGTAATCAGTCCTTACATGCCACTGAATCTGACTGTCAGAAATAATGTTCACAGAAGTACAGATTGCTTTACTTACAGGGCCTAATCTTGTATGTTAAATCCGTTGCGCACATGATTAGAGAAACTCGTTGATTTAAATGGAAAGACTTAATAAGAATAGGAAACTTTCACTTAACAAACTTTCAGTGAAGATACAACAAAAACACGGTAGAAAAGTGGACTTGAAACTTATTGAAAAATGGAACAATAGAGCCAAAACACAGGAATCTTACAGAAAAAAATTACTTAGCAAATGTCTACAAAATGTATACAAAATCCTAATGAGAATTTTAACGAGTACTGAAAACAGTGTTTGTTGGATGGAGAGTACTCAGAATAGGTGTGATGAATGCAGTTATCTGTTTCAATGATGGTGCAACTAACAGAAGTAATGGACAAATTAGTCATCTAACCAGAAAATAAGATAACTGCTCTGACTGCCATAGATAGTCAACCACTAGTTGAAGCTGAAAGGGATGCGGAAACCACCACCAAAGAGTTTAGAGTAAGGAAGTACTCCTGAAAAAATTGATTATAAGAGGTACTCCGTCTTAATGCTGGCTGCAATGGAGACATTTTTAAAAAGCTTTGTGCACGTTAGACCTATGTATTGTTAAATTAATATTTTGTCCATTGAGACGTTGTTGCCTCTTCTTTACATCTCACTGCTGTTTCTCCGTCTTGTTGGCTGGAGTTGTTTTGTTCATGGCGTGTGTTTTTCAGTTGTTTACTGCACTTTTCACCTGTTTTTGTGTTGTTTCTTTCGTTTCATCACATCACATCACTTTACTTATTTGGAAAGCATACAGTTTTCAATCACCTGTTTTATGTGGAATGCCTTTCGATTTATCTCTTCACTTCAGTGTGGCTATGTTGTTTCTGTTTGTTCGTTTGTTTTCCTATGGACTCTTGAAAAAGTCTGCAGAGGACAAAGAAGCAGTTGGACAGCAAGATTATGCCACTGGAGTGTTCTGAAAGAGGCATACGGTGAGTCAAAATCACTGTGAACAATCTTTCCTCATTTTCTCGAAACTACATTTCCTGAACATTAGGTAAGTATATCTTCATAATGGTTTTAGCTATGTTCACCAAATTCCTGCCAATTGAAGAATGGGACAGTATTTTCGTATTAGGCCTAATACGTTGCAGAAGTGATCTATGTTTGTCATTCTGTATATAATTTAACAGTAATTTGTAGACAAAATAATAATGACGTGTAGTAAGGGTTTTTTTCTATTTCCTCGGATATAACTGTAACTTAATTTCTTTAATTTCATTATTTTCATAAATGGAAAAACTGTAAATAGAAACAGTGATAAAAGTAACCTCGATAAAGATTTGGAAATGAAAAGTACTAGTGCATCTGTCGAGATTTTAACCTTCGCACCCTGGGTCAGTAAGACAACACCCTAACCACTACACTATAGCAACTGAGGTGACTATCGTTCAACAGGTGAAGAACGTCATCAAACGTCATCAAACGCCTTGCGGAAGTTAAGAAATATGGCATCTACCTGTACATACTCACCTAACCTCGAGGATTAATGGGTCTATGATGACCTAGCTGTTTACTGCCCTGAAACACCAGTCATCATCATCACCACAGAGGATGACTGTCGCGAGCTAGGTTTCACATGGTCGTCGTTTTCGAAAACCGAGTTGTGTCTTACAATGGACGTTTCCGGTCTCTGGAAATTGAATCATATTCGAACATAAAATGTGCTTCAAAATTCTGTAAGGAACCTAATATCGTGGTATGAAATTTCTTTCAGGTTGCCTACGATTTTGAGAACTACAAGTGTGCATATATTAAACAAGCACATTTTAAATCTTTAACTCTGCCAAATAAAATATCATTCGGAAAAAAGACGTAAAATAAGCCTTAAGCAGTCGGAACACCCTTTGTCGCATCGCTAAATTTCTAGTTTTATGTACCTTATTTCCGGAAGCATTACAGTCTAGGATTTTAACGATTTTAGAATGTGTTCTTAGCCCACTGAACTGTGGTCCATATATGGAATTACTGGCATTTTATCAGCAATTTTAGGCTGGAGAAATTTCCATGATACCAATGATATACTATTTCCATCCCCCGACGGCGGACTGCCACGCGCACCACAACACGGCGCTCCAGTACGCGCGGCTAATCCGCCGTAGCATCACTTTCTCCCCAAAGGTGCAGAGGTCAGCGCAACTGCTTAGAAAGCAGGAGACCCGGGTTCGAGTCGCAGCTGAGAACACATTTTCAGCTTTACCCATTAGCGGCTGATGTCATATATTCTGTAAATATCAAAGAATAACAACTGTAGGATCAGAAGTGACGTCTAAGTTTTCGGAACAGACGGCACATTTATAAAACAATGCCCTCACTACTTGATAGTAATGACGATCCTGCCGACAATAGCGCTACTAAAGCAGAGTTACTTAACATAGCTTTTAGAAACTCATTCACCAAAGAAGACGAAAACAATATTCCAGATTTCGAATTACAAACAGAGGCCAGAATGAGTAATGTAGAAGTAGATATCCTCGCAGTAGTGAAGCAACTTAAATTATTTAACAAGACTGACTATATACCCATTATATTTCTATCTGATTATGCTGAAGCGATAGCTCTTTACTCAACAGCCATATACAACCGCTCGCTCAAGGAAGGATCTGTACCAAAAGACAGGAAAGTTGCACTGGTCACACTTATATTCAAGAAAGTCAGTAGGAGTAACCCACTAAATTACAGGCCCATTTCATTGACGTCAATGTGCAGCAGGGTTTTGGAACATATCCTGTATTCAAATATTATGAATTATCTCCAACAGAATGATCTATCGACCCAAGGTCAACACGATTTAGAAAATACTGTTCATGCGAAACACAACTAGCTCTTTACTCACAAGAAGTGATGAGAGCTATCGACAAGGGTTCTCAAATTGATTCCGTATTTATTGATTTCCAGAACTCTTTTGATACCGTACCTCACAAAAGGCTTTTAATCAAATTGCGTGGTTATGGTATATCGACCCAAATTTGCGACTGGATACGGGATTTACTGTCAAAGAGGACACAGTTTGAAGTAATCGATGGTAAGACATCGACTAAAACAGAATTGATATCCGGCGTTCCACAGGGTAGTGTTATTGGTCCTCTGCTGTTCCTTATTTGCATAAACAACTTAGGAGAATATCTAAACAGCTCTCTGAAGATCAAAACCAACTGCAGTACGATCTAAATATCACTCTGGTGTAAAAATTGGCAATTGACTCTAAATAATGAGAAGTGTGTTGTCGTCCACATGAGTACGAAAAGATCGGCACAGAGGACATGAAGACACTATCATCAAATATTTATTGAAGAAACGCGTTATACGCAGAAAAGAGTGCGGAACGAAGGAAAACTGATGACTGTGAAAGAGGAATTAACTATGGACCAGGAATGTTTCAGTCGCTCTCCTTTGCTCATATGTTTTGTTTTTTGGTTCTTGTGCGAACATAATCAAAGCTACTGTTGAATCGAAGAGTCTGACTTTTTTATCACTAAGTGACATGGGTTATGGGTTACTTTTACATTCTGAAAAATTGGTTTTGAATTACGTGATTTAGAAATTTGACGATGTAGGATAGAAGAAATTTACTGAAAGGCAAATGTAATGTATCTCTTTAAATAGGTACCTTGTCACAATATTCTTAAAATATTATTGTCACAGTATTGATACAATATACTAATGCACATGCAGTAAATATTTTATCTCGGTAACCACAATAGTTTATGGCAATAAACGATTCCGAATACTCGTAATGTAATATGACCGCTGCTCTGTCATAAATGACGTCTAGAAGAGAAAACCTACCCACATATGAAGTTAATGTGATAGCTCGATAATTCACTTATTCACAGTGACGCAGCGTCTGTTCGAACACGCTACATGTCGAATACCACAAAATTCATTTTCGGCATAGCTTCTGACAACGTGTAGCCTGCGGCAACGCGTAGCTTGCGGTGTCATATGGGTTTGGTTTAATCAGAATTGTACCACAGAGAAATAATAAATGTTGAAATACACCTCGCCCTTAAACAAATGCTTCGGAGACCTGTTTAATAATGAGAGGAAGCACGACAATAAAACTATGAGCGCTGATTCTTAGCTTCGTATCACAGGAGGTGTATTCTCTATAAACAAAAATAGTGTCTTTAAGGTGGCAGATGGCCAACAGCTTCTTGCTCAAAAATTAAGATGCATACTAACAATAAAAAAAAAAAACACCTTAAATGTGACGGGGAATGAGGAAAGATGAAAGACAGACAGAGGATCAAGCCAAATTCATTCATTAAATAAAACAAGTGGCACATTATACAAAGAGATTCCAAATTTCTAATAATCCTATCATTCTACGTGCTCTCAGACCAGCCTTTAGCCGAAGGATAAAAGGATAATGAACGGAATGCTTATAGGTTATATATATATATATATATATATATATATATATATATATATATATATATATATATATATATATATAGGGTGTCCCAGGTATCTTGTCCACCCAAAATAACAGCTATTGGAAAACGAATTTCACCGGTATCAATGTACGAATGTACGGCTGGGACCCATAAATGTACATATTTGGAAACATTCTAAAACGAAAGCAAATATATTTTTTAACACAGACTTATGTTTTTTTAAATGGACACCCTGTATTTTTTCTTCAGCAATCCATAGCATGACAAATCACATAAACAATGGTGTTGATTGCATCGCAATATTCCAATTACGTCCCGAGGTATTGCGACGCGAAGTTGACGCTTGAAATACGCGAAACGCGCGGCTAGCGCACGTCCTGAGCAGCATGGGGTTCTCGCCTGAGTTACACGAGTTATGTATACGGTGAGCAGTTGGAAAGGGGTGAGTGCTCACTCCAAGTAAGCAGGCAACTTTCAATGTCATTTAATTAAAATTGTTTTGAAAATCCGTTGCGTGTCTGAAAAAGCAATTCACGAAAAGTACTTGACGAATGTTTTTGAGAAATTCACAAACAACTTAAAAGTTTCTCAGGGAGAGCAACATGTATGACTTACTTCATTACAATCAAATCACGATGTACCGGATAATCAAAAATTCAGTGTAAATTTGAAAACTTAATAAATCACGTAATAATGTAGATAGATAGGTAAAAATTGACACACATGCTTGGAATGACGTGGGGTTTTATTAGAGCCGAAATATAATAAAGAGTTCGAAAAAGTCCGACAGATGATGCTTCATCTGATAACAAAAGCAATAATTAACATAACAAATTAAGACAATGTAAATATGATGTTCTTTACAGGAAATGCTCTATATGTTCACCATCATTCCTCAACAATAGCTGTAGTCGATGAAAAATGTTGTGAACAGCACTGTAAAGCATGTCGGAAGTTATGATGAGGCATTGGCGTCGGATGTTGTCTTTCAGCATCCCTAGAAACGTCGGTCGAGGACGATACACTTACGACTTCAGATAGCCCCAAAGCCAATAATCGCACGGACTGAGGTATGGGGACCTGGGAGGCCAAGCATGACGAAAATGGCGGCGCTCATCGCCAAACGACGCGCGCAAGAGATCTTCTACGCGTCTAGAAATCTCTCTCTCTCTCTCTCTCTCTCTCTCTCTCTCTCTCTCTCTCTCTCTCTCTCTCTCTCTCTCTCTCTCTCTCTCTCTCTCTCTCTCTCTCTCTCTCTCTCTCTCTCTCTCTTTTTTTAATAAAACCCCTTGTCATTCCAAACATATATGTCAATTTGTATTCTGTGATTTATTAAGTTTTCAAATTTATACTGACTTTTTGATCACCTAGTATATATAGACTGGGTTGGAATTCACTAAAATATTTTGGCTAGTTTACAACTCAGCGAAAACGTACCCATTGACCTGTAAAAGAATTACAAAAAAGACACTCAAAACAATATGTCTGGCTGTGTTTTATGGGTGGTTGTCGCAACTCTAAGAGCGTCTTTGCGATAAACTGCTAACAATCTTTATGTCGCATTGATCTTTCTCACCCCAAATTTCACTGGAACGATGCTGGTATTTGCAAAAAAAGGCGTTCATGGGTATGGAAATTTGCCAGGGGCGTATGAATGTATGTACTAAAGAGGTTCTAAACCGAATTGAAATAGTATGTTTACCACAAAAAAATGTTTCTTTTAAATTGACACCCTATATTATCTCTCGTGCACGCAATAGGATGAAACAAATCATAAAACACTGTCGTTGTACGCTTCGCAGCGCATCAGATACATTTCGAGAAACTGAGAAGCGAAGTTAACGCTTGAAATACATGAAGTGTGCAGACATAGTACGTCCCGAGAACAAGTGTGAAACTCACGCTGCCCATAATCGTGATTTGATTCACGGACTTGACCTTAATGTGATTGTTATCCCGAGGTCCGAATGTAATACAGGGTCTCTCATTTCGTTGCTTTGTTTTGATATTGGTACAAATAAAAAACAACACCAATTTCACAGGAGCGAATTTTTAAATCAGTAACGCAATTAGAAAGCTGATAATTTCTTTTCTGGATCAATGGAATGGACTTTACATTTCTCTTTGGTTAAAACATATGGTAAATGAGAGATATGTGTTGATATACCCATAACAGACATATCGATAGATAATTTTAGTACGTAGGTCTTTAAGAAAAATATATTTTCACTTTTAAGGTTTATTATTTATTTATAATACGGTTTAACAAGTATACTCCCATGAACCACAGACATTGCCGAGGTGGGGTGGCTTGCGTGCCTCAACGACACAGATAGCCGTACCGTAGGTGCAACCACAGCGGAGGGGTATCTGTGGAGAGGCCAGACAAACGTGTGGTTCCTGAAGAGGGGCAGCAGCCTTTTCAGTAGTTACAGGGGCAACAGTCTGGATGATTGACTGATCTGGCCTTGTAACATCAGCTAATGTGGCTTTGCCACACAGCTACTGCGAACGGCTGAAAGCAAGGGGAAACTACAGCCGTTACCTTTCCCGAGGACATGCAGCTCTACTGTATGAACATATGATGATGGCATCCTCTCGGGTAAAATATTCCGGAGGTAAAATAGTCCCCCATTCGGATCTCCGGGCGGGGACTACTCAGGAGGATGTGATCATCAGGAAAGACAATTCTGGCATTCTACGGGTCGGAGCGTGGAATGTTAGATCCCTTAATCGAGTAGGAAAATTAGAAAATTTAAAAAGGGAAATGGATAGGTTGAAGTTAGATATAGTGGGGATTAGTGAAGTTCGGTGGCAGGATGAACAGGATTTCTGGTCAGGTGAGTACAGGATTATAAATACAAAATCAGTTGGGGGTATCACAGGAGTAGGATTGATAATGAATAAGAAAATAGGAATGCGGGTAAACTACTATGACCAGCACAGCGATCGTATTATCATTGTCAAGATAGATACGAAGCCAACACCGACAACAGTAGTACAGGTTTATATGCCAACTAGCTCTGCCGATGATGAGGAGATCGAAGAAATATATGAGGAGCTAAAGGAAATTATTCAGACAATTAAGGGAGAGGAAAACTTAATTGTTATGGGAGACTGGAATTCGGTAGTAGGACAAGGAAGGGAAGGGAGGATAGTAGGTGAATATGGTCTGGGCAAAAGGAATGAAAGAGGAAGCCGCCTGGTAGAATTTTGCACAGAACATAATTTAGTTATAACAAACACCTGGTTTAAGAATCACAAAAGAAGGTTGTATACGTGGAAGAGACCAGGAGACACCGGAAGATACCAGATAGATTTTATAATGGTAAGACATAGATTTCGTAACCAGGTTCTACAGTGTAAGACATACCCAGGGGCAGATATAGACTCTGACCATAACTTGTTGGTTATGAACTGTAGGCTGAAATTAAGGAAACTACAAAAAGGTAGGAAAATAAGGAGATGGGACCTGGATAAATTGAAGGAACCTGAGGTTCTTAAGAATTTCAGAGGGAGCTTTAGGCAACAATTGACAGACACAGGGGAAAATAAAACAGTAGAGGAGGAATGTGAAGGTAGCAGAGGACAAAATAGGTAGGAAGGCAAGACCTACAAAAAATCCTTGGATATCACAGGAGATACTAAATTTAATCGATGAAAGGAGAAAATATAAAAATGCAGTAAATGAAACAGGCAAAATGGAGTACAGACGACTAAGAAATGAGATTGACAGGAAGTGCAAAATGGCTAAGCAGGAGTGGCTAGAAGGCAAATGCAAGGATGTAGAAGAATGTATAAATAGGGGAAAAATAGATACAGCCTACAGGAAAATAAAAGAAACATTTGGAGATAAGAAAAACAGCTCTATGAATATCAAGGACACTGATGGAAAACCAGTTCTCAGCAAAGAAGGGAAAGCTGAAAGGTGGAAAGAGGATTTACAGGGGCTCTACAAAGGAAATGAACTTAGAGACAATATTGTAGGAAGGGAAGAGGATGTAGATGAAGATGAAATAGGTGATACTGTACTGAGAGAAGAATTTGACAGAGCCCTGAAAGACCTAAGTCGAAACAAGGCCCCTGGAGTAGATGATATTCCCTCAGAGCTACTGAAGTCTCTGGGAGAACCAGCCATGACAAATCTGTTTCACCTGGTGTATAAGATGTATGAGACAGGTGAAATACCCTCAGACTTTAAGAAAAATGTTATAATCCCCAACCCTAAGAAAGCAGGTGCAGACAGGTGTGAAAGCTACAGAACCATCAGTTTAATAAGTCATGGTTGCAAAATATTAACGCGAATTATATACAGAAGGATGGAAAAGCTGGTAGAAGCCGACCTCGGGGAAGATCAGTTTGGGTTCAGGAGAAATGTAGGAACACGGGAGGCAATACTCACCTTACGGCTTATCCTAGAAGATAGATTAAGAAAAGGCAAACCTACATTTCTAGCTTTTGTAGATTTGGAGAAGGCTTTTGACAATGAAGATTGGAATAAACTCTTTCAAGTTCTGAAGCAAGCAGGAGTAAAATATAGGGAGCGTAAGGTTCTTTACAACTTGTACAAAAATCAGACAGCGGTTGTCAGAGTTGAAGGTCATGAAAGGGATGCAGTGGTTGGGAAGGGAGTAAGACAGGGTTGTAGCCTTTCTCCAATGTTGTTCAATTTGTACATTGAGCAAGCTATAAAGGAAAGCAAGGAGAAATTTGGTGAAGGAATTAAAGTTCAGGGTGAAGAATTAGAAACATTGCGTTTTGCCGACGACATAGTAATTCTGTCAGATACAGCAAAGGACCTGGAAGAGCAATTGAACGGAATGGACAGTGTGCTGAAAGGTGCATATAAGATTAACATTAACAAGAGCAAAACTAGGGTAATGGAGTGAAGTGTAAGAAAATCAGGTGATGCTGAAGGAATTAGTTTGGGAAACGAAGCAATAAAGGAGGTAGATGAGTTTTGTTACTTGGGCAGTAAAGTAACAAATGATGGTCGCAGTACAGAGGATATAAAATGCAGAATGGCAATGGGTAGAAAAGCGTTCTTGAAAAAGAGAAATTTGTTAACATCGAATATTGATTTAAACCTAAGGAAGTCCTTTCTGAAGGCATTTGTATGGAGTGTTGCCTTGTATGGGAGTGAGACATGGACGATAAACAGTGCGGACAGGAAGAGGATTGAGGCTTTTGAAATGTGGTGCTACAGAAGAATGCTGAAGATTAGGTGGGTGGATCGCGTAACTAATGAGGAGGTACTGAACAGAATTGGGGAGAAAAGGAATTTCTGGCATACCTTGACTAAAAGAAGGGATAGATTGGTAGGACACATTCTTAGACATCAAGGAATTGTGAATTTAGCGTTGGAGGGAAGTGTGTGGGGTAAAAATCGCAGGGGAAGACCAAGAGAGGGATACAGTAAGCAGATTCAGACAGATGTAGGTTGTCGCTCTTATGTGGAGATGAAGAGGCTTGCTCAGGATAGGGTATTGTGGAGAGCTGCATCAAACCAGTCTCCGGACTGAAGACCACAACAACAACAACAACAGTATATACAATTAAATGGAAATTTCCAAATTTAACAACCAGATCAGAGCACTTGAAATCATCTGATGCTGGCCGAGGGAACTGAGACGCTCCAGTCACGGTCTGCACGGCCACTACGGTTGGGGGTTCCAATCCTCCCTCGGGCATGGATATTTGTGCCGTCCTTAGTATTAGCTAGTTCATAAGTTGTAAGTTTAGGGACTGATGACCCCGTAGTTAAGTCCCATAAGCTATGCAAAAATTTGAACTTTTTTTTTTTTTACCGCTAAATGCTCGTAGCAGGCACTGTATGACGATGTATTCTCAGGTTTGCTCCTCCGCTCCGCAGTCACAGTCGGAAGGAAACCACACTTCTTCATGGTTTAAGCTCACCTCCTTTGACTCGTCTTGATGCTGTTTATTTCGACCTGGTTTGGCTTGGTAGATGATATTCTTCAACCTTCTTTGTTGAATCTCGCACCAGGTGGTCGTTGATGTTCGGTCCAGTGTTCTTGCAACTTAGAAGGAACTACTACTTTATTTGAAAGTATAAATTACGTGCTCAGATTATTAAAGAAAAAGAAAACTAGAATTTTACAGTCACTACTGAATAATTAGAACCCTTAATGGTTACGATAGGTTAAATAGGAGGGTTGGGGTAAAAGTCGTGGCAACTTTTTTTCTTTTGTCTTGCAGATACCAGTCCGGTTGGAAAATATTCAGACGAAAGGACGTGGTGTTAACTAGATGTGTGGAAAAAGAATAGCAGTGAAATATCGAAACACACTAATTTGTTACGGTAGTAAACAGAGCAATAGGGCCTTTAAAAATAACGACGACGTAGTACACATACAGTTGCCATGACAAACCTGGGCCTACAGAACCTCAAAGTATTGCCCTGCTACTGTCACCACACGCTGCCTCAGCATCTGCTGCACCAAGTGTGAATCGGGTCACCTGTTCGCGCAAAGCATTAGCAACGTCTTCTCGTGTTGCAGACCGCCTACCACGTAGATGAATGAGATCAAAGTCACAGGGCGATCCTGCGTTGTCGTGCTGAATTACTACACTGTACAAAAGATACGGATCTTTCCCCCCGAAAGCCACGTCGTATCTGTCCCACCAGGAAATCCATGTACGTTTTGCGTACTCCTTCGGGATACCGTTCTGTGAACGGTGTCGTGGGCAGATAAGATGTGGACAAGGTCTGCAACTGAAAGAAGCGATTAGTTCACATATACACTCCTGGCCATTAAAATTGCTACGCCACGAAGATGACGTGCTACAGACGCGAAATTTAACCGACAGGAAGAAGATGCTGTGAATTCCAATTGATTAGATTTCGGAGCATTCACACAACGTCGGTGCCGGCGGCGACACCTACAACGTATTGACATGAGGAAAATTTCCAACCGATTTCTCATAGACAATCAGCAGTTGACCGGCGTTGCCTGGTGAAACGTTGTTGTGATGCCTCGTGTAAGGAGGAGAAATGCGTACCATCACGTTTCCGACTTTATAAAGGTCGGATTGTACCCTATCGCGATTTCAGTTTATCGTATCGCGTAATTGCTGTTCGTGTTGGTCGCGATCGAATGACTGTTAGCAGAATATGGAATCGGTGTGTTCAGGAGGGCAATACATAACGCCGTGCTGGATCCCAACGGCCTCGTATCACTAGCAGTCGAGATGACAGGCATTTCATCCGCATGGCTGTAACGGTTCGTGCAGCCACATCTCGATCCCTGAGTCAACAGATGGGGACGTTCCCAAGATAACAATCATCTGCACCAACAGTTCTACAACGTTTGCAGCAGCATGGACTATCAGCACGGAGACCATGGCTGCGGTTACACTTGACCCTGCATCGCAGACAGGAGCGCCTGCGATGGTGTACGCAACGACGAACCTGGGTGCACGAATGGCAAAACGTCATTTTTTCCGATGAATCCAGATTCTGTTTACAGCATCATGATGGTCGCATCCGTGTTTGGCGACATCACGGTGAACACACATTGGAAGCGTGTATTCGTCGTCGCCATACTGGCATATCACCCGGCGTGATGGTATAGGGTGCTATTGGTTACACCTCTCGGTCACCTCTTGTTCGCATCGATGACACTTTCAACAGTGGCCGTTACATTTCAAATGTGTTACGACCTGCGGCTCTACCCTTCATTCGATCCCTGAGAAACCCTACATTTCAGCAGGATAATGCTCGACCACATGTTGCAGTCCCTGTATGGGCCATTCTGGATACGGGAAATGTTCGACTGCTGCCCTGGGCAGCACATTCTCCAGATCTCTCATCAACTGAAAACGTCTGGTCAGTGGTGGCCGAGCAACTAGCTCGACACAATACGCCAGTCACTACTCTTGATGAACTGTGGTATCGTGTTGAAGCTGCATGGGCATCTGTACCTGTACACGTCATCTAAGCTCTGTTTGACTCAATTCCCAGGCGTATCAAGGCCGTTTTCACGGCCAGAGGTTGTTGTTCTGGGTACGGATTTCCCAGGATCTATGCACCCAAATTGCGTCAAAATGTAATGACATGTCAGTTCTAGTATAATATATTTGTGCAATTAATACCCGTTTCTCATCTGCATTTCTTCTTGTTATAGCAATTTTAATGGCCAGTAGTGTAGATACTAATATCCCCATCATACGCATGAAGGCTATTCTGATAAAAAAGTCAACTTACTATTGTCTCATTGGGGATCAATTATAAAAAAAATTAAAATGAATATATTGACAGGTGCTACCTCACTTTGAAGGTACACACATAACAGCTGATAAAAAATTCTCACAACTTACACAATGGCTGCAGCCACCTCCCTCTGTGTCTGTCCCACTTTCAATCTTCCTATGGCTCTCAATGTTATAACTTGTAGTAAATCAAGTTGTTGTTGTATTGCACTATCTGAATCAAACTGAGTAATTCGTTTGGTAGCGTAAACACAAGTCAACACCAACCTCCTCTGTTGCAATCTTCTGTTATTACCACTATCTCGGAGCTGCAACATTTTTGGTTCACCTCTGTAGAATCGACAGAAAGACGTCTAACGATTTTAGTCCAGTCTGCCAATAATAATATTTCAGAACCTAGATATCTCATCGTGAATGTATTTCTTTCGTCGTGACATCATCTCGGCATAGTACACACCACACCATAGACCAAAGATAATATAGACTGCGCGTGACGTCATTACACTGAAACCAACATCTAAGTCACGTGACTCGGGGCAAGAAATCCTGTTCATAATTACAAGCAGTGTGAAGTGCAGCTGAAACTCGCAGTTCTTCTCCTTACTAGTGGAAATAAAGTGTAGATGTCGTGATCGTTTCATCGTGTTCTTGTTACCAATTCAGTAGTACAGTGGGCGTCGTTCTCCGTAATTCGCAATATGAATCCTACGGTTACAGTTTTTACTTGTGCGTAAATGAAATGTAATCACAGTTCTTTTTGTAAGCAGCAAATTGCAGTTTTTAAGTGCATGACTGTTTCTGCTGTAATGTGAGTCTTAGTTTGTAGCTTTTACACAGGAGACAAAATACTAGTTTGACAAGCAGCATCAGTTTTCATACGATTCCTCAACAACAAATGTGAAAAGTTTTGTCATGCTTTTATATTTATACCTGAAATCGGTTTGTATCCATAATACCTGTTTTTAATACAATACAAGCAATTATTTTTTTCCACATACAGTGAAGCCAAAACGTAAAGCAAGAAAAATATTGGCGTTTTACATTAAAATAATAATAAAGTGATCAAAGCATTATTGATGTACGACACAACAACTGGTTTTATATGGATTATAAACCGTCTGTATTCATCATCAGCGTTGTGGAACTCGATTAATGACAATCTGCACAAGAAATTATTTACTTGCTGACATGTATACTCAGTCAAGACACGCTGAAATAATCTTCCATTAAAAATATCACGTTGGTCAGATGGCACAAAAGTAAAAAATTCATAATCCAACACAAACATTGAGGATCTATAATTCTGTTGCTTGTAAACGCAACTGACAATTTTCGCGTGGTCACATGTAAAAACGATAATCAGCGCATTTATGTCAGTAATATGTTAAAATCAACGCTTGACTTCACCTATAAATGAGAAACACTGTTGTTCCTAATGACTAAGCCTCAGTCCCGTGACTCAGGTCAATGTTAGATGTTGGTTTCTAACCACAAGACAACAGAGATAGGGACATGCGCAAACTATGTCCTCCCTGGGGCATGGGTGTGTGTGTTTGTCCTTTGGTTAGTTTACCTAGGTTTAAGCAGTTTGTAAGCTACGGACTGATGACCACGCAGTTTGGTCCGATAGATTTACAGACATTTGAACATCTGAGCAATCTATGTTATCTTTGGTCTATGGTACACACAATAACTAATAGACGACACTCAAAACTTCTTAGCTTTGCTGATACAAACCAAAACTCAATCGATTTCTCGCACACTGCATCTAGCATGCGGAGTGTCCGGGTTTCTGATGGGCAGCACTCGGGAAGTAGTGCCGTAGCGCCTAGCAGATGTTTGTGGGCAAATGGCATAATATTATCCAAATCAACTGCAAATTGTTTGTAAATCTATCGGACCAAACTGCGTGGTCATCAGTCCGTAGCTTACAAACTACTTAAACCTAGGTAAACTAACCTAAGGACAAACACACACACCCATGCCCCAGGGAAGACTCGAACCTCCACGGCGAGCAACCGCGCGCTCCGCAGCGAGACGCTTTAGACCGCTCGGCTACTCCACCTCGGCTAATATTATCCCAGACTTTGTTTCGCCGGTTACCCATATCGCAATTTACAATGACGGATTATTATGGCAACATGTAAAATGACATTGTGAAAGAGCAGTTACTTTATTTCCGTAATGCTGGTTCAGAATAATAACAAATGTAACGTAATAAATACGTAGTACATGGCGCAAACAAGGGCAGTGTGAGAAAATGTAGGATCGTACTTGGCAGACAACGCTGTGACAGGCGAAAACCCCCGTAGAACATGAAGGCAATGAAAAGCAAACGGAGGCAACTTCTCACTTGCGAAATGGACACAAAATAAAGACGCAGTTTGGAGCAATTTAGAAAGATAATAATCGCATTCAGAAAGTACTGTAATTTATGTTTTGATAAAAAAACATGGGTTTAGTATTCATTATTTTGAATTGGCAACTCACGGGATTTTCGTGTTTGCGGTCCAAATATTTTGTATGATGTCCCCCTGATATGCAAAATCTGTTTTTCACTGTTACCCAAACATTTGTAGGCACTTGTGTGCCATCATCAGTGGGTTTTTCTATTTATTTACAGCTATGAAAGTAAACGTATATTATAAGTACCAACTGATGTGTTAAAATTAGGGCTATAATTCATATATCTTATTTCTGGTTATTACCTTTGCTTTGCATTGTCTGGTCGAGTTAGATCATTTTTACAAAGACATTGGTAGCTTTATTATCTACAATCAGATAGGTCTTTCTAACTATTTTGATGAGTTAACGCACTATTTTGCGGCTGAAATCTAAATTTGGCCAGAAGAGATGTTTTGTTCAGCAGAATATACTATTTATTACTTACGGTCGTTTTGTCACACACTTTCTCTTTTGCATTTCCATGAACAACACACAAACAATACTCGTGTTTCGCAGAATTTTGCTTTCACCATCAGTTTACGCTTTGGCAAACTCGACAGGACAGTGCGCGCTTGAATCATCCATCCGTGCTAGTTGGCCTTCATTTGTTCTCTTGTGAAAATGAGGGAGGATTTGAATTTTTTTCATTTCTCTTTCAGTCCTTACCTATGTATGTATGTGTGTGTGTGTGTGTGTGTGTGTGTGTGTGTGAGAGAGAGAGAGAGAGAGAGAGAGAGAGAGAGGTTAGGTGGGTGGGTTTGTTTGTGTTTTTTTGCTGTGGATGGGTGTGGGTAGGTCTTTGTGTGCACTTTTTAACTGTCTGTGTCATCATATCTGTATAGCTCCTGTATTGTATTAGTGTGTTTTTGTACACTGTGGTATTTCATTCATACCTAGTTTTCCTTCTGCTATTGCATTTTGTATTTAGTAGTTTTCTTCAGTTGTTAGTTGTTGGTGGAGGCAGTGGCTTGATTTTAATATTCTTAAGTCTGCTTGTATTTTGGTCTGGTGGAGATTGTGGGCTATTAGGTAGTCCGCAAATGTTCTACGGGAGCTGCAACATTTTAGTGCTGACAGGTGTTAAGAATATCTTTGTTATGAAAATACTTAAATTATGTCTGTGAATGGCATGTGTTGCACGTGAGTTTAAAAATGATTAATCTGTTTTATTTTTCGGTTCGTGTTATCTGTGTTATGAAATTTTTCAGTACTGTGTTGTCTGTTCCATATCGTACTTGCAGTCCCTGTTTCTTTAATATGTTGTCTATCCCGTGTAGTAGTTTGTTATTCTAGCTGAGTATGTACCATTGGTTTGTGTATTGTGTCTTGTATGTGGTGCTTGGCGCACTTAAAGTATATAGTGATGGTGAAAGGAAAAATTCTGCGGCGTATATGCATTCTTTGTGTGCTTTTTATGGAAGCGTAGAAGAGAAAGTGAGGGCGAAAACGAATAGTAAGTAATAGACAACTAGCCTGATGAACGAAATATCCATCCTAACCAAATGTACGATTTCACTATTAAAATAGCGTGTTAACTCATTAAAATGTTCATACAGAACTATTCAGTTGTCCACATATCAGCGGACCTCATGCCCTACATGGATATACTAATAACATTAGACGAGGCGTCACTATGACTTATATACCTGGGGCATGGGTGTGTGTGTTTGTCCTTAGTTTAGTTTACCTAGATTTCAGTAGTTTGTAAGCTACGGAATGATGACCACGAAGTTCGGTCCGATAGATTTACAAACATTTGAACATTTTGAACTTATATACCTCTAAGCACGTTATCTTGAAATGTAGACATCCGCAGCTAAATGTTTCTGCTGTGGTAATTAAGTCCGCTCTGACAGCGATAAGCTTTTATTTATAAAAGCACAACCAGATTCCCATCTTACAGACGCATAATAATGTTTTTTGTAAAGCATAATAAGCTTAAAGGGTCTTAAACGGTCTTCCTTACAAAATTAAAAATATATTGAATTATTAAATGTAAAATGGAATGAAAAACCCATGGCCACAGTACTCACTATAAACATATTTCTTCGCGTTTTTGGCCTCCTTTTCCGCAGTTGCAGTTATACAATTTGTATAGGTTATGGGACCGTTTTATTGTACTCACTATAAAATTTTGAAAAAAAAACTGTCTGTGCTTGTTAGCCTCTCCCCAGCGTTCACGTCAGAACCTCAGTAAAAATCAGACTTGTGCTTTCCACCTCATAAATAAAATGGCAAACAGAACTCTCAAAATTACTTGTGAAGGAACTACATTAGAACATTGCATCTCACCATAATACCGGGTGATGAAAAAGTCAGTAAAAATTTGAAAACTTAATTAATCACGGAATAGTGCAGACAAAGAGGTAACAATTGACACACTTGTTTGGAATGACATGGGGTTTTATTAGAACCAAAAGAAAAAAAAGTTAAAAAAATGTCCGACAGATGGTGCTTCATCTGATTAGAAAAGCAATAATTAGCCTAACAAATTAAGACCAAGCAAATATGATTTTCTTTACAGGAAATGCTCAATATGTTCACCATCATTCCTCAACAATAGCTGTAGTCGAGGAATAATGTTGTGAACAGCAGTGTAAAGCATGTCTGGAGTTATGGTGAGGCATTGGCGTCGGATGTTGTCTTTCAGCATCCCTAGAGATGTTGGTCGATCACGATACACTTGCGACTTCAGGTAACCCCAAAGCCAATAACGCACGGACTGAGGTCTGGGGACCTGGGAGGCCAAGCATGACGAAAGTGGCGGCTGAGCACACGATCATCACCAAACGACGCGCACAAGAGATCTTTCACGCGTCTATACTTTGTTTTTGGATTCTAATAAAACCCCACGTCATTCCAAGCATGTGTGTCAATTTTTACCTCTCTACCTAGTTTATTCCGTGTTTTATTAAGTTTTCAAATTTATACGGACTTTTTGATCACCTGGTATATAATCCAGTAAGAGTTTCTTTATTTGTAAATGTATACTTAGTATTAATGCTTCTCAAATGTTCAAATGCATGTTAAGCTTATGCAACTTAACTGTGGGGTCATCAGTCCCTAAAGTTAAAAACTCTTATAAACTAACTTATACTAAAGACAACAACACCCATGCCCGACGGAAGATTCGAACCCCCGACGGGGAATGGCCTCAATGAGCTCGGCCGCTTCGCCGCAGCATTAATGCTTCTGATACGAATAAACAAATAAATAAATGCCATGTATTTCAAATATTTTAGGTTCCTAATGTATACGTTCTCGTTAAAATTATTAAAAAGATGAATGCGTATGCGGTAGTGGTATTTAAAATGTACTGCTGGTGGAGGCTGGGCAAAACTTATGGGGGAAAAAACCAACATTTAAAAACTTACTTGGGAGTTACACCTTAATAGGTGCACGACATGAAAAAATGATCATCCTTGTACGGAAAAGATATGACTTATCTCCGGTTAATAAAACCGTAGATTGGTCTCGAAGTCTATTGTAACGTAGACACCCTCCACTATGCACCGTGGTAATCATTGTGTAGAAAATGTCGTTCCTGTCGTTTTAGTGCGAAATTTCATTGCAGTCGGTAAACGGTGCCGATGCCTCGTTTTCAAAATTAGCATTTCCAATTTTTTTATTGTTTTAGCTGTTGTTTTGGAATTCCTTTCTCTTGTTCGACATTAAACAAAACAAATATATTATTCAAATCGGTAAAGCGATATCTGAGTTTTCACGGGAGTAAAGCACAGCAATTGACGTTGATGTGTATGGATAACACACAGCAAAATGAAAATGAAAACACGAAAAGTTTAAAAAGCCAGGCTGTTGGTCATGTGACTCAAGGAAAATGGCGTAATATGAACTAAATTGTGGCATGAAGTAAATAATTAAATCGAATATAATAACAGCTTCGTGTGGCTCAGTAATCTGGTTCAAGTCTTTATATTGGATGCCACCTCGGCGTCTAACATGTCCCTAAGCTACCCTAGTTATCCAACAGGGAAAATGGGACCCAAAATTTAACGAACCTCGCGTCGTTCCTGGTGACTCCTCAGGGCCGGCTGCGGTGGCCGAGGGGACTGAGGCGCTCCAGTCACGGTATGCACGGCCACTACGGTCGGGGATTCGAATCCCCCCTCAGGCATGGATATTTGTGCCGTCCTTAGGATTAGCTAATTTATAAGTAGTTTGTAAGTTTAGGGACTTATGACCTCTTAGTTAAGTTCCATAAGCTATACAAACATTTGAACATTTTGACTCCTCAAATCAACATTTCCACGCTGACACGCGATTCAAGAAAGGTGTTGATTAATGGACTCTTGCAGGACCTAGATAAAACCAATTAATTTGCAATAAGAATAATATTTAGGTTATTAATCCACATAAAACTACCCTATCTTTTCAGCCTGACCAAATCATATCTGTACACTGTAAAAAATTTCATTAAGAGTAGTTGAATATTTTGTAGTTTGTGGCGGACGAACGTCGTGATATATATCTTTCTCCAATGTTGTTCAATTTGTACGTTGTGCAAGCTGTAAAGGAAGACAAGGAGGAATTTGGGGAAGGAATTAATTTTTAGGGCGAAAAATGCGAAATAATGACTTACGACAGCCAATGCCGAGTACAAATCTGTGCAATCTTCAAACCCACATCACTATTTTTAATGTGTTGGCATAGGTTATCACAGAAATTACTTTCGTTTTGGAGATGCTGATCTTCATATCATAAACCTTACACCTCTGATCAAGCTCTGAAATATTAATTTGCGTGTGCCCGGGACAATAAACAAGTTTGAAGGAGGATAAACTGGCAGTCCAGAATGCGGATTTAGAGAAACAAGTGCAGCATTTGCGAAACGTGAATGACAGTGATGGCTGAAGTACGCCAAGTCTGTTCAAATGTTTGTTAAGCTTATGGGACTTAACTGCGGGGTCATCAGCCTCTAAACATACAAACTACTTACGAACTACCTTATACTAAAGACGACACTAACATCCATGCACAAGGGAGAATTCGAACCTCCGACGGGGAACGGCGTCGCGCATTAGAACATAGCGCCTCAATGCGCTCGGCCACTCCGCTGCGACCTCTAGAATCTATTCTTAGCGAATTCGAGAGGAACTTGACAAAGGTAGGGACCTCGAACGAGAACATGCGGAGGCCGACATACAACTTCGAGAGAAACAGAATGAAGCACAGAAGGTCACAAAACAGAGGAATGTGTCCTGTAGAGAGAACAGAGAGTCATAAGAGCATATTGAAGCTCTGCACATTTGCCAGTCTCACAGTACACCAAACGTAATGTAAAAATCTGTCTTACCATCTGATGATGATATATTAGGCTAATCGAAACGGGTTATGGGAAAAGACGAATAAAAGCATTCCACATAAAACTTGAGTGGTTGCTGTTTATCAAGATACCTCTACAAGTTTAGCGATCTAGACGATTTTTTTACTCTCGTACTAGCTGGTATCTGGCGCGTTGCTATCACATAAAAAATAATTGTTCATCTCCTTTCACCTGTCTGTCACCATCTTCCCTCTCCCATTCTCCTTCTCTTTGTCCGTCACCTCCTCCTCCACCACCTCTTTTTCCGTCTCCTCCGTCCCCTTTTTGTCCGTCTCTTCCTCTACCGACCCCCCACCCCTTCCCCGTAAATATGATAAACTATATATCATCGGCGGTGGCCGAGGGGACTGAGGCGCTCCAGTCACGGTCTGCACGGCTACTACGGTCGGAGGTTCTAATCCCCCCTCGGGCATGGATATTTGTGCCGTCCTTAGTGTTAGCTAATTCATAAATAGTTTGGAAGTTTAGGGACTGATGACCCCGTAGTTAAGTCCCATAAGCTATACAAACATTGAAACATTTGCCACTACATACTGTGCGTAATTCACACTTCATAAGTGACATTTGTAAAATTTTATTTATGTAAATTTATTTATCTTGTACTAGGATAAAAGAAAATGTACTGATAAAAGAAAATGTTTTTGCAGGAACGCCGAAAGATATCTTGTTTGTGATCTAATATATCAAACAGAGTGTCCGTATGTTTGTCCGTGTTTAATACAAATCTACAGTTTTCTTCAAATCTTTATGAAATTTTGTACACGTAAGCTTCAATCCATAAGGACGGTCGCCGTAAGTGTAAGAATCACATAAGATATATAGTTCACGAGATATGCCGTGATAAACAATGAGATGCACGAAAAACTGCTGCATTGTGCGACAATGCTGATCATTGTCTCCTAAACCATTGGACAGATTTCAACCAAATTTGGTACACACATTCCTTAGCGTGCGGTAACAATTGCTGCATGGTTAAGAATCACATACGGCACATGGTTCAAAAGATATTACGCCATAACTAATAGAAATCGCAAAAAAAGCCATATAATGCGGCGAGACTTTCGAAATACACTGTATGAGAATGAGAGTACTTAGCGATTTGCAACAAACTTTAAACATAATTTCAAACCATTATTAAACTTTCTCTCGCTGGCAACCATAGTAAAATGATAAAAGGGAAAAAGTTTCTCGCTTACAACTTTTCCGCTGTTTATGGAGTAAAACTGCAGCATTCGGTATGGAGTTACAATTTATAATTTGTACACTACAAGTTGTAGTCGCAGGAAATTTTACAGACGGTATACACACATATAGCTGAATGTACCTTAGAAATTGTACCACAGTACGACACGTAGTTAATTAGATATGAGCACATAAACAGTAACGTTCATGGATAACGGCCCCATCACACACCAAGTTTTAATCTATTACTTCTTTTCTGCTAACTGTATTCCCAAAAGATTTTACAGACATACAGCCCTTATAAAAATGAATATATTCGTGCCAAATGGCAGGAATAAATAAATAAATACCCGAGCAACACCGGGTTTTCAGCTAGTATATAAATAAAATAATTAATTACAGTTTTTTTGGACAATAATTTCACAATATGTCAGTATACGGCAATTCTAACGCGGTGGGTCCTAGATATGTTAAACGTTAATTTTCGTGTATTAGGTAAGGAATTCGTTTGCCGTGTACAGAACTTGTTGTGTACGCCGAGTGTCCAGTGGTTGCAGTTTTGCCGTGGCCGGCGGCTTGGGGCGTTTCCAGGCAGACAGCGCAGAGCTCTGGGAAACCCGCTGGCCGGCGCTTTGATCTGCCGCGCGGAAGAGCGCGCCGCGGGGGTAGCAGCCCGAGCGCACCCCCCAGCCAACCCCACAGCACGGCACAGCAAATATTCGGCAGGTCAGCTCTCGCCGCGCCATCGGTCCGGCAACAGCAGGTGGAAGTCCGCTGTGTGGCGGGTTAAGTGTTGCCCCCAGCTCTGTGTCACGAGGGCCAAGTGGCGATCAGGGGCACCGGATTCCCGGAAACTCGATTAACGGCGCTGCGGTGGGCAGGGCGTTTGTTCTGTTCAGCGTGAGCACAGACAAATATATACAGACGGGAAACCTCCGTAAGGGCCGGTCCTACGCTCAGGGGTGCGGGGAGGGAGGGTTTCCAGCAGTTCCGTAAGATGTCCCATGATGGCGCTGAGGTCAGAAGCAGCCGCCAGAGCAGGCGGCAGGTAGCGGCTGTCCCCACCACCACCACCACCTCCCCTCAAACGCCAGCAAGCCGGACACAGCCGTGGCCTCGTGGCAGGCGGCACGAGCTCTCCCCTCACCCTCCCCTCCACGCTACCCTCTGACGTGCGAGAGGCACCCTAAGCCAGCGATCTAAAGCTCTGTATAGGGAAAGTATGGCCAGCCTGCCAACGGCAGCCATGCTGCTTCCGCTGCTGCTTGCACATCGACCGCTACAACGTTCCCAGCGCTTAACAATACTTTTGAGAAAACTAATCAATTAAAACATTTAATTTCTTCACATGTTATAGTGTTATATATTCGCTCGACAATGATCTCAATTTCTATTTATTACATCAAATTAAGTAAACTACTGCGCAAAATTTTGAAGAGTTTGCAGAGGAAAAATCACATTGCGTAGAGTTTGCGTATGGTTGATTTTAGCACACACAATGTTGCGGACGAAATGTAGGTAAGATATTGAAATTTTATTAAAGGTTGAGAGCAGAACGATAACTCTTTTAGTTCTCGAGATACAGGGTGTTATATCCGACGGACAGATGCGGGAACTTCGCGTAGTTCCCTCCATGCGGACCTGGCTGCTCTACAGAATATTTATCATCCGATTTTAAGAAAACTGTTTGATTTGTGGCTCCAGATCTAAAGAGTTCACCTATAAATTCAGATTGACCTGTAACGTAGCCAAATATTCCAATAGACGGCGAACATGTCGTCATGGGAGCAGAGTGTAAATTAAGAAAACTATTGAGATCATGGATCTCTTTGATGAGTATTTTCTTGCGTATTATGTACTTATATCTTACATGCACTACGAAAAATGGAAGGAGATACCCACTACCCATTACCAGCAACAAAAATTAAAGTTGCCTTTAAAACGCCAATTACATTTTAATGTCTAATATTTGTCTTGTTTCAATTCGTCGTTTCTTGTAATGATATACTGTAACACATGAAAACGAATGAGAAAAGCTTGTTTCAGGAACTGCATATTAATTTCATATTTAAACGCGAATCTAGTCCACTCACTAATATGTCAAAAATTGTGTATTTTCGGCATCTACCTGCAAATAAAATCAACGACGCATGAACAATTTAACCTCATGACATTATGCAGAATTTTCTTCACAAATTTATTCAAGTTAAAATATATAGGTACCTGCTGCGTGATCCATTCGTCAGTGAATTTTTTATCTATTAATTTGCATTATGAATTAAACCATCACAGCACAAGAAGTTCTGCACGGCCACTACGGTCGGGGGTTCGAATCCCTCCTCGGGCATGGATATTTGTGCAGTCCTAGTTCGTAAGTTGTTCATAAGTAGTTTGTAAGTTTAGAGACTGATGACCCCAAAGTTAAGTCCCATAGACTATACAAACATTTGAGCATTTGAACACAAGAAGTTCGCTTCTGGGCTCTTAGTTTTCTTTGACAACTTTCATCAGCCAGACTGTTCATCTTCCTATATTTCAGATATCTAATGGAAGTACTATAATGTTTACCTCCCTTCTTCGTTTCTTAAAAACACGCAAAAGTACAACACTGTGGCGTTATTCAAACCAAAACATACGAATATTCACAAGGCTTCTCATGGCAGCCCAGCAACGTATACGACCAAGATGGCGGAAAGAACCACGTGACTCGATTTCAGCCAATCACGAGCTGCAGAAGGCGGCAAGCGGCGCGGAAAAGCATGGCCATACTTCCCCTATACAGAGCTTTACAGCGATCCGCCTGACACTGACACCTGCTAGCATCTTACGGAACTACGAGGGAGCGTAGGACAGTGGTTTAGAGGGGGCTGCGTCTCTGTATATGTTACTCTGTGGCGTGAGGCTCCATTGCCGTTAATGCACGCTGATGTGGTGTTACGCTATAGTCGGGCCGCCGAAAGAACGACCCTGCCAGTTGTCGCACGTGGGCCGCAGATGGTGGGGTGGGGGGGACACTCAAGCACCAACCTGAGCTCTGGAATTCGTAAACGCTGCCAGGGTAACGGTGCCGCGTTGCCACCTAGCCACTCAAGGTCGCACGGGGTGGTATGCTTCAGTCGC
Organism: Locusta migratoria; assembly: GCA_026315105.1. Taxonomy (NCBI): domain Eukaryota; kingdom Metazoa; phylum Arthropoda; class Insecta; order Orthoptera; family Acrididae; genus Locusta; species Locusta migratoria. Next base: position 25,546,445 of record CM048748.1, on the reverse strand, counting down.
TGCAAAGCATCTGTCGTGTGTTCATCGTTACCGGTTTTGTTCGTGCCGTGTTACGTGTCTTTAACTTCAGACGTGTGTGAGATGGCTCCTTCCTCTAATCGTACGAAAGTCACTTCTGTGACCACTGGACTGGCTGTCGAAACTGATCTGATGATACTACTGGAACACTATACTATGGCAGTCGACAGCGACTGTAAACGAATGAGGCAAAAAACGCTCTTATTTTTATGTAAGAAGACAAATAATTACACTGGAAGAGGCGATTTTACTACTTGTAAAGTGGTTGTCCTTATTTGTTTACCCTCTCGGCAGACTGCCACAAGACAGTGTCAGAGTAATAACACTGAGTTTGTGGAAAATGGCTATAGAAGATGAAATATGTAAACAATGTTCAACTAGCGACCTTTGGCTGAAGACTAAAGTATACATCGTATTTAATTGAATACTGGAACATATGAAGCTTTACTTTAACTCGACATATATTTCTAAACCTTTCTTTTTAACTACAAAAAGACTGTTTTTCATCACTTCGTGGTTCTTATCGTTCGTTCACGCTTTAGTAGTACATCGCAACGGTTCCAAAATATTCGGACGTGATATTCGTATGCCGGCGACTGGCACGGCGTAACAACAAACAGCCGCGTAACAGCATTGGCAACATAGCCGCTAGCTCTCAGAGTCGTTCTTTCGGCGGCTCGACTATAGGGCTACAGTGGCATCGCAGCGATTAGAGTCAGACAAAGCTCATTTGCACCAAAACTCTCATCGTCAATCGCTAACAACCGAGTGTTTCGATGTTTTTTTTTTTCTGTCAGATTAACGTAGGGAAGCTCACTCCCATGAAAACTTACCATGCTCTGGTTGACTTGTATTTGGATTTAGTTTCTGACTTGTATGCTGTAGATTTCGGCTTGACTTTCACAGTTTGTAATAGATGTATTAGTTCTAAATTTTGTCATCCCAGTAGGAAATTTAAGTTGGTAGACCTGGTACTTCTTCGTAATTAATAAAATTTATATCTTTCTTGAATTTTTCACACTGTAAATATTGGTTCAGCGCATAATTTAAACTTAAATACTTTTTGTAATGTTTGCTCATGAAATTCCGTTTCTCAGGAGCTGATATTTAATAAAGCGGAAAAAAAAACCACTTGAATCACTGAGTCCTGGTAGTTCAGACCGTTCGAAGGCAGTCATGTGCTGCCCTCTACCGCTACCCTCTTGAGACAAGCTGGCATTGAACAACTTGCATTTATATAAAGACTGTAATACTAGATATTGTTTAGTAAAACATTGCACATGGGCTTTAATGCCCCAACTTGTGCTGATTTCTATAACCAGAGGTATGTAATAACAACTCAAGTTGTACCTGTTCACTTTAAAATATGAGCTTTTTTAACGCTTGTTACACGTAACATCTGTTGCATAATTTGTAAATGTTTTTGTACAGATTCTCTGATGCTGGCCCCAGCCCGAAACGCGTAAGAAACATAAGGAAAATAAAGAATCCACCTCTAACGGGATTTTCTTCTTTTCTGCAGCCCAACAGCCTTTTCAACGTCATTTTTATACTAATACATCCCAGGCTTATCCGGGGAATCTAAAGGGTTTCTGGACCAGTATAATGAAATGTGTGAGAAAGACCCTTTAAGGAACGAAACAGAAGAAGAGCTGAGTTGCGCTCGACCAGAAGAATGGGTTAAGACAAGTGAAAGATTGGACATGAGTCACAGTAGTAAGATGGCTTGGAATATGATGAAGAAACGTAGTGCGGATCCTATAGCACCTCAACAAGCCAGTAATACCACTTCTGATAAGATCGTCCATCAGTTGCTGATCAGTGGAAAAACTGGCACAAAACCCAGATCAAGGATGATCCTCAGAAACCTTGAAAGTGAAATCTCACTTTCCGATATATCTTTTGGAATGAAGGACCTCGACAACAGCATCCAATCCATGAAAACTGGGAAGGTAGCCAAAGTGGATGACATCTGCACAGAACAGATAAAACACTTTGGAAAAACAAAACCTGTGGATCCTACAACTAATAAATAGGTGCCACTCAACAAACAAATACAAAAGTCTTGGAGAAAATCAAAAGTCATCGTATAACTGACACCTAGCAAAAATCCTAATCTTGGCAGTAGCTAAAGATCCATTTCCCTTTCATGTCATCTATTCAAAATTTATGAGCGGCTAATACTTAATAAAACTCAGAACTATGTGGGAGAAAAACTAATTCTAGAACAAGAAGGTCATGTACAGGGTACGTATTGGCGCTGACAGAACACACAGATAGAGTCTTCGAGGAGAAGAACATCAGTGGAGTTGTCTTCGCAGACTTATCGGCGGCTTATGACACCGCAAACAAAGCAAGGGTTTGCAAAGGTACACAATATTACCAAAATTTACGAGCTCACCAAAGTAATCGATTCCTTCCTACAAATTAGGAGATTTTATGTAACCTTACAGGGAAAGAAGAGTAGGTGGCGAACATAAAAGAATGACCTTCCTCGAGGCAGTATTCTGTCCCCAATGCTATTCACCATTTACGCAAACGACCAGCCGACTCCTAGTGATGACTTGGCCATAGCAGCTCAGAGCAAAAGCTTACCAGCAGTCGAAGAAATATTGCATAATGCCTTGTCACAGATGGCCTACAAGAAGGAAAATTCATTGCAGCCCAAGCCAGCATAGACCAAGGCTTGTGCCTTCCCTTTGAAGTCTAAGGGAGCTAAAAGGAAATTACAAATTAAATAGGATGGTTTCTCTATAGTACACAAAGCCCAGCCAAAACAAAAAATACTTGACCGGTCTGTAACATACAAGTTACCAAGAATCAGGTTCTGAAGAAGCTGATAGGAAGTAAATGGGGAGCTAGCCCCCACGTGGTCAGAACGACGACTGAAACAGTGCGTTTTCCACAGCTGAGTATGCATGCCCAGTGTGGAACATATGCACACGCGAAAGAGGTGAACACCGCCCTCAACGAAACATGTAGACTCATGACTGGCTGTTTGAAGGCAACTCCATTGTTACAATTCCATAAAGCGGCTGGTTGTGAAGCAACTGCAACTCGACGACCTGCTGTAGAACATACGGAAAGATTCAGGCAAGCATTCGATGATAGACACCCTGTCTTCGAAGCACCAGAGCCACTGAAGCGGTTAAAATTCCGAAGAATATTTCTGAGCTCAATCCCTATGGAACCACCAGACAAATATCCACTAACTCAGAAACCCCCATCAGGCTCTCACTTGGACTGGAGAAGCTGGAAGTCTCTGAACCATCTCCGGAGTCGCCCCTGTAAAGACGAACCTAGTGAAATGGGGAATCATCGACGAAAGCGACATCAGATGTAACTGTGGGGTGAGTCAGAATATGGAACATCTCCTGACGTGCAAGAAGTACCCAAGGACCTGGTTCCATGATGATTTATGGAACGCTAGATACGACGCTCTAGACGTACCCCGATACTGGGCTGTTGTGCTATGACATGGATTCGGACACGAAAAAGTAAAGTAACTTAACTGTTGTTCATGTAGTGCGCCGGCATATCTAGACGAGTCCCTGTCTGTGGGCGCTCTCGGCGGCCCAAGTACTGTGGAGCGAGCTATCGCATCTTCTTCTGGTGGCGCCGCCACTTTTGTAGGCCTCCGGCGTTGAGGCACGTAGCGACAATACAACAGTATTCAGACCCGCAACTGTAATCACAGGAATCCCTGGAATAAATTCAGATTCCACAGATTTCATGATTATAGGGCTTTGATGTTGACTGAATACACTGTTATAGTCGATTCACGGAAACACTGTGCTGAATGAAATATGAAGATACCAGCGGCTTTGTCTGTCTCTTGCTATCAGTAAGGCATTGATCAAGTCATTTATTTTCTCCACAGTTGAATGTTCAATATATACAACTGAACCATGAATTTTTAATGCCTCACCATGCATGTCTAACCTTTTGATGCATTAATTTTAATAGGAGTGCTAGATGAGCCGAATATAATTGTCATCTCTCTATATACTCCATCATACTCCTCTAATAATTCCATTCGTACTATTCACACTAGGCTACAGTACTGAGTCGTTGAATGTTCTGTATTTAACAGCAAGTCTCTGTCAGGGGATAGGCCTATATTGATACGTCTAGATCCGCTTACAGTCACGCTGTAGGTGTTGGTAAATATCAGTGCTTATGAGAGGCTCTGGTGGCGTTTGCAGCGGTGCCGGATTAGTCTAACGTCACTAGAACCAATAAATGGGGAAGACGACAATCTGTGGATTCTGCTACTGATGATGCTGCTGTGACACTGCGGGAAAAGCCTTTGTGTTCTCGTCAAACATTGGCTCACACAATGGAACAACAACGACGAATTAACATTAACTATATTACGTGATAAGTACTGATAAATAATCATAGTGAAAACTCTATTTACTGATAGGTCTCTTTAATTGAAGCTCTCTGCTGCTGTCTGTATCTTATCTTTATAGAATACGTTCTGCAACCGCCTTAGGCTACTGAAAGGGGGCACTGAATAAAAGACCATGACTGGAATGGATACGACTTCTAGCAATTGTGAATAAACTGAATTTCATAGGAACTATGTCCTCCCCACGACCGACTTGGACATAAGAGTGTAATCTGATACGGGTGGGGGATTTATCCCCTCCTCCCCTTGACACATGGAGCTGTAATGTGACACCTATTACCTTGTTAGGGTGCTCCGATTAGACGTAGTATATTTGTGTATTTTGTTTTTCAGGGTATGGAGCATGGGGAGAGGGAACATGAGCTCTGGTTGAAGTTAGTGTAATCGTGTAATCTGATACCCAGAAAGATGGATGGTAGCCTCTCCCCCCTACCCCCCTTCCTATGACAGTTCGAGCTGTAATATGCCACAGAAAGTACGTGCTATAACTACTTGGTTAGCACTGTTGAACAGTGATTTTCTTATATGCCTAGTACGCTGATAATATTTATTCTATTGAACGATCTCACATATAGAGCCATTAAATATCTTACCTGTACATATCAGCTAGTATGTCGATAACGGTGAAAGGACTAATCCATATTAATTAGCAAGCTACTGCAATCGTATCGCGCATTTCGGGAATATAACTTGCCCCTCATAAAGTTTATTAATAAAAGAAACTGTCGTAGACTAAGCGGTCATAGTTTTTACCGTAACTGAAAGTCGCCGAGCGAGGTGTGGCATAGTTTTGAGAGTGAAATTATTTCCACAGCAATTAAAGCGTGATAGTAATCGGTCGCGACATTGAATGAATTTTGATAGGAAAATTTAAAACTAATTGCGTCTCTACAGTATGCAGGACAGCGAGATGGAGACACGGCTCCTGTATGCCGGAATCAATTCTTTCTCACTTACCCACAAATTTCCATTTAAATAAGACATCAAGTACACCGCTTTACAGTGTAGTCGATGCAGACGCCTCAAAGTAATTGCTTCTGCCAATGGTACGTGCACAGTTTTAGAAACTAAATGCAATAACTGCCTACACAATTAAATTCGTGAATTAATATGCAATTAACAATTATAGTACATTTTACAGGACTTTCAGCAAATTCCAATTCGCATGTTTGGAAAATAAGTAGTGTTCATTTTTGAATTGAAAGACTGCACCTCATAGCACACCTGCAAATTTGATGAATCTCCTTACAGTCCTGTGTTACTGCCATCATGGGGAAGTTGTTTACCAGTACATGAAGATCTAAAAATGGTCATATGTTTGTTAAGGTTATGGGACTTAAGTGCGCGGTCATCATTCCTTAAACTTACTACTTATAAACTAACTTATACTAAATACAACATAAAAATCCATGCGCGAGGGAGGATTAGAACCTCCGACGGGGAACGGCCTAGCGCATCGGAGCATAGTGCCCCAATGCGCTCAGCCACTTCGCCGCGGCCAAGGAAGATCTGTGATAGTGTTATGACTTGTAGCCACGGTCGCATCTAGGATTTGGTTGTAAAGGTGTGGGGGGGGGGGTTTGAAATTTTTTTAAATATTGAAATCATTAATATATGAGTTATTTTACACTTTTTATAATTTTAACAATTATAGCCTACTATGAAAACAGTAGCACAAGAAATAAAATAAATAGGCTTGATTTAATTTGATAGTGGAAGAGGAGCAACGTGTTTGAAATGGAGTGTATATAATCAGCTCGTAAAATAATTAAGCAATTTCTAGCCAAAGAGAAAGGTCTTTGCAGATTAATTAACATGAGATTCTGTGTGCAAGAAGTGAAGTAAAATAACACTTTTGCATTTCATAACATGACCTGCTAAGCAGCGGGTCGCCGCATATGAGCAATCGGCTCGTAACGTGAGCATAGCAGTAACAATAGCGGCAGCATCAAAGCTGATCGCGGTGGCATTATAACCACTCATAGTAACAGCAGCACACGTTCTCGGTGGCGGCATCACGTTAGCAACCTGCTGTCACGTTCACTTGTGCTTGGCAACCTATAATTACATTGCGATTTATTACATGTGTACTATTTAAAATTTCCGGCGCCGATGTTTTTAAATAAATACAAAATCAAAACAATATCTAGGGGAGGTGCTGAGGGGCGCTCTACCCATTGGCGGAGACATTTTAATAGATTGTAAATCAAAGAAAACATGATATTAACCAATTTATAAACAGAAGAAATTGTTGTTGTTGTTTGTTGTGGTCTTCTGTCCGGAGACTGGTTTGATGCAGCTCTCCACAATACCCTATCCTGAGCAAGCCTCTTCATCTCAACATAAGAACGGGAACCTACATCTGTCTGAATCTGCTTACTGTATCCATCTCTCGGTCTTCCTCTGCGTTTTTTACCCCACATACTTCCCTCAATCCTCTTCCTGTCCGCACTGTTTATCGTCCACTCCCATACAAGGCAACACTCCATACAAATGCCTTCAGAAAGGACTTCCTTAGGCTTAAATCAATATTCGATGTTAACAAATTTCTCTTTTTCAAGAACGCTTTTCTACCCATTGCCATTCTGCATTTTATATCCTCTGTAGCCGGCCGCGGTGGCCGAGGGGACTGAGGCGTTCCAGCCACGGTCTGCACGGCCACTACGGTCGGGGGTTCGAATCCCCCCTCGGGCATGGATATTTGTGCCGTCCTTAGTTGTAAGTAGATCATAAGTAGTTTGTAAGTTTAGGGACTGATGACCCCGTAGTTAAGTCCCATAGAAAAAAACAATATCCTCTGTACTGCGCCCATCATTTGTTATTTTACTACCCAAGTAACAAAACTCATCTACCTCCTTTATTGCTTCGTTACCTAATCTAATTCCCAGAAGAAATTATAAACACACTATAGCTAACATATGGATAAATATGACATATTTGAAAACTAAAATTCTACCTAACCTCATGCAGTAGACCATTGATCACAAACACAAATATTAGTATTTCTTCGATATTTACTATAACGCTCGTCAACGTACTTCAGTACGAAACATACCTTATGTAACATGGGAATTTTACGTATTACTCCACTACATGAAAACATTTAACCGGATCTATAGTTCGATGTGAATCTGAATTTGGTTATACTGCACATGGATCTGAATGCGGGTCAGAAGTGAGGTACACACACACGGCCACCGTTAAATACAGGCGAGTATGCCTTCAGTAGAGTGGTTCCCGACTGCGTCGGCTGTGACGTCAATATGAACTAGGCACGCTAGACGAAAGTGGTTTTCTACACAGCACAACCGCATTAAACTGATTTACGCTTACAGTAGCTGACAAAGGGTCTCTTTCGTCAAAATGTTCAAATGTTTGTAGAACTTATGGGACTTAACTACGAGGTCATCAGTCCCTAAGCTTACAAACTACTTATGAACTAGCTAAGACTAAGGACGGCACAAATATCCATGCCCGAGGGGGGATTCGAACCCCCGACCGCAGTGGCCGTGCAGACCGTGACTGGAGCGCCTCAGTCCCCTCGGCCACCGCGGCCGGCGGTCTCTTTCGTCATCCATAATCATGCATAAGACATAATGTCACGTCTGACGCTATCGGGACGTACTCTGCTGAAAGCACATTTAGCAACGTTCTGTCCCATATTTACTACTGGTACGCGCTAATGGCGTGGGCTTTGTGCTGTTTAATTACACTGCGGATAAACGGCCGAGCTGCGGCAGTTGGATGCGGATGCACCTGATGCCTGGGATCGTATTAAAAGCTGTCCTTCTGCTCAACCAGAGTTAATCTGTCAAACAGTTTTATACGACTGCCGTGACGGAGAATGCTGCACTCGCCAAGCTGTGGCGATGTGAACACAAACTGCAGTGTCATTTTTTGTAGAAACGTTAACTATAGTGGCCCTCCTCGCCTCCTCTACTTTAGATGTTAGAGTCGCTCCGCGAAATAATGACTGAAGGTAGCCAATGTGAAGTGAATGTTCACAAACCTATCCTCTCTGCGGCGCCCAGTCAGATGTCAATTTTTCTCATTCCATTCTTTTTTTCAATTTGCGTCACCCACTGCCGAGTGCCAATCTGTGCCTCTTTCAAACCCACTCCACTATTTTAATGTGTTGGCATTCATTTAGGTAGGGATTATTTAGTATCATATAAGCAAGTATGAGCGATATTGTTGTGCATCATTTGTTGAGTATGAAAATTACATCAATTACGTTGTAATTGTATCAAGTAAACATAGCACTCTAATTGTCATGATGTAGAGAATTGTTTGTGTAAGGTTAAAAATGCTCTGACACCTTACAGGTAAAATTTTCTTGCTCAACTTACATTTATTGAAAGGTTAAAAAATGCTCTCGCTCGTTTCAGGTTTAAGGTAAAATTTTCTTGCCAAACGTGCATCTAGTGACATATCAGTATTCGAATAAACAAATTATTCAACAGTTTGGTACGTCTTTTGTATCAGATGAAAGATATCTGTTACTTCCGAATGTTGCAAGACGTACACAAAGTGCCCCACTTAATTTTTCACTCCAAATATTTCTCGACCAACTATACATATTGAAAAATGACTTTCACGGGCTGCACGTGTAAGAATGTAATTACTATGAGACATTCTAAAATATAAACACATATCACCTCAAACACAAACACTTTTATAATCTTTGGGAGTGGGAGTCGGGACAGGTTCCGTGTGACTGGAAGGAAGCGGTAATCACGCCAATTTTTAAACATGGCAACATAAAAGATTGTAACATCTATCGAGATGTCTCTATAATTAGCGTTATAGGCAAAATATTCTCAGGTATTGTTGAAAGGAGAGTGAGAGTATTAGTTGAAAACATATTAGATGGAATTCAGTGTCAATTTAGGTGTCTTAGAGGCTGTCGGGACCAGATCTTTAGCCTACGTCAGATAATGGAGAAGTGCTACGAGTGGAACAGGGAATTATATCTATGTTATATAGATCTAGAAAAGGCTTATCACCGTGTCCCTAGGAGTAAGCTATTGTCTGTCCTACAAGATTATGGAATAGGAGGCAAACTTCTGGCCGCGATGGACTGACCAAGCGCATTGAGGCGCTATGCTGCGATGCGCGAGCCCGCTCCCCGTCGGGGGTTCGAATTCCCCCCTCGTACATGGATGTTCGTGTCGTCTTTAGTTTCAGGTAGTTCGTAAGTGTAAGTTTAGGGACGATGGCCCCTCAGTCAAGTCCCTTAAGCTTAACAAACACTTGAACACTTGAACACTTGCAAACTTCTGTAGGCAACTAAAGGTCTCTTCGTAGACGTCAGGCACAGTTAGATTAAACGGCAAATTAAGTTCATGGTAGAGGGTAGTTTCAGGTGTAAGACAAGGCTGTAACCTGTCACCACTGTTGTTCATACTATTCATGGATCATTTGTTGAAAACAGTAGACTGGCAGGGTGGGATTCATATAGATGAAACAATAAGTAGTTTCACATAAACGGATGACTTAGTTGTAATGGTAGATCCGATTGAAAGGTTCCACACTACTACTTCATTCGATCAGAGGTGTAAGGGACATGGTATAAAGATCAGCATCTCCTAAACAAAGTAATGTCTGTGAGGAATAGATTTAAACAGATTGAGTGTCAAATAGGAAGAACAAAGATAGAACAGTTTGACAAAGTACCTAGGATGCATAGTCATTGTCAATGTCTGAGATAAAATAATTACTCATTTTTGTGATATGCAAAATGAAGTTCAAAACATTTAAATACTGACGTAAATTGCACCAGGTTCTTATCATTATTTTTAGAGATTTTCTGTAAGTGCTTCTGTAGTGTTATATGCAAATTTATTGGCATTAAAAGATTAACTATAAAACTTATTTAAGGTACATAGAAAGCAATTCAAGGTAGCTTACTTCGAAAAACCTATTATGTTCTTCCTTCATGGAAATGTATGTAAAGGTAATATTCAAAGAACCGGCCGCGGTGGCCGAGGGGACTACGGCGCTCCAGTCACGGTCTGCACGGCCACTACGGTCGGGGGTTCGAATGCCCCCTCGGGCACGGATATTTGTGCCATCCTAGTTCGTAAGTAGTTCATAAGTTGTTTGTAAGTTTAGGGACTGATGACCCCGTAGTTAAGTCCCATAGACTTTACAAACATTTGAACATTTTTGAATATTCAAAGATCGGTTGATTTTACAAGTAAAGATTTTACGACGTTGCTGTAATCACGTTTAAGGCAAACAGAATCTTTTTTATAGTCCTTAATCTATTGTGCAATGCTTTGGGTAGTCATTTTCGTTTAAAAAACATAATGTGTTATAATATTGTAAAATATTAGGAATGACATGACGAAAAACTAATGAGTTACATTCAAATGGCGTCATGGAATGAAATACATAACTGTTAGTTAATAGATTAAAAGATAAAATAAGATAAGATACTTAAGTTAAGGGTAAACAGAATCATCTTCAATCTCTTTGTATAGTGCCTTAGGTGGTCACTTTTGTTTAAAAAACATATTATATTATAACATGATGAAAGATAAAATATGTGAAAACAAAAGGGTATAATATGTTTTTTAAACAAAAGCGACCACCTAAGGCACTATACAAACAGCTTTAACATAGTTCTGTGTACCCTTAACTTCCGTACCGTATCTTATTATCATTATTATTATTATTATTTTTACTATTAACTAACAGTTAGTTCTTTCATTCCATGTTGCCATTTGAATTGTAACGCATTAGGTTTTCGACATATCATTCCTAATATTTTACAATGTTATAGTACATTATATTTTTAAAACAAAAATGACAACCTAAAGCATTGCACAATACATAAACGATTCTAAAAAATTTTGAAAAATGATTCTGTTTGCCTTAAACTTGATTACAATAGCGTTGTGAAAAGCTAACTTGTAAAATCAACCGATCATTGAATATTACCAATAATGTTTCCAAAAATATGTAATTATACGGATTTTTAATAGCGACATGCATGAGGGAACGACGGTCACCGGACAGTTGCTCGAACATCATTTCATCAATACATATGACGAAAGTCTTATACGAGTATTTATCGAATGACAGTGAAAGATCGTTCTGCCACGTCACGAACCACATCAGAAAAATTTAGTCTCTTCTATAATAAGTAATGGTCTCGTATACCGTTCCACGCGATTTTTTTTTAGGACAATGGAGAGTCCGGAAGGCGTGCATTGCTCTCGTTCATTACGAAGTAAACACTACGGGCGTTTTGACAGCAACGGTACGATGAATGAAGGACAAGAACAAGTGAATGCAGTGACTAGTGTACACTGACGATTCCAGATTTTGCCTGCAACATCACGATGGTAAGAAAGTATGCATGTTTCTGGAGGAATTGGAAGCAACCCCGTAACCCCTAGAACCCACTGCCAGTATAAAAACCATCCCAGACTCCCCCAAAACTCTCTACGCAAACGCTGCGATAGTTCATTTGTAACTGCATGCCCGATTTTCTTCGCCGTCCTTCTCAAAAACAAATAGAGCTTTTGTATTGACTCTGATGAGCACGTTTTCGACGGGACGTTAAACCCTTACCTCACTTCCTTCCGTTGTACCAACCAGCCAGCGTTACACCTGTGGCGTCCGGAGACTCTTGTCCTGTCACACCTTCTGAATTGTCAGCGGCCGCATTGTGACGCAATAATGCGAGACTACATGTGCGCTCTTTGATCAAAACTTCTTCGCCGCCCTTCGGACTGCCTTGCTACCCTGATCTCTCGTCTCTCGAAACCGTCTGCCGTGAATGACAGCGAACGATGGGCCTGGAAAGCGCCACCCGCCGCTACATCACACGGTATCAGCTTCGACTACTAAACCCAACAACACATGCCGACATGAGGCCTACGGCAGCGTTTATAATTAGCCATGGCGCAATCTCTAAATAATGAATACTTCGTCATCTTCATTTCACATGGGGAGATACGTTCAGAGATGGAAGCCTTGTTTAAAATATTTACTTAATAAGTGACCTGTGTTATCTCCAAACCTTCTGCCTGTTACGTGTTTGATGGCCAACAGTATGTCGAACAAAATCCATCGTGCACCAGTAAAAACTTTCCCTTGTTTTTATATTTTACAATGAACCATAACACTAGCAGGAAAACAATATTGAAAATAATTTTTTTTTTCAATTTTTGAACTTATTTCAAGTGTCGAAGTATATGGTTCGCTCAGACTTTATGAGAATGTTTCTGAAAGCTATACAGGTAGGGAGTTCTTCAGAAGTTTGACGCAGAAGAGAAGATTTTCTTCTTGCACCGTTATCATAGCTGTTAGGAGTATTTACTGTAAGGTATTTGGATGTGGCCCAATATGTTGTATTTTCATTGGCTTATCATGTATACGTCAATAATGGCTGAATAAGTGGAACAATACATGCAAATGGAGCAACAATATTCCTCAGAACGAGAAATTTATTATGTATGAATAACCAGGACAATTATATTCATAGTAATAGTAACAGCATTCATAAGATATGTAGTACCTTGAGGGCAAATATCATTCTGAGGAGCAACAGTTATTACAAATTTATTATCAGCCATACCTTACATTGGCACAGAAACTGAACGACTATGAGGAGCATTAGCAAATGACAACGCAACACTTAATCGATTTTATACATTCCACTCTGTATTGTTATAGTTATAATACACTTATTCTTTTTACAATAAACAGGATCAAACAACCCCATCGGACTAAATAGAGACATTGACAAAATTTCTTTTCATCCATACTTCACTTATAAAGAGATACTTACATTTATTCTCTTAATAATAACTCTAATTACACTATGTTTAATTAACCCTTATATGTTAGGAGATCCAGATAACTTTGTACCAGCCAGTCCCTTAGTATCCCCAATCCACATTCAATCTGAATGATATTTCCTATTCGCATACGCAATTTTACGAACAGTCCCTAATAAATTACTAGTTATTGCACTAATAATATCAATTAGAATAGTCTGAAAATGGTGCTAAAATCCGAAAGTAGTAACCAATAATGAAAACATCATAATTGACAACTTTGTTGCAAATTACTGTAATGAAATTGTTACTCTTTCGCCTGCACACAATGGAAGTTCACAAAAAGCAGAAAACTATTTAAGTAGGGGTCACTGAAAGCCTGAAATGCTTTTACGTGTGCTGGAGCCTAGATTGAGAAGTGTTTTTTCTTACAAAAATTAATAAATAAATAATTTGATGCACTGAGACGTTTACGGTTTGCTAGACCGATTCGAAAAGTAGCTTCTTATAAATTCGCAACTGTGAAATTTAACTATAGACCAGTAAGTAGTACACGTGATTTTTTAAAAGTAATATATTTATACAATCATTCAAACATTTATCATATCACCCGCAATTCCTGATCTGGCACACAATATTAATCTGCCATGAGTTTATATATCAGCGCATACTTCGATGCGAATGAAAATTAAATTCTAGATTGTAATTACGTAACACGAAATTATCGAAAAGAGAAAAGGATGTAATCTGATTTTGGTTACCTTCATGATATTATGGGAAAGACAACGATATAGTTCGAGGCTGATTTTTTGCGTCTTTCACAGAAATAATTTAATAATTTCAGAACGTAATCGTAGATTTTGCGAGTCCATGGGTCAGTGACCTTCTTTGATAACAAAATACGTATATACCTTACTGAACGAGATTGTTAAGAGATTGGATTACTTCAAATAGTGCGTCTTACATTATAAAAAAAAGTAATTTAAGGTAATGTAAGTAGAGAAAGACACAAGTCTGGTAAGCTGTTTCAAAGGTATTAATAATTTATTGATCATTTTGTCATATTACAAGCGTAGTAAACGTACAGTATATATTTGAATGAAATACAACAAAAATTTTATTCGGAAATAAATTCAGGTGAAGGAGGAGTGAAAAACACCAGGGATAATTAAAATTTTGCAATTACCTAACATGGAATCAACGAAAGAATATAAGGATAAAATCAGATTTAGTGTGCATTGAGGATATTATGGAAAAGAGAACTATATTATACGAGACAGATTTTTTGCTTATTTCACTGAAATAATTAAATAATTTCAGAACATTATCGTAAATCATTAGAGTCCATGAATCAGTGATCTATCATAATAAAATATATTCCTGATTTAATGAGACAGTTAAAAGATTAAACTATTCCGCAGAGTAGTAACATGATTCAAAGATATTCATAATTTATTGATCATTTTATCATGCTACACGAATATAATACTGTGCTGAAGTTTCAAGCATTGTAAATGTACTGTGATGGTGTTCCTACGGTACATGCTAATTATTTGACGTCCGTTGTAACAAAAGTTAGAAGATATATCTGTATTAAAAGCTAGAGTAACTTCGAAACAAGGGTAAGGATTTCACTAATTATCTGTATAATGAGGCACCGTGTTTGTATTCATCGTAGTAGCTTGTAGTTTGAACTCGGAATTTCACTGTAATAGAAAAGGTCAAATGCGCTAGAGTTAATACTACTATGAGAGTTCTAATGTAACTTTGCATCTGCGTTTTACTGCAAAGGCGACGATATAGTGGCAATTTAACATAATTTTGTATTCACTGGAGTATTATCGCTACGTTCAAAGTTAGGGATACATAATTTTACGTAATGTTATAATTATTCGTACAGTGCACTTTCTGAGATCACTGAAACAGATGTTTACACTGAGACAGTGGTTAGTTACATAATCTGTATCTCACGGACAACATACTATCTGATAAAAAGCACCTACACATCCCTGAAAAATTTGGAGTAGACGTGAGACATCGCAAGAGGCTGACCCAGCAGTATAAAATGATGCGGATGGCGTTAAGTTGTTGTTGGAGAAGCAGCAGCAACAGTAGTAGTGTGTGTTTGTCCTTAGATTAATTTAACTAGTTTAAATAGTTTGTAAGCCTAGGGGCTAATAACCTCCGTAGTTTAAGGTTTACAAAATTTGAACGTTTTGAACTAAAGTACGGATCTGAACTTAGTGGAACATCTCTGAGCTGACTTCATTCCGGATGTTCAATATGACTGACTACACCGGTAACGGCTCTTCAATAAAACTGGAGGTTCGTTCATCTACAGACTTTCGGCACCTGATTGTGCCCCCACAAGAATTTGCAGTGGGGTATAGGACATAGTGATGTCCACTAGTAGCTGTCCGGACACTTGTGGTCAGGTAGTGTTTATGAGTTGAAGTTCTCGCCACTAGTGTCTGACCAGTAGGTCATCCGCCTTGTCACTACATTCTTTTCGTGTCGCGTCTCTTCAATGTCAGATCGAGGAGGCCGCAGCACTTAGCGACCAGTCTTCATCTTCCATGTTTTTGTCACTGCCAAATATGTAATTATTTTGTAGATATCTACAGTAACAAGTGAGTGTCATATGTTATTAACTTACCTACGTATTATTTCTAATAATAATTTTGAACATGTGCAGTTTTCTTTCTCAATATTCTATTTATTTCGTGGCCAACGTGTAATGGTGAAAGGGAAAACACGAATAATGCTAATATCAATTAACTTTTAAACCCAGAATCACTCGTAACAGCCTCACCAAATACGAGAGTGACTAAAAACTCCAGTTTTTTTTCTTTAGACCATCACAGAAGAAAAATTTTAGTACACACCAGTGATGGTAGACCCTTTCAGAAAATTTTTAAAGTAATTTCCAAACACGTTTATACCCTTCTCACATCGCCTCACAAGCTTCGCCCTTCTGTGCAAAACTCTGCAGCCAGTGAGAGAAGCCAACCCATTACGCTCACCTTGATTTCATCATAATCATTAGAAATGGTGAAACGGTGAATCCCTGTGACCACTTCATCTACTTCGGCAAGAGGATCTTCATTTTTTTTCTGAACGGACTTAACTGCGGGGTCATCAGTCCCTAAACTTACAAACTACTTATGAACTACCTGATACTAAAGACGGCACAAACATCCGACGGGTAACGGCCTCGCGCATCGTAGCATAGCGCCTCAATGCGCTCGGCTGCTCCGCCGCGGCGATCTTTCATGCACAATATATGGTCGATCTTTTAGATGTTTCAGCATGTTACATTGTCCGTCACTAAATGCGTAATACCAATGTCGAACAACAGAGGCTGTGAACGGTATAATCTGCCAATATTATGCAGACGGAACATCTTGATGTACTTGACAAAAAATGATTATGAAATATTGGTGTATCGTTGTTGTTGTGATCCTCAGTTCGCAGGCTGGTTTGATGCAGCTCTCCACGCTACCCTGTCCTGTGCAAGTCTCTTCATCTGAGAATACGTTCGGCAACCTACATCCTTTTGAATCTGTATTCGTCCCACGGTCTCCCTCTACGATTTTTACCCCACACGCTTCCTTCTAACGATAAGTTGACAATTCCTTCATGTCTCAGAATGTGTCCAACCAATCTAGCCCTTCTCTTAGGATATGCCAGAAACTCCTTTCCTTCCCGATTCGGTTAAGCACCTCCTCATTAGTTACGTGATCTAACCATCTAATTCTCATCATTCGTCTGTAGTACCACATTTCAAAAGCTTCTATCATCTTTTTATCTGAACTCCTTATTGTCCACGTTTCACTCCCATACAATGCTACACCCCAGACAAATGCTTTCAGAAAGGACTTCCTAACATTTAAATTAATATTGGATGCCAGTAAATTTCGCTTCTTTAGAAATGCTTTTCTTCCCATAGCCATTCTGCATTTTATATCTTCTTTACATCGGGCATCAGAAGTTATCTTGCTACCCAAATAACAAAATTCATCTACTGCTATTATCGTCTCAATACCTAATCTAATTCCTTCAGCATCGCCATATTTTCTGACATTACATTCCATTACCCTCATTTTACTCTTGTTAATGTTCATCTTATATCTTCCTTTCAAGACACTGTCCATTCCATTCAATTGCTCTTCCACATCTTTTGCAGTCTCTGACAGAATTACTATGTCATCGGCAAACCGCAAGGTTTTTATTTCTTCTCCCTGCACTTTAATACCCTCTCCAAATTTCTCCTTCCATTCCTTTAATACTTGTTGAATGTACAGATTGAACAACATTGGGGAAAGGCTGCAACCCTCTCTTACTCCCTTCCCAACCTCTGCGTCCCTTTCTTGCCCTTCGACTCTAATGACCGATGTCTGGTTTTTGTATAGGTTGAATATAACTCTTCACTCCCTATATTTTACTCCTGCTACCTTCAGAATTTGGAACAGTGTATTCCAGTCGACATTGTCAAAAGCTTTCTCCAAATCGACAAACGCTAAGAACGTAGGTTTCCCTTTCCTTAGCCTATCTTCTAAGAGAAGTCGTAATGTGAGTATTGCCTCCCGTGTTCCTACATTTCTCCTAAATCCAAACTGATCTTCCCCGAGATTCCACAAGTTTTTCCATTCGTTTGTAAATAATTTGTGTATCATGTTCTTTATTTTCGTATTCTTAAATACTAATATTGGAAGCATTGATAGTGGATGAATTTCTGTTACATCGTCAGTTGACGTAACACTAAAGAATCCGCCAATCGCATGGCCTACCCGTCCTGCCAGCACGCGCCTGGGGTGTGCGAGAGAGAGAGAGCGCGAATACACACCGCGACGCGAAAGGTAAACACTGGACGATTACAACTACCAGCACGGCGGTTAGATTCTAGTGAATCAAGCACGGTAAACAATAATTTGGTTGTGAAGAGCGTGTGATTCAAAATCAAGCAATTTCCAAGTAATTCGTGGTGCACTGCTTACAATCGAACAATTTTTTTTATTTAATTTATTTTTTTTTGTATGCAAAACTATGAAGAGAATTAAATGCAGATAATTTTGATTTTCTATAACAGGATATAACATGTGATGGTCGCAGTACAGAGGATAAAAAGTGCAGAATGGCAATGGGAAGAAAACCATTTTTGAAAAAGAGAAATTTGCTAACATCGAATATTAATTTAAGAGTAAGGAAGTCTTTTCTGAAGGCATTTGTGTGGAGTGTTGCCTTGTACGGGAGTGAAACATGGACGATAAGCAGTGCGGACAGGAAGAGAATAGAGGCTTTTGAAATGTGGTGTTACAGAAGAATGCTGAAGATTAGGTGGGTAGATCGCATAACTAATGAAGAGGTACTGAACAGAATTGGTGAGAAAAGGAATTTTTGGCATACCCTGACTAAAAGAAGGGATCGCTTGGTAGGACACATTCTTAGACATCGGGGAATCGTAAATTTAGCATTGGAGGGAAGTGTGTGGGGTAAAAATCGCAGAGGGAGACCAAGAGACGCGTATAGTAAGCAGATTCAAATAGATGTGGGTTGTCGTTATTATGAGGAGATGAAAAGGCTTGCTCAGGATAGAGTAGGGTGGAGAGCTGCATCAAACCAGTCTCCGGACTGAAGACCATAACAACAACAACAACATAACAGGATCGCGTCGATAATAGCGGTATCAAAAATACCACTCCGTATGTTCGTCCACAGTATTTATTTTCTGAACATAAGCAAAATCCTTTACATGTCCCCTAAAGTAAATATTTGATTTAAATCAGGACCGTGTGGTCTACACGGCCACTACGGTCCGGGGTTCGAATCCCCCCTCGGGCATGGATATTTGTGCCGTCCTTAGTCTTAGTTAGTTCATAAGTAGTTTGTAAGTTTAGGGACTGATGACCCCGTAGTTAAGTACCATAGACTTTACAAACATTTATTTTTGAACTGTGTGGTCGTAGACATGCGTCAAAAAGTACCACCCGTTGTACTAAAAATGGCTATTCAAGATTCTTCATACTGTGATACCAATCTGAGGCAGAGCACCATCATGGAAGATACATAATGACGTATGTCGAAAGAAATTGCTATATGCGTCTATATATGTATGCGTGTTCCACATCTCCGGAACTACTAGATCGATTTCAACCAAATTTGGAACACATATTGCCTACAACACGAGAATAGGTGCTGTGGGGTTTATAAACTATTAGTTCCCGTAAGAAATAAGATACAGGCATAATTTTTTAGCTCCTGCCATATAGACTGCCCTGTACAACCAGAGTGTGGTGTGGGAATAGTGTCAGTCTGCCTTATCGAACTGCTCTCCAGGGCAGGTCTACATTTCTGGGGGAGGAAACAGTGAGACAGTTGGAGGAATAGATGCACAAAGAGAACGGGAACGTGGCGGACAGGAGAGGAGTTGGACAGACCAAGAAGCGATAGCAGTAGATGAACAGAGAGCAGGAGAGTGGTTACGAAGAAATGGCAATAGACAAGGCGAGCGAAAGGGCTAAGCGGAACTGGCGTGAGAGGTTTGGGAAAACAAGGGATAGAGAGGGGTGACGGGAAAATGGACAAAGAAAGAAGAATGGTAAACAGGCTGAGACAACGGAAGAGATGGATACCAAGACCTGATGTACATAGATTTGGATGTAGGAGATATGCACTCTATATCCCCAACTGTTCATCCCTGTCTGTACAGGCCAACGAACTTAACGTCTCCATCCTAAGGGCGGTATTCCGGGGTGGGGTGGTCGAGCGCATTGAAGCGCTATGCTTCGGTGCGCAAGGCCGTACCCCGTCCGGGCTTCGAATCCCCTCTCGGGCATGGATGTTTGCGTCGTCTTTAGTATAATGTAGTTCATAAGTAGTTTGTAAGTTAAGGGACTGATGACTTCGCAGTTCAGTCCCTTAAGCTTCAAATACATTTGAAGGGCAGATACCCGTTAACAGTGTCCCAAACCAAGCCCTCACGCCATGAGAGAGCTTGAAATTTAATTTAGGACATTTATCCAAGGATTGGTAATCAAGGACTTCGCACCACCACCTCTGCGGTAAGGCAAAGGGAAAATTGCGAACAGTACGTACCAAGACGGCTACCCATTCAACTACACACCACGCCTGCCTAAGCTTAATTTCGGTGATCGGAGAGGGGGGGGGGGGAGGGGGACGGCGTATCCACCTCGGCCCAACGATTGACTGCGAATCGATATAAATGAGATGGAATGGAGAGACAGGGAGGAGGAGCAGATTGGCAAATATGTGAGACATGTCAGAAGGACAGAGAGAGAGCAGGTCGTGTTGAGGGAGGGAAGACTGGCGGGATAGGGTGGTGAGGACGAGATGTAGGGATTGCGGAGGGGGGGGAGGGAGGGTAAGAGAGACTGGGGAGATGGATAGAGCGAGTGTGGTTGAAATGGCCATGGATTAAACGAGGGTGAGGCGGATGAAGAGTTGGGGAAGAGCAAATGTGTACAAAATGGTATGTAGAATACCTCCGAGAGTTATAAGTTCAGATGAGCGTGGCTGAGCATAAAGAAGGGGGAAATGGGCGGTAAGAGATGGAAACTGTGAAAAGGAGATGCAGAAGAGTGGCGCAGGGGATAGGCATTTAGAAACCGGAGGACGAAATGGAACAGGATGTGGGTCCAGGTGGAAGTGTGTGCAGTAGAAGTTCCTTAGTTAGAATCCACTGTAGACCATGGTTCCGAAGGTATGACGTAATAAAAATATGAAGCCCAAAAATCTGCCTAATCTGTTACGAATTCTTATTTTCGTTTTTAATATAGGACCGGAAAAATATATACCCAGGGCAATGCCGGGTTTCGGAGCTGGTTCAAAAATGGTTCAAATGGTTGTATATGAAGGGCTTCGGAGCTGGTATCTGCTAATAATGTTAGTAGTAGAAGTTTGGTTATTGTTACCAGTCAATTGCGTAGGTAAAACATGAGGCGATTATACCCGGTCATACATTTAGGAAGAGCGATGAGGTGGATGAAGAGTTGGGGAAGAGCAAATGCGTACAAAATGGAATGTAGAATACCTCTACACAGTACACACTACTACATGGGTTGAATGGGTGTTATGTAAATTCAACGTGTCCATGTTACGTTATTTAGTGGTTTCGGTGTATACACAATCATGCTGCGCATTTTGCAAGAAAATATACTCTGAAAATTCTCGTCGCAGAGGGAAATCTTGGTATTTTCTTGCTTGGTTGTACGAGGTAAGCCGGCCGCGATGGCCGGGTGGACTGCGGCACGACAGTCACTGTCTGAACGGCCACTACGGTCGGTGTTTGGAATCCCCCCACGGGCATGGATATTTGTGCCGTCCTTAGTATTAGCTAGTTCATGAGTAGTTTGTAAGTTTAGGGGCTGATGACCCCATATTTAAGTCCCATAAGCTCTGCAAACATCTGAACATTTTTGACTTTGTCGAGTTAAATGTTGTGACGCCACAGACGTTCAAAGTGCAATGAACGACAGTTTGCGATACACCCACTCACAGTAGAGTACACTCAATAGGATCTACCTGGATGGTGACCAGAATTCGTTCCTCGGAGTCCTACGTACGACAGTCGTAGTGTGGGCCTCTATCTTCTGCGCAGAGCAGTAAGGAGTCAGTACTTCTCAATCTACTTACTCGTAAGTTTCATTCTCTCAAAATTTCTTTAACAGAAAAGGAAAGCGTATGAGAACAGTAAATACACTTAGCGTAGAGAAGTAAATTGAAAAAGGTAAAGATAACTACTGTACTCTATTAAGAATGAATTTCAGAAATACCACGTAAAAGGAGGGCATTACGATGACACAGATCTTTGATGAACGGCAACAATTGTCGATCGTGCAGGAAGTCTTAGATTTGGGGAATTGTTCTCCAGAAATTCGTACAGCTGTTATCCCAACACGCAACTCTCCAAAATTCTTGGGAAAATCGACTTTTAAGTTTTGCAAGTATATGTAAGTACAAAAAATAAAAACAGTTGTAGCATCGGTCGGTGTACCTAAGGTGGTAGCGTTCTGGGCTTACAACCATAGAGTAGCTGGTTCAAGTCCCGCTGTGACGAATACTTCGAATTCAGTTATATAAAACATTTTGGGACCTATAATTCCACATGTTGTGTCAGTTTTTCTTTATGTGAATGTAGACGACCTAAAACGATGGTTGAGTAGGTTAGCTGCTTGAAAAGCGTTTGGTAGGTATGGCGATGACTTTCCAAAAACAGCGTCGTAGCTCTTTAAAAACTGAACAATCAAAGAATGCCATCGTAAACTAATAGTGAGGCAAATACTGTAAATAATGTAACTTTTGTTTTTTGATTGAAACAATCATTATTAACAACCTTTTGTAATATAGAAAATTACGAATATACAAAAACAAGTGCATTTTCCGTAAAAATTACCATTAGATATAAAATTTTGTAAGTATTCGAAGACAACGGGAAAAAGTCTATCATGACAAGATTGTATGACCAGAACGCTACTACCTTTTTTCTCTCTCTCTCTCTCTTTCTTTTCACATGCAGTTGTGGTAAATAAAAGTTTCTTTGCCATTGGTTGCTTGCATAAAGGAAATAAAAATTATTAAAATCGACGTTTTCTGTCTTCAAAATAAAAACTTAATGACAATGATAAAAAATAAGGCACATTGCTCTTAGTTCCATTTCAATTCAGCTTAGCGGTTTCGCTTACGGAGATCGTCTTCTCGAAAGTTTTGTGGTACGTTTCCGTTTCTCTATCAATCTTTAACCCTCCTGTTCCGTCATTTTAGTTTGCCGGCATAGTACAACCGCTTCTTCTTCTCTTATCTCCACAGAACTTCACGCGAAAAAAGTTTCCGGGCTGTGTAATTAATTAAAAGTAGTTTATTTATTTAATTATTTTATTTTTCCTTTAGTGGTATTTATATATTTATACTGGTAGTCCTCTCCAGAGACAATCAATTAGAAAATGAGTTAAACATGCATTCTTCCAAACAGAATAATTTATTATACTTTAGTACAGTAGTTGTTCGTTGATAGTGTTGTTTAAAAGTTTTGCATAGTTCTTGGTATAGTTTGGGATTCCTTGTAGTTTGTTCTTCTGTATGTGTAGATAAATGGAGAAGTCTTCTTTACTTTGATCTTCACAGTTCAAAATATAGTAAACTGTGTGTGCTTTCGTCCAGTTTACAGAATTTATTTTTGTCTGTGGGTAGGGCACAGTTTCGGGTGTAAGGAAGTCTGCTAGTGTTATCGCTGTGGCAGACGTTCTAGTTATACTTGATTGAAACTTCGCAAACAGATCACGCCGCAATGAATAACGTCTTTTTTTTTTAAATGATTTCCATCCTAATTTGTGCAACATTTCCGTGACGCTTTTCCCCCCGTAACGTGATGAAACAAAAAGAGCTGCCCTTCTCTGAACCTTCTCAATATTGTCGGTCAGTCCCACCTGGTGAGGGTCCCACAATGGGCAACAGTACTCCAGGAGAGGACGCACAAGTGAGATGTAGGTAGTGTCTTTGTTGGAGCTGTTGCATCTTGTAAGCGTTCTGCCAATGAAACGTAATCTTTGGTTCGCCTTCTCCACAATATATTCTATGTGTTCTCTCCAGTCTAAGTTGTTCGTAATTGTAGCTCCTAGGTATTTAGTAGAATTTACGTCCTTAAGGTTTGACTGATTTATCGCGTAATTGAAGTTCAGCGGATTTCTTTTAGTTGTCTTGTGTATTACTTCAGACTTTTCTTTATTTAGTGTCAATTGCCAATTTTCGCACCATGTAGAAATTTTGTCTAAATCGCTTTGCAGTTGCTTTTGATCCTCTGTTGACTTCACTAACCGATAAACGACAGCATCATCCGCGAACAGTCTAAGGGAGCTATTCTGATTATCTGCTAAATCGTTTATAAACACAAGAATGAGTAGGGGACCTATAACGCTTCCCTGGGGAACGCCAGATATCACTTCTGTTTTACTCGATGACTTTCCGTCAATTACAACGAACTGTGTTCTTTCTGATAGGAAATCGTGAATCCAGTCGCACAATTGGGGCGATCTTCCATAAGCACGTAATTTCATTAGAAGCCGCTTGTGAGGTACAGTGTCAAAAGTCTTCCGGAAATATAGAAATAGCCGGCCGCGGTGGCCGAGGGGGCTGAGGCGCTCCAGTCACGGTCTGCACGGCCACTACGGTCGGGGATTCGAATCTCCCCTCGGGCATGGATATTTGTGCCGTCCTTAGTCTTAGTTAGTTCATAAGTAGTTTGTAAGTTTAGGGACTGATGACCCCGTAGTTAAGTCGCATAAGCTATACAAACATTTGAACATTTTTTTTTTTTTTTTTTTTTTTTTTTTGAATCTAGAAATATGGAATCGATTTGAGATCTCTTGTCGATGGCATCATTACATGTGAATAAATGGCGAGCTGTGTTTCGCAAGAACGATACTTTCTGAATCCGTGATGATTATTGGTTGATAGGTCGTTCTCTTCGAGGTAGTTCATTATGTTCGAACAAAGTATATGTTCCAAAATCCTACTGCAAATAGACGTCACTCCTATTGCCTTTCTTGAAAATTGGAGTAACTTGGTCAACTTTCTAGTCTTTGGGTACGGATTTTTCGCCGAGTCATCGGTTGTAAATTATAGCTACGTACGGAGCTATTGCACCGCAAGTATCAGAAAATTCTACAATCCGTTACTGATGGGGACTCCTCGTCAACCTACCCGATCATCCGCTACATTTGTAAAGCACTGTACTGTACTAAGGAGCGTGATTGTCTGTGAGACTTCGTTGGGTCCCTTCCCTCCTCAGGGAGACCAAATTTACCTGATGGGGCGCGGTGCGTACCATGATGTTGTACGTTGGAAACCATTGTTCTGAAGCAACAGTAATGTACATCTACATACATACTCCGCAATTCACCGTAAGGTGCGTGGCGCAGGGTACACTGTACCACTACTAGGCATTTCCTTTCCTATTCCACTCCCAAATGGAACGAGGAAAGAAAGAATGTCTATATGGCTCCGTACGAGCCCTAATTTCCGTTATCTTGTCTTTGTGATCTTTACGCGAAATGTAAGTAGGCGGCAGCAAGATCGTACTACACTCAGCTTCAAATTCCGGCCCTCTAAATTTACTTAACAGAAATTCACGAAAAGAACGGTGTCTGTCTTCCAGCGATCCCCAATTGAGGTGCCGGAGCATTTCCGTGACACTGGCGCATTGGTCGAACCTACCGGTAACAAATCTAGCTGCTCGCCTCTGAACTGCTTCTATGTCTTCCTTTAAACTGATCTGCTGCGGGTCCCAAACACTTGAGCAATACTGAAGACGTGGTCGTACAAGCGTTTTACACGCGGTCTCCTTTACAGATGAAGTACATCTTCCCAAAATAAATTGGCAGGAAGGAATCGACTACAAGTTAAATAAAATGAAGCACAATGCCCCGTTCTAAATCGGTAAGAGGATTCCATTAGCGGTGGTCACAGAATGGCAGGAGGAATAACGGCGGAGGTGGCGGCCCTCTCGGCTAATGTGATTGAAGGTGTTGGCGATTAGAGCTTCCAGCGACTGTAGCGGCGGCCCGACGCACTCCCTCGGCACTCGCGGCCACGGGCGCTCTATTTTCCCATTTTACGGTCGAAGTCCAACGGCGCGCAAATGGACAGCCGAGCAACGCCCTGCTGACGCAACAGCCGGCGGATAGACGGGGAGCCGGGCACAGCCGCAGCAGCAGCCGCAGGCGCCGATGCGCAGTAATTTGCACGTAATTGTCCCGCCTCGTCTTTCGCTCGCGTGCAGCCAGCGCAGGGTGTGGCGGGGTGGAAAGCTGACTGACACGACGAGAGGGCCATGTCGACAGCCAGCCGAACGGAAGAGGAGAACTCAGACACACGATTAAAGCCAAAATATACGATACAAATTTCTATAGATTCACAAGGTTTACTGTTACCAGTCACTCTTATTTTCATTAACCTTCCACAACGCGAGAAAATATAATTTGAAGTGTTTCAAGTACACGTAACATAAATTTCCATCTTCAGCTGGATCAGGGGAGGACAGGCAGCGCTGGTGTGACATCAACCTGCTCACGAGCGAGGCCAACGAGAAAGACAGGCCCCAGTGCAGACGTCATGCCATGTAAGCAAGGTAGTTCCAAGGCCAACGTGAAAGACAGGCCTCACGTAAGTAAGGTAGTTCCGAGCGGCGCGATTGCTAGCTCAATAGCTGACTGCTATGTGGCAGTGGGCTGTGCCCCAGCGGCCGGCCAATCAGCTGGCGATCGCGCCGGCTTGGAACAACCCGAGGTCAATGTGAAAGACAAGGCCTCAGCACAGACGTCATGCCATGTAAGCAAGGTAGATCTGAGCGGTGCGATTGCTAGCTCATTGGCTGAATGCTATGAGGCAGTGGGCTCAGCCCCTGCTACCGGCCAATCGGCTAGTGATCGCACCGGCTGAGAAATACCTTGCTTATGTGGCATGACGTCTTTGGTGGGACCAGTCTTTCATGTTGGCCTCGGGTTGTTCCGAGTCAGTACGATCACTAGCTCAGTGGCTGGTGGCTATGAGGCAGTGGGCTGTGCCCCAGGGACTGGCCAATTGGCTAGTGATCGCACCAGCTCGGAACAACCCGAGGCCAATGTGAAAGACAAGGCCTCAGCACAGACGTCATGCCATGTAAGCAAGATAATTGTGAATTGCCGCGCTTGCTAGCTCATTGGCTGAACGCTATGAGGCAGTGGGCTGTGCCCCTGCTGCCGGCCAATTGGCTAGTGATCGCACCGGCTCAGAACTACCTTGCTTATGTGGCAAGACATCTGTGCTGGGGCCAGTCTTTCATGTTGGCCTCGGGTTGTTCCGACTCGGCGCGATCACTAGCTCAGTGGCTGGCTGCTATGAGGCAGTGGGCAGTGCCCCAGCGGCCGGCCAATCGGCTAGCGATCGCGCCTTGCTTACGTGGCATGATGTCTGTGCTGGGGCCTGTCTTTCACATTGGCCTCGGGTTGTTCCGAGTTGGCGCAATCACTAGCTCAGTGGCTGGGCGCTATGAGGCAGTGGGCTGTGCCCCAGTGGCCTGCCAATCAGCTGGCGATCACGCTGGTTCAGAACTACCTTGCTTACGTGGGATGACGTCTGTGCTGGGGCCTGTCTTTCTTGTTGGCCTTGGCTCATGAGGAAGGAGACTGACTGTGCGATGTCACACACTGTGTACTGCTGCCAAGGAGAAGTAGAATTCAGTGTGTGGAGTGCAGCAATTCAGGAAAGGCAGGAAAGATCTGGTGTGAAGAATGCAATGAGGTCTACCATATACTGAAACATCCTGTAATAGACACAAATTACTGATAACTGTATATCGTCTCTATACCATCAGAACATTATAATGTAGGTGTAATTTAATGAGAGAATAGCACTGTTATAAGTAAGGAGATTGGAACATAATACAACTTTCTCTACAATTTAGAGCAAAGCTGTACAGTGAAATTAAGTAGACTTTTCCGACATTTTCCATTTCGTATTTTTTTCTTCACTTTCCAATGTAAGAATGCAATGTCTGAAACATTTTTAATCGAAGACTGCAGATTAGGTTCTGACCTGTAAAGGTGTTTCGGTACAGGAACTTTACTAATTTCAGAAGAGAAAAGAATTGTTTAGGCACATACGTCTAACTCAACATACACAATATCCTTGAAACAAAGGCATATAACCTCGGAAATCTGTTTTGAGGAACAGTCTTATAAAAATCTGCGAAGCCTTCAATGTGTTTATATTTGTACTTCAATAAACCGTCACACTGTAAATTTAACATTCCCATTTGAATCCTGGTAGGAACATTGTTAACATCCACTGAAATCGGTGTTGCTAAGTAGACAGTATTTTCACGTTTTCAAATCTGGACTCAAACTGGTTGCGAAGAGCTTCCAGAATTTGTACATATTCTTCAGAGAGAGTAAGATCAGGAGTATGGACATACGATAGCTACGGAAAATGCGCAGTGTTTCCAGCCTGCAGTTGTTTCAACCTCATATTTAGTGCCATTTTGAAGGCTTTAATTCTGCAGTACATATCTGTTATGAAGAGGCCTTTTTTTTTTTTTTTTTTTTTTTTTTTTTTTTTTTTTTTTTTTTGCATTGAGGTAGTTAAATCGTTTAAGTTGCATGTTAAATCAGCAAGTCACAAATCCAGGTTTCTTCTTGCAACTGAGGAACAGGGTGATTTTGACTAGTCATGAATAACGCTACCTCATTTATTAACTGAGGGAATCGATCTAGCACGTTAACCATGCTCAACCAGCACACATTACAAAAGTAAGGAATATTACCATATTGAGTACCACATTCTTCAAGAAAACTTTCAAATTTTCTATGTCTCAGGCCTCGTGATCGGATGGAATTTGTGACTTGTACCGCAGTATCCATAACATTTCTAGTTTTCATATATTTTGCACATAGATTCTCTTCTTGATGTATGCAGTGGACGGCAGTGAGTTGTTGTGTCGCATCGGAAACATTGTTTCAGACGTTCTTTCACCCGCGCTATTAATCCAACATTAACTCATACCATGACGGAGCTCCGTCTGTTGCGACAGATGGCCAAATCAGGCCATCGTTTCCAACAGACTTTCCAACGCTTTTGAAATGTCCAACCCAGTTGTGGTGGCTTTGAGGGGGATAAATCTAAAAATTCCTCTATTCAACTTATCATCGACGCTGCGAATTACAATAGCTAACAATAGCAGTGTCCGATATGTCAGTACTTTCATCCTCAGCTAAAGAATAATGTAACACACGTGCCGTAGTACCCATTTCTTCTTCCACATCTGCAGCCATGACCTGAATACGTTGCATAACAGTTTTCGGAGACAAACTCAATTTAAAAAAAAATCTTCTACCAAATGTGTACACATTTCTTCAGAGGCTATCACAATCGATTCTTGGATATGTAGAGCTATTCTGTAACTCAGATGGACAGACTCTTCACTACTCTGACAGTCATCCACATCAACAGGCTCCTTTAATTCAGATATTAAGGCGTCTCGTTCTTCTCCTTCATCTTTCCCACACTTATTTGCGTCACACAGGAAATAATGAAGTTGTAAATTTTTTATATGCTTTGCACATCTGTTGTACCCCAAACACTTTGCACTTTCATCGCATTGTAGAAAATGAAACACATTTTCCTGCACAGAAAGAAAAACGGATTGCTTCGTTTTGTTTGTAATCGCCATGTTGTTGTCGCCAGAGCGCTGCCGGCCGCGGTGGCCGAGGGGACTGAGGCGCTTCAGTCACGGTCTGCACGGCCACTACGGTCGGGGGTTCGAATCCCCCCTCGGGCATGGATATTTGTGTCGTCCTTAGTTGTAGCTAGTTCATAAGTAATTTGTAAGTTTAGGGACTGATGACCCCGTAGTTAAGTCCCATAAGCTTAACAAACATTTGAACATTTGCCAGAGCGCTATTGTCGACTGAGACCTCTAGCCCCACACTCACGACCCCGTCTATCTAGGAAACATTGCGAACACAGCTCTCGTCTGACGTCATACAGACTGAGAGGCTTGTTCTTCTTGTTCACACGTCACACCACCTGAAGTTATCTTCCTCTGAGCTAGATCTCTTACACTTTTTCTGTGGTAAGGTGTCATTTGTGGATTGTTACGTTTTTTCGATAATCTGTGGGACTATATTACTAAACTTTTTCGGGCTACTATGCCGTGTTCTTATGGATTTATTACTAAAACCCAACGTTTCGTCCCCATATGCTGAGGGAATTTTCGAGGAGGATAAAAAAAATGTTCAAATGTTTGTATAGCTTATGGGACTTAACTACGGGGTCATCAGTCCCTAAACTTACATACTACTTATCAACTAGCTTATCCTAAGCGGCACAAATATCCATGCCCGAGGGGGGATTCGAACCCCCGACCGTAGTGGCCGTGCAGACCGTGACTGGAGCTCCGCAGTCCCCTCGGCCACCGCAGCCGGCCGAGGAGGATCGTGGTCTTTTGTACGTCCGATGCACGCCCTGACTCGTAACTCAGTTGAGACTGGTTAATGGGAAAAGTAAATACCGATTTATAAGAACCATACTTATTTGAATGGACCCTATTCGAGAAGCAATATAACCGACAATCCCCAAATTAATGCACTCAGCATGGAAAAACTACCCTGTGCATATCTTTCACTGAAGCGTAATGTGAAACAGTGCCGCGAAAACCATAGTACACCTGGAAATACGACGTCTATTTTGATGCGATGACATCAAATGTTACTTACAGGATAGCAGATATACCGATAATTGTTTCAACGTCGTCCGCCGACAAATATGTGACATGGCTGCCAGTAAGCAATCTGTGTGTACGTTCAACAATGCCTTAAGGATCACTGCGGAATCAACGTGTGAAGTAAAGAGGCAGAGTGCCACGTAGACGCATTCCTGCTTCTTAAAGGCCACTAGGTGAGTTTAAAAGTACTCAACTTGTGGCCTAGCCAGTGGCTGAATCACAGTCTATCACAGACAATCGCGAAATTCTCTAGGAAAAAAATTCAGCTGAATCGACACTAGTGCTCCAAGCGGCCAGTTGAGAATAACAGAGGAATGGCACGATTCAAACTGAGAAGTTGCTGTTTTTAATGCTGTTACTTTCATATTTCCTAGTACTGAACATTGCTGTGAACTTTCTAATACAAATATGAAAACATCATTAAAGTAATATCACTACTTCTGTTAATGGCAATCTATAATAACGAATTGTCTGTGCAGTGTAATTCATACAGTTCCCAATACTTGAGTCGTAATCGTATCGTCCAAAAACGTTTTGAAAGCAGAAATAAATCGCAATCTGATGTACGTAAGTATAAAAGTAACTTATTATGATTATGTTCACGTGCTCCGTACGTACTGACATGTTGCATGAGTTTTGTTTTATCAGATTTCGGACATTGTAGTATTTTCGAAACTATACACGATTTTTACATTTTAGGAGACTAAACTGCACATCGCTTTGAAACCCTCTTTTCATTATAATTTTTTTTAGCTAGTTCCTAGGTATCAAACTGAATATCTTCAAGAATGTGATGCGCTAATATTAACAGTTAGTATATGGACGTATTATATTTTGTAGCTACCCATTCACTTTATCAAACTTGTAGGTAACCGCCAAAACATGTTGATATACAGGCTTTTAATTTTTATGAAAGTGAGGTGCGAAACTAAACTGGCTTTACTCAAATAGTTAACTGCTATTGGATGCATTCAGACAATACTTTAATACAGCAGTAATATTATAAAATAGTGGTCAAGTATTTGTGATTCTGATTAAGAGCAGAAGTTTGGACGTGAATGAATTGTTTAGGATTTAGCTACTTCTTTGCCTAAAAGTATAACAAACCTCCGTAAATTAACTTGTTATTCGTAACATTATTCTCTAACTTCTGAGCATCTTTTGCAAATGAGAGACTTCCGAATTACATTTTTGATAGTTGCTACAATTTTTTGCGTCAGAAAAGCTCCTAAATACGAATGTGCTGCTTCACATAAAATACACATTTGGACGGTGTTATGCATCATTAGTCCAAGCGCCATATGTCATAACTGACATAATTGAACCTAAATTTTACATGTTCTTAAAATATATTTATTTATGAATGTTTCTCAACTTTTTGTACCACAGAAGGGTTAGTGTACTTTCACTTAGTAGTGAAATCTCACTGTACATAACTACTTAACAGCACTAATTGCGCTCAAATCAGAAATACAAAATAACGGCGCTTGGTCTTGTGATGCATAACACGGTCCATTTATTTCTCAATCGTTTCGCGGTATGTTTTTACGACCCAGCCGCTTGGCAGCGCTGCAGTCGCGAGGTTGCAAAAATTCACTGGGAGTTTCGTGACTCTGTATGTTCGACTCTGAGGTGAATGGTCCTTCCGAATAAAGCCGCACAAGTTGCACAAGCTGAACGTTCTACGACTATTGAAATCAGATTCTGCCTGAACTCATGGACGGTCATTCGCCCGTACGTCTTATGGCGAGCACTATCTTCGTAGTGTGCATTTCTCTTTTTGATGTGGGGTGCGATCAGCTACAACTCTCGTTCCCATTCGGTGTTTGTGCAAGAAACGTTGCCCACCTGCCCGTACTCACAGAATTAGGTAAAACCCGAACTTTTATCACTGTTGCAATGTTAAAATAATGATCTAGCAGGATAATGCTTGCTCACACATTTCGTGCTAAGTCCACGTGCTGTGAAAGATGCGGAGAAATTCTCTCTCCTCACCATGACCTCCTTACTTGTAATAGACATATTTTGCGGACTTTTATCTATCTCGATCACTTAACACTGTCTCAAATTCGACTGTGTACATTTTGTTAGTATGCGTACCTATTAGTCGGTTTTCATTTGTTCTGCAGTAGAGTGGTGGTGGATTTGAATTGTGTTTAATTTCTCTCTGCACCTGTGTGTTACGTGTGTGTGTGTGTGTGTGTGTGTGTGTGTGTGTGTGCATGTATGTTTTAGCTGCCTTTGTCACCCTTTCTATACAGCTCATTTAATGGGTTAGATAATGTATTTTTACATAGTGTGCTATATTCAAGCAAGACTGCTTTTCCTTCTGCTATTTCTTTTTGTATGTGATAGCTTTCTTCTATTTTAAGTTTGTGGTATAGGTTGTGCCTTAATTTTAATACCTTTAAGTATGTTTCTACTTTGGTTGGGTGATGGTTGTGGGCTATTAGGTGGCCCGCAAATGTGCTATGCGTACTGTGACATTTTGTGCTCTAAGGTGTTCTCAATATCTGATTTTAAAATTTATACAAGTTTGTGAAATGTATATTGATTTACATGTGATACATTTATGTTTTCACAGTAGAAGTAGCGTTTGTAAAAATCCCCACAAGATTCAAACAGTTCATTTTGTTGGAGATGATAACACTACCCATACATAACTACTGTATGTAGAAAGGGTCCCATATGACCACAGAATGTAAAAAGAATGTAAAATCAAAAATCAGACTCACGACATTGTAGGCCTAAATTTACAAATATTGTAATAGTAAAAGCAATGCATTTTGTTTTCACGGCAATAAATAAATGAAAAGCTCACTGATGATGACACTAAGATACCGAAAGTAGTTTCGGTGTAAAATAAAATATTGTTTTTGATGTCAGGTGGACCTCATACCCAGAATTATCACTACTAACACGGATAACAGCTGCAAATCGAAAAAAAATGCGTGTTCAATTCTCATAATTTTGTACTTTCAGCAAGTCCAGTGTAATCTGAATATCGGTGAGTACTACAGCTGCCATTTCAACGTTTGTTTCTCGCAAGTTATTTAATATCTCCAAGGATCATGCAGTTGATAATAGTTCTGCTTGATTAATGGCGCATCCTTTCTTTAAAGCGTAGTTAAAATGATAAAAAGGTGTGCCATTAATAATTATTGCAACTCGTGAACCATCGGTATAAACCTCTACTGGATATTTCTTGACTTAGTATTTTTCATCCAGAGTTACTAGGCGAATGGAGGCCACTCTTTGTAATCAAATGGAGTGTCTATAGACTGGGTACCGTGTTCAATTTATATGATTTTGTAGTCTTCATCAATTACCTATGGCGTAATAATTATTGGTGTAAGGCCTCTCAAAACGCACAAGCTTCAATACACATAGTTCTATTATCCTTATCAATCATAATGCTAATCAGGAGCTAGAACCTCCGAATATTCGTACGATTATATTTTCCGTTTATTTTGTGATCCATACGGGAACTGCAATGTTTGTAGTATAAATCCTCTGTAAAATATTTCCATTGATCCTGAACCAAACCCCACATGAGCCTTGGCGATTTCGATAATTAGTAAATTACTTCTATGCGTATGTCAGTGAAGTTCTTTGTTTTGGTATCAATAATTGCACTCAGATATTTTAATGGTTCCACTTTATACAAAATATTATTGGTTAAAGACATAGTAATTCTTGAATAAAGAAATGTCTTTCTTTCAAAACTTTTTATTGAATGACGCGTTTCGCTCGGTTAGGGCACCTTCAGTTATCTTGTCTGATGTCCCTGTACCATACTCATTTATACGACATGTGTCGTTATTGGTACTGATTCTGCCTGAGGCAGCGTTCAAATGTACACATTTAAAAACCTAATCTATGGTAAAGGGGCATCAGACAAGATATCTGAAGATGCCCTGACAGGGCGAAACGCGTCCAAATGTACACATTTGAAGACCTCATCTGTGATACAGATACATCAGACAAGACATCCGAAGATAATCTAACCGGACGTAACGCGTCATCCAATAAAACTGTTTGCAACCAAGTCATTCTTTTATTCACGAATTTGATGTAACACGGTTGCTGTAACATAGCTCGCAAAAATGGAATGGGAAGACGTTTAAGATTTATTAGCTGTTGCTTTGTCTTTTTTCTTCTCTCTATTATCGGCATTATTATCGATTTTTGATCATTAAATCAGATTTTCTTGCTTCGTGTTGCATTCCTCTGTTGCAGTTCTCCTCAGCGATAGCGACTGTCTTTACGTTGACCATCACAATCAAGTCATTGTCTTAGTATTTTCGCTTCCTTTTCTGATGTTTAACGCCAATAATGCCATTAAGCCACTGAAACACGTTTTAGCGAAGTTTAATATGCTTCTATAGCAATGAAATACAGAATTCTTGGTCACCAAACTACAACAGACTATCCTTAAACGTCCAGTCTGACCCTTATTTCGTACCTTATTTTAAACGTTCCTGTATGAAATTCTTAACTGCCAACATTGCATTAACCGTTCCTTTCTGTGGAATAAATCAATAGTGATTCTTGATTAAGATATTATTGGAGAAGACGCGATGTATAATTTTGTTTGCTAACAGCTTTTCCAGTACGTTTTCTTCTGCATACAGAAGGTTAAGGGACGGAATGAGGACACTTCTCCGTTGTTTGCGAGGTTTGACACTTGGTGCTGTTTTGGCTCTTTTACACAACCTCGAAAGGCAGGCGTTATTAGGGAGTGAGGTAGTTGGGAAAACCGCTGTGGACTCGACTAACTACTAACACCATTTGTTTGCGGGGAAGTTCGTTATCGTGGAATCTTTTTGGGTTTGTGTAAAAACTACCATTATTTTGCTTCGCTGCGTTTTAGGTATTACTAATTTATGATATTCCACATCTTGTGAGTGGTCGTTCTAAGACAAAACATATTCGAGTATGCAGGTGGTATTTTCTGTTAAGTCTTTGGTCGTATTATCGCTTTTTTTCTAGATTTGTTATGGCAATATTGTTAAGATTAATTGAATTTTCCGTCATTGCTTGACAGAACTTGATAATATCAAAAAGGAATAAATCCTGATGTTATGAAAAATTATTTTTGAGTCACTAACCGGCTTTCGGCTTCTTAGGCCGTAGATCATTCAATACTATACTTGCGTCTTCTGCCATACGTTCATTGATCTCTAGTATTTCCAGTGGTGACATCTTTTTGCTTTCCCTTATAGAATGTAAGATTTCACAGTCCACGTCGTATGGTTTTCTGTGAGTAGATGTTCTGCAAAGATTGAAACTTTCTTTTTAACTTTCCGCTTCTCCCATGTTCTTATTTTCCCTGATGCAATTCGACAGACTGCGTTCCAAGAATTTTTGGTTGGTTTCAGGCTGCAATATTGTTCCAGGAATGTGTTATAGCTTTCCGAATAGAATTCTTTCTTCTCTTTACATTACTCTTGCTGTCGCATTTCACGTAGCTATTAGATTCCTCTTGACCTGTAATAAACCCGCCTTAACGCATCGTTTCTCTTTCGCATTGCTATTAGAACAGATCTTTAGTTTATGAGATTCATGTGATTTTGTGTCTTAAACGGTTTAACCCTCCTACTACCAGAATTTTTTTGTTACACTGATTACTGTTGGGGTCAATATAACCCCAAGTAATTATCACGGGATATATTGGCAATATTTAATTTATTTTAATGAACTAACACAAAAGCATACATTAGTGATTGAAACCAGGTGAAGTAGATATATAAGCACTTACAGATCTTGTCTCAACACTTGATCTTATAGATCCTTACATGTAAAACAAAACATCTCTTTACATTTAAAACAAAGAATGTCTGAATGGTGTTTACAGACAAAGGAAAAGCATCTTCTGCACGTTTCTGGATGTTTTCTATCCACTGAACTTTCGCACAGGTAGCACCATCCACGTTTTACCCCCGTATCCACTTGTGCTGAAGGAGGAGGAGGACGAGGCAGAGAAATTTTGCTGCGCTGACTTCTGTCTTTCTGTACTAGACTTGTTCCCGGTTCCAGAAGAAATTATCTTCTTTTGTAGTTGGTTTTTTTATTCCAGTCAGGATTTAAGTCCAACCAAATTATGAAAGCATTCAGGGCACTAATATCCAAAATATTATAAAAAGATCATCATGGGCCATCTTCTTGTCATACGTTTTGTGGTTTAGGTTCTGACTAACTTGTTCATAGTGTCTACACCTGATTTTGGTGCATTATAGTCTAGGATTATAATAGGTTTCGCTGCTTTGCCGTCACCTATTTCCTCCCTGAAATGCATAGTACTCAGCAAATCTCCAACGTCTTCATCAGAATCTTCAGTTGATTCACTACCTCCAGAAATAACACCATCAACCTCTTCGTCGTCATCAGACGCAGTATCTCCTAATTTCTCTTCTTCATTCAAAATTGCTTGTATTTCAACACTACTCAGACGTTTTCTAGACATAATGTAGTTCTTTCACACGCTGCGACAAAACACTAGCAACAACTGAGGCAACACACAACTGCTGAGGAAAGAAACGACAACAATGGGTATAAATAAGAAGTGGAAAGTGTTAGTTTCATTGTTGCAGGTGTTTCCTATAACATCTGTTCAACGTAATATTCGCTGTTCTGTTTTTATAATGTTACATTCAAGAAACAAAACAAAATTTTAGATTGGGGTCATGCTGACCCCAGTGGTACTCAGTGCATAATCCATGAATAAATTTTGATATGTTGTAAATGTAAAACTGAATAATATGTCATTGCATACAAGCAAGTTAGAGAGACAAAGTCATAAATTTTGAAAATAATCGCATTGAAAATAAGGGAGATATAGATTTCACATGTGCTTATGGGGTCATATTGACCCCAGTGGTAGTAGGAGGGTTAATGCAAGAAGCTTCGAAGACAGCTACAAATTCAGTAATGAGAGTTTCAGTACGTATTTCAGTTTGATGTTTTTTTCTATTAGATTCCGGTCTAGTTATCTGAGTCCGTATTTTGCAAATAATTGTGTGTAATCTCTCCCACCAAATAGCCTTCGAATTCTATGTTTATCGTCCTAGTGTGAAATATACTTTTAGCATCTGTCCTGGGGGACACTTCTTTGTTGAAAATTATAAACTTGTGATCAGAACATCTCTCTTCTTTACTAGTTTCATTGGCGTAGCCTCGGTAGTTAATGAGGAGTGGTTATAATTAAATCAACTGTGCTCTTTCTTTGACTGCTTCTAGAGGTTGCTCCACTATTCCCCTCATTCAGTAGGTATAGATTATTGGAGGCCAAAAATACTTCCAGATCCTCTAGAGTTTGTTACAGGGTCATGCCAGATGCTAGATCTTGTATTGATACCCATAGTAATCACCAAATCAACTGCAGTGCTGTACGCTATCATATGCATTTTTATCGGATGATCTGTTATGGGTTTTTACAAATCTACTTACGTGCTTGATATGATTAATTGCAGTTTATCTTTTACTATTTCTACAAAAACTGAGTCGTCATGACACAAGTAACTTTTCATTATCTTTATTGGTTATTAGTATTTTTGCCCTTTTCCTAGTACTACCTGCGCTAAATATCTCGTAGTGTCTGGTGCTTCCCACTACGGCTTGTTTATAACAATATGAGTCTTGGATGAAAGCAATATCAATTTGGAAATGCCGAACTGATTTGTTTGTATACACCACATTCGATTTCGAAGAGACCAAGTGGCTGTAATTGTATTTGCTATTGCCAAATGTGTGCTATTGATTTCACAAGTATCGAGGTGACTGTACCGTTGTTTTATAACATAGACATGACGCACTCTTATGTCTTTTAGCTGCCATTTCCTGGCAGATTCGAATTCTGTATCAGTCATCTCATATTTTTGCTCTGTCGCACCAGATACAGTTAATATATCAGAAAAACTTACTATATTTAATTTTTATATATTTGATGATTTCGGTGAATATTATTTTGTCTACATTATGATAAAAAGTATGATACAAATAATGTTAATTGAAAGTGAAGCAGATCACTAATTTCATCTATGTCAGTTACTGTTATAAAGTCAGTTTCATTTGCCAAATTTCTGAGCTGGTATTCATTGGAAGAATTACTATTTTTGGTGTTGAGTAAGTTGTCGACAGTTTCTTTATTAAAATCGCGATAACATCATCGGCTTTTATTGTGTTCGGATGATATTTCCGGTTCGATAGCAAATTAGACGGATGTATGTTCTTTTTTCAGACTACGTAGACTGTTGTGTAGCACCACTACATATGAGAGCAGGAAATTCGCATTCGCCTTTCAGTTTGTAAGAGCCCACAATTTTTCTTCATATGACGAAAAGCATTATAATGGTGGCACACAGCTCATTCATGGTAATGTAGACATAGGGAATCTTAATCGTGAATGGTACTTTCCTTAAACCATAGAAAACGTATTAAGGAGTACGACGAAATACTGTTTTATGAAATCTTTTGACCTGGGCGAGGCTTAGAATATATCTGATGTCAGCTATTATGCGTCCCTATTTAGACATTCTGCTAACTATGAGAGCGTTACTTATAAATGGAAACACATTTGAAAAAAACAACTCGTGTAACAGTACGTCCTGGTTTATAATATTCACAAAGCTAGCTTTTTACATAAATCAGGTGTGTATAAAATTTCATGTGCTGAATGTAATGCTTTTCATATCGAAAAGACTGGTTGAAGACTAGAAACAAGGTTTCGTGAGCACGTGGCGTTGGATAGGAAAGATACTGCAGATACATTTCGCTGCACATCTGGTGATTAAAGGGCACGCACCCCCTGATCTAACTGATTAAAACTCTTGCATAGGGGGCCAAAGGGAAGATGTCTGGATATCCTTGAGGAGATGGAAATATTTGTCCACCAAAAGGTGCATGCCGTCATTATACTCAACGAGCAGACTCTGACAGAAAGTTCACATTTTTTGGAATTGTTTTCATCATGACTGAACGCCAATTAAAACAAAAACTCCGTTCATTGTGTTCCATGTAACATCTACAATGTTTGGTCCTTATATCTCCATACACAGTATGCTCACACTGCTGGTACATTCCCAAGTCGTCACCTACATTTAATGGTATCTGCTTTCTTTCGCCATGCTATTTTATTTTACATTTTTAGCATTAAATCGCACTATCCGGTATTGCTTTACCTTTTTGCTTCCATGTTTTATGCATACTCTGTTTTTCTGACTGATGTATTCTTTGTATTGCACGGTAACTTTGTCATTTCTATGTAACGTGCTTCGATCACATAAAACGAGATACTGCTGCATTTAACATTCGTTACTATATCATGAAACTGAAAACTGTATCTCTTTGTTCTTCTTCTTCTTTTTTTAATACTTTGCAACATAGCTATGATCAATGCAAAAACGGTACTATCCTTCATAGTAATTTTCATTTAGATTGTTCATGTTTGAAATAACGTACTACGTTAGTATATAGCTGACAGAAGGCGCCTACCGTCATATTCTTTTTCTGATGTTTTCTGTATTGTGACTTTTCATTTTATATGTTACTCATCTTGTACAACTTGTATGTAAAACTACATGTTATTTTATCTATAACTGAAAACGTATAAAACTGTTAGTGGAATATCTATGGACTAGAGGGCGTTAATAATAATAATAATAACCACCCCTACAGCAGCACTATATGTCTTTCGTAAGCAGCTCGCTCGCTCCATCCGAATCTCTAGCGCTGCATTGTTATGTTTCTGAAATTGATTTCCAACACATTTGCAGTTAATTTTTCAATTTATACTCATTGCATTCACAATACCTGGTATGTATTCTCACTGTATATTGTATTTGGAATTGAATTCAAGTTTATATTGTATTTGAGCTCTGTACTGATTTTGTGATCTCTTCTATAATTTGAAGATTCACTGAAGATGATCACCAAGTGATTAAAATCAATCTTCTGCTCTAATAATAAAGTATTAACAACCAATTCATTTCAGAAAAATGTTCGCAAGTCCTGCCCCCAGTGTGTATCTCGCTACAAGCGTGCGCAATGCCCAAGTCGCAACGCCATCTGTTATCAATGTGGCAAATCAGGACATGTACAGTCAGTGTGTATGCAGAATGTAAATTCAAAACACAGTAACGTTAGGAACAGTGCTCCGCAAAGTGCGAGAACAGTGCATGCAATAAATGTCATACACGCTGTAGACTTGAACTGTGCTTCTGCTGGCTTTCAAATGCAAGAACAAACTTCTGCACCTACTGCAAAACTATGTAGTGAGCCACGTGGCAAGCGCCGACGAGCGCGTAAAACTGTGCAACGGAAAAAGGTTCGGGACAAGCAAAGTGACAATGTACAGTGCAATCCTGTAGTGAACCTAGTGCATATTACATTTGGTTTGTTACATTTAAAGCGCTTTATCGTTGTCAATGTATCTTTAATAAGCATAATACCCCCTTGAAGTTATCAATGAACAAGTGTTCTTGTAAAAATATGCCTCCTAATAAGTGCGAGCAAAGCGCAATAGGGATGCCAGAGAAGATATCACATACGGTCGACGACAGTAAAAAAATAGGGATGCCAGAGAAGATATCACATACGGTCGACGATCAAACATTTTTCTGGTGAAAACACGTTTTCGAAAGTGAGAGTTTGCGGTTTTGATGCTGGATGAGACGATTAAGTTGTAGAAATTTCATTTTCGTTTCCTTTCCGGCGCACGCTCGTTGCTTCGGTTTTGACTGCTGGCTGCGATTGCAAAGCCGCGCTGAATTCTCGATGCCGAAGGCGCTTCCCCCTTTAACTCAGTAAAACAGGAACTCTAGGCCGTACGGCAGAGACGAAACGAATTACAACACAGTAGACTATAATGCAACCGAGGTTAAGAGAAGTAACAATTTGAAATACTTGTACAACAGCAGACAGACAAACCTGTTTACGCCAGTAGCTGGTCAGAGATATTCTAGATGGAATGCGTAAGGCCGCCAATCCGTTACAGTCATAACACAAGGAAGCACACTGCTTGTATTGACTGTAGTTTTGCTATGCCTGGAAAGTCAATTTCGAACTTTCATCGTATCCGCATTGGTCCTTCGTGTCAGGAGATACTGAAGCTTCCGAAAGGCTCCGAGAGAACCAAAATGATGTTATTCGGACATGAAGAAGGTACGGAGATGCAGGAACTCCCCATGACTTACTCTGGCCACAAAAGGCTACCTCAGCAGCCGCTACTTATTTCAGATCGGAGGAACCCTGGAAGAATGCGACCATGTTGATCGATGTTCTTTTCTAGAAGCCACACTACGTCGTATTTCGTAGGTAATAGGTACTAGGCTATATGACAATCAACTCCACTGCCGACATCCTTGGCGAGGTCGTCTAGCTTTGACTTTCCAACACCGTGTAGCGCTGTTCAGACGGGCACAACAGTGCTGAATAGACTCATCGGAATTGGCATCAAGTGCTGTTCACAGATGAGTCTCGTGTCTGGATTCAATCAGACAATCGTAAGTGACGTGTTTGGAGTCACATGGTCAAACTGAACATCTTAGACACCATTGGCCAGGTGGAGCAAGGTGATGGTTGCCTAATGTCTTTGGGTGGCATTATGTGGGCCCATCTATGTCTCTGGTGCTCATAGAAGGCAATTAAATGACTATACGGTATATTTAGGATACCCTACGACGTATAGTGCAACCAAATTGGCAGCATTTCTGTGAGGGATATGTCTTAATGAACTACAATTCTCGCGCATGTGAATACGGTCCTTCATGATAACGACATTGTAAGATTAGAATGGCCTACATCTTCTCCAGGCATGTACCCTATTAAACATGTCTGGTATACATTGAAAAGATAAAATAAAATGGTTGTAAATCTATGCGACTTAAAATCTTTGGTTATTACTCCCTAGTCTTACAAAATACTTAAACTGAGTTAAACTAACCTACGGACAACACACACACACACACACACACACACACACGCACGCACACACACAAACGAACATGCCGAAGGACGAATAGAACCCCTCTCAGCAAGCTACCACGCGCTCCATGCTGCGACGATGAACAGTCCCTTGATTATTTAGTGGATATTCACGCCGACAAATACAGACATACTCCATTGCCAGATGACGTGTTACTGGATATTTGTGGTACTGGTTTATGCCAGAGTTTGAAAGACAACATCCATAATTCTAGGTTACCTACGTAAACTCGTCAGTTTTTGTCTTCGTGGATAATAAAGACAACTGAAATATTTTTATAAGTCTCTTCCATTTATCTGTAAGGGATCATGAACCCCTTGAATCGCAGTGATACAGTATGTTTTCTGATGTGTGCTTATATTAGGCATATTGTTCCTTCCACTGCCCACGTCCTCTCCAACAGTCTGTCCATCTCCCCGTCTGTTCAGTCTCCTCCGATATATCTCCTTCTTGACGTGTCTATGAAAACTTCAGTGGTACTTAGTGAAACGGTGTCGAGGTTTGTTCTGGGGCACCCCTGACAGACCAGACGGTTGCTTCGACATTGTAAAAAGAAACACATATGTAGAATTTTCATGGCGATTGGTCAGGCGATGTCTAAATCTGTTGTAAGTTACACTCCGTATCCAACATATGAAATTTTGTGTTGTCATTGATCTTCCTTTTGTTCTGGACGTTAACAGTACAAAGTTTCATCAGGGTAGCAATAAAACTTTTTTTATGAATTTAAAAGAAATAAACAAACAACCACACAAACAAATGGTCATTGTATTTTATGTGTATCTATAATTTCTTTTTCTTTATTGTAATTTTACACCGGTACAAACATGCCAGTTGGCTGGCAGCAGCATTGAGTGCTGCTCTTCAGCCAAAAGAAACATTAAAACATGGGTGTGAAGACAGATAACATGAAGCGGAGTTAAAACAATGGCGAATTAAAATATAGATATGAAGAAAAAGTTGAAGTACTTTCAATCTTGACAGATGGATAAAAATACTTATAGTCAGTTAAAACAAAGAGCCACGGTGACATTAAAAACAAGTATTATGACATCAAAACAGGACGGCGAGCACTCGGAGACACACTTGTCTAAACGGTGGACGCAGATAAAACACACTGTAGCACTGCACACACAACACAGAACGAGCCACTGTTAAACTTATGTCTTCTTCCCATGCCTGTACTTTTTAGAGTGTAGTAACATTACCGTCCATATATCGACCGAAAACGATTTCTGGAAATAAACTTTTCAGTGTTTGAGAAGTTTCGAGATACAAACCTCTTGTTTCTGTTTACTTCCTTCCATATGTACAACATAAATGCTGCCATAACAAATACCGTATTATGTATTCATGTCTGCGGTCGACGCGAAATAATCATGCCGATTGCCGGTTTTAGGAAGCTGCTAAACACATAACGTGGTCTCTCAGATCTACGTTGAATCACCTTTGGCGTATCTAGTCTTAGTGTTAGACGTTGAACGGAGTTTAATTTCTGAACCAACATTAGATGTGTTTTCCGGTGACCGAAGTTCATAAAATCGGCC
This sequence comes from Locusta migratoria, assembly GCA_026315105.1. Lineage (NCBI taxonomy): Eukaryota > Metazoa > Arthropoda > Insecta > Orthoptera > Acrididae > Locusta > Locusta migratoria. The sequence goes on along the minus strand of CM048748.1, from coordinate 25,502,419 downwards.
TGTAAACTTTTACATGTACATTACGCTACGATATGAGTATGTAAATATGGATTAAACACGCTAGGATTGTATAAGCATGGTCTGCATTTCGTTTAATCGTCTTACGTAAAACATATTCACAAACACTAACATATTCAACACATACGCACATTGTGTTAACTGATTCTTCGGTCGGTTCTTGGCAAAGACTTTCATCAGGAAAATAAGAAGCCGAGGCGGAGTGCCCGAGCGCATTGAGGCGCTTTGCTACGATGCGCGAGGCCGTTCCCCGTCGGGGGTTTGAATCCCCCCTCGGGCATGGATGTTTGTGTCGTCTTTAGTATAAGCTAGTCCATAAGTTTAGGGAATGATGACCCCGCAGTCACGTCCCTTAAGCTTAAAGACCATTTGAAAATTAGTTACAGAATTTTATATTTGTTCTACAGACTTGTTTATTAACTGAATCAATTTTCGGCCTCTTAGCCATCATCAGACATTTACTGACGTTTAGTCAACGAACATGCGTCTGATGATGGCCTAAGAAGCCGAAAATCGATTCACATAATAAAGCTGTAGAACAAACACAAAATTTTGTTTGTAATTTTGATACTCATATTGATTTTATCCCACTCCCATGAACCACAGACATTGCCGAGTTGGAGTGGCTTGCGTGCCTCAACGATACAGATAGCCGTACCGTAGGTGCAACCACAGCGGAGGGGTATCTGTGGAGAGGCCAGACAAACGTGTGGTTCCTGAAGAGGGGCAGCAGCCTTTACAGTAGTTACTGGGGCAACATTCCGGATGATTGACTGAGCTGGCCTTGTAACACCAACTAATGTGGCTTTGCCACACAGTTACTGCGAACGGCTGAAAGCAAGGGGAAACTACAGCCGTTATTTTTCCCGAGACATGCAGCTCTACTGTATGAACATATGATGATGGCATCCTCTCGGGTAAAATATTCCGGAGGTAAAATAGTCCCCCATCGGATCTCCGGGCGGGGACTACTCAGGAGTATGTGATCATCAGGAAAGACAATACTGGCATTCTACGGGTCGGAGCGTGGAATGTTAGATTCCTTAATCGAGTAGGAAAATTAGAAAATTTAAAAAAGGAAATGGATAGATTGAAGTTAGATATAGTGGGGATTAGTGAAGTTCGGTGGAAAGAGGAACAGGATTTCTGGTCAGGTGAGTACAGGATTATAAATACAAAACCAATTGGGGATATCACAGGAGTAGGATTGATAATGAATAAGAAAATAGGAATGCGGGTAAACTACTACGACCAGCACAGCGGTCGCATTATCATTGTCAAGATAGATACGAAGCCCACACCGACAACAGTAGTACAGGTTTATATGCCAACTAGCTCTGCCGATGATGAGGAAATCGAAGAAATATATGAGGAGCTAAAGGAAATTATTCAGACAATTAAGGGAGAGGAAAACTTATTTGTTATGGAAGACTGGAATTCGGTAGTAGAACAAGGAAGGGAAGATAGTAGATGAATATGGTCTGGGCAAAAGAAATGAAAGAGGAATCCGCCTGGTAGAATTTTGCACAGAACATAATTTAGTTATAACAAACACCTGGTTTAAGAATCACAAAAGAAGGTTGTATACGTGGAAGAGACCTGGAGACACTGGGAGATACCAGATAGATTTTATAATGGTAAGACATAGATTTCGGAACCAGGTTTTTAAAGTGTAAGACATACCCAGGGGCAGATATAGACTCTGACCATAACTTGTTGGTTATGAACTGTAGGCTGAAACTGAAGAAACTACAAAAAGGTAGGAAAATAAGGAGATGGGACTTGGATAAATTGAAGGAACCTGAAGTTCTTAAGAATTTCAGAGGGAGCTTTAGGCAACAATTGACAGAAACAGGGGAAAATAAAACAGTAGAGGAGGAATGGGTAAAATTGAGAGATGAAATAGTGAAGGTAGCAGAGGACAAAATAGGTAGAAAGGCAAGACCTACAAAAAATCCTTGGATATCACAGGAGATACTAAATTTAATCGATGAAAGGAGAAAATATAAAAATGTAGTAAATGAAACAGGCAAAATGGAGTACAGACAACTAAGAAATGAGGTTGACAGGAAGTGCAAAATGGCTAAGCAGGAGTGGCTAGAAGGCAAATGCAAGGATGTAGAAGAATGTATAAATAGGGGGAAAATAGATACAGGCTACAGGAAAATAAAAGAAACATTTGGAGATAAGAAAAACAGCTCTAGGAATATCAAGGACACTGATGGAAAACCAGTTCTCAGCAAAGAAGGGAAAGCTAAAAGGTGGAAAGAGTATATAGAGAGGCTCTATAAAGGAAATGAACTTAGCGGCAATATTGTAGAAAGGGGAGAAGAAGTAGATGAGGATGAAATAGGAGATACTATACTGAGAGATGAATTCGACAGAGCACTGAAAGACCTAATTCGAAACAAGGCCCCTGGAGTAGATGACATTCCCTCAGAGCTACTGAAGTCTCTGGGAGAACCAGCCATGACAAACCTGTTTCACCTGGTGTGTAAGATACATGAGACAGGCGAAATACCCTCAGACCTTAAGAAAAATGTTATAATCCCCATTCCAAAGAAAGCAGGTGCAGACAGGTGTGAAAACTACGGAACCATCAATTTAATAAGTCACGGTTGCAAAATATTAACACGAATTATATACAGAAGGATGGAAAAGCTGGTAGAAGACGACCTCGGGGAAGATCAGTTTGGGTTCAGGAGAAATGTAGGAACACGGGAGGCAATACTCACATTACGGCTTACCCTAGAAGATAGATGAAGAAAAGGCAAACGTACATTTCTAGCTTTTGTAGATTTGGAGAAGGCTTTTGACAATGTTGATTGGAATAAACTCTTCCAAGTTCTGAAGCAAGCAGGAGTAAAATATAGGGAGCGTAAGGTTATTTACAACTTGTACAAAAACCAGACAGCGGTTGTCAGAGTTGAAGGGCATGAAAGGAATGCATTGGTTGGAAAGGGAGTAAGACAGGGTTGTAGTCTTTCTCCATTGTTATTCGATTTGTGCATTGAGCAAGCTATAAAGGAAAGCAAGAAGAAATTTGGAGAAGGAATTAAAGTTCAGGGTGAAGAATTAAAAACATTGCGTTTTGCCGACGACATAGTTATTCTGTCAGATACAGCAAAGGACCTGGAAGAGCAATTGAACGGAATGGACAGTGTGCTGAAAGGTGCATGTAAGATGAACATTAACAAGAGCAAAGCTAGGGTAATGGAGTGCGGTGTAAGAAAATCAGGTGCTGCTGAAGGAAGTAGATTGGGAAACGAATCAATAAAGGAGGTAGATGAGTTTTGTTACTTGGGCAGTAAAATAACAAATGATGGTCACAGTACAGAGGATATAAAATGCAGAATGGCAATGGGTAGAAAAGCGTTATTGAAAAAGAGAAATTTGTTAACATCGAATATTGATTTAAGGCTAAGAATGTCCTTTCTGAAGGCATTTGTATGGAATGGTGCCTTGTATAGGAGTGAAACATGGACGATAAACAGTGCGGACAGGAAGAGGATTGAGGCTTTTGAAATATGGTGCTACAGAAGAATGCTGAAGCTTAGGTGGGTGGATCGCATAACTAATGAGGAGGTACTGAACACAATTGGGGAGCAAAGAAATTTCTGGCATACCTTGACTAAAAGAAGGGATAGATTGGTAGGACACATTCTTAGACATCAAGAAATTGTGAATTTAGCGTTGGAGGGAAGTATGTGGGGTAAAAATCGTTGAGGAAGACCAAGAGATGGATACAGTAAGCAGATTCAGACAGATGTAGGTTGCCGTTCTTATGTGGAGATGAAGAGGCTTGCTCAGGATAGGGTATTGTGGAGAGCTGCATCAAACCAGTCTCCGGACTGAGGACCACAACAACAACATTGATTTTATAGATATAGAACATAAATATCACCCGCGCGGGTGGCTAGTATTTTATACTTAACTGAATTAATTCAAATGGTGAGGATTTTCTGCCGTATGCCAGACTCTTAATGTTAATTATTTTTCCCAAACATGTTTCAGCACATTTCGTGCTATCATCAGTGGGGTAGTTTATTTATTTTGTTCTGAAAAATTATAGTTACTGTGCTATTGTCTTTTTAGTTACCGGTACATCTAAAACGTTTTTGCAGGTTGATTCGCTATGGATTTTGCTTAGGTTACCATACAAATTAAGCCTAGAAATAAGAGTACCACATATTTTGTTACATACCCTTACGTTAGGCAACGTACTCTTTTGTTGTTTTGGTAATAGTTTTTTACAAGCATGTCACCAGCAAACGTAACAAACAATTTAAATTTCTTGCTTCCAAATTTCGGATTCGAGAAAACGCGTCTTTTCTGTTAGTACTTACGATTCTTTTCCTTTTCTTTAGATTTTAGTTGTTTTTTGTTTCTTTTGAAATGTTTTTATTATTTGTTTTCCACGTTTTGTTCGTGGTATAAATTACGTTAGTAGTAATATTCGGCGTATCCATGCGGCTGAAACCTGTTCATTTGTTCTCTGGGTGTTTGGTTTTGGAGAGTTGCGCACGTTTACTGTTAGCGTCGTGTTAAATTTGTCTGCTGTTAGGGGATTGTAGGAGTGAGGCAGTATTGTGGATAGGTTTTCTTCCTGTTTACATATCTTATATGCTTGTAAACCTGCGTGTGGGTGTTTCTTGTGTGTGTTGTGTTTCTGTGTGTGTGAATGTGCGAAAATGGCTGGTGTTAGATGGTATTTAGGTATTATTATGTTTCTGAGGTAGTGCTGATGTGGATTAATAAAGGATTCGTGTGGACATGGGGGTTGGGTATAGGAAGAGTAATTATGTTACTAGTCTGAAGACTATTTGTACATTTCCTCTATTTTTACTCAATAATGAAATGAATATTTGGACTGGCATAGGCTATTTTTGAAAATTTAACTATAAGGTGCGACTGAAAATTTCGGTGAACGGTCTCAGAAAATACAGGAAGCCAAGAGTTACATACAAAATATCTTTACTGGCTTTCAAAGTAATCGGCATTGGCTACAATACACTTCTGACATCGGTTGTACAGGTGTTGGAAACTGTTAGCAAACGCTTCTAGTGGAATGTCACTCGTTGCGAAGTATGAGCCACTTAGGGTTAAGTTATGGTGGAAAATAGGAAGAAGACTGCCGGCACCACATATGGAGAATGAGGTGGGTGTGTAACCACAGGTACTTAGCGTCTATTGAGAAACTTGAGAACACGGACCGTAGTGTATGGACGGCCACCGTCGTGCAGGCACTTCCACTGTTGACACAGGTTCAGTTCTGGTCCAACCTACAGGATGCGTGCAGCAGCCGTTTCAAAAGACCCTGGTAAACATTCCGACGAACACAGGGTACGTATGTCTTTTTTAATCGACAATGTACATATTTATTGTTCAAATTGAATGGCAGGACTAAAATGATATCCTATGACGTGAACACGAGTGGTTTAGTTTCCTTTCTTGGAGTCAGTTTCAAGTACGGCAGCAAGAAATGTAAACCATTAAACAGAGTGTTTCTCCCGTGCGTGACTCCTTGTACAGCACGTCAAACGTAAATTGTATACACAATAATGACCTGATATTCTGTCGTTCTTATTGTCGGGTCTAGAGAAAATCGTAATTATGGCTTATAGGCTAACGATTACTACACGTAATTTGAAATTTTCCAAGTTTTCTAGTTCCACATAGTTGCAGGTCAAAACTGTACGAAACACTAAAGTTAGATCCAGCAGCTGCAGAAGTCATACTCCGTTGTATAACAACGAGCCCAATCAATACTTTTCGTGTGACGTCTGGTTTAAATCTACGTATCGTTTGCAATAATCGATGCTTTAGGGGCAATGAGAAACAGGCGGAGGGGAGGAGAGGCAATTTAGTTTAGGAGGTATTTCCACTACTGCACATAGTTAACGATAGCGAAGCATTGCTGGATTCGTTAGTGTATCCATTAGAGTAAATGGTATCAAAATCCTCTCGGACGGTAATCAAAGTAACTTTTACTCACTGACATAAGAACACGGATGACTGAAGTTTAATAATGTGTGAAGTTGTAATGTATGAATGTTATTCTTACGTTGTTAAATGTGTGCTCCACTTGTTTACTTTTTCTTCAGACCATAGGTAAATACCGTAATTAAATTTACAGAACTGAGTAAACGTACTGTGACGCTGTTGTCAGTTTGCTCAACCGCTTAAAGAGCTCCCGTCGAGGGTTTTCAGAGCGTGAAAAAATATGTTACTTTTGTTATTCTCTTGTGTGCAACAAACGTCAGTGCGAAATAAAAAAAAAATGAAGGTATGAGATACTGGGTGAGTATAACCAGGAAATGTCCGTGAAACGTGTGCAGTTTTATTTCAAAATATAAATGAAAACTTTCAAAGCGTAGATATGTAAGAGAAGCTATAACTTACGACTCTCAGTTTTCGTTCTCACGAACAGGTTTCAGAGTAGCTACTTCCACTCACTGATTTACTATCGCCATTATTTCGAATAATGTAGTCATCTTCTGCATTTCCGGATGAAATGTATTGTATTTTTCCCCCTAAATTCGGCGTTAGTCAGTTTTGCAGAGAATGTTACATTTTTACATTTAAAGTTCTTAACCCTTTCAGTCCCAAACTATGAAATCAGAATTAGAAAAATTAAAATTCCGTGTTTTCTGTGTTAATACAGTGCAGTAAACATTAAAATATGTGTTTAAAAATATTTGGTCGAACTATTAAGATCTACTGTCTACTGCAAGAAGGAAGTAAGTACCAAGACTGAGTTAGCAGTGCACCGATCTATCTTTCGACCAACTTTGTTGTATGGGAGTGTAAGTTTGGTGGATACAGGTTACCTTATTCATAAGGTAGAGGTTACAGATATGAAAGTAGCAAGAATGATTGCAGGTACTAATAGATGGGAACAATGGAAGGAGGGTGTCCATAATGAGGAAATCAAAGAAACACTGGGAATGAACACCATAGATGAAGCAGTTAGAGCGAACAGACTGAGATGGTGGGGTGAGAAGCGAGGTTACCTAAGAGACTCATGAGCTCGGCAGCGGAGGGTAAGAGGAGTCGAGGTAGACCAAGAAGAAAGTACTTAGAGTCGGTGAAGAATGATTTTGAAGTAAATGGCTTAACATCAGACGAGGCATCAATGTTATTATTGAATGGGGGACCATGGAGGAATTTTATTAGAGGTACGATGCGCAGGCTGAACGCTGAAAGGCATAATCAGTCTCTAATGAAGATGATGATGATGACTATTGTTTTTTTATGTCATGTATTTCTTGCACATCACAGACGTTTGTATCTAGCTATCTTATCACTTGGAAGTTTTCTGTTTATCGCTAACTCTGCCAGAGGAATAACGCTAGCATAATCTTCGATACAGCATCAAATACAAGACAATTCACTGCTGAAATAAAATAAAATAAAAGGAACCACACTCACGCTTACACTCTCAGCCACGTACAGGCGGCAACACAACACAACCTCCAAGATGGGTAGATTAATGCCTCAGAAGTTCTACACGTCGTACCAAGAGGCAAACTGTCGTACTAGAAGCATGTTGTTCATCAACAAAAATGCAAGTTTATGGATTGATGCACAAAATATAGTATAAATCAACTTTTAATAAATTGTTGCCCAGAAACAACACTGGGAATATAAAGGTTAATCTAACACTCACTCTCCCATGCTAAAGTCCCGACAAATCGGCCGTTTACCATGTTGATTCCAACACTGTCGCAAACGAATTACTTCAACCTTTTTGGAAAACCTCCTCCATCCAAGACGAGACATTTAGTGTCCAGTTGCAAAAAGTATCTCTCCACACGAACGGTCCAAGTTTATTTTACTTGACCACATCAGTCTTCTGTCTTAGCCGCTCCCTCAATGATAGATCGTCATCCCCTCCAAAAGCAGCAGTTTTCTTAACATGAAAGTTTTGCTTTGACTTCACTTTGAGTACTTACACACTAACTTCACCCATTCATAATATTAAATAGTAAAGTTATAAAGATTCAATCACATTGGGACTACTTACCATCGGTAAAAAATGAATGAAATAAGTAAGTAAATAAGGAAGCTTTCATGAGCTCGACCACTCATACTACACACTGTTTATGTGAAGTTACTGGAAAGATAGACATATATTCATTAAATAATTACACTACATCTACAAGGGATACTCTGCAAATCCCATAGTGCCTGGCAGAGGGTTAATCGAACCACCTTTATACTATTTATCTCCCATTCCATTCTCGAATAGCGCGCGGAAAAAAAGAACCCCTGAATCTCTCCGTTCGAGCTCTGATTTATCGTATTTTATTCTGGTGATTATTTCTACTTATGTAAGTGTGAGTCAACAATAAATTTTCTTATTCGGAGGAGAATGTTGGCGTTTGGAGTTTCGTAAGAAGCCCACGCCGCAGCGATATGCGCCGTTATTGTAATGTTTCTCATCCCAGACCCTGTATCATTTCGGTGACGCTGTCTCCCATGTATCGTGACAAAACAAAACGAGCTTCCCTTCTTTGGACTCTTTCGATTGCCTCCGTCAAACCCACCTGAAAAGGATCTCACACTGGGCAGCAATACTTCAAAAATGGGCGGACAAGAGTAGTGTATGCAGTTTCTTTAGTAGTTCTGTTGCATCTTTTAAGGGTTCTGTCAATAAAACGCAGTCTCTGGTTCGCCTTTCCCGCGATATTATCTACGTGTTCTTTCCAGTTTAAGTCTGAAGTAATAGTAATTCCCAGGTATTTTGTGGAGTTTACGCCTTCACTTTTGATTGATTTATCTTGTGAACAAAGTTTAACGAATTTCTTTTCGTACTCATGTAGACGACTTCACACTTCTCATTATTTAGAGTTGATTGCCAATTTTTACACCGCAGTGATATCTTTTCAGATCGTTCTGCAGTTGGTTTTGATCTTCAGATGATTTTACTAGGCGGTAAATGACGGCGTCATCTGCAAACAACCTAAGAGAGCTACTTAGATTTTCCCCTAAATCGTTGATGTAAATATGGACCAGCAGAGGACCAATAACACTATCTGTGGAACGTCCGATATCTTCTCTATTTTAGTTGATGCTTTAGCATTGATTACTACAAACTGTGTCCTCTCTGACAGGGACTTCCTTACCAGTCGCAAATTTGGGGCGATATACCATAACCACGCAATTTTATTAAAAGCCGTTTGTTAGGTACGGTGTCAAAATCAAGTAATACAGAATCTGCGAACCCTTGTCGTTAGCTTTCATCACTTCGTGTGAGTAAAGGCCAAAATGTTTCGCATGAACGATATTTTCTAAATCCATGTTCAGCTTGGACCAATAGATCATTCTGTTCTAGATAATTCATAGTAAGAGGAGAAAAGAGGTACATCATGCTGCAGGCAGTTGCTGAGTTAATATGGTGGATTACATTTCCATAAAACTAATGTTTTGTTTTCCAGATGATATCCTGAGATAGGAAGATATCATCTAAGACATAGCTTGCTGAAATCGCATGAGCCATTCAAAAGTTGGTTACTTTAATGTTGTCATATTGAAGTTAGTATGAACTTTTGTAGTTTTAAAGATATTTAGAATATTGTTAGTTCTTCAGATGCGGGTTTTTTATGGTACGGTAAATATCTTCAGAATTGATGGGAACGTTCTTTACTTTTAACAGAAAGCTCAACTTTAAAATATCCACCATAGCGTACATTATTACATTCCCTGTCCTTTTCTGCAGGGGACATACCCATTTCCTGCTGCCGACCAGTGTCTTCGAGGGTCTTGAGTTGTTGTTGGGGGCACCACATGCTACCCTAATCCCTGGCCTACCATCCCCCCTTCCTGAAACAGAAGTTGCATGCCTTGCTCGCCTTCACAGTCACCACACCTCCCCCCCCCCCAAAAAAAAAAAAAAAACAACATTTTGAATAGTTATGTCATTTATAGTGTCTGTATCGCTCATGTTATTGACTCCATTCACAACTCATCTGGCATTAGTTTCCTGATACTCCACGCTATAAACCTAGAAAATTATATTATTGTATGAGACATAGTTCAAGAGATATGATGTGATAAGGCTTAAGCTTGGTGATAACAAAAGACATGGATAGAGAATAGGGTAGGGGCGTTGGCGGAAGAGGGATGAAAGGAATATACGCCCAGGCAACTCAGTGAACGAACGCACGTATTCTATGAAAGAGTGTTATGTCAGTGTATGCTGTAGAAAATTTACGCTTTACAAGATTGAATTCATTTTGTGGCATAAAGAAATTGGAAAAGTTTTTACACAGAAAATGAATATAGTACTTAAATTACGCGTTTTTACTGCTCCCGTGAAGTTAGTTGGCTCTTCGTTCTCATGATCGAGAACTTTACAATCACCACACAACATAATGAAAGCTCGGAAGTTTCGGACTTTTGGTTCTTCTTCAGGATACCGACGAATGTTAAATATCCAGTCAATGGGGAAGATGGAAAGGAAGAATTACTGAAATATATAATGAGAAAACAGGAATATTAAACTCGACAATAGAAAGAGGTTACCGTGGAAGTAATAGGACCACGCAAAAGTTGGAACGTATAAAAGACGTTGTAGTTGATGATTTTTGTATCAGCTACGACATATCAAGGAAGCATCACGATATTGCAAATGGAGGTCAGCTGCAAACCAATCGAATTATGACATAAGGAAAACAAGCAGCTACGATTTATGAAGGGAGCATCACGAGATTCGAAATGGAGGTCACAGTTTGAATGATTAGCATATGAAGCTATCTAAATCAAAACTTTATTAATGAGTTCAATAAACAAGTGTTTAAAAGTATACCTACAGGAAAGAAAAGGAAATTCGGGTCCTTTTTTGGCCTGAAAATCCTGTGTGTAAGTACAAAACAAACATTGTAGCAGGGTTAAATTATCGTTTCCCCTGATGAACTTGGTGCTTTTCGCCGCTGTGGAATCCGCCGGCCCTGGCTGGCTGGCTAGTGCCTCCTGGGTTGATGACCGCCTGGTGTTTGCTCACGCGTCGCAACTTTGTGGCTCTGGTCGATATCCTCTGGGCTTATGACCGCGTCGTTCCGTCGAGCGGCTGAAGGCTGCTCTAGAATCGCAAATCAGTGACCAGCTTGGTCAGCCGTTCTTTTTGTGACACTATCTCGGCTTCTGCAACAGCTACATACCGAGCAATCGTAGGTAAATTACTTACACTCTTATTAACACACCTAATTGCTTCTACGACAACACACTGATCTCAATGCATTTTAAAATTTAGGCTAGTTTTTTTACGCATAGCTTGACGCTCTACAATTTCCAACCGTGGTACTTTTCATTTGAAGTAGTTGGTTTTGAGTTACAGTCGTTGTAACACGTGGATAACGCATTTTTCCGCTATGGAGATAGCCGCGGTGGAGTAGCTGAGCGGTCTAAGGCGCCTCGCTGCGGAGCTCGCGGTTGCTCGCCGTCGGAGGTTCGAGTCCTCCCTGGGGCATGGGTGTGTGTGTGTTTGTCTTTAGGTTAGATTACCTTAGTTTAAGTAGTTCGTAAGCTATGGACTGATGACCACGCAGTTTGGTCCGATAAATTGACAAACATTTCGATAAGATGATATAAATTACCGCTCTTTGACGATCGATATAGATGTAAATAGAAATATCGAAAACGATAAGATTAACAAATGCGAAACCGGACGGATTTAAAAGAACTTGACTGCTCTGTTAAGGCACTGTTTTTAGTAAGAATGTTTTTTATGGGACCTAACTGCAGTGGTCATCGGTCCCTAAACTTACAAACTACTCAAACTAACGTATCATAAGAACAACACACACACCCATGCCGGAAGGAGGACTCGAGCCTCCGACGAGCAACGGATGCGCTCACTGCAGCAGGGCGCTTTAGTGCGCACGGCTATTCCGCCGTGGCTAGCAGTTTGTTATCGGCAGCTTGCTGTTTCTTCATTTATTTGAAAGAAGCAAATCTGTAGGGTTTATTTATCGTTTGACAGAATAAACAACCACAATCGGAACATAAAAATAAAGAAACGACTGTATCACTGGCGCCGCATAATTAAAAATAGTAATAATAGTATCAACAATAACAATAGTCAAATGATAATAATTTGGGGGGGGGGGGGGGTACGCCATATCTCCCATAGTACTAACCCAAAATTAATAATTGAGGTATCATTTTCAAGGTTTTCGTTCTCCACTATCATCATCATCATCATCATCATTAGAGACTGATTATGCCTTTCAGCATAGTGCATCTCATACAATTCCTCCATGATACCCTATTCAATGCTAACATTGATGCCTTTTACTTCAAAATCATTCTGCACCGAATCTAAGTACTTTCATCTTGGTCTACTTCTACTCCTCTTACCCTCCGCTGCCGAGCTCATGAGTCTCTTAGGTAACCTTGTTTCTCCCATACGCGTAACATGACCCTACCATCTCAGTCTCTTCGCTCTAACTGCTTCATGTATGATGTTCATTCCCAGTTTCTCTTTGATTTCCTCATTATGGACACCCTCCTGCCATTGTCCCCATCTATTAGTACCTGCAATCATTCTTGCTACTTTCATATCTGTAACCTCTACCTTATGAATAAGGTTACCTGTATCCACCCAACTTTCACTCCCATACAACAAAGTTGGTCGAAAGATAGAGCGGTGCACTGCTAACTTAGTCTTGGTACTTACTTCCTTCTTGCAGTAAGTACCAAGTCTATCATTTTGTGATATTTATGTTTGTGCTATAGACACATTATAACTACTACCACTGTTTTCAAATAAGTTTTGTAAAATAAACAAGTTTTCAAAAACTAAAATAAACATGAAAAAGCCAGTATGTGATTTTTATATGTTTCACAATAAATCATATTATATTTAATTGTATAAATTTTCTTACGCTGAGACCAATATTTGTTACTACTATTCAAACTTTATTATATTTTACCCATATGTACTTGCATCTGCCTTTTCTCCATTACTATCTTACCTATCTGTGATCAGAAACTGAAACCCTGCTAGAAGAGACGGAGTTCGATGCCAGCCACGGCCAGGCAGCAGCAGAAGTACAGATAAGGTGTTGATCGCCATTTCTCCAGGGGGAGCACGTAGCAAGCAGCCATTTCCATAGAATCTAACATTTCCATAGAATCTAACATTCCCACCAGAGAAGCGAAGGCTACAAGTGACTTGGGAAACATCTCTAGGAACTCCCTTTTTTTTCTTTTTTTTTTTTTTAGTTATTTTATATGAAACATTATTTTCGTTGAATGATATATGGAAGTGTAATCGGTAAAAATGAAAATTAATTGAAAATTGTTGAAAAACGGAAATATTTGTAACAAATACACATCAGAGTACAGTTTATGATATTTGTGATAATGCTATCATGTGACAACGCCTACCCCTGCCGCGGCGGATTAGCCGTGCGCACTGCAACGCCGTGCTGCTGTGCGCACTCCCGTTCGCCGTCAGGGGTTCAAATTTTGTACTTGTGGCGTTACCAAGGACAATGATGTGGACCTGGTAGTAATGTGCTCTTTCGGATTATTTGTTGTGAGTCGGCTTGCTGCTCACAATCTTCAGATGCTTCTTGAATGTGAGTCTCCTTGCCTCTCACGAACTCGGGGTGCTTTATTACTATTTGTCTCCTTGCTTCTCACAAATGTTTAATTGAAGCTGACGTTCGACATTATTCGTTGTTTTTCATGTACATTTGAACTCCGACATTTATAACTCTCACTACGCTTCTCGTTTCCCGCCGGCCGCGGTGGCCGAGGTGACTGAGGCGCTCCAGTCACGGTCGGCACGGCCACTACGGTCGGGGGTTCGAATCCCCCCTCGGGCATGGATATTTGTGCCGTCCTAGTTCGTAAGTAGTTCATAAGTATTTTGTAAGTTTAGGGACTAATAACCCCGCAGTTAAGTCCCATAAGCTTTACAAACACTTGAACTTCTCGTTTCCCATTTATTGGTCATCCGCTGTTGCACATTTTGTAAGCTCGTTGGTACATCCCCGTAAACTCTCTCTTTTAGCCATCCCTTCAGAAAAAAGTCGGCATAAGAGAAATAGGATGAATGCGCGAGACACTTCTAAGGACCTTTTCGGCCAGTCCGACCCGCATAGTTACGATTGAAAACTTCTCGAAATATTTGTGAACAATGCCCTGGGCATCCGTCGTGTTGAAACTACATATCCATTATTGCTTTAAATTGAACATGTTGCATTATTATGGGTGAAACATCATATAAAATTTTATCAACATTACTCGCCGCGAAACAGTGCATTCGTATATTATCTAAAATGTTGTTGTACAGTTGATCAGTCAGTTTACCTTCTATGAGGTATGGATCCATTATCTGACTGCCTGAAATACCGCACTAATCGTTGACACTCCATGGGCAACGATGTTGAACTTGCGTTAAACTGTGGGGATTAACAACTGACTAATAATGCATTTTATGTCGATCCACTGGGCCACGATTGGTAATAATTGGTTCATCAGAGAAAAGTATCTGTGAAATGAAACGATCATTGACTGCCATTTGTTCTTGTATCCAGTTGCAAAAATTCAAGCGATTGTGAGAATCGTTGAGAATAGTTACCACACAGTTCTTGATGCAGCGCTAAATGAAATGGATGCCATTTGTTTTTCTGCAGTAGGTGTATAGCATTTACTTGAGAGAATCTTTAACTCTGCACAATTTGCCGAGCACTGATGTGACGATTTGCAGCAACTGCAGTGCAATATTAGCTGCGTTATTTTCGTTTGTCACAGACCGCGTTCGGACTCATTCTCCACGTTTAACTCGTCCGGTTTCAGAACACAATTGGCTAATAATGCGAAAAGTCATTCCTTACAGGGTACAGATTATGATACATTTGACGGGCTCCTTCAACATTTCTATGAGCCTCAAAGTACGAGGAAATGATTACTCTCTCCACAATCGTTTACGTCGTTTAACAATTGCGTAGAGACGTGTACACTCCAAAATATTGAAGTACAATAACCAATCTGACCATGTGCTGAGAGCATGATCAGTCTGTTCTGCATTCGGTTTTTTAAAAGTGGGTTCCTCTGAGCAGATCGTGGAACCCGCTTTTAAAAAACATCAAATTGCAACGTTCTTTGACGAAGCCAGCGCCATGTTTGATCAACCATATCGATATATCGCTGCACCGATGTCCCACTAGGGGCGGCGCCACCAGTACACGTCCCGTACGTAGCAACCTTGGAAGGCGGTGCATGCGCCGCACACATGCGCGACGCTTATATAGGACGGTGAATACGGCTCTAACTTCAGTACTCGACGGGCAAGCTCCTTCCGCCCCCACGATTTCTATCTTACCCTCCACAACCACCCAATTCGTCGCACCCCCACCCTAAAATACCTTGGCCTTACCCTTGACCGCCAACTGTCCTGGACTCCTTACCTCAAATCCCTCCGTGAGAAAACTCTGTCCCGCCTCAACCTCCTGAAACTCCTTACCGGCCGGACGCGGGTCTCTGCCTCGCCTCCGCCAAACCGTTCCTCCCGGCCTTCACCTGCATACGCTCCGCACCCTTCCTCTACCGAATACCGAACTTCGTCCCGATATCTACCCCTCCTACCAACTGTGATCCTTTCCCTGTAGCATCAGCACCCCTCCCCTCTCTCCCGTTCCTTTTCCTTCCCGCCCGCTTGGCTACCCCTCTCTCATGCCCAGAGTCTCGTCAATCCTTCTCTCCCCTCCTTACTCTCTCTTACCTCCCCTTCTCCCCCTCCCCCGCACTTCCCCCATCCCTGTCCCACCTCCCCCCCTCCGTCCCCCTCCCCACCCCCTGCGGGGGCGACTCGACTTTTTACTAACATGTTCAGTGCAAGTGTGTCCAGTGTCATGTGTTCTTTTAACCCTTGCCTCCGTGTTCGCCGTCCGCAAGTTTTATTCTGTGCACTGTCCACTATCTTCGTTTTTATCCTTAGTGTTTCTACGATGTACTTTTAATTCGTCGCCGTGGCCAACTGTTTTTACGAACTGTGTGTGTTTTTTACTATCTGTCTGTTTCTCGTTTTTCTTATATATGTTTTGTCCCGTTTGTCTATGTACGTGTTAGTCCGTCAAAAACTCAGTGTATCGATTGTCTTTTTCCGCAATTTTATCCCTCTGTTTTGTATATTGTTTTTATCCTTTTTTGTCATTTCATGTATGTCACATGGCTGAAGAGCAGCCACCGCAGCTGCTGCCAGCCTGCCAACTGTTTACAGTAGGCTTAAAAATACAATAAAGGAAAAAAAAATACTCGACGGGACTCAGCAGCAACAGCGTTCCTGAGGATGGCGGACAGTTGGATCGCCGAAATATCGGTCCAGTTTGTTCTTAGTATCCGGCAGCATACCCGGAAGGACTATCAAGACAAGGTGCTACATGTTAACAGTTGGAAGGTCGGCACTGGACTGTGCTCGGCCAGGCGTGGCTGCTAATTGCTGCCTCTGTCTTTTTGGCGCCAAACAAAACTTCTAGATTCGCCGGTAGTATTTTGTTTATATAAATTACAATGACCAAAGTACCAAATGGGTACAAATGAAAGCCTATTAAAAGAAAAGTGTTACATTGAAATTGCGCTATTATCTAATGTTTACTTCCTTAAATATAATGAAATGAAATGTAGGAATGGTAGCATCGGGAGGGGAGGCGGCAGCCAATCAGATCACGTCTGTGCTACACTGCCGTGCTTTCTCACGGTCCACACATGATCTGTGCCATCTGGTATGCTGTTCCCATCCCTTCCAACGATTACATCATGCTACTTTGCCTACTGCCAGCCAGCGACTTGGCTTCTAGAAAGTTTACGAGTCCAAACTAAGATACGAAAATTCTGAATGCTATACAAAATAATATAGAAATTATACTTTGCCACACACTATACGATTGCCTTCTGTAATATGGATTCAGCTGTAAATGTAGTGAACAAAGGGTGAATTGATTTCAACAATTAAATAGGTCATTATACACGAAAATTTACGTTTTTCATTATCGACGCTTGTAAATGTGGGGAAAACAATTTCGAGTTATAAGTAATGAAACAGTACCAGAAAAATTGGTTTTTCGTCCCTCTGAAGTTTAACACGAACAAAAAACTGTCGCAAACTCATTTCACTCTGATTTGGGATGCATAACGTCGATTAAAAATATTTCCAGCTTATGCATATTTATGACCTGCGTGTCCTCTTTTCTGGCTATTTTTCGTGGGCTATAAAGAAAAGTGTCAAGTTTTCTAGTTAAGAGGTGTGCTAAACGGAGAAGAACAAAAATTTATAAAAATTAAATATTAAGGTAATTTATGTTAGGTTTCAGGACGAGTTTACAGTTATTGCAAATCTGAACTCTACTGCAGAATGGATACGAAAGAGTCAGGAGCCTTTAGGTATTGTTGGAGAAAGGCTACTTCCACGGATAGTAGAGCCTACGCTACGAATAAAGGTAAAGAGCGATAATGAAGGGTCAATGATGTCTTATTAACGTATTGCAAGAAATAATAATCTAACTGTCAGACAAGATGACATAAGAGGTTTAGTGTATGCAGGTATGAATATTGTTACGTGTTCAAAGGTGGATATAGGCAGAATTTTTCGGCAAAACTACGATTTAGTGGTAAGACTAAAATACCAATAGCAATGTTGGTATTTAATCTGGACAAATCAATATATTCTGTAATTTCTTAAATGCCTTCGAGATTACATTCCCAATAACCTGGAAGGATAAACTGTAGGTTTTGTTTTATCATTTCACATATGGATAGTGTCGTAATATCGGGGAAAGAAGCACAATGACCAATTTATCAGCTGGGTAGCAGTTAGTCGATTATTTGGGGAAACATGTTGGTCAGCGGGAGAACCGTTAAAACGGTTATGCAAATACATTGTGATCAGGCCTGTGCAGTGGATTATTATTCGCAAGGGGGAGGGGAAAATCGGAAAGTTAATTTTACCTAGTGTGGTATTTCATATTGTCATGCAAATAGAAATGCCATAAAATCTTTTAGTAAATCAGATAAGCGGACAAGAATTCATTTGATGTTTTCATTAGCCTGAAATGGACTATAAACATGTTAATAACTCACATATCCGCAAATTTGCAGATAAATACAATTTCAAACATGGTTGAATAGCAGACAACGTAATCCATATTTTTTAAAAGTATAACAGCTAACCGGTCGCGTAAAATTTAAGTTTCTTGACCTGGATTTGTCTCCGCTATGGGTAACTTCATCAGAGAAATAAAAAGGATTCCATGAAAAACATAAGATGTGTTTCTGAAGTCATATTTTTCATGTAAACCTCTTTATTTATTCTGGTGAAGTTGCCCCAAGTGGCGACGAAAATAGGTCAAGAACGTTAAATATTACACAGCCGGTTGGCTCTTATAAATATTTTTTTATTTGAAATTGCAGATAAATATTTACTTAATTCACGGCAAAATAACTCAAGTATCAGTTTCACATAGTACGCTGTCGAAAAACAAATACGCCCAAACATTCAAGGAAAGTAACAGAAAATGTAATATCTCGTTTCATCATATGATTCTGATGAGGTGGCGGTAAAGAATATTACGGCTAACAACCTTTCCTTATTGCCCAACGCTATAAAACCAACGGTCAGTGACATTATATAACAAAAATCCGATTATAAATGCAAAATATTGTTTATTATATTCTATGATTTTACCGTATTTTGTCACTCTTCCTTCCTCTTTCTTGATAAACGATTAAGCATCAATATTGTCATACAATTTAAACTTTACGGAAGTTTTACCTGAAGAAGCATCAATAATGTTCTTTCTATCCATCAATTTAGGTAATTAATAAGTTACCTTCAGATCCTTTTCGAAGCCTATTGCAGTGATTTACGATAGTTCTTTTGAACTTTACTAACTCTTTCACTTACTCACATACGTCGGTGTATAATGTTCTGTATGTAATTGAACCCAGGATCGTAATTAATATTTTCCGAGGCATAAGGTAGTCATCACCCTAAAACGATATGAGTCTCACACTGAAACGTTATAAGTCTCCAATTTTAGGAGATGTCCTACCGTTGTAAAATAACCCAATTTAATCTTGCAGTCACTCGATAATAAAATCACCTATATAAACTCGAAATTCTTCATATATTCGTTTTTTATTATGTTACAAATATTATAAAAAATGTAGACAAGTCGTCGAAGGCATCGAGGGAAAATATTATCTTCGGGTTGAACGTTAATGTATCAGTTAATGGACAAATGTCGCAGTTCATTCTGGGCCTATTCTCTCCTTGTGTAGCGGAAAGAAGCTTTCATTAGACAAAGTTAGCTGAAACGTGGGCCACTACTGAAGGTTGATACAGGAAGGACAGCAAACACCTCGAATGATTTGGGTTAAAGGATGTCTCTGATTTTTTCACGGGATTCAAATTCTCCAATTCATTTCTTGCAACACCTTCGAACTTGGACGATCATATTATAAGTGAAAATAGTGGACTGTATATCTGAAAAGTCCACTTTACAAATGAATTTCTTGGGAAATATTAAACATACACAATGTAGACGGTTCGGCCCGTCGGCAGTGTGAGCACGCCCGTACACACACAAGGACTGACCGAAAGGGGGGAAAGTAAAACAGTATCAGAAAAATGGGTATCTGTCAGGACAATGTAGTGCAGGTCGCAGAGGATCATATAGGTAGACGTACAAGGGCTAATAGAAAAGCATAGCTAACAATGGAGATACTGAATTGATGAAAGGACAACGGGCCGGCCGCAGTGGCCGAGTGGTCTGCGGTGTGCCAGTCGCGGTCTGAACGGCCGCTGCGGTCGGGGTTTGAATCTCCCCCTCGGGCATGGGTGTTTGTGCCGTCTTTGGCATAAGCTAGTTCATAGGTAGTTTTTAAGTTTAGGGACTGAAGACCCTGTATTTACGTCCCTCAAGCTCTACAAACATTTGAACATTTTTGAAAGGACAACTGTGTACAGACGGCTTAAAATGTGGTTGACAGGAAGTACAGACTGGCTAATCTGCAGTGGCTATAACACAAATGCAAGAATATAGAAGAATAGGGGAAAGCTAGATGTCTACAGGAAAACAAGAGAGTCGTTTGAAGACATGAAAAGCAACTCCAAGAATATAGACAGCTGAGATGGAAAGCCACTACTTATCAAAGAGGATAAACTAAAAGGTGGAAGGAATATACAGTGCCGGCCGTGGTGGCCGAGGGGACTGAGGCGCTTTAGTCACGGTCTGCACGGCCACTACGGTCGGGGGTTCGAATCCCCCCTCGGGCATGGATATTTGTGCCGTCCTTAGTTGTAGCTAGTTCATAAGTAGTTTGTAAGTTTAGGAACTGATGACCCTGTAGTTAAGTCCCATAGACTCTACAAACATTTGAACATTTTTTTTTAATATACAGTGGGCCTACACAAGGGAAAATGAAATCAAAGGCAGTATTGTAGAAGAGGAAGTAGATGAACATCAGGTAGGAGATACGATACTGCGGGAGGAATTTGACAAGAGAACTGAAAGATGTGAATGGAAGCAAGGCCCCTGGAGTAGATGATATTTCCTTTGAACGGCTGACATTATTGGAAGAATCATTCATGAAGAAACTGTGTGTAAGATGAATGAAACAGGTAAAATGCATTTAGACTTTCACTTCGAAAGACAGCACCTGCAGACAAGCGTGAAAAATACAGAACTACCAATTTCATAAATCATTGTTGCGAATTACTAACACGAATTATTTTGAGACAAAAACCTGACCTCAGCGAACATTAGTTTGGAATTAGTTTGGAATTAGTAGAAACGCCAGGCAATATATTACGACATATCCTACAGGACAGATCAAGGAAAGACCAACCTGTGTTTTTAGCTCTTGTGGATTTGGAGAAAGCTATTGACAATGTCAGAAAGAAAAGACACATCATATATATATATATATATATAACTTACACATTAGGTCGATGACGGGCAATGATCCTTTCTTGAGTGCGGAGGCACTCCTAGGCCCTTACTCGTACGAGGATCAGTTTGAAAAAACCGAGAGTTAGAGTAATAGTGGGCAGAGTTAAGTTGAGAAATTGTATCTGACGGGAGGTGTGCTTCAGTAGTCCATGCAAGTGTGATGATCGCTGTGTTCCCAGTGGTGTAAGGGTCAGCACAACTGCATAAAAAGTAGGAGTCTCTGGTTTAAAACACGGCCGGGTACTCATTTCCAACTTATTCACAATTAATGCAATAAATGACGTGAATACGAACTGTTGATTTGTTGACTAGTGCTTTCGAAAACTTGCTTACTAAGGACAAATAATCTCAAGAGTTTCAAGATAATATGAATATTCTTAACCATTTTTTTTCCATCGTCTTGAAAAGAATGGAAGACTTTCATGATTTCCTTGGTTGTAATATTGGCATTATAATACCCTTCTTACATGCATCTGGGATCCTTTCATTCGAACATTTATTAAAAAAGATTATATAATCTCTGCTGTGCGGCTGCTCCGAAATGTGGGTGTGACGTACGCAAACCAAGGCTAACGCTAAATGGCGTACAGTGAAGTTGATTTTGGAATTGCTCAATGGAAATCAGTCCTGATGTAAAACAGACGTTCGGATGTCCGCGAGGGAGAGAAAGAGAAGAATGAGTGTAAGACATATTGGGTCACAAAAATTTTTTCAAGAACTTTGTGAGTCGCGTTATGAAAAAGATTGGGAACCATAGATCTGTAGTCACAAATACCAACTATCTATATACAAGGATTATTCAATAATTAAATAGACAAACTGATCTGGGGAAAAACTTTTGATAGAACAAATTTGGCAGTATTATGACTAAGATGGCATCTTTGGATGATCTTTTATCAGATGATGTATCAAAATTGTTTTATTTATAATCTCTAAAATACATTTCAAGTTGGCAAGTCCGCTGGAAAGTTCTACATAACATCGTTCTGTTATCCGTTTTTTGCTCGCTGAAAGCGATAAAACAGTATACAAAAGTCAGTATAAATTTGAAAACTTATAAATCATGGAATAATGTAGATAGAGAGGTAAAAATTGACACACATGTTTGGAATGACATGGGGTTTTGTTAGAACTACATCTACAGTTACCGGGCGTCTTTTCTCCGAGGCACTGCGTGATTTTGGGTTTGTAACTGCTACCGTGACGGGTGAGAGGTACGCCGATATGTTAAGGAATCGCATCACCCCCAGCATGACTGATAAATACCTGCTGGAACGTATGATTTTTATGCAGGATGGCGCTCCACTCCATATTGCTAGACATGTGAAAGATCTCTTTCGCGCGTCGTGTGGTGATGATCGTGTGCTCAGCCGCCACTTTCGTCAAGCTTGGCCTCCCAGCTCCCCAGACCTCTCAGTCTGTGCGATTATTGGCTTTGGGGTTTACCTGAAGTCGCAAGGGTATCGTGATCGACCGACATCTCTAGAGATGCTGAAAGACAACATCCGACGCCAATGCCTCACTGTAAGTCCGGACATGCTTTACAGTGCTGTTCACAACATTATTCCTCGACCACAGCTATTTTTGAGTAATGGTGGTGAACATATTGATTATTTTCTGTAAAGAACATCATCTTTGCTTTGTCTTAATTTGTTATGCTAATTATTGCCAGGCACTTAAATGTGATTTGCAGAGTGTCCCATTTAGATGTAGATTGCATTTCTGATCAGATGAAGCGCCATCTGCCGGACTTTTATTTATTTTTTATTTTTTATTTTATTTTTTTTCTAATAAAACCCCATGTAATTCCAAGCATGTGTGTCAATTTTTACCTCTGTATCTACATTATTCCGTGATTTATTAATTTTTAAAATGTATACTGACTTTTTCAACACCCAGTATATATATATATATATATATATATATATATATATATATATATATATATATATATATATATATATATATATAATGTCTGAAGTTTATGGAGAAGATTGTATGAATCACGAAAATTTTTCAAGTGGATAGAGCGTTTCAAAAGTGGTCTCTAGTCAGTGCCTGACGAACACCGTTTGGGGCATCCGGTTTCATTTTCACCTTTCACACATTAAAGTCGAATTGATGAAATTATTATAGCAGACCGTCTTGCGACTGTGGAAATAAAGTTGATAAGGTTCAAGTCATTACCGGTACAGTTCGTAACATTATAACAAGCTGAAGTACCGCATAACGTGTGCAAGATGGATACCAAAGGAGTTGGCTGGTACACACTTGGCAAAGATTGAGAGTTTACACAGAGCTAAAGTAGAGATATGAAAGTGAAGGTGAATACTTTCTCAACAAAATTTTAACAGTTGATGAAATTTGGGTTCAGTGAGCCAGAATCAAAAAAGGCAAAGCCTGAAGTGGATGCACACCAACTCAACTGTTAATAAAAAAAAAATAATAAAAACCCAAAAATTAGGTAAAAAAGGCATGTTAACGGTGTTTTGGGATGCTGAAGTTCCATTTTCGGAATTATCTAGAAGAGCAGCGTACAATTAACAGCCAGAACTACTCGGACATACATTTAAATCGGATGAAGCCAGCCATGAGACAGAAACGTCTTGGAACTCAGTGTGATTCTCCAGTAACACAACGATCATCCTAATATTGCTCAACTACCTCGTCAAACCATCAAAAAGATTGTTTGTGGCGGAGTGGCCGAGCGTATTTAGGCGCTATGCAATGATGCGCTAGGCCGGGGGTTCGAATCATCTCTCGGGCATGAATGTTTGTGCTGTCTTTAGTATAATGTAGTTTATAAGGGTGGTTTGGAAGTACTGTCTCATCCCCCCTACAGCCCTACTGTGGCATTTGGTGATTACCATTTGTTTGGTACACTCATGGAGGCATTACTAGGAAAAAGGTTCCAAGAAAACGACGAGTACGTGAAATCGTTTTGGAAATCGGTTCAAACATCAAGATAGTTATTTTCAACCGAAAATAAATAAATAAATAACGTGTAGATCGTTCGAACTAGTGCATTAATGATGAAGTGGAAAGTGTTGAAAAGTATAAAATTTATTATTATTATTTTGCAGTTCAATAATGACTAAATCAAGTAACATACACGTAAATTTACGACAAACTCACAGAAACGTACCATAAACAGAAAATAATAATCTCACATATTAGGTGCGGTCGGCTGAAAGTCGTTAAAATATGTAGTCCGTTTTTCTCTTTGATAATTAATCACGACTTGAGCACACAATTTCCTTAGTTAGGTGAGCTGCAGTAATGATTAAATACCTGCAAAGCATAGTTAGTTTGCATGGTACTTCAGAAAATTACATGTGAGAATGTAGATGACAGCTTGTTGTGCTTCAAATGTCATTGTTAAAGTTCACGTCACTGGAACTGTTCTATGTGCAGCATTCACAGAATAAATTGGGTGGCAAGTATGCAAATGGATTCACTGGTGCGGTATAGCGGTAGTGGCAGAAAGCTACGTGAAGAGCTGGAAGGCACTATGCTGTAGGGTAAGTAACTTTGGTGACTTACAGCTTTGGTGGTCGCCAACAAAATCTGACTCGCACAGCGCTTACAACTAGATCGAGTCCACAGCTCATTCTAAAATTACATTTCAGGATCAAGAGAGTCAAATGAAAAATTTCTTCAAAATTCTCAAGAAACGCTAGGTAACAATAATTTAAAAGTGCTCTTTGTGTTTTTTGGCCACCTTTCTCCGCAGTTGCAGTTATACAATTTGTATAGGTTAGGTAACCGTCTTAAGCAACTGTAATTACAGTTGCATAAGACGGTTACCTAATCTATACAAACTGAATTTACAAGTCGTTTATTGTGAATTTTATCCATTATAGATGTTGAAGAACTTTGTGACTGTTCCTTATAGGTTGTCGAAATAAAATCCGCTACCAGTCACATTTATTGGTGGTTTCTTAAAACACTACCGATTTCGGGCTTGTGCCCATCTTTAGGTGTTTACATTCAGTGTTGTTGAATTTTTAAATAAAACGGAAATTACATTGTGCTTATCATACAGATACCCAAGTATCATTAGATATACTTATACATAAATAAGTATGGTATGTGGTGGACTGATTTGTGTTAAGGCTATAAGTGTACTCACATATAAGTAGGGTACCCAATTCGTGTTCGTACATTTTTCACAGGTATCAGTTGAGAATAATGCAGTAACTGCAACGTAATGCTAATTTGCACTCCCACATCACAGGTTTTGCACAGTACACAGTACACTTTATAACTGTTGATCAGTAGTCACATTCGGGCATATGTTATGGTCAAAGAACTTAGCTCAATATAAAAAGAGATATTGCATACACAGAAGTACAGAGATGCCACATACAGAGATATATTAGATATTACAAATACCAAAAGCGAGATTAGTTATATTATTGTGGAGCCACACTGTCATTTATAACATGTAGAATAGTTGCTAGCAAATTACATTATGTAAACTGGTCATTATGAAATATTATGCCAATAAATTCGACTAGAGTGTAAATTGGTCTTTACCATATTTTCCATTTTCAAAGGATTTGATAAATTTATTTGACCTTAACATATGCTTGAATGTAAAAATGGCGATGTTGTGACTACTGATCAACAGTTATAAAGTGTACTGTGTATTGTGCAAAACCTGTGATGCAAATTAGCAAATTATGTTGCAAACCTGTGGAGTGCAAATTAGCATTATGTTGCTGTTACTGCATTATTCTCAACTGATACCTGTGAAAAACGTACGAACACGAATGGGATACCCTACTTATATGTGAGTACACTTATAGCCTTAACACAAATCACTCCACCACATACCATACTTATTTATGTATGTGTATATCTAATGATACTTGAGTATGTATATCTGTATGATCAGCACAATGTAATTTCCGTTTTCTTTAAACAGTCAACAACACTGAATGTAAACACCTGAAGATGGACACAAGCACGAAACCGGTAGTGTTTTAATAAGCCACCAATAATTGTGACTGGTAGCGGATTTTATTTCCACAATGTAGTCGTTTATTAATTGATTACCGGTTTCAATGAGCAAGTCTATAATTTTTATTTTATTCTTTATTTTATGAAGGAGGCAGTATTTTTATGTTTTTATACAAATGTACCTCTTTTGAAATAATTGAAAAAAATATTTTGTACACTGATGTGGAGGTAATGACTTGACCAATCAAACTGGTAATTAGTAAATAAGAACTTTTAATCAAAGTGTGATCTGTCACTTCTTTGTAGTCTACATCACGTTTCATTTTATACGATATCCTATACAGTGCTAGCTGGATGGGAAACCGGTGGTTTAAATGTAGATTTACCGGTTTGTAATTAGAACCCAGTTAGTTGTATCAAAATATAATGTAACGATCAGTGCCAGACCTATGACAATAGTGACGCTCCTACTCCTCACCCACCCTTCCCCCCTCCCCCTACTCCAGTCGCTTCATGTCTATCTTCTTTGGTGCCTCAAACCAACACCAACTGTCCTACATGATAAAAATGTATAAAAGCCAACAGCCAGAACAAAATAATGATTTCATTAACAGGCAACCAATTTCAGCACCTCATTAGTGCCATCTTCAGAAACTAAATAAATAGAACAAATAATGAGCGTTACACATCGTACAATAAGTGATGAGCAAGCAAATACAAAATAGATAAAGATATGAGGTTGCGACCTTTCTATCGGCTCTCACCAATAAGACTTGGGCAATACATACCTCTGGGTAGTAAAAGTTTATGGCTCGTTGTCTCTGTTCATAGGGTTGAGTTATGTATGTCAGTTTCTATGACCATAAACAGCTACCCAATCTGTTTACACAAGATCAGTAGCCATGGCTCGTTGTCTCTGTTCATAGGGTTGAGTTATGTATGTCAGCTTCTATGACCATAAACACAAGATCAGTAGCCAGTCTATCAATCTGCATATGATAACGTGAAAATATATGTAACACACATAAATTAAACCTCTGAATGACCAACAAAATGGATTCAAAGATAAATAAGTGATTTACTCACGAAGTAATTCTTTATAAGTGGATTTTATTACTCGTATTAGACATGAAACGCGGAGATGGTCCTACTTTATACATCGGTAAATAATTAAATATTTCCCCAAATATCGTTCATGAGAGTCACAATAAGTAACACACGCAGTCGAGAGTAAAAATCCCAAATTATCACTCGTAAGCTAGAGTAGTCCATCGAACTTTGCAGTTCCAAATTAATTCGCGATAAAGTATTTATTATAAAACACAGTTTCTCATCGCACGAGTACACGATTGCCCTACTACCGCGCATAGTTTATCACTTTTCAAACAAAGTTCTCCAGTCACAGTCCCGTAAATTTTCTAAGTCCACATTTGCCTACCTCTTCAGATTTGAAGTTCCTAACGCGGCTTCAGACCGCCCAGCGTCACAACCTTTCACCACCGTGTCCAAGTTACGAGTCCCTTCCCCAGCGTTCTAAAAGCGTGCTCTCCCTGCTCCCAAAATTGTATCCTTCCGCGCATCCTAATGCCTAGTCTTTAAAATACAATTTCCCTTCCAATATACATTTGAATATCACAGAATTAAATGCTATGTCCATCTCCCTATAAATGTTATTTACAATTAACAAACATATATTTAACAATACTAAAAACGGTTGAGACTGAAACTCTTTGCTATTAAGCGTGGCATCTCACTGTTCAAATACACTGCCGCCGTCGAAATATAGTTACACGATTAATATTTAATTTATTATGGCTTTTTATACAAATATATTCAGTTCTTGTCCACAAATACATATAACTTATTATATATAAATTATCTGCTGCATATCGACTATTTTAGTCGGCCATGAAACATTTAAGTGGCAGTCTACATTATAAAAATGAACGTTAATACATATATAAATGTAATCCGCTTTGCTGGGTTCATGTTTTGTGTTTCTGGGGTGGAATCTATGTTCTGACACAAGAATATTACTACCTCAAAAAGAGCAGAACAAGATACTAAAACAACGTTTATTAATAGAATACGGAAATAACGTCGTATGTCTTTTCAGATAGGTAGCGTGGTACAATGCCGCTCATTTGTGTCTTAAATTGTTACTGATAAACACTAAGTATCAATAATTGTAAATATAAGTATTATTATAGTATTGAAATTTATCGGCTTTTTATCTCTAAGGGATATTTAAATTTCAATTACGGCGTTTGATTCTCCAAGTCTCCTGAATCCATTCATATAGTTATATTTGCCGTATGATCATTCCCTGATCTTATATGGATTTTTAGAATAATTTTTGTGGCTATATTGTATTTCAGTTGCAATCTAGAATAGCCGCCCTCGCTCAGCCAAGCTTTTCCGGTTTCCGAGCAGATTAGGGAAACCCTGAAGTACCTGTCCATTCACTAGGTTCAAACTGTTTGCCGGCTAGCTGGGGAACCCAACACCCTTCCAAAACCCGCCTTTCACATGGGAACAATCAGCTTCCCCCTGTATTTGTAATATTACAAGATGCGACAGTAAAGTAATGAAATTTATTTAATTTTTTCATGGTCCGATGCCTTAGTTGTAAGAAGGCGCTCTGTGAATATGACACACAATGGAGAAGATTTTTAAATGTTTTAACCGTTTTATGTATGACGTACCATTTGTCAAAGTTAAATGTTTTGTGATTGACGTACCATTTTAATGTCATGCGCCTTCACGAAACGAAAATATAGGAAACTAGTGGCCAGATGATGATATCCTAAGTGTATCGAAACTGATCGTCAGAAAAATAAATTTAATTGCGATCTTGGTATTTTAATACTTTAAAGTAATGAGACTGATGTGAAAAACAAAGTTACTTACTATTTTAGTCAAGTGCCCTTTGATCGCGGTCTTGACTCTTGGAAATAGAGAAAGTCTCAGGGAGCGATATCTGGTGAATAAGGTGGCTGTGGTAGTACTGATATTTGTTTTCAGGTTAAAAGTTGCTGTACTGACAGAGCACTATGGGATGGCGCAGTTTTGGTGATGCAGAATCCAATTATCAGCAATGTTGGCACTTACACGAATATCTCTTTTACGAAGTCTTTCTAAAATTCCTTTGCAGTAATATTAGTTAACTGTTTGTCCAGGAGGCACTCAATCTTCATGAACAAATCACTTGGAATCGAAGAAACAATTCTGGATTGACTTCCGTTTGCTCTAACAGATCGGCTGCCACATTTTTCCGTGTTTCTCGCTGTTGTGGTGTGAGATTTTTGGGGACCATTTTTGCACGATTATTTTTCATACCAAGATATTCAGTTATTATTAGACGAACCGTTTCTCGATTGATGTTCAGTTCTTCTGCAATCATTTTCCCGAATAATCTTCGATCAGATAGTACGAATTCACGCACCACGGCCAAGTTAACATCCGTCCGTAAGGTTGATGAGTGTCCACTATGGTCTTCATCTTCAACAATCGTTCTTCCTTCACTAAATATTTTATGCCAACGAAAAACTTGACCTCTTTACATAACCTCCTCTCCAAAAGCATTCTGAAGCTTACCATAAGTTGTTGTCGCGTTTTCACCCAATTTAACGCAAAAAGAAACGGCATACCGTCGCGCAATATTATGCGATTCCCTTTCCGTGACGGGAGTCACAAACATATGTTAACTTATTAGAGCACAACCCATGAGTGAACAGTTGCATCAGTGTGCCGCTTGGACTAGAAGCAGTTTGTAGAGCAAGGTCAAAGATATTGTGCCTGTGCAAGCCTACAGGGTCCACATCCCGCAAAGAAAATGTCTCATTACTTTATTGTCGCACCTCGGAGCCCTAAAGTAATATAATGGGCTGAGAATGACATCCAATGAATACAAGAATTTAATTAAACGGCACAGAGATAAAATCACTGAAGGCATCTCTGTGCTCTATGCTGTGCTCCACCCCACCTTCCTCCTCGTCGTCGGCCATCCACCCGGCGGACAGGTTGGCCGTCGATTATGACGTCGATGAGATTTCCCGACATCTTAGCGACTTTCGTGCATGGAGGATT
This sequence comes from Locusta migratoria, assembly GCA_026315105.1. Classification (NCBI taxonomy): domain Eukaryota; kingdom Metazoa; phylum Arthropoda; class Insecta; order Orthoptera; family Acrididae; genus Locusta; species Locusta migratoria. The sequence goes on along the minus strand of CM048748.1, from coordinate 25,472,384 downwards.
TTCATCTGCGGCGGCCGCACCTCCGTAGATGGTCGCCTCGCTTAGCTAGGGGAGCGGCTGGTACTTCTGTACGGCGACGGTGAACGGCTGCGGCGCGTCGGGGAGCGACCTCGTCCAGGGTACGGCGATGGGCTTCTTCCCATAGGTCGAATGAACTCAGCAGCAGGTGATTGCCTGGGATAGAACTGCTCTAATGGCTAGGGTCTTGCGGCAAAATAATCGTCGAATACTCGCCTCCTCTCTCTGCAGTAGCGTACGACATGTCCAGGGCGCCCACAGTGGAAACAAAATGATGTGTTGTCTTATGTCCTCCAGACGTCATAGTTGACGGGGGAGTTGGTTGTGGCCGCGTCGGCCGGTTCTAAGGCTGCTGTTTGGCGGATGCAGCGTATGTCATTGTAGGGCGAGGCCATTTTTCAAGTCGCGTGCGGACAGCTGTTAATGTGTGAAATACTTCTTCCTCAGCGGCGTCGGTTTTCTCATGATATACGGGGCTTACATCCATGGCCAAAATCTGCTGCTCACTTGGTCCAATAGTCCAAGCTGCCATAAACTGTTGTAATTCAACTCTCACAATATGTCGTATGAGAGAAGCGAAGTCCTGCTGCTCTTCCACAACGGCCATAGGGACTACACTCGGGAGTCTGTCATACTTCCTTCGTCCAGCGCTCTTCTGTCACATCTCTTCAATGCGCTGGCACCACTTGATGAACTCTTCCGTCGTAGCGACGTCTTATATAATGCCCTCCATCAGGTGTGTGATTTTGTCGGCTTCAGTCATATCTGGGTTAACCATGTTACATAGGACCAGAACATTCTGTATGTACGATTGTGTCGGCTCACTATGTCGTTGGGCCTGGTTTTTCTGTTATTCTTCTGCCGAGCGGATTTGTCGCTGGCGGTCTCCAAACGTCTTCTTGAGTTCCGCCTGGAACGTTTCGCAGTCATTCAGCTTTTCTTCGTTCTTTTCAAACCATTGATGGGCTGTTCCGTCCAGGTAGAAATAAACGTTGGCCAAGCACATTGTCTGATCCAACCTGTTGTACTTGGCGGCTAGGTCGAACCCTTTTAGCCATTTGTTGGGGTCCTCTCCAGCGTCTCCAGAGAACACCGACGGGTGTTCCAGCCTTACCGCTGTTTTCGTGTCCATGATTCTTCTAATGATACGGACTTTCGGAAGGATGTACTCGGTATATCCCTTGTATTCCGGTTCTAGTCCGTGTAAGCGACGGCTTTTACGTTGCCTAATCGGAGCCACGGTGATGCAGCTGTTGCACAATGTACCCGGCGCTTCCACCAAACAATGTCGCGTTGAAATGGGAGCAGGCTTGACTTCGAAGGCAACTGAACACATCACTTATACTGAAAGCTAGTTTATTGCGAACTGAAACATACACGCAGCACTAACTACCTGTCGGGCTATTTATACACAGACAGAATGTACCATAAATTAGAAGAATAGTTAACATAATATGTAGAAATTCCAAGTGAACATAAAAAACACCTAGAACATTCTGGACATAATAAATAAATTTTTGCTAGTGGACGGGATTGAACCGGCGACCTTCAGTACCGCATTCGGTTACACTATCCATGGCGTCACGGCTGGAGACGGATAACTTGTGACCTAGCGGGAATAAAATACGTGAAATCAGAGCTCTAACGGGGACATTCAGATGTTCATTCTTTCCGCGCGCTATTCCAGAAGGAATGGTAGATGAATAGTTTAAAGATGGTGCGATGAACCCTCTGCCAGGCATTTAAATGTGATTTGCAGGGTATCCCATGAAAATGTAGATGTTACACAGGCCAACGTCGACTCAGAGTTGAAGTTTTTACTCTGGAGGAAGACGTGCTTTCGGATATTCAGTGCATTTACCTCTACCATAAGAAAACCGTGGCTGATTGGATAAAGCGACAACCCAGTTTCTCACTCAGAGAAAACATGCGAACACAAGCAGTATTCACATTCGCCACTGTAGCGCTGCAAGCGTGCAATAGTCTGATCGACCGGCACTGTATCACCTTACCACATCAGTTGAGGCCGGATTGATTTTCTGTTACCGGTTGTTAATTAAGTACTTAACCCGTTCAAGCGTTTCAGTCAATTCGCTCCAATATTTTTTAAGACGACTGGTGTTATTCGTTTTGAATATTGTCGCGCGGGAATGGGCGCAGATTTCTAGTCGCCAAGTCAATCAGCTTAATCATTCGCGACTCTTCTAGCACCGTTGTAGCGGAGCGAACAAGTACGCCAAGGAGGTTAGATTAAAAGGGGATGGCGTTACGCACACGAGGTTAAAACAGCCAGATGTGACATGAAACGTTGTTTCTTTAGACGTCCCTCCGTATTATTCTTACCTCCAGTGGTGTCATCTGTTTTGATAATATATTTGGAACGTTGCAAACATAGATTTGATGTCTGTTCGTGATATTTTTGAGTGTTTCAAACACTTTCAGTACAGATCGTGGTTTATTTTTTAAAACAAATTCAAAGCCACATCGCTGGTCAATTGGATTCATTTAGTTCTGTCGATTCCATTACCGATCCTGAAGAAGTCGTCAATTATCCAACAGAATTCCTGAGTTCATTGGATTTGCCAGGAAAGCCACCACACGATTTGCAACTCAAGGTCGGGGTCTGTGACTGTCATGTTACAAAACCTAAGCCAACCTAAACTATGCACTGGACCAAGACTCTCTGTGAAGAAGCTTATGAACAATGTGATTAAAGCAACGATAAGTACAGAAAGTTCAAAGTAGAGGATGTTCTGATTCTAAGAATACAACTGATTCCAACCGTTTCACTTTAATCGCTGTGTTTTTCCCATGGGCTGTTGTACGTGGCGTATTCGACAATTAATAAACGATATACATTCTTCGTTTACGGTCTGGACGGAATGACAGAAAATATCTTTCATCAACGAGCGTTACAATGAATGCTACCCAAATACTTTTGTAACGTTGTATTTCCATTCCATTTACTGTGCTCCAGTTAAATGTTTTGTTTCATATGGAATTTCTATCATTAAAGTATGATCATGCTACATTCAATTTGTCTTCAATTCAAAAACTGTGAAGAAGAGATAAACATTTCTATTCTGCTCGCTGCGAGAAGAAACATGCTAAACTGTGCTGTAAAAAATGTGCGTTTTTTCAGTCATTTTCAACAAAAAACAAGAAAGTACTTTGTTGCCTAAATTTTTAATCATACCTGTTTGTAGACTATAACCATTAGAAGTACGGCCATTAGAGCTACTAACCTCACAGATAGAGCAGCTCTAAGGTCTGTCTAATAACCAGTTTCCAATTAATTTACCCATCCATTTCTATTCCCAGTCAAGGTCCCGACTGTAGTAACTCTAAATAAGATCAGAGAGAGGGAGAGGAGGAGATAGAGAATGGGGGAATGAAATAGATTTAAAGAGGATGATATTGAGAGTATGGAGTGGTTGTGTAAATAGGGGGAGGACGAGAAGGCAAAGGAAGGGGGAGGAGGTGATGGAGAAATAGAGGAGGGAGAAAGGAATGGACATAGCGAGAAGAAGAGAAGACATTTGGGTGTATATCCCATACACGTTAGCTACTGTGAACCGCTGCCGAGTTTGCTAGTATTAAATTATTAAAGAAGTGGCACCTATCGAGAGCTAGAAATTATGATCGTTATGCCTCAAAAGGACGGGCAATTGCTGGCCTTCAAATCTGAAGCCTACAACTGAACAACACGAAATACAACAATTAATATAAACAAAGAAAGAACAATATATTGTAATCTTAATAAAACCACCAATAAATGCTTACGTTTCGAACAAAAAACGTAAACACCAGAAAAATAAATCGATAAACAAGTAAATAAACCAAATATAGACATTAATTTTAATAGTTAAAAAAACATTGGTCTTGTAAACCAAAATTAAGAAAATGTTTACATTGGTCTTATGAATATCAGAAAACAGACGTAGTATAACAAATACAGACCCTACGATCTGTAACACACAAAATATGTAGTTCCTTTTTCTGAGATTCGTTGTGCGAAAAAAAAAAAAAAAAAAAAAAAAATTAAAAAAAAAAATAAAAAAATACAGTCATGATATACTGAAGCAAAGTGAGGTGTCAATTAGAATTTCACACTCGCTCACATTCTTGTCAATAGAATCAGGTGTATTATCACTACTATTTTGATAGAATTTAGTATCTTTATATGATATTGTAATTGTTGTTTGATCGCCATTTTCTCCACTATCAGACAACAAAATATTTTAGCCTAATTGAAACGTTTAGTTTCTGCGCTAAATATCTTTTTCCCGTAGTTTATAACAGCTGTTCGCATGATGTGTCTCTCAAATAGCGGGACAGAAAGCTCTTAGAAGGTAAATACAGGATTTTTGTCTAGCATAACTGTACACTTCGATGTACGTATGTATCTTCATATCATGGTACGTCTTATAGAATATTCTGTCCATCCTACAGAGGAATATTTTTGTCTGTTTTATATTTGTACAAGGAAAATAAAGGAAGATGGGCTATGCTCAGCAGTTTTATTTGGCACAATGATTTGAGGTATTTTTTTTTATTATAATTCTTCAGCAAATAAAAATTTTGTGTGGCTCATTGGGATCGTGCAAGTCTTTCAATTAGACCCCACTTCGGCGACTTGCGTGTCCGTAACCTACCCGAGTTATCCAGCCGGGGAAAGGGGACCTACAGCTTAACGTGGAATCCGAAGCACTTATGAGTGGTTTCATAAAGTTTGTTTTCAATGCGTAACATTTTTACACGGATAGCCACAGTTTGAGTCTCAATTTATTTTGCTCTATTTTAATCATCTTTTCGTCTAAAATGTAACTGAATGTGGTTAGAATAACGACATTTATTATTGCCATAATATTCGAGCAATGGGACCCCAGAAGTAATGTTTTGAGCATGCGTTTCCTTAGTGTTTTGTAATTTAGTTTTTGTTTCTCAACAGTGGATGTTTTATAAACGTCAACGTTTTTGTTTGACTTGTTCAACTTTATGATCTAGATATAGACGAAAAATATAGGTAACAGCAGCATCCTCCAATATCTCAATCTTTTAGTCTGACCTCAGAAACAAAAGTTTCATACCACAAACGCTTTGGAAATTGTGTATGAAATCTGATCTCGATATTTCTTTCCGCCTCTGTTCTGTGACTTTAATTCGGCTGGAAAATTTCAGAAATAAAACTCTTATTGCCTTACCATTTTAGGTTCTACAGAATTTCTGTTGGAAAATAAAACGAAGTAACGAGATGTTACTGTGTTAATGCAATGCATGGGAACTCCATAAAGAGTAACTAATAAAAGAAATGTGTAGATATGATAGAAAATGAGAGAGTTCCTATGAAGCATGAAATGTAATAGTTTGTAATGATAAATGAATACGATTACATTAATTGATATTACTAAAATAATAAACCGTAATTACTTTATTAGACCTCAATACATTCTCGGGAACTTAGACAGATAAGCTGTAATAAATAACTGTTCACGAAGTTTGTACTGTTGATGTCTTGATTCTCATGTTCGCCAAGAGCGGTCTACTGCGCGCAACTAGCGCCAAAGCGGCGAACACGTTAACTCCTCTTATGTTCGCTCCATTACACGAATGCCAAGCGAAGTGGGAAGACAGGGAGAATAATAGCGGCGATGGCCTAGTAAGCAGGAGATCCTAGGTTCGAATTCCCGCCGTGCCACAAATTTAAATTCAGTGCCTCTCCTATTTGCTATATAGACAATAAATGTATTAGGAAACTGAATTATTATTTAATGTTAAGGTATGTTTTTTGAGGTATGTAAATATAAACAATACTCATCTTTTCGTTGAAGCCCTTTTTTGGTCCTTAAAGATTTAAGTAAATTACTTTTGGATTTTTTTTTTTCATTTTTAAATGCCCATTTAAGTTAGTTGCTTTTGGATTAGGGTCTGCCTTGAGCAAAATCCTTTTATTTATTTATTTTTTATTTTTATGCTCATAGATGTTTCACTACAGTTGTAGCATCTTCAATGGGTCCTTTTTTATTGCTTCAAAATGAACAACAGAAAATATTATTCGTATTTACAGTTATTACAAGTACATCCTGTTAATTATAAATATGTACAAGAATTTCAGATGTGTATAACTGACAAACTGTAAGCAAAGACACACATGGATGATGTAAGGAAACCGACAAATCCAACATGGATAACAAGGGATGTGTACTCGTATGAAATTATTAGACATATTTATAATTAACAGGATGTACTTGTAACAACTGTATAAACTAAAAATATTTTCCGCTGTTCACTTTCAAGCAATAAAGAAATAATCCACGGAAGATGCTACAACTGTAGTGAAACATATATAGCCATTAAAAAATAAAAAATTAATAAAGGATTTTTCTCAAGGCAGACCAGAATCCAAAAGCAATTAACTTACATATACACAACACTATTCCTGAAAAAGTCAATTATAATTATACACTGCAGAGAGGTTATTTCCAGATGTTAAATAATTTTTATTCAGGGTAAAAAAAAAAAAAAAAAAAAAAAAAAAAAAAAAAAAAAAAAAAAAAAAAAAAAAAAAAAAAAAACAGACAATCCTTTAGAGGGACCTCTTTCATGCTCTGGTGCTTAATAGAAAGCCACATAGATAGTGCATGTTTTTGGCAATAATTCAATAATTTCGATACCAACTTAGTAGATAAAATAAATATTAAAAGTACTATGGATCGTTTACTCACTTCTTGGTCAGCCTAAAGGACTACAGTGACTGACATGAACTATTTACAGGCCGATAACATTTCATTTATCTGAGAATGTATTCAACCAAACACAGACTAAAAATCTCGCTAGTTTTCTTTTAAAATAGTACCTTTTTAAAGTATTTGTCCTTAGAAACAATAGAAGGGAAGACAAAACGAAAAATAACACATTCTATTCTGAATTTGTAACCAAGTCTTAGACGAAATGTCAAGAAATTACTCGCTCTGTTAAATTATCGGCATCCGTATAAGCACATATAAAAATATCTCACAAGGGCACCTCTGACACGAACCATCGGAGCCGCACGAAGCCATGCTTCGAATGACACTCAATCATCAACAAAACAGTGGTGAGCGTCATTTCCATGCAAAACGCCGCACTTGACTAATAATTCTGACATATGATGACGACAACGGAGAAATACACGACGTTATGCTGGAGATATATACGGAATTTGAAGGACACGATGGACCTGAATCTAAATGTGGTTTTTCAAGCAGAACACGACATTCATCTCCAGAGCAACAGGAACAGTCAAGTAACAGTGCGTGCGAACCCTCGCCACCCAAAAAGCTGAGGTCCAGTGTATTATAAGATACTGATGAGAGAACATTAGGAGAACATTAGCTTCAATTCCTATAGCAAACTAATGACGCGCTAAATTTACATCAAAAGTAAAATTGCACATTAATTCTAAATTATGTGTCTAGGAAACGGGAAGCAGGTGCTTGTTTCAAAGGAGAAACACTGTCGCAATTAGAAACTATAATATAGCATGCAATATCGCAATTTGATGGTGCATGGATGTGTGGATCTAAAGTTCATTCAGATATGGGCACTAGAAGGGGCTAAATGGTTGGCCTGGTCAATTTCAAAGCGCCTATTTCGTTTATCGAGTATCTCAGGGCTGAGTGTGGCATTTCATCCAGCCATATTACTACATTTGTCACACATACCGACATAGAAGACGACAACATTATACGCCAGATGACACAACAGTTTATGGAGGGAGGATATGGAGAAAGGTAATGTTTGGAACAGTGACCAGAGTCAATTCCAGTATTAAATGTCTGTAGCAGCAACACTGACCTACAGGGGACAGAAGACTACAGGCAGTGTGTTGCAGTCTGCACGTAGCTCTACCCACAGCTACACAACTGATGTGGATTTATTAATGGCATGCAGACTAGCAAACAAGTTGTGCATCTCTTTTCAAGAACACAAGGAGCTTTCGGTGCAAATATTTTAAACAAACATGAAACAACATGTACAAACTTTCATATGGATGCAAACAAAGTCGAAGAAATGACTAAAAAACCACACGAAACGTTTTATAACTTCGGTCCTTGGTGAAAATATACAAATTCAAAGAGCCTATTGTCTTGTGATTCCTGGGCAGATCATAGAGTTCGTAACCTTCTAGATGCAAGTTTTCCATCAAAGATGTTCCGCGGAAGATCTTTCCACGGAAAACAATAAAATGTTCCAGCCCTTTGGTGTTTGCTGCTTTCGCCACTGTATATCAGAAGGATTACTGATTTTGTAAGACTACAAGGCTCCAAACCACAAGTTATTTCGTTGTGAAACTTGCCTCTGTGATTTACAATCAATTTGCTACACCAACGTATAAGCGTATGTTGCAATATAGTTGACGAAAGCCGGGGAATGACATTGCTATACCAACATCATCAATTGAAAATGTAATTAGTGTGGCATCTGATATTGGACTTCGTGAATGCGAAATTGATTCGGAATGTGATAAAGTAGCTTTAGTGACGTGTGTACATTGTTCTCTCCCGCTCTGCATTAACCAGTCTTCGAAATCCCACATCTGCACTTATAGAAGCACTTTCAGGTGTGTGTTTTGTCAACGCCACCTAGATACAAGGCCTGTGCGCTACCTGCCAGGAGTAGCCATAAAGCAAAAAAAAAAAAGTCTCTTGCGAAACATGCAAGACTAGCACTCCTGGAAGAAAGTATATGGTGGAGAAATGGCTTAACCACAGCCTAAGGGATGTTTCCAGAATAAAACTGAAACTTCCTGGCAGATTAAAAGTGTCTGTCGGAACCGGGACTTGAACCTGCGACCTTTGCCTCCTTACGCTGGAAACATCCCTTAGGCTGTGGTTAAGCCATTTCTCCACCATATCCTTTCTTCCAGGAGTGCTAGTCTTGCAATGTTCGCAGGAGAACTACTGTGAAGTTTGGAAAATGGGAGGCGAGGTACTGGCGGAATTGAAGTTGTTGGGCATGACCGTGGGTTGTGTCGGGATAGCTCAGTGGTAGAGCGCTTGCCCGCGAAAGGCAAAGGATCCAGGTTCGAGTCCCGGTTCCAGCACACAATTTTAATCTGCCAGGAAGTTTCATATCAGCGCACAAAATTTCATTCTGGCACAAAAAAACTATTGGTCTTACGCAGCGCTGTGATGAATTTGGGAAGGCGTACATGTTGCAAACTGTGTTTCAGAATGTTCTTAATGTTTTTATGTGATTCACAGACAAATTTGTTTTGGTATAAGACATTTATGAAAGTAGGATATCTTACCGATATTGGAATTGGACGATTCTTATTAGGCTTTTTGTCTCAAACCAGCAAAACTCTGCATGGAGACTCATAAAGATAACACAAATAACATTCTGAAAAAGAGTGTGAAACGTGTACATATTCCCGAACTAAGCAGAACGCTACGTAAGACAAATAGTTTGCTTGTGTTATGACTACTCTTGGCAGGCAGCGCACATTCCTTGTATCTAGGTGGCGTTGGTTTTGTGCTATTATAAGTACTTTAAGCAGAAAGATTTTGGCGATGCTGATTTAATATGTAACGACACAGTAACGCCATTAAATTAAATATAATATTCTTCCTATGGCACTGATATCTTGCTACTTTGTTTCTCTCTGTTATAATGTTATTTGAGATACAATTAAACGTTTTACGTGGAAATGACGCATACCACTTTCCTGTTTATTACCCGTTATTGCAAGCATGGTTTCGTACGGCTCCGAGCGTTCGAGGTCAACGTTGCTCCTTGTCAGTACAAAGAAATACGTTCTAGTTTTACCTTAATGCTGATAGTTATACAAGAAATTGTTCAAGCAGTACAATAGCAGTTTCACAATTGATAGTGACCTACGTGCATAATCCCATTTATTCCGTTAATAACGATAGCAAAGAATTATTTGTTGTACACGGTAATCACAAGTCACGTGACAGCGTTATTCAATTATACTGGCACTCATAGTATCTAATACATAAAGTATTAGTGCGGTTCATTGGCAGAGACGTTATTAGTACTCCGGTGATTCATGTGGAAACGTTTTCGAGGTGAGTGTAACTACTATACGAGAAGTAACAAATGTGAAATGGTAATAACAGTTAGAGGCATGGGAGATCTGATTTCGGAAATCAATAACGAATTCAGAGTTTCGACATCCACTGTGCCAACAGTGAATGGAGTGTACGTAATTTCAAGTGTTAGCTCCCAGCACGGATAACACAACGATAGCCACAGCGTTTGTGCTGAGTTGTCAGAGCTAACATACTAACGAGACTGCGTGACATAGCTTCAGAATTCGGTGTGGGATGTACGACTAGCGCATCCGTTTAGATACAGCGGCGCCATTTGGGTTTAATCATCTGTGAGAGTAGACGACCCATATGAGAGATTCATTTTCATGAATAAGTCGTCTCCAATCTAACGCCCTCAAATCAATGCAGAACAATGCATGATCAATTTTATCATGAAAGTATAAAAATTAACTATAGAAACTCAATATACACTTACTACTTGTTAGTGAGTCAAATAAGTGGGTTAGTTATCAGATGAGAGATCTAAAGATTCCATCATTTCTCGGATGCTGCATTCTGCAATTTTCCGAAGCCGTTTGTAACAAGTAAAGTACTCTTTGAAAAGTACTAAGTCAAGGTTCCAAAAAATAAATAAATACCTGGGCAACGCCGTGTTTTCAGCTAGTATAATATAATATGATATAATATAATACTTCTTTTAATAACTTGTAACTCACTAAATTTATACAACGAAAAAGAAGTTATGCTGTTACCGACGCGTAATTATTCTTGTGCAGGACTGTAAATTTAGGAAAAAATTCGCCTGTATTTTCGTAGAATTGGGTCAAAGTTCTCCTGGTGAAAAGGGTCACTGCACTTATAAGAATTCATTGCAATTATTGTATTGTTTCGCTTCGTATTATTATGTTTTCGTTTTCTTATTTCGTATGGAAAAATTTTAAAGAAAAAATTTTAATTTGTTGACCGAGTATGACATTAAAATGCAATTAAAGTTTGCACATAAGACTGCAAAGTGTAAAATTTATACAGGAAACGTAAAAGGATCAAACAATATTTAATACGTAGCAACTAAAATAACTCTTTAAAAATCCTGTTTTATGTGCCTGCGGCTTCCCGTTGGAATCAGACGCCTACGACTTCGCAAAATCCAACAAACAAAACTACATTTTCTGACGCCAAAAAATCACTGGGAAAGAATGTCTAAAAGGGTTTATGGAACGAAACCGAAATTTGTGTTTCGGAAAAGCGGAATGGCTTTCCTTAGCCTAAAACAGTGGCTTGAATGAAAAAGATGTGGATCACATCTTTTCCTCAATGAGGTAATCTGCGAAGCTTTTACTGAACCTCAGATAATTTATTATGTTGATGAATCGGGTTGTCAGATGAAGAGCAAGCCGACAAGAAAAGTTTTTGCTGAAGAAGGGAGCAAAGCTCTTTATATACTGACTTCCGTAGAAAGAGGAGAGCTTGTCACCATAATTGTGCTAATACTAAAGGGAGCTTTATTTATTACATGACCACATTTAAAGTTAAAAGATTTGGAGGTGATTTTTTCCATAGTTTTCCAAATTGCTACCTGATAACAATGATAGATTCCGCATGGGTTAATGAAGAAGCGTTCCCAAAATGGCTTAAACATTTTCAGTCATACTTGGTTTCTGGGCACTGCATTTTATTTGTGTATGGTCATGCATCTCACAAACTTTAGAAGCGCTACTGGTTTCTGAAGAAAATAACATAAGTATGATATGGCTACCAAGCTGAACGAATCAGCTCCTGCAGCTATCAGACACTTCATTTTTAAGCCACTAAAATCATATTATGTGATTTAATGTATGAGGTTTATTCGTTACACAAGAGGGTCATTTAAACTCAACCAGTTCACATTTGGAAACATTTTCAAGGCTGCATGGACGGGAGCGATAACACCGACGATTGAAGAAAGCGGATTTCGTTCAGCTGGCGTTTTTCCATTGAATGAACATGCGGTGGCTGAACACCTTACTGTCTAGCAATGCGTCCAGCCAAGGAAACACACTTAAGGGAACTGAAATTTATTCTGAGTCTCGTTCTAGTAGTCCAGTTCATGGCATGCCGAATATTCCGACTCCAAAGTACGAGTACAGCAAAATATTATGCCAGGAAGAAGAAAACACTTCATCTTACAGCCCCATACAATATAAATTCAACAAAAAAGATATTGGAAAAGGAAAGTGTCATCCCATTCCAACAGTTTGGAGAAACGCCAGGTTAAGAACAGACAACACCTACAGCATGAATCATCAGTGTCCAGTCCATCTTTATCTTCCTTTAGAAACAGATGAAGATATCATATGTCTTGTGAACTCTGTGAGATTAAATCCAACAATTCAGTAACGGCGAATTTGGAGACTGGATTCAATATCAAGTCAATGGAAGGAAATGGTACCCTGAGAACTGTTCCGGTGCAGCGGGGAAGAAGAGATTTATTTGTAGAAATGGTTTTGCTATATTTAAGTTACGCATACGTTTTTGTACTGATCCTATTGTAATATTGCGTTTTCTTTCTTCTGATCAGGTGTTGGAGTAGTAGTTACTGTTCGTAGCCGCTATTAAAGTTCACAAACGGTACAATAATACGAGAAAATAATTTAGTGGATCTGACACATTTAGGTTGCTTTATAATTAGGAGACTCAAAAAAGGAAGCGGAACCTGACTTTAAAGTTTAGCGACAGTAGTAATTTGGAATTAAAGCAACACCTGAGCACAAAGAAACTAGCAGATTCCGCGATGACCTTTCTTACCATGATGATTATTTTAAGTTGACTGGATGTAGCAGATGAAGCTGTACAAACTCTTGTTGCATTGTGTAAAATGATGCTTCGTTGGCTTGGAGCAGATTGTACTAACTGAATGACCGTTTAAAAAAATGTTAAGTTAACTTTCGTGACAAAAGGCTCTATAAATCGATCGGATTTCGTTTAATTCCGAAGATTTCTTTGCAGGCATTACTAGAAAGTCAGATACATGAAAATTACAAATAATGAGATCTCGAAGAAAATCTAGTAAATTATAGATACAAGTCCAACAATGGCTCCAAGCATCATATTACATAATTAAGATTACTGCTGGAAAAATAGAATTACTTCACGAATTATTAAAGGTGGGTAATTTGAAATAAGTAAAAGATTTATACGTAACTAAATATATTTTCATCATGATTCATAAGAAAAAAGATCTCACACACACTAACAATTTATAATGGAGAAGTCCCTGACGTGCGGCTGTTCTCAGTGAGGTAGAAAACATGAAAGACCAAGTTCACAACCGCGTTCTGGGCAGCTCGTAAAAGACGGATGAAAATCAGAAATACATGAAGAACGTAATTAGCTGCCAGAGAAAGCTGTGGTCAGCGATAAGCATCGTAAACAAATTATTTATCGAATGAAAATTTTTAATGTAACACTACACTATCCGCAAATTGAAGATTCGGTGACCCAATTTACCATACTTGAATAAGGCGATTATGGTCACGCAGGTCCGTTGTACGATATATTTTGGGATACTATGAACCTTATTCACGAAGTGTTATATACTTCAGTTTGTAGACAAAAGAAAATGGTCCTTAAGATTATGCAAGGAAAATCTATTCACGTCGAAATTTGTCTTTTATTTACGTTTTAACAAATATGATCCGCTTTAGCTGACCTTACCGTATAGGCAATCAAAATTTCGCCATCAATCTTGAAATGTCGCCCGCAGTTAGGGTAAATAAGAATTTAATCCAAAATGAATGGAATGAATGCTATAGTGCTGCCACTGAACTCAAACTGTAACTCGATGTCAGTGTAGAGAAAGCAACAGTGTTAATGAAATTATACAAAAATTCCCTCCTGCAAAATGAAAAAATGAATACCATGAATTCGTCAATCCAGCAGAGGAAAATGTTACTGATACATTCATGAGGACATGACAACACAGATCACACAGGCAAAGTCATATGCACGTGAGTACAGTCACCAGAGCGTTCCTAAAGTCGACGTTAGTACCGTGTATACCCTATTTTTGTAGCACGGCAAGCTGTAATTCTTCCAAGGAGACGACTCTCGATGTGCCGAATGTGGTCTTCTGGAATGGCCTGCCATGAAATTTCCACCTAGTGCCGCTGTTGGAGCACATTTTGTGCCGTTCATGCAGACCGCCCAACACGACGTTTCATTCGGTCCAAAACGTGCTTAAATAGGGACAGATCTGGGGATAATAATGGGCAGGGTAGTTGAAGTACACGTTTAGGAACACGTTGGGTGGTACGTGCATTGTCATATTGGAAACACACATCGCCTTGTTGGTGCAGGAACGGTGGCAAGAAAGGTTGAATGACGGTTTCAATGTACCGTGCAGTGTTCAATTTTCCCTCTAAGATTGCCAGAGGAGAACGTCTAGAGTCGTATGCGGCTCCCCACACCATGATGACAGATGTCAGCTCCTTTTGCCTCTTTCGCGCACACTCCAGATTTTCGTGCTCCCTTCCAAGACACCACACAAGTGTACGACCATCATTGGCACCGAGGCGGCAGCGACTCTCATCACTGAGGGGACAAGTGTCCATTCGTCCCTTCATAAGAGCTTACCGTGACCCGACTGGAGGCGGGCTGACCGATGTTGGGGCGTGAGCAGAGGACATCCTAACGGCACGCATCATTGTGTGTGGAGCCAAATACTGCACTAGCCGTTCTCCTCTTTACTATCAGAAAGGACACAGTTCCTTGTCATTGACGGGGAAGCGTTATAGGTCCCCTACTCTTCCTCGTTTTTATAAACGATTTTGGAGACAATCTGAATAGCTCCCTTAGACTGTTCGCGGATGATCTTGTCGTTCATCGCTTAGTGAAGTCAACAGAGGATCAAAAGCAACTGCAAAGCGATTTAGATAAAATTTCTACATGGTGCAAAAATTGGCAATTAACACTAAATAAAGAAAAGTGTGAAGTGATACACACGACCACTAAAATAAATCCGCTGAACTTCAATTACGCGAGAAATCAGTCCAACCTTAAGGTCTTAAATTCTACCAAATACCCAGGAGTTACAATTACGAATAATTTACACTGGAGCGAACACACAGAAAATATTGTCGGGAAGGTGAGCCAAAGATTACGTTTCATTGGCAGAACGCTTCGAAGATGCACCAGCTCCACCAAAGAGACTACCTACATCACACTTGTGCGTTCTCTCCTGGAATACTGTTGCCCATTGTGGAACCGTCACTAGGTGGGACTGACGTAAGATATTGAGAAGGTTCACACAAGGGCAGCTCGTTTTGTTAATTGCGGCGTGATCCGTTTGCGAAGTTTCAATCACCGACTTTTACTTCTGAATGTGAAAATATTTTGCTAGCTCCCACCTACTTAGGGAGACATGACCATCCCAATAAAATAAGATAAACCAGATCGAAAACGGAACGATTTAGATGTTCTTTCTTCCCGCGCTCTGTTAGAGAATGGAACGGTAGAGAAAAGTTACGAAAGTCGTTGATGAACCCTCTGCCAGGCACTTAAATGAGATTTGCAGGGTATTTATGTAGATGTAGATGAATCGTCTAGAGAACATTGAACAGCGCACGGTACACTGCAACAATCATTCAACCAATCTTGCAACCACTGATGCACTGTGCTTTTTCAATAGGATACTGCACATCCACATGTATCCCGTACCATCCAACGTGCTCTTCAAGGTGTACTTCAACTACCCTGGCCGTGTTGGAGACCGAATGAAACGTCATGTTGGGCGGTCTGCATTAGCGGTACTAAATGTGGTCCAACTGAGGCACAAGTTGGAATATGGGTGGCAGGCCATTCCCCAAGACCATATGCGGCAACTCTACGATCGCCTCCACGGAATAATTGCAGTTGGCATGCCTGCAAAAGGAGGGTACCCTCGGTACTAACGCCGACATTACGCATCCTCTCGTGACTGCACTCTGAAGCGTATGGCTCTACCTGTGTAATCCTCAAAAAATTTGTCAATTCAATTTCCCTTTGCTGGGTCGACGGAGTGAAAGTGTACTTTTTTTCATTTTCCAGGACTGTAGTTCGTAGAATTTAATTTCGGATGATTATAATTGTTGCTTTACATACAATTTCATTACATGGCATTTAGATGCTTCAATATTCTTTATCTGAAGATTTCCGTGAACAGCCTTTAAGGAAACTTGCCAGAAATTTGTTGGCTCCTTATGAAAGCTCCTCTCGGTCTGATTAAAACTCCGGCGGGAGAGAGGAGGACCGCCACGTTTATTAAAAACTGCTGTATAATTCAACAGTATTGACATAACTCTGTCTAGAGCAGCATTTACAAGCGTGTGCAACAGAAGTAGAGTTCCATAACAGACTAACTACACTACTGACCATTAAAATTGCTACACCAAGAAGAAATGCATATGATAAACGGGTATTCATTAGACAAATACACTAGAACTGTCATAGGATTATATTTTCACACAGTTTGGGTGCATAGATCCTGAGAAATCAGTACACAGAACAACCACCTCTGGGCGTTGAGTCAAACAGAGCTTGGATGTCGTGTACAGGTACAGACGCCCATGCTGCATCAACACGATACCACAGTTCATCAAGAGTCGTGACTGGCGTATTGTGACGAGCCAGTTGCTCGGCCACCATTGACCAGACGTTTTCAGTTGGTGAGAGATCTGGAGAATGTACTGGCTAGGACAGCAGTCAAACATTTTCCGTATCCATAAAGGCCCGTACAGGACCTGCAACATGCGGTCGTGCATTATGCTACTGAAATGCAGGGTTTCGCAGCAGTCGAATGAAGGGTAGAGCCACAGGTTGTAAAATATCTGAAATGTAACAGCCACTGTTCAAAGTGCCGTCGATGCGAACAAGAGGTGACCGACACGTGTAAAAAATGGTACCCCATACGATCACACCGGATGATACGCCACTATGGCGATGACGAATACAAGCTTCCAATGTGCGTTCACCGCGATGACGCCACACAAGAATGCGACCATTATGATGCTGTAAACGGAACCTGGATTCATCCGAAAAAATTCCGTTTTGCCATTCGTGCACCCAGGTTCATCGTTGCGTACACCATCGCTGGCGCTCCTGCCTGTGATGCAGCGTCAAGGGTAACCGCAGCCATGGTCTCCGAGCTGATAGTCCATGCTGCTGAAAACGTCGTCCAACTGTTCGGACAGATGGTTGTTGTCTTGCAAACGTCCCCATCTGTTGACTCAGAGATCGTGACGTGGCTGCACGATCCGTTACAGCCGTGCGGATAAGATGCCCGTCAAATCGACTGCTACTGATACGATGCCGTTGGGATCCACCACGGCGCTCCGTATTGTCCTCTTGAACCCACCGATTCCATATTCTGCTAACAGTCATTGGATCGCGACCAACGCGAGCAGTAATGTCGCGATACGATAAACCACAATCGCGATAGACTACAATCCGACATTTATCAAAGTCGCAAACGTGATGGTACATATTTATCCTCCTTACACGAAGCATCACAATAACGTTTCACCAGGCAACTCCGGTCAACTGCTTTTTGTGTATGACAAATCGGTTGGTCCTCATCTTATCAGGTTGAAAGGTGTCACCACCGGCGCCAACCTTGTGTGAATGGTCTGAAAAGCTAATCATTTGCATATCACGTCTGTAGCACATCATCTTCGTGGTGTAGCAATTTTAATGGCCAGGTGTGTATTTACCAAGTATCTGCATTATAATCTATTCCTAAATCATCTAAAAGCAGTACTTTGCTCTTTAACAGAATGACTTTGTTAAGCAGTCTTTCATTAAACATTTATTGCGTCAGTAACATTCTTACAGTCTAACGCATACAGTAAACATCCCAACTAGTATAATTAAATCATCTAGGACAGCCACTGATAAAAATTTTATAGACAAATCAAAGGAACAAAATCATATCATAAAACCAATAACCAAAGGCCTATCGGATCATGACATGTTCTTCATCTTTTTTTAGGTGAAGATTATAAGCTGCTAAATGTAAATACAGGAGAAGAGTCACTCCACCATAATGTGAGTATTTTTGAGAACTACTCAAAGATACGAACTGGAAAGATGTAGGTAGTGCTCATGACATGAATGAAAAATATAACATTCGTTAATTACGTCAGTATTATGTTTGCGACTTTAAGTTTTATCTCGCAGCGCATTTATCACAGTTAAGATTAAAGGGCATTTATCACAATTAAGATTAAAGCTAGTGTGACTATATCCTGTGAGAACCTAAGTTTGTGGCTATTTCCGGTTCTGATTCAGAAGTTCACAATTGAGTAACCTCAGCCCCATACCTGTCATATACAACCACTCGGTCAGTGAAAATTCCGTACTTGGTTGGTTGGTTAGATTTTGAAAGGGACTAAACGACAAAGGTTATCAGTCCCAAAATTCCGTACTCAAAGATTGGAAAGTTGTACAGCTTTTAACGACAGTCACCCTTTTTGGGATTGACTCAAACTGATCCCAAATTTTCTTCTAAATCACGGAAAGTTTTATTAGCTCACAGCCTGTATAACACAGTCATTCCACTGTAGGTAAAGATGATAAAAAAAGAACTTATATGCTGACTGAAGTCCACTGCGTTGTGAGCTGTCTTAGGCATTCACTAAAAGATTTGATGTTTCAGGATAGTTTCGTAAATCATAAACATGAAGTTTGTTGATATGGAAACGATTTTATTTCCATTTAAATGAATATTAAACCAGACACATAGTTGCACAATGTCCAAAATAAAACAAATACAGCAGCATGACAACAGAGCTGCTTACAGGTTTGTGACTACGAACAGAGTGACAAAACATGGCTTTCTCAAACCTCTTTCCACGTAACCGCGTAATAAGATTGATGACAAAGTTCTTCGGTTACCAAATAAACAATTCTTGAAATATTCCAAATTACACCCAAATTACACAAATTAAAATATTACATTTAGGCTTTAACTATTTATCTCAATGTATGCACGTGTTTTATGAAATTTGTATTTAATAGAATACGCAAAATAAAAGTCCTGTTTTAATTCATTTTTAAAATAACTCAATTTATTTACATTATTTGTATTTTTGAAGTGCATACTTATCTGTTTTGGCAATATTATGAAGGTGTACTATTATCGAGGCACGTAATTTTAATGTATTTCAATTAGTGATCTAATTTTTTATAAATACGGATTTGTATAAAGTCGTCGAAGTGTTGTCTATTTCGAAGCTAGTTCCTTAGTACCAAACTGATTATTAATTTTAGTACGTGAAAAATGAGCAGTATTTAATTTAGGATCCAGTGTTATATAAAACATAGTCTGCTCCAATTTATTTAAACAAAAGGTACATATGTAGTCATGTGGTGCAATAGTTATGACATGTAATATTGTTGTTTTTATACAAATTATTACCTTTATAGGCTCGCCGTATCCCATAACTAAGTGTAATTTTTATTTAGTGTTTGCAGCTATTATTTACGAAAGTATAAAAATTGAAAATTACGTAGAACAGGCAAAATTATGGTTAAATCAACATAATATTTCTTAAATGCGGTTTTACTAATAGTGTTAATAGTATTTGAAACTGAACGCGAAAATCTGATATTTTACATGTCCAGTAGCGAAGTCTTACTTAGGTGTCCGATATTTCGTTTTTGTGATGTTGGTAACGGATTTTGTAGAGAGTGCGCAACATAGCAGAAACGTTACAAGCTCACTCCATTATTCAAGAAAGGCAATAGGAGTGATCCGCAGAATTGCAGTCCTGTATCATTAACATCGGTTTTCAGCAGCATGTTACAGCATATACTTTCCTCAAATATTATGAACTACCTAGAAGAGAACGACCTATTTACCGATGTTAACACGGATTCATAAAGTATCGTTCTTGTGAAACACAGCTAGCTCTTTACTCACATGGTGTGATGAGTGCTATTGACAAGTGATGTCAAATAGATTCCATGTTTCTAGATATTCTGAAGGCTTTTGAAAATGTACCTCACAATCGTCTTCTAATCAAATTGGGACTGATGACCACGTAGTTTGGTCCGATAGATTTACAAACATACAAACTAATCAAATTGCGTGCTAATGCAGTATCAGCACATTTGTACGATTCGATTCGTGAGTTCCAGTCCGAAAGAACTCAGCACGTAGTATCTGGCGGTACGTCATCGAGTAGAACAGAGATGATATCTGGCGTTCCCCAGGGAAGTAGTATAAGGGCCCATACTGTTCCCTATTTTTATAAACGATTTAGGAGACATTCTAAGTAGCTTTATTCGTTTGCTGATGATCCTGTCATGTGTCGTTTAGTAAAGTCACCAGAAGGTCTAAAGGAACTGCAAAATGATTTAGATAAGGTATCAGCATGGTGCAAAAATTGGCAATTGACCAATAATAATGAGAAGTATGAGATCATCCATATGACCACTAAAAGAAATCCGCTGAATTTCAGTTACACGATAAATAAGTCAAACCTAGAGGCTATCAGATCAACTAAATACATAGGAGTAACAATTAAGAACAACTTAAATTGGAAATAACGCAGAAAATATTATAGGGAAACGAACCAAAGACTATTTTACATTGACAGAACAGTTAGAAGATGCAACAGTTCTACTATTCAAACTGCCTACAATACACTTGTGTGTCCTATTTTTGAATATTTCTGCGCATTGTTGGGTCCACACGAGGTGGACTGATGGACGATTTTGTATAGGAAATTCAGAGAAGGGCAGCTCATTTTGTACTATCACGATATAGGGGAGAGAGTGTGACGGAAATGATGTGCAAGATGTACAAGAAAGGCATTATTTGTTGCGACGCAATCTATTTGCGAAATTTCTTTCACCCACCACCTCTCTCTTCATAATGCGAACATAATTTGTTACCACCTACCTACACAGGGAGACATGATCACCATAATAAAATAAGGGAATTCAGATCGAAAACAGAAAGATTTAGGTGTCCATTTTTCCCGCGAACTAGTAGAGAATGGAACTGTAGAGAAATATAATGAAAGTGGTTCGATGAGCGCTCTGCCATGCACTTCAGTGTAACTTGCAGAATATCGATGTAGATGTAGATCTTCATCAGTTCTTGCTTGTATGCTGCAGGCGTCACTGTTCAGTCATCAAATATTAAATTAGAATCTAAAGAGAAATCCTTTCTGCGGCAAATAGTTTCAGCAGCAGGGGTATGTATTGACCAGGTGACTACAACAGACATGTGTGAGTTTCCTCCTCTTAAAGCTAAAAAACGCATTGCTGATTTCATCGGCCTCGCAGGTTTTTTTTTTTTTTTTTTTTTTTTTTAATTCGTGTCCAATACCACACATTCGCTTGCTCCCTTAAATTTACTCCGTAAAAAGAACCAGGATATTTATTACCTTCCGATGCAATTAAGGCTACTCTGGCAAACCCGCGTGTGCATGCAGTCTCTTATTTTCAGAAGACTTTTATTATACAAATCGATGCTTCCAGCTTCGGTGTAGTCGTTGTGCTCCTTTAGGAAGAATCAGGGAGGCGTCCCATAGTCTATGTATCAAGAGTGCTTTCGGATACATGAGTGGGAAGCACTAGTAGTAATGTTTGCTCTAGAAAGGTGTCGTTCATATCTTGAGCATCGGAATTTCCAACTTGAGATCGGTAATCAGGCCTTGAGCTGGGTTTTGGCCGCCCAAGATAGCAATCAACATATCCGTTTTCCGGTTTACCGTGCAACACATTAGGAGGATTGACATTTCAGTTGCCGATGCGTTGAGTAGTATGTTGGACGAGGATAATTGGAGTCAGTAAGTGGTTTCAGAGGTCCCACACTGCCATTGGATTATGAGTGTTCTCTCTGACATTCCTGAACTTTTTACCACCTAAAGGGAAAGAAAAAGTCAGGATCCCCACCTCGAAGTGATCAAACAGTAGCACGACCAGAGTATGGAGGTACCGGAGTATTGTCTTAGTAAAAAAAAAATCGTTTGTTATAGCATGAAGAGAGACAAGAGTTACAAAATCTGCTTTAACTGTTGAATTAGTTACAACTGACTTTCATTATTTCCATAGTTCTGTAATCGAATGCCATTTAAGAAGAGGCAGGCACCACGTTCTACAAGGACGTGCCGAGACTATTGGGGGAGTGTAAAATCTAATTCCCATACTCATAGGGGAGTGTTGAATTCCGCTAGAGAAAGTACACCCATGGATAAGCTTTTCATTGAGTGCGTTGGGCCTTTTCACACGACCAGGAAACGTAAACGTTACATACTGGTTGTCGTTGATGTCATTACGTGTTTCGTATGCCTTCCTCCAATTAGGGGAATTACAGCTGGGATTACCATTCGCCATTTACACCATGTTTTCTATATTTTAGGCCCTCAGAGTGTGCTGCTTAGTAGCAATTGTTGTTGTTGTTGGATTTTGGAAGGGACTAAACTAGTAAAATTCCCTGGCGTTTGTTTACTACAATTTAAGAAGTTCTGTTTCGAGAATGCTATAGGTAAATACACCACCATTTGCAATTACCCACAACATTCCTTTGCGGAGATTGTTTATAGGAACTTCAAGTCTGTCCTGATTCCGTTTCATCTGGATTCTCATCAGGACTCTCAGTGAAACTGGGAATTAATATGAAAGTAATTTTTTTCTGACAAGGAGACAACCTGAGTATCGGATTTTATAATTTCTTTATATTTATGGTACATGAAGTCCAGAACTGACATAAAATCGGCCAAATCCATTCGACCCAACTCTCAAAAATTCTCGAGGAAATCGATTTTGAAGTTGTGCAGGTACATGTAAGTAGCAATAATAAGAACAGCTGCAAAATCTGTCGAGATAGCTCTGGTGGTAGAGTTCTGGACACACATGCATACAGTCGAACGTTCGAATCCCGTGATGGCAAATATTTTTGTTTCCTAACCAGTTATGTAAAACATTTTTGAATCTACTTCCTTGTGTTGTGTCAGTTTTTGTATCTATGTGTATGTGGACGAACTGAATACCTTGTCACCTAAAACAATGGTTGATTGGGTTATCTGCTTCGAAAGTCATTAGTAGCTATGGATATGACTTTCCAAAAATAGCGTCGTAGTTCTTCACGAACTGAGTAACGAAACTATCGACTTCAACTAAAAGTGAAGCCAATACAGTAAAAAATTTAACTTACTTTTTTTTTATTGAAACCATCATTATTAAGAACCTTTTATAAAATATAGAAAATGTGTAATAAAAATATGTTCACTTTTGAAAAATTACCATTAGATATTAAAATTGTGTAAGTATTCAAACACAACGAAAAACAAATTTTCACTAAAGGCTTTTAACCACCGACACTAATCTTATAAGGCCACAACGCTACCGACACTTGCTGCAACTGATTTAATTATAGGTACTAACATGTACTTCAAATTCGATTTTCTCTAGGTATTTTGAGAGGTGTATCGAATGTCTTTGGCTGATCGTTATTTGTGTTCTGAACTTTATGTACCATAAATACGAAAAAATTCTAAAATCCGATACCAATGTTATCTCCTTGTGAGAATGCAATCTCTTATAATGAATGGGGCATCTGTTAAGTGTGGCTGACCTGTATGTTTGTTGCACAACTATTGTCTTTGAAGGGAGATTTTCTTTTTATGGATACAAGCAATAAGTTTTTAAATCTTGGTTCTTGGTTCAATGTTCCAATGTAGGTAATAACTATTCCAAGAGTATTAAGTGCATTGTGATTCATAATTTCATACTTGTTAAGGGAGAAGGCCTACCGCTTTCCACGAGTAGGCACAGTGGCTGTTTACTGCACTTAGGTACGTGTTGTGCCAGTGTTACAGGTGTGACGTCATCTGCTGTTTGACGAGTGTCCGTTAATACTGCTCTTCGTTGTTGAAATACATGTCGTGTTTGGCTTGGTAGGCCCTCGCGGTGACGAGGCTCAGAGACTATGTCTGCTCTTCCTGGAAAATCCTCCTAGCTACCTTTAATGTCAAAGTTTACTGTAATTTGCCCTTCCTCTGTGTGTGTATGTGATCAATCAGTGCTTACCAATCAGTTTAGTTTGTTATACCTGTGGCGTGGGGGATTGTGAACGGCGTTAGTTGTTCTGGGAACTGTTAGTACTGAATAACGGGCAGATGTAAAGTGAAGCGTCGGGTTGTTCGCGTCATAAATTCGCCCTGTTACACCACTATGCTCAGAGCACCCGGCAGTTGGAATTGTAAATGTTTTGGTACGATGGAATTGTAAATGTTTTGGTACGAACCTAGTGTTTTAACGTAAGAAGGCGATTAGCTCAAGGATAATTATTCGATTTACTTGATATTCTTATTTGGTTACACATTGTACCTTGCGTGTTCTTTTCTGTCAACCACTACTGTGTATCACTGGCGAAGAAATCTGAGTTCTTAATGGGGCTACATGCTGATGTACAGACATTTCGATATTGTTTCTTTTACGTACTCCTTAAATGAAATTTTGCAGATCCTGTTATTTTATTTATTAAACTGAAGGGTATTTAAATTGTTGCTCAGTCAGTGAGTTGAGTGAACATTTTTGTGATTAAAGGAAGAGTTCTAATCATTTATCGCATGATTTTCTTTTTAATTTTTTATTCTCATTTCTATTTTGGGTGTTTCATGTCTTCTTTCAGTGAGTTTTGGCAGATGAAAGGCAATTGGATCCCATCTTCTACAATAATTGAACTGATGGATATATAAATTATTGCTTTCTAAAATTTGCGTAAGTAGGTTAGTTCTATTTCTTTTCCTACTTTTAAATGTAATTTCAGTGATTGTGTAAAATCGTAAATTTGTGGTCTTGAGTGTTCCTTAAATGAAATTTGGTGACTGAAGAGCACATTACACATGTTTTATATTATTCACATGACTGAAAGGTATGCCAGAATTGATGTTGAATGAACTGTACATCAATAACAGGTAACTAGCATTGTTTGCCTACATTATCGTCTAAATTAAATTTTAGTATAGAGTATTTGAATGTTTATTTAAATGAAATTTTGTAATGAAAATTTGAGTCAGCTTAAGATTAATACTTGTTAACTGACTGCCATTCATTGGGATTGTGTACGCCTTAAAGATTGGTCTGACAAGGACAGGGTATCACATGTGGATCACCGATTTCTAACAAATATTGAATGAACATTCTAAATTGAATATAAAACACGGGTTTCAGCTTACTGCTAGACAGAAGTTTTTGAAAAAATAATGGTCAAATTTGATGATGGAAAATCGCGTTTTTAATGCTATACACTGGAATATCTGAAGAAGAGCATTTTTTTACAAATAAATGCGAGGTCAGAAGTTAATGACGTTGGATTAGTTAACGTTTTTGTATTTTCATGCTGTAGCTTGGGCACTCTTAAACATGAGCGACTTTACGATCGCCGTCGCCGGTCGAGTGGTCCAGGGCTTGGAATGTCGAACCGTGGATCCAGGTTCGAACCTCCATTATGGTAATTTGTTAATAGAGTTTTTCGATGTATTTGATAATCTCTATCTACATAAAAGCGGAAGAACACTCATTCACTCACTCACTGACTAAACACGAAATCTCAAAAACAACTTAACCTATGAAGCTAAAATTTGGCAGGAATGTAGTTTACAAGTAGAAGACGTCAGCTAGGAAAATATGTTACTATAGGGCCTAAACATCAGGAGATATGACGTCATAAACAATGAAATCTTCCCCGTCTTGCGGCACGTGATAGTGCGACTTTATCAGTCCATTATTTAAGAAGGAGAGCACTTAGCGACTTGCAATAAACTTTTAACCCAATTTCAAAATTTTAGGGAACATTCTCTTGCTGACAACGGCAGCAAACCGATGAAAGGAAAAAAGTTTGTCGCTTACTACTTTTCGGCGTTCATGCAGTTAAAATTACGGCATTTGGCATGACGTTACAATGTATTACTCGTACACTATTAATTGTACTCGCGATAAATGTTACAGACAGTATACACACATACCACGGAAGGTATGTTCGAAATTTGATCATAGTACGACGCACAGTTCATGAGATATGGAGTCATAAACAATTAGGTTCCTGAAAAACCGCCTTGCCACGCATAAAGTTTTGATTTATTACGTCTTTCCTACTAACTCTATTTGCGACGAATTTTGCAGACATTTTACATATACACCACTGGATGTACTCTCGAAATACTTTTGTATCATGACATATAGTTCAGGTACTGTGACGTCAAGAAAAATGCATGAAAATTCGCCATAATAAGCATAACGTTGTAATTTACTGCTTCACTACCAACTCCATTTACAACACATTTCGCAGGCAGTTTCCTAATATTCCATTCTGCAAACCTGGTAAATAATTCGGGAGATATTATGTCAAATTCGACATCCGTAAACAGGCACTGCATTATGTTTGACATTTTGTTAAGTCTTTATCTGCCCGCAGCACATTCCGGGCGACCTCATCCTTTGTGAGCCTCTACAACTCATTCATGTTCACGGGTTAATGAATTATGCTGTGTAAAATAAAAAATAAATAAACAAATTCGAAGTATTAGTTTTATCCTGGAGAAACGTAGGAATTTTTTAGAGGTACAAGTAGTCAACACAAAAAATTACGTTTCACGAAACGGTATGATGTGCCTTTTCAACTCACAACCGATTTGTAACGATTATTTCTTTCCTGGTTTCAATGATTTACTGACACACGAATGTTTTGCAAACATAGCAAGTTAATTTGCATCTGATTTGCGCCGAACGATCTCATTGGTTGATAATAACATCATTCTGAATGCTTGATGGAACTGCCATGATTTAACTTTTATATGAACTTTATCTTTGATCGACGAAATAAGCACACTCGCTCTGAACATAGAATAGAATTATTTCTGGAGTGAGCATTGCGTTCTGCGTATGTTGTCAACATTAAGCAGAGATTGTCACGTGAACTCGGTATAAACCCGATTACACACTTTTAGTTGGCCCCTGAGCGGAGGATGCTGGGAGTGGAAGCTTACGACCGACATTGGCTGCAGAAACTTTCCGAGAGCAGCTACGTCTTTAATGAACGAATATCGAAAGGATTAACGCGTCACGGAAGGGCCAGGTACAGCCTCTTCGCTCATTTTTGTAAATAGTGTCAACAGTCAGTATGCACAACACAGCATACAGATCAACATTATATTCAGAACTTACTGTTTTCCTCATACGTAGCTATAGTTGGCAGCTAGCGTAAAGATTCCGATGGCACACAAAGTTTATTTATTTAATAGTGTCTGAGCTACATATGTAGTTAATTAATAAGCTACATATACTAGGTAGTGGGTGGATCGCGAAACTAATGAGGAGGTACTGAACAGAATTGGGGAGAAAAGAAATTTCTGGCATACCTTGACTAAAAGAAGGGATAGATTGGTAGGACACATTCTTAGACATCAAGGAAATGTGAATTTAGCATTAGAGGGAAGTCTGTGGGGTAAAAATCGCAGAGGAAGATGGATACAGTAAGCAGTTTCAGACAGATGTAGGTTGCCGTTCTTATGTGGAGATGAAGAGGCTTGCTCAGGATAGCTGCATCAAACCAGTCTCCGGACTGAAGACCACAACAACAACACTAGATTACAAAATAAAAACTAAGTACTATATATATATATATATATATATATATATATATATATATATAAAGTTAGTCATGATTTTCACACATAATACGTTATTATTGTCCATAGCAGGCTCATATCTCTCTCCAGTGTTCGGCACACTTCACTGCAACGTCGTTGGAAAGTGCATGGCCGGCCGCGGTGGCCGAGGAGACTGAGGCGCTCCAGTCACGGTCTGCACGGCCACTACGGTCGGGGGTTCGAATCCCCCCTCGGGCATGGATATTTGTGCCGTCCTTAGGATAAGCTAGTTGATAAATAGTTTGTAAGTTTAGGGACTGATGACCCCGTAGTTAAGTCCCATAAGCTATACAAACATTTGAAAGTGCATGGCGCCGGCAAGGATGGGCAGCTCAGCAGATGCGTCATTAGGTACACAAAATCATTCGGCATTACAGAAATGCCAAGATAAAGTGTGCTAAAAGTAGATTAATCCCAAGATCATGTGACGATTCCACGTTGACAAAAAAAAAAAAAAAAAAAAAAAAAAAAAAAAAAAAAAAAAAAAAAAAAAAATCTGCTCTTCGCATTTGAATGCTCACTCCAGAGTTGTTTCTACTCCCTGAACAGTGATCTCTATATAACCTGGATCACAGACATGTATTAATAGACTGGCAATGCCATATACAGTATCATTGGTGTCAGTGAAGTTTCGCCGCCATATTTCTATACTATAACGTGAAAGGAGTCGTTTGCGTTATTAAGGAAAACATTTGAAAAATACCGATGAACTGACGTAATTACGCTGTCTTTAGACTTTTGACATACGGGAAATTCGTGTGTTGCATGTGGCTATAATTTTTTCAACTGGAGTAAGCTTTTACACATGCCGTAATGAGTTGTATTGACTTACTGTTACTATTAGTCAGTACCAATTTCATTCATCTTCGGAGTTTCTTTCAGTAGAATGGTCATCAAACAGTGTTGTTTATTGTGGATAAAACGTATTCCTTTGAGAGTTCTTACGAAATCTACAATCTGTTACACTAACTCTCATTTGATGTTTTTATTAATGGGTTGCTGGTTTCGATAAACTTCTGTTTTTTAATAGTATGGCCGTTATAAATGTGATATTTGTCGTGGATAACACACATCTTTATTCTTATGAGTGTTTTTCAGATACGTACAGTCTGCTTTAACTGTAAGTAACAGTAAAATTTTACTTACCCTCCCAGCGGCCTCACATAATTATGTTGGCGACATCAACAAAACGCTAGAATGCCCTCACCAAGATGTTAATATTCTTAGAAATCCACACAGACTAACTTGATTAGTGTTTAGTGCAGACTATGAAGTAAACAAATAATGTTGTTTCTGCTCAATGGTTGACAGGTTCTTGTATGTACCCTCGTTCACTCAGCAAAACTAATTGCACTCGTAAACGAAGACTTCATGACAAAATATATGCGTTGTTATGCGATTGGCTAATGCCAAGGTCGCATGAGGCCGCCAGGACGCTAAGTAAAATTTAACCGTACGTAATACATTCTTCTCATAACAAGATTCGACAATGTACGCCTATGTGTTAAACTAAATTATTGCGGAAGTATTAGCCCAAACGCAAATCATGTCCAAACCAATTAGTAAAGCTTACAACGTCATATCGTATCAGAAGATCATAGTAGTACCGTACGAAAGCTTTTTGATGTGAGGTGAGGCAAGATGGTGGCGTCAGGCCTCAGTCACAGAGGGACGTTTGCCGGTCTAGTAATGTATGTCCGTGACCTGGATGCATAACTCTGGTGTCTGATCATAGAACCACAGTCATAAAACTGTAGCGTGCTTGCACATTCATATGTTTTGCACACAAATTGCATTGTCTGCCATGTTGTAATTAGACAAACGGATGTCCATCAGTTAGTACGTGAGAAATAATAGGTAGATTACCTCCGGATATGAAATTTATGTCAATATGTGAAGTAACAGACCCACGTGAGTACGGAATCGAAGTATATTTCCCCTTCGTTTTGTTGTAATACTTCACAGAAGCCATGTTGTAATTAGTCAACAAACAGAATATGAACATATTTAGCTGGCACGCGCAGAAATCTGTAATTCAACATCCAGGTAGTAGCTCTGAAGCAGCTTAGTGTATCTTTGTTTTCCCCTTCATTCACCAAAGATACTAGCTTCCACTCGCAGCTCGCATCGCATCTATCAACTATCATCCTAAAACCGCACCGCGAGCTTTTTACGAACTGTGTTAGTTGAAATTGTGCAAGGACTCTTTCATATGATGAGGTGCCTGCTGATGATACTCAGAAAATTATACGCTGGAGGCGTTGAGAGTGAAAACAAGATAAGTACCATATCCATCACTTAGTGTTCCGTTTCATTCTTTGTTTTGTTTTCATTGCCAAACGTTACGGAGTTAACCCCAATATCATTGCCACAACAACAGCTGAAACTGATCAAGCGCATTTGGAATTTAATGTCTTTTTCTAAGCCACTGGCGTTGGAATGTAGATTATTTACAGTAAAATACGTGATGTCAATACTTTTGGCCCTTAACCTTATTTCTTCCAATTAGTAAAGCTGACTTTTTTACTTGCGTCTTGTTTTGCATTTGCTTGTGGCTCACAAAAGAAAAAAAAAATGTTTACATGAATTACGTGACTTACCTTTAGTTTCATTACTTTTGTTTGAAGACTTGTTGAACTGTAATTATTTAGTCGTAGTTAAAAATTGAAGTTTAGTTGAGTATTCATTACTGAACGAAATTTTATTGTTATAAAACATTTGCAAAATGAAAGATGTTTGTTTTTAGAACGTCAGTAAGTACATTTTCAAAAATCGAAAATTAAGGCTGATTGCTTTTAGTATGTCAATGATTTTATTGTCAGAAATGAAGGGTGCTTGTTTTTTTATTAATAAATTCTCCATTAAAATTAAAGATGTTTGTTTTTAATATGTCAAAAAACTGATTGTCAAATAAAGGAATGGACTGCATTTCATTTTGTCAAGCGAACTAAGTCACAGGTAGAAGCAGCTAGTATTCTCATATTTGTAATACCTTTTCTTGCCTTATTTTCAAGTACAGTTTCGTTAGCTGTGATTAATATTGAGTTTTCAGATCTATTTACAGATGTTTTATTTGTGATATGTGTGGTGTCGCACAAGTCCAAAGTGCGCGCCACCTACTTTCGCCGCGCGCCGCCTTGCACACACGGCGCGGCATTCTTACGACGTCACCCACGAGCGCCCTCTGCTACAACTACGCTCGTGGCCACCACTGAACGACATCGTTCAGTTGGGACTGAGATAGGAACCAGTTGACACTTCGGAATCAGATAGGCACCAGTGAAGACTTGGTTATCGGACAGGCACTAGGCAGGACTCTAGCTCAACTATGTATCAACCTTCTGCAGTACTGAGCTATGTAAAAGTTAAGTATTGTATAAATTCTGTGCAATATATATCTCGTTCTAATTTACTCTAGTGTTTCTAGTTTCTGCTGTCCTACTGGCTGCTCCCCTCCGTACCTGCACCAGCGTGCTACCTTTATTCCTGTGTCAGTCATCCTACTCGGCCACAGACACCTACGACGGAAACGAGACACAAAAGCGGCGACGAGGCTGGGACACAAAAGTGGCGATGAGGAGTGATAGATGAACCTTGGACCAGCAGCCAGACAGCAGCAGTCGGAGCACACAGAAATTGCTCCCGCCCACCCACCCTTATTATAAGATTTTTGGGGGACGATATTGTTACGTGTTTTGTGGACTCTTTTTTGTTGCAGAGCGTCCTCTTTCCTATTGCATTTGTGTTTTGTTATAAGTTACTTGTATGCGCGGCGCCTATTCGGTCAGCATGGCCACTACCCCGAACCCAAACTTAATGGAAATTATTCAGTTACAGACGGCGCAAATCACACAACTTCTCCAAGCAGTGGCGCAGTTGACGGCAACTCAACAACAGCCGTCGCATCAGCAGCCCACACCTGCCACTGTACCGTCCCTACGTTCCGCCAGTACAACGAACGTGAGGAAGAATGGAGCGAATACTTCGCACAGTTTCAAGAACTCGTCGCGCCTCATCAAATTACAGGTCAGAGAGTGAAGAACCTTTTCTTATGGATTGTGGGCCCCCAGACTTTCGTGTTACTGCAGAAACATTTCCCCAACGCATCTCCTCGTGATGTAGACTTTGAACAAATTGTAGATGCACTGAATGCTCATTACGAGAGAAAAGTTCTCGTAGCCGCTGCGCAGTACCGATTTTTCAGACTTAAAAAATTACCTGAGCAGTCACACCAGGAATGGATTACGGAATTGAAGGGCTTAACCCGCCAATGTAAATTTACTTGCTCTTGTGGACTTTCTTATAGTGACGTTATGTTGAGGGATGCAATTACGCAGAATATTCAGGACCCCAGAAATAGGTCAGCAATTTTAAAACAGTCTGACCCCTCATTAGACAGTGTACTGCAGCTTATAGAAGCGCATGATACTTTTGACTTAGCAGATGTAGAAATGCAAAGCCACAGTGTTAATCAGTGCGCCGCAACAGACGCTTTCCTGGCCGTAGTTCTCAGTATAGCACTCGTGATTCTTTAAATTCTACCGGCCGTGCTCAACAGACAGTGAACAGTAGCCAGTGTAAAAGTGCGACACAAAGGTCGCCCTGTCGTGTTAGGAACAGTAATTTGAATAACGGGCGCCAACGCTCATTTCAGAAACATGTTCGTAAGTCTTGCCCCCAGTGTGTATCTCGCCACAAACGTGCGCAATGTCCTAGTCGCAAAGCGACCTGTTATCAATGTGGCAAAACAGGACATGTACAGTCTGTGTGTATGCAAATTACAAACTCAAAGAACGGTACCATTAGAAACAGTGCTTTGCCGAGTGCACGAACGGTTCATGCTGTTAATGTCGTGGACGCTGCGGAATTGAACAGTGCTTTCCTTGATTCTAAAATGTAAGAAAATTCTTCTGCACCTATTGCAAAACTATATAGTGTGCTACGCCGCAAGCGCCGACGAGCGCGTAAAACTGTGCAACGGAAACGGGTTCGGGACAAGCAAAATGACAATGTACAGTGCAATCCTGTAGTGAACCTAGTGCCTTCTGCAACTGTAAAGGTGCCCAGTACTGTGTAGCTAGTAACAGTAGACTTCATGTAGCTACTCAAAAGTGTAGTGCAGTAGTTAGTGACTCTGTAGTAGCCTCGCATTGCGCGGACGCCGATCCGGCGTTAGTGCCATCTAGTGACAGTGTTGTTAATCCGCTGCGTGCCGAGTCTGCGCCGCTTACTTCACTACGCGGCCCGCGCAAGCGCAGCAAACAAACCGTAGCAGACGTTGCCCACATTCGCGCACCTGTCGTGCGCCAGAAGCAAAAACTTTTTGTGACTCTTTACATAGACAATAAGACTGTGCAATTTCAGCTTGATACTGGTTCCGCTGTCACTTTAATGAATAAAGACACGTATGAACTTCTGGGTTCGCCAAAATTGTCGCTGTCACAGCAAGTGTTAACAGCATATACAGGTCAAAATATTCCCGTGATAGGAACGTGTAGCCTGCACGCTCTTTTCAAGGTGTAACAAAAACAGTTTCTTTTGTAGTTCTTCAGGCCAAATCTACACAGAACTTTTTGGACTCGATGTATTTGACTTGTTTGGTTTATCAATTCAAAGAGATGTACTGCAAATTTCGTCAGTAGTGACTCAGGACAAAATCAATGCATTGTGTTAAATATATAGTGACTTGTTTTCGCCGGAACTAGGTTGTGCAAAAGACTTCGTGGCACATGTAACTTTAAAAGAATCTGCAGTTCCAGAATTTCGTAAAGCTAGACCAGTGCCTATCGCAATGCGTGATACAGTTGCCAAAGAACTAAAACGTTGGCAAGATAGTGGGGTGATTTCTCCTGTTTCTGCGAGTCAGTGGGCCTCGCCTTTAGTAATTATTTCCAAGCCGTCAGGAAAACTTCGTCTCTGTGCGGACTTTAAATCAACAGTGAACAGTCGAACAATTGTAGACTCTTACCCCCTGCCCAGACCTGACGAACTAATGGACAAATTAGGACAGTCTCGCTTCTTTTCTAAGATTGATTTAGCAGAGGCATAAAAATTCCGCTTGATGATGAGTCAAAAAAATTTTCGTCATTAATACTCACATGGGCCTTTTTCAATTTCAACGCCTATCCTTTGGCAGTTCTTCTGCCCCCGCTATTTTTCAGCGTTTCTTGGAACAGCTGACAGTTTCAGTACCGTGTTGCTCGAACAATTTAGATGATATTGTGGTATCCGGACGTACAGTTGAAGAACATTTAGCAAACCTGGAGTGTCTTTTCAAAGTGTTGACTGCAGCAGGTCTACGTTGTAATAAAGCAAAGTGTTCGTGTTTTCAAACTGAAATAGACTACCTAGGCCATGTGATTAATGCCCAAGGAATTCATCCCTTACAGTCATATCTTAAAGCAATCAAAGACTTGCCTCCTCCTAAGAATGTGCAGGAATTGCAAGCAGTAATGGGAAAGCATAACTATTATTTCAGGTTTATTCCCAATGCCTCTCAGATTGCAGCTCCACTGCATCGCTTACGTAGGAAAAATGTTCCTTTTGTATGGTCTAAAGATTGTCAGGTTGCCTTTGACAAACTAACGTCTGCACTACTCAGTGATGCCTGTTTGATTCCCTTTGACCCACAGAAGTCTGTAGTGCTAGCAGTTGATGCCTCGTCATACGGTCTGGGCGCAGTAATCTCACATCGTATTGGTTCTCACGATAGACCTATTGCCTTTGCATCCAAGCTACTGACGCCAACGCAACAGAATTACAGTCAGATAGAAAAGGAGGCCTTAGCAATCATTTACGGTGTCACAAAGTTTCATCATTATCTCTTTGGCAGAAAATTCTATTTGTTGACGGACCACAAGCCACTCACGTCGTTGTTATCCCCCACAAAGCCAATTCCGCCACGAACGGCACAAAAGCTTCAGAGATGGTCCTTGATATTGTCAAATTATCAGTATGAGATTTTGTACCGACCTACCACTAAACACGCCAACGCGGACACGCTTTCCCGACTTCCAGTTGGCCACGATGTGTCGTTTGATTCTTCAGAAATGGCATGTTGTCAGATAGACTCCAGAGATGCTTCCGCTGTCGCTTCTTACGACGTCACCCACGAGCGCCCTCTGATACAACTCCATTCGTGGCCACCACTCAGTTGGGACTGAGATAGGAACCAGTTAACACTTCGGAATCAGATAGGCACCAGTGAAGACTTGGTTATCGGACAGGCACTAGGCAGGACTCTAGTTCAACTATGTATCAACCTTCTGAAGTACTGAGCTATGTAAAAGTTAAGTATTTTATAAATTCTGTGCAACATATATCTCGTTCTAATTTACTCTAGTGTTTCTAGTTTCTGCTGTCCTACTGGCTGCTCCCCTCCGTACCTGCACCAGCGTGCTACCTTTATTCCTGTGTCGGTCATGCTACTTGGCCACAGACACCTACGACGGAAACGAGACACAAAAGTGGCGACGAGGCTGGGACACAAAAATATGCAGTGAAAAAAAAAAAAACAATAAAAAAAAGAAATAAAATAAA
This sequence comes from Locusta migratoria, assembly GCA_026315105.1. Taxonomy (NCBI): domain Eukaryota; kingdom Metazoa; phylum Arthropoda; class Insecta; order Orthoptera; family Acrididae; genus Locusta; species Locusta migratoria. The sequence continues at coordinate 25,437,091 of CM048748.1, read as the reverse complement.
AAAAACTTCTGAAGTATATTATTTCGTAATTTCAATTACTAGCCCTCTATTCGTCAGCGTTCTCACAGCCAGTAGGGTGAAACTTAACATAAAAACAACCGAAACACATTATATGCAGAGAATTAGATTTTTCTTGACACTGTATTCATTTACACAGTACGGTACACACAAGTGACATAAGTCACCGGTAAAAAAAGACACCGTCAGTATAACGCAATTGAAGCGCTGAGGCGCACTTCATGAAAAGCAAACAAACTCTGAGCAGCCAGCATGCTGCAGCCCACTGCGGCAGCACCAAGGCAGGTGGCGCTGCTGAGATCACCTGATCTCCGACAGCGCCAACTGTCGTAGCGGACAATACGAATTTATTATTTACTACAATTATTTTTTCCATTACGTATCAATAATAAAACAGCTGAACACAAGTTATACCCTTAATTGAACATTAATCACACTTCCCGATGCTGTACATCAAAATAAGAAAAGGTTTTACAAATATGAGAACATTACCAAATACCAATATATAGAAAAACATTTAAGAAGAAATTGCGATGTTGGAGAGTCGAACCTTGACTGACCGTTTTAAAGCCCAAGCTCTGGATCGCTCGACCAGCGACGATTCTCCGAAAGTCGTTCATGTTTATGAGCACCAAATGTAGACAATGAAAATACAGAAATGTTAATTATTTGAGCGTCATTAACCATTGACTCAAATATATATTGGTAAAAATTAGTAAAGTCGAGTTTTCGATGTATAGCATCAAAGACGTGATTTTCAATCATCAAATTTGTCCTAGAGGTTTTCAAAACCTACTGTCTAGCAAAAACCTGAAACATGAGTTTCTTTCTGTTCATTATAAAACTTCCATGCAAAATTCCATCTAAATCGATGACCCACATGACATTCTCCTTGTGAGATTAAATGTTTAAGAAAAATGTTTTGTGAAGTTTTGAATACTGTTGCCTAGAATTCGTTTTTTAGAGCCCAGTCTTTCAGTCCACAGCCAACTTCCTTTCAGCTTATCTATTTAAATACATTACAGTTATTACTAGTTTTTTCGTAGTTATATGACTTGGCGTCAGATATAATAACAGCTCAAGTGTATTCATAATTCTATTACGCTTTCTCCTTCGATTTCATTTGCAGAGCTCGAAATTTTGGTACTATTTCCTCTTACTTTCACACAAACAACGCTTAATTTCTATTCTTGATTATGATTCAGTTGTAACCATATTTTTGTTTACCATTTGTACTTGTGAAACATTTACAAATCTATTTGCTATTGCATCTTTACTGTTCTTTATCAAAATATTACACACACATACATATTTTAAACAACATTCTAAATATCAAGAATATTCTGATATTTGGAAAAATCATTCCTGTCCCACAGCTGTAAAATACTTTTATTCGTTATATTCGACCGGTTTGCCAATTGCTGTCATCAACAGGAAATCAACGAAATAAATGGAAGAGAAATACATTTCAGTTACATACTATTACGTAACATAATTTTTAAAAATATTATTAGTACTTACTGATTTTACATCAAGGGCAACAAGATGACTTTTTTACTGAGTACAGCATTTTCAAATTTACGGTAAATCTAGCGATAGGTTCTAAAAACTTGTCCATTTTACGTCATTTAGTTAATCTACAACTGTAACAAATGTTCCTCATTTTTAATAGTAAGTTAGCTTGTTGATTTTCTATTGATGGCAGTAATTGCGGAAAACGGTCCCACATAAGGAACAAAAGTATTTTACAGCTCTACCGCAGGAATGATTTTTTTCAAAGCACATGGCGACTGTAGACAGTCACCTAAAAACAACATTAAGAATCTTCTAATAATTATTATTTCATTTTCTTCCTGTAATTATAATTTAGGAGTTTGCGTTAACTGCGCGTAAAAATAAGATACTCTCGTTGAATATTTTAAGAGGATTTTAATTCATATTCGTGTCCATTGTCAGAATAACGCTACCAAGCTACACCCGGTTCTGAAAGAATCCAATTCCGGTTTCTCTAAAAAAAACAGCGAACAAAAAAGACTAACGTAGGTTTCATTGAAGTGCTGGTCTCCTAACTTTTGTTAAATGAAACGCTTTTTAATTAAAGTCTTCCTTAACAGCACAGTCTCTTATCCACTGGCCCGGAAAGTAATGCAATAACTCAGGCATATGTTGGCTAGGAATCGTTCGCTTAAAGCGCCCGAAGGATTGTTTAAATGAATGGGAGATCGATTTCTCATTCTTTGAGACGTAATAGTCAATTGTTTTAATTCTTCCATTAAACTTCATTGCGACAGATCAGCAACGAGATGAAATACATCTCAAATAAATGCAAATGTAGCTGTTTTAAGTGGTAGTTACAGTAATTGCCTGTAGGGTTACTGCGTTTCTATTATGAGCCTTCAGTGCAATAAAATCATCTCAGACTGTTACTTCTGATTGCACCAGAACACATTAACAATTTATTACGCACGGTAAACAACTGATGTGCCATTGTTCAGAGGAAAATGTTAACGTTAGCAGAAAGTAAAGAATTGCCGAAAGACTAAATTAATACAAGTGGTAGGTTCCGATTTAGGTAAATGCAAGGAAATTTCCTTAAGAAACATAAACAATAGTGTCCTATCACAGGATTACATGTGACTATCTGCAACAGCTCACCTCATATCTGTACAACAGTGAAACTATGAAACTTCCGCGAATTTCGCTAATGTGTTGTAACATATTTATCTCCTAAATTATTCAGAAATATCCCTGGGGTTCGCATTGGTAGCTTGAACGATAAGTGGGTCAACGTAAGGGCATTATTTCATCAAATACGGATTGTGTAACAACAAGCTACATGATTTAAAATATCTGTAACCGTCGTGTCTATGTGTTTTCGTATAGTGTTTTGAGAAATACACTGAGAGTGACTCGGACAACGTAAGAGCCCTATTTCATAAAAACTGGATCACAGAAAAAACAGTATTTTATATAAAATCGATAAGTCTGTCTCAATGCCTAGAAGGATAATCTCCAAAATGTCAAGAAGATTGGGTCTATATGTGAGTGCATCATTGGGTATTATAAGCTTCTTTCATTATAATCGGATCGTGATAAGAAGTTACAGTAATTTAAAATTTTAGGATTCTGCGTTACTTTGTATTACAGCAATTAACCATTACATGTTGCTGATAATTCAGTAGTACACAAAAGAAACTATTTACTTTAGCTTACGTTCTGTGGTAACAGTATTTTCGGACGCTAATATCAGTGAAGTTTTTAAAAAGCAAGGGTGGTAATTAATGTATTTGCAACTTTCTATCTTTGAAATCTCTCTTTTCAAAGTCGTTTATCCAGTATCGTGGAAGTATTTTGTCATAATGCTGTCAGTCGTTAAGAAACGCAGTAAACTGGACACCTAGGAAGGCGACTCGGGTATTGCGATTAATTCGATGATTTCTGAGGAAGAGCGCTGTTATTAGTAAAGGAAAGCACATGCATGAAACTTGTGCCACTCATTCTCTAATATTGAAACCTTGGCATGTAAGAAAGCTAGCAGAATCGGAACAAATTCAAAGTTTTGCTACTAGAACTGTATAATATGTGGCTCGTATGGAAAAGTAACACAGAAACATATTCTAAGAGAACGTAAATGTGACTGTAGGATATAAGACAATATTATTATCGTTTAGTACATTTACAAAAATCGTGTTTCAGAGAGACTATGCAGGGAGCCTACCGATAACAGGTCCGCATAAGTCGGCAGAAACACAAAATTTGTCCCTCGACTAGTACATGAACGGAATTCGGCAGAAAACCCTTCTTATTAGTACCAACAATGCCCCGGCATGCAGTGTGTGTATTGTCTTTTCGAATAAGCAGATATGGGAATTACATCGCAAGTAGTTCGACTTACGTAGACTTCATTGTTCTACATCTTCCTCTTGTTGACTATATCTTTCATATTTTCACAAGAAATAATTCAACATCCACTTGAGAAAAAAATTTTAAATCACAGCTTCTCGCCACAATTTAATGTTGGACTGAATGTCAACTCACGAATTGACTTGTGCCTTTCTAGAAATACTTATTTTGGATGTCTCAGAACTTCCCTTCAACAATTACCAGCCCTTACCGTTTAGCTAATATGTCTTTATATCCCGCGTCGCGTGTAAATAGCGTCAGTTTTAATCATTCCATTAGGAAATTATCCAACCAGTAACTGACAGTTCAGATCTCTTACCGTAGTGTAATAATAAACCCCATATACAAAGGGGGTATCACTATATTTCTTCAGTTTTCAGAAAACTGAAGTTTTAAGAATTGATATAAGATTTCAAAATGGAATTTTAATTTTCTTACGTACATATTAGAAATCAATTTAGTGTATTCTCCGTTCGTTACTCAGAATAACGGCTTTATATAAATGATCGGTTTTATATCACAGTATGCACTTGTTTCCCTTTGCGTCAAAAAATAGTGTGAAATGACATGAAAGTGATTTATTCTGTTCTTCATTTTGTCTGAAGAGTCTCCATCCGTGGACGAGTTGGAGGTTTCAGATACAACATATTCCCCACCACTGTCTTCCCTAAAAATTTCAGATACGCCTGAAACAACAAAAAACCGTTAATAAATGGAACATATAAATTCTGTATTTTTACTATTATATTGAAACAGTATATTAACTAACCTATATAGCAAGTAGAACAGTACATTCAACAAACAAGTCGCAAGTGTTTATTTCATTGATTAAAGCTTCCGGGATGAATTACCGTAGTTGAACCGTAAAACGTTTTCCTCGTGACGTTTCGTTGAACACTGAGGGCGACATCTTCCGAGTTGCGTAGACGTCTGGCTAACAAGCGCTGCAGGTGGGGCTTATATTGAGAGCATAGAGCGCGACTCGTGCTACCAACAATGAAGAAATTAAACACCGGATTCGACTTATGCGCGTGTCCCAGAAGTGCTCCAGGAACGCAAATGGAAATCGATAGAGGAAAAGACGACGTTCTTTTCGAGAAATTCTGCTGAGGAAATTTAGAGGTCCGAAATTTGAAGCTGACTGCAGAACGATCTTGTTGCCGCGTACTTACAGTTCACTATGTATCATAAACACAAGATAAGAGAAATTTTAGCTCGTACAAAGGCATATAGACATTCTTTTTTTTCCCTAGTTCCATTTAGGAGTGGACGGGGAATGGAAATGCCTAGTAGTCGTACAATGTACCCTTCGCCACGCACCTTACGGTAGATGATGGAGTATATATGTAAATGTACGTAGATTTAGATCACGGGCCGTATTGGGAAAGTATTGGCCGAGTGTCATGAGAAAGGAATGATCACATCTACTGAGGAGAGCAGTGAATGTTTAAGATCCGAGAAAGTCGCTCGAAACCCCTCACTCAGTAGTATTTAAAATTCCGCGTAATTGTGACACAGTATACATTAGGGCAACTAAAAGAAGCGTTAATAAACGTTTAGCGGAACACAAAAGGAACTGTCGACTGAGGCATACCGAAAAATCAGCCGTAGCTGAACATGTGTTTAAAGACGATGATCACGAAGTAAAATACAGTGAGATGAGGGAACAAGCGATCACTTCTCACCATTACACACGTATGTAAGAAGAAGGCATAGAAATTCAGTAAGAACACAACAATTTTAATAGAAAACGGGAAAGTTAAAAACATCTATACATCGATTGCCTGCAATCGCGAAAGTTAAAGCCAATTTGATTGTCGGCAGCATGAGACGTGTATACAAGCTTAACCTCCAGTGCTTGCCAGCCATTAGTCCATTCACCGCGAAAGATGTTGCTGCAGTTGGCAACGAAACGTCAGGAGGAAGAAGTTTTACGGATGGACCACGGAAATGCAGTCCGGAAATCTTAATGAATGAAGTCGCCGACCGTGAAAGCCTGAGAGGTTATGCTTTCAACTCTTATCCCTATATTTGTAACTTTCTGTAATCGATAATTTTGACCCTGATGACATCTGTAAAATGTTATGTACACATCAATCTTATAATAAACTATTACAACGTGACCATGCATCACACACTCAGATGGTTTATGTAATCTGCTCATGTGCACTTATTTCTCTCTGGCTCTGTTTTATGACATAACTTCCTTTCATTCACTAGGAACCAGTATGGATCGAATGTCCACTTCTACCGCATTTTCCCAATAATTTTACATGCTTTAGCATGCTGTAAATGCACTTGTGCCATTTTTCGCGTAAATGTCACTTTTAAGCCTTTTGGTTCCCAACTCCCTCAATTATGTTGGCGAAGACCAAGTTCTGAATTGCGTGTATTTTAGTCTTGATGGGCGGTTCGTCTTTGACCTACGATCATGGGGGTGAAAAGGTTTGGTTCACGCCTGAGCAGTGCCCGTTTTTATGTCCATTAAGACATCTTTCCTAGCGCAACTATGTTACTGTATGTAGATATAGTTTGAATCACGAACCGGAGATACTGCCAATGTATATTGTGTGAATCGATTACTTCCTTTAAAAGTCGACCACTGTACCAAACAAGAGACTTGTTTTATCACTAAAATTAGCAAATGAGGTCTGTGTGAACTACTGGTTACTCCCTGCTATAAAGCTTATTCCCTGGCTCAAACTGAGAACTGACTCGTTTCAAATTACTTCAATAACAGGACGTTAATACTATAGTGGTCAATATACGCAGCAGCTCACACGTTATTACACACAGACATTAATAAGCAAGCCACCACAATTAAAATTATCTTAGAAAGGTGGCTAAGAAAACATTTGTGGTGCAACGGAGTTTAGTCGTAAGAAACATTGCATCTGAGCATGATCTCAGCACTTGTGAAACAATATTAAATAAACGAGGGAAGATGCTCTTAAACTACAATTTATAGGCAACTTACGGATTATGCTGAACATAAACTTGTTTATTTAGATAGAAAACCAGCAAAATGGGGAACCAATTTTGTTAATACAATAAAAATGCCTCTCTTACATGGATTAATACGGACGGTGCCTAGCCTAAATTATACATGATTTAACGCTACTGGGGGGAAGGATTCACAAACAACACTCATTCGCTCACACACACGCAATGCCACAGCGAAACTAACCAAAATCAGCGTGCTGAGACGAGGCGGAAGCAGGCGCTGCTATCGTACGAGGAATTCAGGAAGTCGAAGGTAGCACAAAACACAATACACAAAACCACTTTGAAGCTGACTCTGGTCTGTCGTGCCTGTTTTGAGATGGTGCGTGTGTATAGCAAGTTAAATTACATCTGAATTGGATCGCGAGCAAACACGCTAACGGCGACACACGGCTACGTTACATGAGCGCACTCCACTGAAGGTGAAGTGGCTGAAAATCGGATTCATTATACAAAATCACGGTGGTCTCTTAAGTGGCAGTCTGTTAGAAATCGATCTAGGTACTGGTTTTAAATGAGAAGAGGCGTGGATTCAGGCGACTAGCTGCAAACCCCGGAAGTCGTAACTCGGACCCACGTTGTTCTGAAAACCGATAAAATTGAATACATTCAATTTCCGAAAAATAAAGAAAATTAACTACAGTATGCAACCCATAGAAATGCTTAGAATTATATAAGGAAGCGAATGAAATACTGCTACACTCGATAGGGGGCGATTACAGAGACGGATGAGGTCCTGTCTCAGAAAACCACAAAAATGAAATAATTACAAAGTCGGAAAAATAAAAATAAAATTACGGCATGCAACCCATATAAATGTTTTAAAATTACATGTAGAAGCGAAAGAAATGTAGCTACACGCGATAGGGAGCGCTTACAGAGACGGATGAAGTCCAATCTCAAAAAACTCGTAAAAGTGAAATAATTACAAAGTCGGAAAAATAAAATTAAGAATTACAGCATGCAACCCGTAGAAATGTTTACAATTACATAAGGAAGCTATTGTACAAGGCTCAGAGAGAATTACTGACAAGGACAGAGTGCGTACTACCAGTCGGAGAAGAAACAGCAAAATTAAAATAGGCGGGGAGAGAAGATCGCGAAATATTAGTGGAAATCAGAAAGATACCCGCATAGTTACTTGCCTGATTGACATGGAACAAACAAGAGTGGAAGCTGAAGGCTTTGTTCTATGAACCCACCACGTATCACTCACTGAAGGAATATTTTACATGCACTGTACAAAAATGAACATATCACCTATTAGAAATACTAGAAAGTATTTACACAGAGTTCATACATCGCCACATGATCTCAAAAGGCTTTAAAACATACCAGGCCGTTATCAAACTGGAACTAGGATCACACATACCGCGTTTATCTATTGGAAATCACTGAATTGAAAAACGAGAACACAGTTCCGCACACGATCGGAGAAAATATATAAAATAAATAAATAAATAAATGATTCCAAGTTCACGAATATAAGTTAAACGTGCTAGACAATGAAACGCTACTATCTCCAAACACAAGAGCGGAACCAACCTTACTTCACCAGAAGTCCAGCACAGAATGCACAGCCGAGCGGCCACGGGAGCGCGAGAAGCTACCGGTAGCTGGAAAGGCCAAGAAACAGCGGTGGTGGGGACGGACAGGGAGACTCGCGCTGGAGAGGGAGCGCCGACTAGCATGTTACCAAAGGGTGTAGAAACCTCTTTGGTAGTATCAGCAGCTATCGACACTGAGCCAGAGAGAACGATGCAAAGCGGGTTATTCCTACCCACATTCAGACAGCCATAGATTCTCGCACCCACTTAACAGTAAAACAACTGCACATTCTCACAGGGACAGTGGCGTAGCGGAGAAGCCGTACTTATGCCATATTAATTAATATAATAATAAATTATTAACATAACATAATTAGAAAAACCTAGCAATATTATCTAATATTTTAACACATGAAATAAATATGCTATTCCTCAAGCCTTGAAAACAGTGGGGTTTAAGTTATACAAAATGATAATCTAGCTACATTAAATAAATTATAACTTTACAGAAATATACGAAAAATATATGGAAGACGACAGACGGTCGTCTTTCACCTTCCTTAAAAGACGTCAGTAGGACTAAAGCTAGTGCTCAGCTAAGGACACATGTATGTCCACCTATCGGAATTTATTGGTATATTACGTGCTAGAACTTGTTACTAATCCCAGTTAAACGTGTACGAATAATTTCAAATCGCACAAAGTATTTTAGTGGTTGAAACAAATTCAATTTATCCAGTAGTCATCCGTTGTCGGAATATCATTTAAATATAGCTCGTGCTGATACTCGGTGGACATTGAGACACTAATGAACTTTCACAGGATTCTGTGAATTATCTTTTCATATTTTATACAGTAATTTCAGTAATCTGTCAAGTAATTACATTTGGGGTACGCATTTCCTCCCGGGGGCCGTGGGGTGGCGACAGGAAGTGCACCCGGCCACCTCGAAAATATTAACAGACCAAATCCAAATAAGAACGCCGACCCTGCATGTGTAAGTGAACAAGCAACATTTTGTAGGCAATTTATCCGAAGATGGTGCCATAGTTCGTTGAAACCGGTAGTCAAACAATAAAGGACTGCAAAAAAGCGATCTTGGCTACGTTCCGATATGGGAGTCGTTGATTAATGTAATTAGATCGTCTCGTTCCTGAAATATCAGGTAATTGTAAGTGTTGAAAAAATTTTGAGGGCCTCAGTTTGAAGCGGACTAAAGAACCATTCTACTGTCGCCAACCTACATTTCCGCGTACTACAAAGACGAGAGATATTAGGCTCGCACAGATGCATACAAGCGTTTGTTTTTCCCTCGTTCTATACGGGAGTGGAACAGAAAAGCGAGGAACTAGCAGTGGTTCTGCGTACCTCCCGCAACGCACCTTTGAATTGTCTGCGAAGTATGAATGTAAATGTTGCCTGATGCCTACTATTCAAATGACTGACTGACAAAGAATTGACCCGATGTGGAGTGGTTGAGCGCTCTAAGCAGCCTTGTTGCAAAGAGCGCGGTTGCTCGCCGTCGAAGGTTCAAGTCCTCCCTCGGGCATGGATGTGTGTATTTGTTTTCATAATCATAATAAGTCAGTTTGAGCTTCAATAGTTTGCAAGCGAAGAGCACCGGCAACCGAAGCAGTTACGTCCCTCCGATTTAAAAACATTTGAACATTTTTTTTTAACAAAGAAGTGTTACGCCGCAAACATTGTGACAGGGAAATGTGTTAAAATCTTGGTTTGCTCACTTGAGCAAGACGGAATAAGGTCAGCAGCCGGTAACAGAAATGCTCGCCCGCCTTGCGTGATGACGGCAGCCGCTGCGTCGGCAAGTTGGAAAGCCTACAGTCAGCGAACTGTGTGTGAGTGAAATGGCTGTCAGACAGAGACGCAGCTAGTAAACATTTCATAACTACACGTAACTCTGTCAAAGAGTGAATAAGACCGCGGATGCGTCAGCGGTAACGACACATCGGGCGAACACTGCATTTTCAAAGGGACTACATTCAAACCGTTTCATACGTCATAGCTTCAGTCAATTTTATGTATAAATACTCTCACATTTAGAAGTAGCAGCCACTTGGTCTTATGAATCGACGATGCCCAGGAGGTAGTCGTTAATTCACTGGCCTAATCGTTGTGCTCAGTCTTTGTCACAGATAGCAGTACATACGGGTTGCTGCTAGAGGCAGCTAAGACATGGTCGAGGCCATACTTCACACTAAACATCATCTGGGAAGATGGTGATCCGCCGTGCTGACTTCACGACTCTATGGTGGCTGCCTGAGGCCAGCGCAGTATTCAGTGATTGGTTACTAAAGGTCAATGTTCCTGTCGTCGAGTTAGCACTCTGGTGCTAATCCGGCCAGCCGGTGTCCCGAGTCGGGAACCAGCACGACATCCGACTTCAGAGGGGTCCCTGCGTGGATCCACTGGCCGCTGCATAGCCTGGTGAAGGGATAGAGCACTTCACAATAACAGTATTTGCATCGCTTCTAGGTTCGCGGCGCGGCGCGGGCACTACCATCATACGAAACACCAAGGTTGCAGCTCGAAGGCGACGCCACCTACTGCTCTATCTCCTGTTGAGCTAGCGCCTTCATCAAACTTATGTATGTTACGGAATAAAATGTGTCAACTATAATTCTGTTTCACTAGCGTCCCTTGGCGCTCCACCAGGTTCCACGCCTCATCCTGACCTAAAGCTGAGAACACACCGCTCGGACCTAGCAGAAGTAAATGAAACTACAAGTGTATAAAGACCATACTACTATGTTAAACTGACATAATTCTCTCGGGTTTCCAGCCGCGTCAAGTGGTTTGGTATTCACGAGCTTTCGGCCGAAATCTCATCGGCCATTGTCAAGTGTTAACAGTCTTATCATTTCTGCCGCCGTACTTATATACCTGCGCGGCCTTTTGTGACGTCACTGGTGCTCAGCCGCATCGCCATATATGGCAATGTTTTGGCCGCGTGCCTGCCGTGCCCGCTTCAACCGTCCGATGGCCGGGTCCCAAGCTGTGCTCAGCTGCAAGCCGCCGTCTTTATTAAGAGATTATTCAGATATTTTGATTTCGACAGCCTCTTTTATTACGCTATCCCAGAAAGTATTTGTTCGGGTAATGACTGATGTATCCTCGAAGCGTGCTCCGCACTTGCTGATTTCTCGAGATGACGTAGGCGGAAACATCTTTCATGCTCAACACAGTGCTGTTCAATATTGCGCACTGCCTATCAGATGTAGAACTGTCCACACCTATACGGTATCTTGTACACACCTGGAGTTCTAAGGCTTACATCATCTTTCACAGGTCTCATCATCCGTCGCAATTCTGTAGGAGGCCTGAAGACCGTGTCGATCTCGTGTCTCTTAAGAAGCCGGCTAATCTTTCCTGTTACCGAGCAACAAACCGGCAAAAATGCAGGCTTCTTTGTCTCTTCCTCGACGGTCTCCAAATTGCGTGTCTTAGGATGTAGGGCTTCTGTTATCTGTCGGTTGCCGTAGCCATTTTTCTCAAACACTTCCCGTAAGTGGCTCAGTTCCATCTGCAGATGTTCATTGCCCGAGACTACTTCTGCTCTGTGCACCAGCGTCCTTGGAGCAGACAGTTTTTGCGATGGGTGGTGCTCGCTCGTAGCGTGCAGATACAGGTCCGTGTGGTGGGTTTCCGGTAGACACTACGGCTAAGGCATCCATTTGTTTTGCGCCTGGCAAGTACATCAAGTAACGGCAGGGCACCATCTCTCTTTTCCTCCTTCGCCGAAGAGATTACGACCGAAAGCTCGTGGATATCAAACTACTTGACGCGGCTGGAAGGCCGAGAGAATTTTATCAGCATAATTCGCCGCGAAACTATGCAGTCATACAGTATGTTAAACTGATTACAATGTTGGATGAAAGAGATTCGTTGGCAGTTATAGGTGGAATGTTCACACTAGGTCAGAAGGATGTCGCACCCCTCTGGCCAGAAGACATGAAATTATAAGGGTCAGATTGTGTTGCAACTTCCTTCCGGCTATTGTGATTTAACCACACGTGCTCAATAATGGAGATTTCTATGGATGTTCTGGCCAAGGGAGGAACTTAAAATGTTGGGGACAGTCCATAGACACACCCTGTGTGTTTGTACGTAACTACCTCAAGATATTGCACCATCAAGGGTGGAATGTGTTGTCACAGAATGTCTGTAACACATTACTGAACCATCAGTCTCTGCCGAAAAGCTAGACCAGAGGTGACCGCTTCGCATGTTCTACGGTTCTGCACACAGTGATCCTAGGTATTATGCCTATTTATCTGTCCACAATATTAACATGAGTCGGAAAACAGTGGACATGAGGGATAGCCTTGGACCCTACCCAGAGGTCATTCAGGAAATGCTGATTTCACTGCACTGCACTGCACAGTAATACAGTTCCTCGTGTCAAGGGGAGTGGAGTGGTCTTGGTATCAGACTACACTATTACACTTTATTCAGTCACAGTACTTCTTCTTCCATCCTTCTTGGACAGGTTTAAAACATAGTGACATTACTTCGCTTTTATCAGTAGGTTTCATTTACACAAGAATTCCTCTCTAGGGCAATCTATTTAGTTCGTAATTTCTGTAAGAATTTTTGCGATTTTGAATATGTTCTGTTTGCGACTTACCAAGCAGGGAAAACGGTAGAATTCTTCAGAATACGCAAGAGCGGTACAAGCCTCAGGATGGTACTCTCTCTTTTATTGACAAAGTAAATCTAACAAGGATTCATTTCTTTTTACTGGCCGATCCTCTGCGGTGGCCCTTCTTTAACATCCGTTGCTAAGCACGGGAATATTGCTAGTTGGTAACTATATTCAGCAAAACAATAAAACAGATTTAACAATGTTCAGTTACTGTACGAGGCGTGTTTTTCAAGTAAGTACCATTTTCAAATTAAAAAAAAATTAAAAAAAAATAAGTGCGAAGATATCTCAATAATTTTATGTGCACTGGGTATCTCACACCTGATGTCTGCGCACTGACGCCATTAAAGTCTGATTCTTCCTCGTTTACGTTGTGTACTGTTTAAGATGTTTCCGATAATCATGAGTCCCACCGACTGTTATAAGTGCTGAAGGCCTAAAAGCGATCGATATTCATCGTGAGATCTGTGCAGTTTACGGAGAAAACATTATGAGTGATGGAATGGTAAGAAAGTGGGTGAGAGCATTTAAAGATGGCCGCGCAATGGTGCATGATGAACAATCGAGTGGGCGTCCTTTGGTCGTTAATGAAAACTTGATGCAGGAAGTGGACAATAAGGTGAGAGAAAAGAGCGCTTTACGATTTCGTCCTTGCGGAATGACTCTCCTAATGTTTCAAGTAGTGTTTTGTATGGCATTGTGACCGAGCAAGACGATGACGAAGTCAAAACAGTTATGATGCAATGGTTAAGATTATATTAGATTAGATTATTACTTGTTGCAAAGATCACGAAGAGGACACTTCGTAATGATGTGTAACGTGTCAGGTTAATGAAAAGTGTCTTTACAAATAATTACTTTGTACTAAATATTACATGACACAATACTTTTTTTTATTTTTTTTATTCAGATTTACTAATTTATATATAAAAATTCATCTATATTGTAGAAGGAGTTGCCATGCAGAAATTCTTTTAATTTATTTTTAAATGCTTGTTGGCTATCTGTCAGGCTTTTGCTGCTGTTTGTTAAGTGACCAAAGACTTCTGTGCCAAAGTGAGATTAAACCTTGAATAGTGAAGATCATTCTTCCTCCTAGTGTTGTAGTTATGTACACTGCTATTGCTTTTGAATTCGGTGGGATTGGTAATCACTATTTTCATAAGTGAATATATTTACTGAGAAGCTACTGTGAAGATCCCTAGCTTTTTAAATAAGTGTCTGCCGGATTATCTTGGGTGGGCTCCGGCAATTATTCTGATTACACTCTTTTGTGAATGAATACTTTTTTACTCAATGATGAATTACCCCAGAAAATGATGCTATATGAATGCAGAGAATGAATATAGGCATAGTAAGCTAATTTAATGATATGTATATCACCAAAATTTGCAATTACCCTGCGTAAGTAGCTGAACTCAAACGTTTCAGCAGATCTTCAATGTGATTTTTCCACTTCAACCCCTCATCAATGCAAACACCTAAAATTTTTGAATATTCTATCTTTGCTACAGATTTCTGATCAAAGTCTATATTTATTAATGGTGTCATTCCATTTACTCTAAGGTACAGTATGTACTGCGTTTTATCAAAATTTAATGATAGTCCATTTGCTGAGTACCACTTAATGATTTTCTGAAAGACGTCGTTTACAATTTCTTCGGTTAGTTCTTGTCTGTCAGGTGTGATAACTATACTTGTAACTATCATCAGCAAAAAGAACCAGCTCTGCATCTTCGTGAATATAGAATGGCAAGTCATTAATATATATTAAGAAAAGCAAGGGGCCCAAGACCGAACCTTGTGACACCCCATTTTTGATTGTTCCCCAGTTTGAGGAATCAGCTGTTTTTTGCATATTATGTGAATTACTTATGTCAACTTTCTGTACTCTTTCTGTTAGGTAGGATTTAAACCATTTGTACAATACTTTAGTTTATCTAGAAGAATTCCATGATTTACACAGTCAGAAGCATTGGAGAGATAAAAAATTTCCCAACGGGTTATGTCCGGTTTTCAGAGCATTTAATATTTCATTGCTGAAAGTATTTACAGGGTGTTACAAAAAGATACGGCCAGACTTTCAGAAAAATTTCCTCACACACAAAGAAAGAAAATATGTTGTGTGGACATGTTAGAGCACATTTTAGTACGGATGAGGCTTCATTCGAAAGTGATCAAATTGTAAATTTTCACAATCAACATGTGTGGGCTGACGAGAATCCACAAGCAATTGTGCAATCACGTCATCTGTGAACGTTTGGGCAGGAATTGTTGGTGATGTCTTGATTGGGTCTCATGTTCCTCCACCTACGCTCACTGGAGCACGTTATTATGATTTCATATTGGATACTCTACCTGTGCTGCTAGAACATGTGCCTTTACAAGTACGACACAACATGTGGTTCTTGCACGATGGAGCTCCTGCACATTTCAGTCGACATTTTCGTACGCTTCTCAACAACATATTTGGTGACCGATGGATTGGTAGAGGCGGACCAATTCCATGGCCTTCACACTCTCCTGAACTCAACCCTCTTGACTTTCATTTATGGGGGCATTTGAAAGCTCTTGTCGACACATCCCCGGTACCAAATGTAAAGGCTCTTCGTGCTCGTATTGTGGACGGCTGTGATACAATACGCCATTCTCCAGTGTTGCATCAGCGCATCAGGGATTCCATGCGACGGGATGGTGGATGCATGTATCCTCGCTAACGGAGGACATTTTGAACATTTCTTGTAACATAGTGTTTCAAGTCACGCTGGTACGTTTTGTTGCTGTGTGTTTCCATTCCATGATTAATGTGATTTGAAGAGAAGTAACATGGAAATTAATCGTTTCTGGACACATGTCCACATAATATATTTTCTTTCTTTGTGCGTGAGGAATGTTTCCTGAAAGTTTGGCCGTGCCTTTTTGTAACACCTAGTATAGCATTTTCTGTTGAGAAGACTCTGAAAACCAAACTGAAATTTGTTACAACTTTCTTTTTACCTATATGTGAAAGAAGTCAGGCGGCAGACTTCTATGAGGAGGGTATTCAAAAACTGGTACAACGTTATGACAAGTGCCTCAATATTGACGGAAATTATGTCGAAAAGAAGATTAAGGTACATGCTTTCATGTAAAAGTAAAACTATTTAGATATATTCGCACGCCTTATTGGCCCACTTAAGGTTACGGTGGTAACACTAAAAGTGAGCCTTTGCGATTGTAAATTGACAGCTCGAAATTTAAATGAAAATAACTGATAAACTATTCATCTGACACGAAAATTGAATAACCGAATTTGTAGAGGAGAAAATTCTGCACAACATTGCTCTCTCGCGTTTCAGAGATATTTGCAAAAATAACGTTGATTTTGGGATGTCTGTCTGTCCGATATGTGTTCCCTGTTTTTAAGACGAACCGTTCAACCGATCAGCACCAAATTGTACAGACATAATTGTTGGCTACCAGAGACCAGAACCTCGCTTTTTTCAAATATTTTAGACAAGAAATACGTTAGTAATACCAAAAGAAGCCGTTTGCAATGTAATTTTAATTGCAAATAAACCGTTCATCCGACGCTAAAATTGAATAACCGAATTTGTAGAGGAGAAAATTCTCTACAACATTGTTTCCTTTGTTTTTTTGCATATCTCGTATCGTTTGAGAGATATTTGCAAAAATAACGGAGATTTGACACTCTCCATTGAATTTACGAAAACCAGCCGTTAGGAGATGTCACGTGACATTCCTCTCCCAGAATTCTCTCTGGCATACGTCATCTTGCGTTGCGTATTTTGTTATTCTAACTTACACATTGTCATTTCAAAGCTATGGCGCACTGGAGAATTAACAAAACACATTGTTCTTCGTACCATAAATGATAATCCAGTGTCTACAGATGCCATATTAGCATCAGTTAACAACGGCCATCAATAGTATGAGATTAAAGAACACAACTTTCGATTGATAGCCGTAGGCGAATTTTGGCGTTCCTTACTCGCCAAACAACCGCCCAGATCGACGTCAACAGGCTCTTATTTTCAGGAGAGACTTTCTACCCCACCACCAAAACACACTCAGTAAATTGGATTCGTGGCCACACGATCCTATAACTCTTTGATCCTGGAGAGAAATCAGTACTTGGATACTGGAACTTTGTTAACGTACGACACTGCGTCCTAACCCGTAACCCAAAGTACCAGCAATATTTTTCCAACTTTTTATGGAGTGCCTTTCGTGACCCGCCTCGCAGCTGGAACGTCCAAGCCATGAGAAGATAAATCTTAACACAACCAACCAGGGCCGGCGCTAGCCCAAGTGCCACCCCGTGCGAGCTGCTAAATTGCCGCCTTCCCCCCCCCCCCCCCCCCCCAGGGTTTTAATTTTTTTTTACAGAGCGTTTGTGGAGCTTTATTTAAACAAATTTGTAGGAAATGTCAGCAATCAATCGCAATTTTTGTTTTTACTTTTTAGATTTACCTAGGTTTCGGCCAGTCTCAAAGCTTTTAATATGTTCTTACATCTAAACAGCCATGTTGACAGTTGTGGAAGGAAGCTTAGTGTTTAACGTCCCATCGACAGCGTGGTCATTAGAGACGGAGCTGACGCATGGATTTTTGGGGAAGGATGAGGGGACGAAATTTGAAAGGAACCATCCCGGCATTTGCCTAGAGTGATTTAGGGAAATCACGGAAAACCTAAATCTGCATGGCCGTAGGTGGATTTGAACCACCGTTCTTCGGAATGCGAGTCCAGTGCTTTACCACTGCGCCGCCTCAAACGACAGTTATGTTCAACATGACGGCATAGATGTAAACATAACTCAAAGCATTGAGAATAGCTACGCTGTGGCCGAAATCTATCTAGATCTGAAAAATGAAAACAAAAATTGCGACTAATTGCGACTGATTTTTACAAAACAGTCGCTGGGCACCAGCTCAAAAATGAAGTTAAACCTGATTGAAGAAATCTAGCTAATTTCAATAAGCCTTGTGAATTTACAAAAATGTTCAAATATGTATGAAATCTTATGGGACTTAACTGCGAAGGTCATCAGTTCCTAAGCTTACACGCTACTCAACCTAAATTATCCTAAGAACAAACACACACACACCCATGCCCAAAAGAGGACTCGAACCTCCGCCGCGACCAGCTGCACAGTCCGTAACTGCAGCGCCTTAGACGGCTCGGCTAATCCCGCGCAGTACGAACTTACACTTCAGGTGAATAAACGTTTTTCAATGGTTGTGAACAGATATTGTATTCAACGGAAAGCAGTATACAGAAAGTAAATGTCGGTAAAGTGTGCGAGTAGTGTTGTCAAACAAAAGTGCCGGTCAGAGTTTAATTGTTGTTCATGCAGGCGGAGACAGGTGTTTCACGGCTAAAAATGGAAACGTCCGACTATCACTCAGAAATGGATAGCAAAAATTTTGAAAAATAAATCGAAACCCAACTTATGCCAGACTTACTACTAATGTCTTTATCCCTTGTAATTACTCGCAGAGTATTTACCCATTCGGAATACTTCTAGCCATTGTATGTGTCGGGTATGTTTGACTGTTGTTTAACGATTTTTTTCCTTAATGCTGGGGAAAAAAAGAACACTCGGAAACTTCCATTGAAGGCCTAAGCAAAATTGCTTCAGGCTTAAGACATAATCGCAGTATCGAACATTGCATTCGAATTTCCAGATTAGATTTCGTTTTCTGCAAAATAGTTGCGAGTAAACGCACGGCGCATAACAGACTGGCAGCGCTCCACTAATAAGAATACAGTACTGGCGTGTACGCCAGACTGCTTCCCTCCGCGCCATCTCTGTTCCTCCGGCGTAAACACGACGGCGCGGAAACAGTGGCGAGGAAGAAATCAGTGCTCCTCCCTCGCGTTGTTCAACAAGGGCGGCCGGCAGCCGCTCCCTCCGAGGTTTGGTTTCGAATCCCCTCTTGGGAATGAATGTTGAGTTTGTACTAGAGAAAAAGGGGGGATGGGGCAGATTCGCCGCCCCCGGAAAGTGCCGCCCTGTGCGGCCGCACGTTTCGCACGTGCCTTGCGCCGGCCATGCAACCAACCAGAACTGAACATGACCCACAACGGAACATAATAATCAACGTTTGGACGATTCAAACTATGCCGGCGGCTACACTACGGCGCACCTCTTTTAATACAAAAAATAGGGTAGTGGACAAGGCGTTGGACTATGACGCTGAAGGTCAGGGGATCGGAACCCGCAACTACCCATTTTTTTTCCCTAAAAGGGTTTCAGACCCTCTTATTAATTAATTTTTTATTATTTAGATTATTATTTTGGTCCAAAATGTGGGCCATAAAAAAAAGGCTGTGAGATTTTTTGGCCCACTTTAGGTTACGGTAGTAACACTAAAAGTGGGCCTTTGGGATCGACTTTTGACAGCTCGAAATTTAAATGAAAACAACGGCTTAACCATGCATCTGAAACGAAAATTGAATAACCGAATTTGTAGAGGAGAAAATTCTCTACAACTTCGCTCTGTTTTTTTTTTTTTTTTTTTTTTTTTTTTTTTTTTTTTTTTTTTTTTTTTTTTTTTTTTTTTTTTTTTCATATCTCGTATAGTTTCAGAGATATGGGCAAAAATAACGGCGATTTCGGGATGTCTGTCTGTCTGTCCGTCTGTACGTAACGTGTTCCCCGTTTTTAAGACGAACCGTTCAACCGATCAGCACCAGATTTTGCACACACAATCGTAGGCCGCCAGAGACCAGAAACTCCTTTTTCAAATTTTTCTGACACAAAATACGGTAGTAATACAAAAAAAGCCGTTTGTAATATAATTGTAATTGCAAACGAACCGTTCATCTGACACAAAAATTGAATACCCTAGTTGGGAGAGGGGAAAATTCTCTACAACTTCGCTCTTTTAAATTAACGAAAACCAGCCGTTCGCAGATGTCACGTGACATTCCTCATCCAGAACTCTCTCTGGCGTACGCCATCTTGCGTTGCGTATTTGATTATTTTCTTATTGTAACTTACACAGGTAATCTACCGTCTACAGATGCCATACGAGCATCAGTTAACAACGGCCATCAATAGTATTAAAGGACCCAACTTTCGAACAGAACTACCCACAGAGAGAAAAAAAAGTGCGAACCAGAGAGCGCGGGATCAAATGATGCTCATTGATAGCCGTAGCGTAGTGGGCAAGGCGATGGACTATGACGCTGGAGGTCAGGGGATCGGAACCCGCAACTACGTAATTTTTTTCCTAAAAGGGGTTCAGACACTCTTATTAATTAATTTTTTAATATTTAGATTATTATTTTGGTCCAAAATGTTTGCAAAAACTTATAAAACTACAAATGCAAAGTGGGTCGTAAACCACGTTAGTGCGATTTTTTTAAATTTGAAAACGGCACTTACTTAAAAAATACGCGTCTTATGTTGGTAAGGATCCAAATTATAATTCTGTGAGGATGAGTGTTACGTAACAACACAATGAGCGAAACGGCGCAGCAGTAGTTGTCATACCTATGGATGGGCGCCAGCATCCCTGAAGTGGAGAAAAAGCTTGTGCACATAAATCACGGCGGAATTTTGTTAACACGCGTGCTCTGGGTGACAGCGACAGGCGGTATTGTGGGCAGCACGGCCGGCCGCGTGTAAGGCACGGGGGGGGGGGGGGGGGGTAGCGATGTTGGTGTGACGCGTGATGCATGGGTGCGATGTTCGCCGTCCCCGCCAGCGTAGAGAGACACCCATTCAGAGCGCGGCTACCGCTGCCAGCGTACGAAACGCTATCGACCGAACAAAACGAGATAAACCGATGCGTCACGCACGGCACGCCCCCTCGCTATTGGCGGTGCGGCGGAGCGCTGGCGCATCTGGCGGTGTTACTGGGTTACAGGGCACCAGCAGGGCCGCGTCCAGTCCCACTGGCTAGACCAGACGTCTGCTGGGAACGCGAAGCGTGAACCAATGCCCCGCTGCGTAAACACCCGAGCGATCTGCTTGGGCCAAAATGATCAACACAGTTACGTACAGCCGATACGAAATCACTGACCCAACTTTCTGTGTTAAGTAACAACAAATCGCGACCATATCATTAGAATCACCATATTCCAACATTTTTCATCGTTTCGTAATTGTAATTATTTGTTAAGAGGTGGAAATTTCTCATTTTTCAAATTTTTTTAGTAAATTCAAATTATATCAGCGTAATTCAGAATAATACGAGGCGCGTCCAGAAAGTAAGTTCCGTTTGGTAATAAAATGAAATTTTACACAGATACAGAATAAATTTTTATTGCACAAAATTCTAAAACTCTTAAACTACTTTTCCACGTAACTGCCGAAATTTTGCAGGCATTTGTCATAGCGTGGCACCAGAATTTGTATACCTTCTTCATAGAAATCTGCCGCCTGCGTCTTCAACCAGTTGGAAATAGTTTCTTTCAGCTCGTCGTCATTGGTGAAGTGATGGCCGCCAAGTAAAGACGTGAGATGTAAGTACTGATGAAAGCCGCTAGAAGCGAGGTCAGGGCTGTACGGAGGATGGTCAAACACGTCCCAGCCAAATTACTGTAGGAGGATTTTCGTCACATTAGCAGTGTGTGGTCGTGCGTTGTCGTGAAGCAAGAGAATACCTTTTGACAGCAGTCCCCGGCGCTTATTCTGAATTGCACGGCGCAATTTCCGAAGTGTCTTGCAATAAGCATCTGCTTTGTTTGACCACGCGGTAAGAAGTCAATGAGTAGGATGCCTTTCCAGTCCCAGAACACTGTGCACATCATTTTCCGAGGAGTCATGATTTGCTTCGGCTTTACCTTTGGTGGGGATGAAGTGTGCCTGCATTCCATTGATTGCCTCTTACTCTCATGAGTGTCGTAAGAAACCCACGTTTCATCTCCTGTGACTATCCGTCTCAGAAATTCTTCGCCGCTTTCAGCATAACGGGTCAAAAACGCAAGTGCACTACCCATCCGTTGTGTTTTCTGTTGCTCAGTGAGAATCTTTGGTACCCAACGTGAGCAAAGTTTACGGAATTTCAGTTGTTTGGTAACAATTTCCTGCATCAGTGATCGTGAAATTTGGGGGAAGTCCATACCGAGAGCACTAATTGTAAACCTACGGTTTTACTGGGTCTTGTCGTCAATCGCGTGAACCAGTTCTTCTGGAACCAAAGGTGGACGCCCACTTCGTTCTTCATCGTGCACATCACTTCGCCCGCCATTGAACTGTCGAACCCATATTCTCACCATCGAATCACTCGTCACATTTGGTCCGTAAACATCGCAAATTTGCCGATAAATTTCACTTGGTTTCACTTTCATCGCATTCAGAAACCGAATCACCGACCTGATTTCACAGGCCGTGGGATTTTCAATCAACGCCGACATTTCAAACAAGCACAACAAAGCGTCGTAACTGGCAGCGTTCTCCAAATGGCACACGTTCTTCTCCTTGATACACATCGTCTACAGCGCATGTGCGGAAATGCAATCGCAGCGCTGCAGCGGAGATAAATTGAAACGGAACCTACATTCTGGACGCGCCTCGTAGTATCCAGGGAATAAGTAGGTCAAAACACTTCGTATATCAGAGATCATTTGTCAGATTCACAGACATTTGTTACTAGACTGGCAATGCCGTATACAGTATCATTGGTGTCAGTGAAGTCTCGCCGTCATATTTCTATATTACAAACGTGTGAGCAGTCGTGTGAGTTATTGCAGAAAACAGTCGTAAAAATACGGATGAACTGACGTTACTACTCTGTCCTTAGAGTTTTGACATACCGGAAATTCATGTCTTGTAATTTATTGAGCTGGAGTAACCTTTGACACATGCAGTAATGAGTTAACGTTGATTTGCTGTTATTATTAAACTGTTAACAATGTCGTTCAACTTCGGATTTTCTTTCAGTAGTATCGTGATTATAAAACTTTTGTTCATCGTGGATAACACTTATCATTATTCTTTTGAGAGTTCTTACGAAATATACAGTCTGCTTTGATACATACCGTACACTGAGTCGCATCTCGTTTCCTGTTTTTATTAATCTGTTACCAGTTTCGAACAACATAGACATTTTTTTAATCGTATGACCGTTATAAATGTGCTGTTTATCGTGGATAACACATATCTTTATTCTTCTGAGTGTGTTTCAGATAACTGCAGTCTGCTTTAACGGTACGTAACGATAAAATTTTACCTACCATCTCAGCGTTCTCGTATGACTATGTTGGCAACAACAATAAAACGCTAGAAAACCCTTGCTAAGATGTTGATATTCTTCGAAATTAGTGTTTCATACAGATGCTGAAGTAAGTAAGTAATGCTGTTCGTGCTCTTTCGTTCACTCAATAAAATTAATTGCATTCATAAAACGAAGATTTCATGACAAAACATTTTCGTTTTACGCTATTGGCTAATGGCAACTTCACATGCTTGACAACATAATCACGCGAGGTCACCAGGACGGTAAGTAAAATTTAACCATACGTAGCACGTTCTTTTCATAACATACGTGTTAAACTCTTGTGGAAGCATTAGCTCAAATGCAAATCATTTTGAATTCAACTAGTAAAGCTTACAACGTCGTATCGTATCAGATCATGGTAGTACCGTACGGAAACTTTTTGCCTAGAGGTTAAGCAAGATGGCGGCGTCAGGCTTCAGTCACAGAGGCAAGTTTGCCAGTCTAGTAATGTATGCCTGTGGTCAGATTGCCATTATAAATAGTACCCGTAGTTGAGATACTCGCTCTGATTTCAGATCTCTCAGTATTCAGTGCTTAGCTCTATCCATGATTAGTTTCAAAATATCACACGGGGTTTATTTCCAACACAGAAATGAACCCGATAAATTATTTATTTCTTGATATAAACTTTCATATCGTGATCATACGCTAATGCGTTTAATATCTTTGGACTTTGATCGGGATAGGTTAGGAACGAAGAATTAGAAATTTCTGCCTCCCGTTAATAAACTAATTGATATTCGTAATATTGGAGTTCGAACTTATTTGCAAATTTAAAGAAATGACACTTAAAAACTTATCTGGAAGAATTAAATTTCGTAGGCAATGTAATAGGATCCAGAGACTTTAATGTGAGACTTTTACGAAAATAGTCACGCATTCTGATCGTAGGAAGTATTTTCTGTGAAAGTGATTTGGTTCTAACTATTAATTTCAAAATAAGAATCTGTGAAACTTCAAAAAAATGTCTTGAACAGATATTCAAGTAACTTATTTAGTTCCCTAATATGGTCCAAGATTATTCTGAAAGTAAATGTATAATAATAATATCTGTGAAGTTCGTAAGAAATCAGTTAATGTGTGAAAGAAAAATATCTAACAGTTTTGGCGAGGAGAGATTTTTAATGAAATCTTACTAGAGAATAATTCGATAGAGAAAGAATCAGACACAAATAATATCTTTTGTAACTGGCTTCATACTTTCTGAACTACCGGGACTCAATGATTCAAATTTTTCAATTTATTAAATATCAGCCCCTGAGAAACGGAGTTACATGCTCAAACATTACAAAAAGTCTTTTAGTTCAATATATGAACAGAACCAATATTTACAGTGTAAAAAATTCAAGAAAGATATAAATTTTATTAATTACTAAAGAAGTACCAGGTCTAACCAACTTAAATTTCATACTGGGAAGACAAATAAAATTTAGAACCCATACTTCCGCTACAAACTGTGAAAGTCAAGCAGAAATCTACAGCTTACAAGTCACAAACGTAAGTCACATACAAGCCAATCAACCGAAGCAGAGTTACAGTTAGTGGTTGTCATTATAAAGTTACTAGCTGAAAACCCGGCGTTGCCCGGGTATTTATTTATTCCTGTCATTTTTCAGGTATATTTTCATTTGTATATGAGATGTATGTCTGTAAAATCTCTTGGGAATACAACTGGTATTAAAGAAGTAATAGATTAAAATTTGGTGCATGATGGAGCGATTTTCCATGAACGTTACTGTTTATGTGCTCATATCTCATGAACTACGTGTAATATTCTGATACAATTTAGGAGATACACTCAAGCCGCGCCGGAGCGGCCGTGCGCATTGAGGCGCTATGCTGCGATGCGCGCGGCCGTTCCCCGTCGGAGGTTCGAAGCCCTCCTCGGGCATGGATGTTTGTGCTGTCTTTAGTGTAAGGTAGTGCATAAGTAGTTTGTAAGTTTAGGGACTCATGACCTGAATTTAAGTCCCATAAGATTTACAAACATCTGAACATTTGAATTTTGGTACACTCAACTTTATATGTGTATACTATCTGTAACACATATAAAGTTGAGTGTACCAAAATTCAAATGTTCAGATGTTTGTACTGTGTTTACTGTGTGTATACTGTCTGTAACCACCCCCATGAACCACAGACATTGCCGAGGTGGGGTGGCTTGCGTGCCTCAACGATGCAGATAGCCGTACCGTAGGTGCAACCACAGCGGAGGGGTATCTGTGGAGAGGCCAGACAAACGTGTGGTTCCTGAAGAGGGGCAGCAGCCTTTTCAGTAGTTATAGGGGCAACAGTCTGGATGATTGACTGAGCTGGCCTTGTAACATCAGCTAATGTGGCTTTGCCACACAGCTACTGCGAACGGCTGAAAGCAAGGGGAAACTACAGTCGTTACTTTTCCCGAGGACATGCAGCTCTACTGTAAGGAAATATGATGATGGCATCCTCTCGGGTAAAATATTCCGGAGGTAAAATAGTCCCCCATTCGGATCTCCGGGCGGGGACTACTCAGGAGGATGTTGTCATCAGGAAAGACAATACTGGCATTCTACGGGTCGGAGCGTAGAATGTTAGATCGCTTGATAGGGTAGGTAAATTAGAAAATTTAAAAAGGGAAATGAATAGGTTGAAGTTACATATAGTGGGGATTAGTGAAGTTCGGTGGCAGGATGAACACGATTTCTGGTCAGGAGAGTACAGGATTATAAGTACAAAATCAGTTGGGGGTATCTCAGGAGTAGGACTGATAATGAATAAGAAAATAGAAATGCGGGTAAACTACTATGAGCAGCACAGTGATCGCATTATCATTGTCAAGATAGATACGAAGCCAACACCGACAATAGTAGTACAGGTTTATATGCCAACTAGCTCTGTCGATGATGAGGAGATCGAAGAAATATATGAGGAGCTAAACGAAATTATTCAGACAGTTAAGGGAGAGGAAAACTTAATTGTGATGGGAAACTGGAATTCGGTAGTAGGAAAAGGAAGAGAAGGAAAAATAGTAGGTGAATATGGACTTGGCAGGAGAAATGAAAGAGGAAGTCGCCTGGTAGAATTTTGCACGGAACATGATTTAATAGTAACAAACACGTGGTTTAAGAATCACAAAAGAAGGTTGTATACGTGGAAGAGACCAGAAGACACCGGAAGGTATCAGATAGATTTTATAATGGTAAGACATAGATTCCGGAACCAGGTTATAAACTGCAAGACATACCCAGGGGCAGATATAGACTCTGACCATAACTTGTTAGTTATGAACTGTAGGCTGAAGCTGAAAAAACTGCAGAAAAGTAGGAAAATAAGGAGATGAGACTTAGATAAATTGAAGGAAAGTGAAGTTCTGGAGAATTTCAGAAGGAGATTTAGGCAACAATTGACAGAAACAGGGGAAAATAAAACAGTAGAAGAGGAATGGGAAGCATTGAGAGATGAAATAGTGAAGGCAGCAGAGGACAAAATAGGTAGAAAGGCAAGACCTACAAAAAATCCTTGGATATCACAGGGAATACTAAATTTAATTGATGAAAGGAGAAAATATAAAAATGCAATAAATGAAACAGGGAAAATGTAGTACAGACGACTAAAAAATGAGATTGTCAGGAAGTGTAAAATGGCTAAGCAGGAGTGGCTAGAAGCCAAATGCAAATCTGTAGAAGAATGTATAACAAGGGGAAAAGTAGATGCCGCCTACAGGAAAATAAAAGAGACATTTGGGGACAGGAAAAGCAGCTCTATGAATATCAAGAACTCAGATGGGAAACCAGTTCTCAGCAAAGATGGGAAAGCTGAAAGGTGGAAAGAGTACATAGAGCAGCTCTATAAAGTAAATGAACTTAGAGACGATGTTGTAGGAAGGGAAGAGGAAGTAGATCAAGATGAAATAGGAGATACTATACTCAGAGATGAATTTGACAGAGCCTTGAAAGACCTAGCCCGGAACAAGGCCCCAGGAGTAGATGACATACCCTCAGAGCTACTAAAGTCTCTGGGAGAGCCAGCCATGAAAAGACTATTTGAACTGGTGTGTAGGATGTATGAGACAGGCGAAATGCCCTCAGACTATAAGAAAAATGTAATAATCCCCATTCCAAAGAAATCAGGCGCAGACAGGTGTGAAAATTACAGAACAATCAGTTTGATAAGTCATGGTTCCAAAATTTTATCACGAATTATCTACAGGAGAATGGAAAAGCTGGTAGAAGCTGACCTCGGGGAAGATCAGTTTGGATTCAGGAGGAATGTTGGAACCCGGGAGGCAATACTCACTTTACGTCTTATCTTAGAAGATAGATTAAGGAAAGGCAAACCTACATTTTTAGCTTTTGTAGATTTGGAGAAAGCATTTGACAATGTTGACTGGAATACACTCTTTCAAATTCTGAAGTCAGCAGGGATAAAATATAGGGAAAGGAGAATTATTTACAACTTGTACAAAAGCCAGACTGCAGTTATTAGACTCGAAGGGCATGAAAGGGAAGCATCAGTTGGGAAGGGAGTAAGACAGGGTTGTAGCCTTTCTCCGATGTTATTCAATTTGTACATTGAGCAGGCGGTGAAGGAAAGCAAGGAAAAATTTGGAATAGGGATTAAAGTTCAGGGGGAAGAAATAAAAACATTGCGTTTTGCTGATGACATTGTAATTCTGTCAGAGACAACAAAGGACCTGGAAGAGCAGTTGAATGGAATGGACAGTATGTTGAAGAGAGCGTATAAAATGAACATTAACAAGAGCAAAAAAAAAAAAAAAAAATGGAATGCGGTCTTAGAAAATCAGGCGATGCTGAAGGAATTAGATTAGGTAACGAAACAATGAAGGTGGTAGATGAGTTTTGTTACTTGGGTAGTAAAATGACATGCGATGGTCGCAGTACAATGGATATAAAATGCAGTATGGCAATGGGAAGAAAAGCATTTTTGAAAAAGAGAAATTTGCTAACATCGAATATTAATTTAAGGGTAAAGAAGTCTTTTCTGAAGGCATTTGTGTGGAGTGTTGCCTTGTACGGGAGTGAAACATGGACGATAAGCAGTGCGGACAGGAAGAGAATAGAGGCTTTTGAAATGTGGTGCTACAGAAGAATGCTGAAGATTAGGTGGGTAGATCGCATAACTAATGAAGAGGTACTTAACATAATTGGCAAGAACAGGAATTTTTGGCACACCCTGACTAAAAGAAGGGATCGCTTGGTAGGACACATTCTTAGACATCGAGGAATCGTAAATTTATCATTGGAGGGAAGTGTGTGGGGTAAAAATCGCAGAGGGAGACCAAGAGACGCGTATAGTAAGCAGATTCAAGTGGATGTGGGTTACCGTTCTTATGAGGAGATGAAAAGGCTTGCTCAGGATAGAGTAGGGTGGAGAGCTGCATCAAACCAGTCTCCGGACTGAAGACCATAACAACAACTGTCTGTAGTCTGTAAAATTTCCTGCGGCTGCATTTTGTAGAGTATAAAGTAGAAATTGTAACGTCATACTGAATGCCGCAGTTTTAGTTCATAAATAGCGGAACATTACTGTTTATGTCCTCATATTTTATGAACTACGTGTCGTCCTGTGATGCAATTTAGAAGATACGTTCAACTATATGTGTCTGTATAGCGTCAGTAAAATGTAATGCATCTAAAATATGTAGTGTAAATATTAAAAATTGTAACCCTCATACCGAATGTCATAGTTTTACTTCATAAACAGCGGAAAAGTAGTAACTGAGAAATTTTATTTCTTTTATCATTTTGATATGGTTGTCAGCGATAAAAAGTTTAATAACGGTTTGGAATTATGTTTAAAGTATCTTGCTAGTCGCTAAGTACTCTCATTCTAATATATCGTATTTATAAAGTCTCGCCGCATTATGTGACAGTTTTTTGCGATTCCTATTGTTTATGACGTCATATCTGCTGAACCATGTGCCGTATGTGTTCCTTAACCCTGCAGAAATTGTTACCCCACGGTAAGGAATGAGTATACCAAATTTGGTTGAAATCGGTCCAGTGGTTTAGGAGAAAAGGAGCAGCATTGTCGTCTGACGTCGTACCTCGTGAACTATTTATCGTGTGTGATTCCTAAACTTACGGCAACCCTCATCATAGATTGAATCTTACTTGTACAATACTTGAAAAATATTGGATCAAAACTGTAGATTTGTATGCATCACGTACAAACAAACATACGGACACTCTTCTTTATATAGACCCCCCCCCCTTTCTCCTGGACAGCTGCTCTGCTCATGCGCAGTTCTATTGGCGACAAACACACACTTAAGCCGCTTATGAATAAGTTGTATGTTAATGTTTGTGTCGGATTCATACTGAACTATGCTTACGGCGTCACTACGCCAAGACTTTACGACCTGTGCACTGCCTTCCATGCACAACATTTGTTGATTTCATGTTGGTGTAAGAACTTTTTCCACGACTTCTTATTTGTCACTCGGATGCATCGAAAACACCTAGGTCGCCTCACTTGTTCAGTCAACTCGTTACAACTGTTAACATGTTGAAGTGGTTTAGTGGCAACACTAGAGAGGTTTAGCGATGTATAACAAAAGTTTAAAAAATCCGCCCCTCGTACTTTCATTATTTCGCGCTGCAGTCAGCTGATCACGATGTGCGTGGCAGCGGAGCCGGCCGGAGCGTTGTGCAAATTAACGCGGAGAGGCCGCAGGCCCCAGCTCTTGTGATCGGTGGGATTAATGGAAATCGGGCCGGGCGCACTCAGTCCTACCACAACACGCGGCCCTAATTGCCCGAGTGTGTGTTTGTACTGACTGAACCAGGCGATTTACCTGCAAGAATAAAATGAAAAAGTACTCCAATTCAATTTATCTGCCTACTGAGAGTTCAGTAGTAATCAAGAGTGCTGGATGGAAATGAAAGTGCTAAACTTCGATTACGGACTTTTTATGTGTACAAATTGTAAAAATGTGTGTGTGTTTGTATGTATGCATGCATGTGTGTTTCACATCTCTTCGTAAAATATTGGACGGATTTCATTCGAACATTGAACAGGTCAGAGAACAGTCGCTGGGGGGAGGAGGGGGGTTAACATCCAGATAACAGGTACAGTTCAGGAATTTTGACACCGTTTGAAGTTCTTCATGGCATTTGGCAAATATAATGTAATTGTTCATGTATAATGGAAGGAGTATACAAACAGAGAAAGCGTACAGAAAGGGTACATTGGTAAGTAATAACTCAGGATGAATAGGTGGATAAAAAGGAGGGTGGGGAGGGTGTTAGCGAGTAGTAGCAAACAGAAGTTGAGTGTCTGAGACACATGCCACCCGCAAGGGCTAAGCTTCCCCAACGGTTCCTCTCCCCTACCTGTAAGGTTGGCTACAGGGACTACTTTTGAACAGCGAAGCACACACTGATGTGCCGTGCCAGGCGAGCAGCCACGCATCGCCATTCGGTTGCAGAGCTTCCAAGTATCCACCTCGCGGACATTCCAAGGCGGAAGTGTGACTTTGAGGACCGTCCGCGTCTGTTACAATGATGAGCGAGTGGAAGCATCCGATACATTTACCATTTTTATAGTGAGGTACGCTTGGCCATTTGGCCCCTGCTCTGATATTAATATTACGACTTCATGACTAGCAACATTCTCTGTGATGCAACCACTCTCCGCTCTCTCTAGGGACTGTAAATGTATCTGTATAAAACGTGCTTATTTATTGACTATTGTTAGTAATTCCTTGACCTACAGCAAGGCGGTTTCGTGGCAAAATAGTCTTATTTTGAAATAATATTAAACATGCAACAGGGCAGCAAATCAGCCGGTAAGTGTAACTTCCTGTCTGAGAGGAAAGGTGATAGGCAGCAACCATTCTTGCTTCATCTTTGTTAGGAAAACTTCAGCAGTTACACACCCGTTAACACGTTTGAAGAACTGGAGCGGAGAGTTGTACACGCTTGTCAAGAGTTCCGAAATGATCCAGGAGTTTTCGAAAGAATTCGAAATTCATTGTAGAGACGAGGACAATATTGCACCCTACTGCAAGGAAGACACTTCGAACACCTCCTTTAACATTTAACCCATACGTGAAATGTGAACTAAATGCGATGTAAAACCAAGTCTAAATTTCAAATTAATGTGTAGTAACTAGGACGATGTTGACAATGACATCAGTGGCGACATGGAACCACCAATACATTCGTAATTACTTCGCAAAAGGCTCGTTTGAGGACCCACGTTTACTGGGACTTTTGCTTCTATTATCGTGTACTTTCAACTGTGTAAGTTTGCGCTACCCTTTTTCATACTTACCAGGCGAAAAAGCACAGGTACATTAAAAAACACACAAATAAAAATAAAGTCACACACGCACACAAATGATGAGCTTTCGCAACCCTCAGTGGCGGCGCTAGACGAAACCTGGGCGTCGGCGAACTCGTCTTTGCGAGGCCCCTTTCATTTTTTCATTAATGAAGAAAATGTTAAATGAGCTGAAATATACATCAGTAATCATTATACTGAAATTCTATTTGTATAATATACAGGTATTATTGCAATGACAAAATTTACAATAAACAAACACTTATTAGAGAAACTTTTCATCTATTCGTCTCACTGAATTTTTTAAGATCACATCTTAATACTAGCCGCTATTTCGGCTTTATATGATAGTACTGACAACCCAGATCATTGTGCTTTTCAACTTAATCAATTTTAACTTTGTGAAGCTTCTCTCGCCCGAAACTGTACTGACTGGAACTGAGCATGATTCTGATTGTTATATAAACATTTGCATATACTTCTTCCAAATAGTTTTCTAAAATTAACCGAAAAAATGGTTTTACAAGTATTTATCTAAAAATTGTATCACTGCTGCACTCATACGGAAATAAATACGGACAACTAAATAGCTGCCGGTCGGGAATGGCCGAGCGCACTAAAGCGTCATACCACGGTGAGCGAGATCGCCCTCGCCGTAGGTCGAATCCCACACTTGGGTAGAAATTTTGTGTTCGTCCATTGGTTAAGCTAGTGTAAATTAGATGTAGATCGTCGCTACATAACCTGGCAGTTGGAAAGCGCCGTTAAATATCAAATATGAAAAAAGAAGAAAAAACTACAATTTTAACAATGTTTTGCGCGGCCGACGTCGCCGCCACTGGCAACCCTAGGTTGCTTCTTCAGGAAAAGAGCAGGGAAGAAGAGGGAAAAGGAAAGAACGCGGGTTTTAAGGAAGTGGGTGAGGAGTCATTCCAATCCCAGGAGACGAAAGACGCTGGGAAAAAAAAAAAAAAAAAAAAAAAAAAAAACAGGTAAACAAACACACACATATACACGCACGCACACACCGGAGGCAGACGTATGCAAGAAGCAAAGAAGTTGGGCAGAGATGCCAGTCGAGGCAGAGGCTCTGTCCAGAAATCAGAGACAAAGATGTTATTGAATGGTGGTCGGGAATTTGAAATTTATGTACGTTGAGACTAGGTGGGCAACGGGAAGAAAGAATATGCTGAAGAGCAAGTTCCCATCTCCAGAGTTCTGAAAGATTGGTGTCGGTGGGAAGTATCCAGATAACCCGGACGGTGTAACATTGTTCCAAGATGTGCTGGCCGTGCACGAAGGCCTGCTTAAGCACAGAGTGGTTCTCATTACTAACAAACACTGTCTGTCTGTGCCCGTTCATGCGAATGGACAATTTGTTGCTGGTCATTCCCACACAGAACGCTTCTCAGAGCGGGCATGTCAGTTGGTAAATCACGTGGGTGCTATTGCAAGTGACTCTGCCCTTAATCGTGTACAAATTCCAGGTTACAGTGCGGTGGAACAGTCGATTCTTCTTTATATTATACTTCAAGAGTAAATTGTTACAGTTTGATTTAATCGAACTTCGACACTGACCATTACAAAAAAAAAAAAAAAAAAAAAAAAAAAAAAAAAAAAAAAAAAAAAAAAAAAAAAAAAAAACCTTTTAAATGTTCACTGCAAGATTCTTGTGCTACATATAAGAAGAATAAAACTGTTCAAAAGAAATACTGGAAAAGTTCAAAGTCTAATAAGCACTTCCGTTAAATATTCTAAAAAAATGTCTTGTTGAAAATTCCTAAGATAATCGTTTTTCATCACCGATATTGCTCACTGAATCCGACGTGAAATATAACGATTAATGGAAGATATTTCACTGTCTTTCAGTTAAATAAATTGTTTCTCAGTCCCTCCACTGGTATGAATCGGAGAATTTTTTCAAAAATTATAAATTCATTTCAATAAATAGATATCTTCTTTCCTTATTGGATGTAATAATTACTCTTCACACACTGGTACTTGAAGTAAAAGTTTACGTTTTATTACGAAAGTTATAAGTCCATGTAATACAACACATATAATCAGATCGTTCTAGTAGGAGTTCAACAAAAAGACTCACTTTCTTTTCTGAACAAACAATACTGAACAACTCATAACAATACATTTTTTCTTTTATTTCTATTTATTTCATTGTGACGATTGGCAGTGGAGGTCTTCAAACAGGATCTTCTCTGAGCATGTGGCTGTCGACCCGCGACGTTTGGTGGCCAGGTACCTCATCTTTGGCTCCAGCAGAGAAGATGCTATTTTCGTAGCTTGCTCCGTTGTCACCGCACATGAAAATTAAAAAACAGCACCACATTTCCTTTAAGAATGAAATAAACTTATTAAGACTCAACATTATTAACAACAACATATAGAAACAAGTTCTGTTACATGAGAAACTGAGATAACGTAAAGGTAGTAGCAGGGAATAATATTTCGTCCCACTACAACAGTACTGGAGTAAGTGGTGGTGGGTGGATGCATAGGACAGGTTTTACACCGGGGCGGTAGGGCCGGAGGTCTGGGGATTTCATGGGGATGAACTAGGAGGTTACGAAGGCTAAAGACACTCTTGGTGGAGAGGGAAATCGTATCCCTGCTGGAGAGCCACATTCAGAATCTGGTCCAGTCCCAGAAAGTATCTGGTGACAAGTGGGGCACTTTTGGGGTTCTTCTGTGGAAGGTTCTGGGTTTAGGGGGATGAGGAAGTGGCCATAGCAATTTAAGTCTGTACCAGATCAGGAGGGTAGCTACGGGATGTGAAATCTGTTATAAGGTTATTTATGTACTGGTTCAGGGATCCAGGACTGGAGCAGGTTGCCACGAAGATCTAAGCTGTGGAGAAGGGACAGATTTCATATGGAACGGATGACAGCTGTCATAATGGAGGTACTGTTGTTTGGGTTTGATGTGAACGGATGTGTGATATATATGTTGTTGTTGTTGTTGAGGTTTTCAGTCCGAAGACTGGTGTGATGCAACTCTCCATGCTGCCCTGACATGTGCAAGTCTCTTCATCTGAGAATACGTTCGGCAACCTACATCCTTTTGAATCTGCTTACTGTATTCGTCCCTCGGTCTCCCTCTACGATTTTTACCCCAAAGCTTCCTTCTAATGCTAAGTTGACAATTCCTTCATGTCTCAGAACGTGTCCAACCAATCTATACCTTCTCTTAGTCAGGATATGCCAGAAACTCCTTTTCTCCCCAATTCGATTAAGCACCTCCTCATTAGTTACGTGATCTACCCATCCAATTTTCATCATTCGTCTGTACCACCACATTTCAAAAGCTTCTGTCATATTTATATCTGAACTCCTTATCGTCCACGTTTCACCCCAATGCTACATTCCTTTCACTTCCATACAATGCTACAATCCTTTCAGAAAGGACTTCCTAACATTTAAATTATTATTGTATGTTAACAAGTTTCGATTCTTTAGAAACCCTTTTCTTCCGAAAGCCATTCAAAATTTTATACCTTCTTCACTTGGCCATCAGAAGTTATCTTGCTACCCGAATAACAAAATTCATCTACTACTTTTATTGTCTCATTACCTAATCTAATTCCTTCAGCATCACCTGATTTTCTGGCATTGCATTCCATTACCTTCGTTTTACTCTTGTTAATGTTCACCAGATCTTTTGCGGTCTGTGACAGAATTACTATGTCATCGGCAATCCGTAATGTTTTTATTTCTTCTCCCTGCACTTTAATGCCTAATGCCCTCTACAAATTTCTCCTTCCATTTCTTCACTGCCTGCTCAATGTACAGATTCAGCAGTGATATATATATATATATATATATATATATATATATATATATATATATATATATATATTAATATGTGTGTGTGTGTGTGTGTGTGTGTGTGTGTGTGTGTGTGTGTGTGTGTGTGTGTCTGTCTGTGTGTGTCCGTGAGAGGTGAGAGCGACGTGGATGGAGAGGGGGGGTGTAATAGTGTTTAATGAGATCGTATTTGTTAACTCTATGATAATGAACAATTGAGAATGAAAAAAAGAGAGATGTGAAATATATTACTGATGAAAATATCCTGAAATATCACGTGGAAAAAGTACTGTACGTTCCTTAAATGTTGTGTGAATTATAACACTTCTGTTTCACGGTAAGACACAGTGCACTCACAGTACAAAAATACCTAAATTATTGCCCATACATTGTACATGTATAATTTGCTAAGAATTTAGTTTTTCATCTATGTGCATCCTATTGATTTAATGTAATGACCTCACGAGGACCACTGCAATCTTTTATTTGGAAGTACTTATATGTTATCGCGCACTAGAATATCTTATTTCTGTAAAAATACGCAACTGTTCGAATACATTAATCACGCAAGTTATTTGCATATGTAGAAAATACTGCCATAATATTTTTATTACTGCTGGTATACCTGATCTAGTTGTCTATGTGATATTTCTGCATATATGTTTTATTTTTTATTATTTTTTATGGGTCTTGCCAACGGGACATACAGTAATTTAGAGCAGTTTAAGTATCCATGACAGCTGAGGTTTCCATTCAAAGTAATAAATTCACACCATACGACGATTTTTATTCCCTTATGTTTCTTCATTCTGTATGTTACATATTAGTTACAGTATTATGCCTTACTACAATTGCTACTGCAGGCTGTGTAACTCTAGACAGGTACACTAAGACCACAGTGTAACACATATCTACATCTACATCTACGTCTACATACATACTCCGCAATCCACCGTAAGGTGCGTGGCGGAGGGTATACGGTTCCACTACTAGGTATTTCCTTTCCTATTTCTCTTATCTTGTCTTTGTGATCACTACGCGAAATGTAAGTAGGTGGCAACAAGATCGTACTACACTCAGCTTCAAATTCAGGCCCTCTAAATTTCCTCAACAGAAATTCACGAAAAGAACGTCGTCTTATCTCCAGCGATTCTCAATTGAGTTGCCGGAGCATTTCCGTGACACTCGCGCATTGGTCGAACCTACCAGTAACAAACCTAGCTGCTCGCCTCTGAACTGTCTCTATGTCTTCCTTTAAACTGATCTGCTGCGGGTCCCAAACACTTGGGAAATACTCAAGACGTTGTCGTACAAGCGTTTTATACGCGGTCTCCTTTACAGGTGAAGTACATCTTCCCAAAATTCTCCCAATAAAACGAAGCCGGCTGTC
Source organism: Locusta migratoria (assembly GCA_026315105.1). Taxonomy (NCBI): domain Eukaryota; kingdom Metazoa; phylum Arthropoda; class Insecta; order Orthoptera; family Acrididae; genus Locusta; species Locusta migratoria. The sequence continues at coordinate 25,400,231 of CM048748.1, read as the reverse complement.
CGCCTTACTCACAAACGTCCTTACATGTTCGTTACGTTTCATATCGCTCTGCGATGTTACGCCTAGATATTTGAACGACGCGACAGCATAAAGAAGATCACTACTAATGCTATATTCGAACATTATGGGATTGTTTTTCCTACTCATGCGCATCACCTTACATTTTTCTACGTCGAGAGCTAGCTGCCATTCTTGTTATACGCCACGACAGCAGCGCTCCAAGCGGCAGGCGAGACACATTTCTGATGACGATGTCGGACGAGTGTGAATAGTACCGTTTAAATCTAATTTAACAAACTTTTTACAAGAGGGAAAGTATAATGTGCCATAAAAATCGGTAACAACTAGAAAATAGCTCTATATTTGTCTTTATTAGGTTTCGTAAGAACCATTAGAAGGTATGAAGCAGTACTTTGCAGGATAGTTTAGTTTAGGGTTCTCTTGAAATCTACGACTTTTTAATGAAGACTTTCATTTTTTATTAAGATCAAAAAATGGCTAATAAACAGTAGAAGACCCAACCGCCTGGAGAAAGACGTCTGTTTGCCACTGAGAAACGTCAAGGTTTATTTTACTACAATTCCATTCAAATCAGTAAGTGTTGAACGTAAGAAACTTGTATGGAATGCAATACCTACTTTATTTAATGTACCAGATCAGCCCCTGCAACTGCACTTGAAGGAAAATACTCACAAACGTGACAATAAAATATGGAAAAACAAACCGTTTCTCAACAAAATAGAAACAAATTCCACAGTTGTTGTTACATTTGAATCACAAACGGCAAGAATCTTAGTCAGTTGTTTTATAAGCAATAGTGATTACACTAAAAAGTACTTGTGTTTATAACAAAATAATAAAGACGAGTGTAGTGAAAATTTTTTAGAATCCTTAGATTCAATATAGAATTTTTATACTTTAGGGAAAGTGTCTGTCATATCAGAAAAGACCTCAACAGGAATCAATGTTTCCTCTTTGTTTACTTTCAGCGGAGTATGCTGCAAAATATGCACGTATTTGTAAATATTTCTTCCTGAATAAGCTGTGATTTATCTCACTGAATAGGGAGAAATTCTGCTGTTTTTACATTTCTTTTACAGTTATTTATGTCTCACGTTATTTCACTAACGATTTGAATTAAAAAAATTACAGAAACTGTTTCGTTAATTACATAGGAAAGTAATTATAAACAAACATTACTCCTACGGCGCCTTGCCCACCGCTAGAAGCGCTAGTGTCGTTGCAACTGTCAATTGGTAACAATTTTCACAGTAGAGATTGTCTCGACTGTATATGTCAGACTGTGCTAAGACTGAGAGGCTTGAGCTGACTGTAGTCATGCGTTGATACAAAAGGTTTTTAATGCGCTGACGCTGTGTTCGCCACATCACGAATTACGTGCTGGCTTATACTCGGTTATCCAGGGCTCTTCTCGATGAACGATTCTCTTCACTGAAGCGTGCATGTAAATGAAGCTAGTCGTTCTTTAAGTGGGAAGGCTGACTTCAGGATCTTCGTGGTATGTCAAGTACCAGAGACAGGGAAAATTTACAGTTTGTTGTGGTCAGATGAGATCTTCGTAGATGTGTAACATGTCCTATTTTTTTACAAGTTTATATAATAATACTAATACAGGTACATTCATTTTTTACAAGCCGATAATGTAATAATACTAATAGTGTGAATACAGATAAATGCATCGTTTGGTTCTATTTAAAAATTCGTCAGCGGTGTAGAAGGAGTTGGCCACTAGAAAGTCTTTTAGGCTCCTCGTAAACTGATCTTTATTTGTGGCTAAATTTTTTATGGTTGTTGGTAAATTATTGAAAATATGTATTCCTGAGTAGTGGACCCCTTTTTGAACTAAAGTAAGTGCTTTTAAGTCCTTGTGTAGATCATTTTCGTTCCTAGTATTGTAGGTATGAACTGAGCTGTTTGTTGGGAAAAGGGATATATTATTTATGACAAATTTCATTAAGGAATAAATATACTGAGATGCAGTAGATAATATACCCAGTTCTTTGAAGAGGCTTCTGCAGGATGACCGTGAATGTTGAAGAGTGACTATTTAGTTTTGTATATCTCTGACGCAATATCTCTGGCTCCGCGAGGGCTATATTTGGTTCGGAGGGGCTCGCGTTTGAGCAGTGGTGTGTTGCGGCAGATTTGAAGTGTTTCGGACAGAGGAAAGGCTTTAGGAAGCAGTCGTGGTAGTTAAACGAGCATTATGGAGTGGAAATAATTTTTGCTAGTCTTATGATGGAGGAGATTGAGTGAAGACTAGAGGTAAGCTAACTACAATTTCATGCTGTTGTAACCCAATCAGTATAATCCATATTTGACCAACAAACAATTAAATTTAAAAAAAGATTGTTAACGAACTACGAAACGCTCCAAAAGAAACAATGTTGTTCTCTGGTAATTTTGTCATTTTGAAAGGAGAAGGGAAATGCGGCTTGGCTTTCTTATAATTTTTTTTAATGTTATTTTCGATTGCAACATATTAATGGACAGTTTTGTAATATGATGAAGAGTGGATTGTAAATTTCATTGTACTTAACTTCATGCCTTGTGACACCTCCATTTAGATAAATACTTGAAACTTACCTAGATTGTCGACTTGATCATTTTCCCAGAAAACAGCCCCAGTAATTTATTCACCTTTTTTTTAAATCTGTATGAACATGGATTGTATTATCAGTAGTTAGTTGAGGATTCGCATTGTACATAGCGAATCATGTAGCTAGTATTCTTTTGCAGTGATTTTGAGGGCAGATGTGCAACTGTGGTATAACAAAGGTTTGTGTTAATTGTCAAGGAAATGACTTCAGGAGTCATCAAAGCATTTACATATTTTGGTTCAACGGTAGTATGTAAATTTGTTTGGTAATCATATCACAAAGAGTGAGGAGACATTTTCTTTATGAACTTAGGTACAAATCAGAAGTGTTTTTATTAAGTAGGTTTGCTTTCCAGATAGCTTTCCATAGTGTACTTACACAAGGGTTTAATCAGACAGAGTTGTGCTGTGGAAAGAGGAGCAAAAAATTTAGTTTCAATCTATATATGCACATGAAACAATCACGTTATATGGTGCGTTGAAATTTGTTTAAAAATGTTGTTAAAAAGACGAGTCAGATGCGTAAACAGGTTTATTTTACTACTAAATGAGCTCGTATAATTACAGCAAAGTTTTTAGATCTTTTATAAACCATTGTTACTTAATCATTACAATGACTTACCTTGAGGCCTAGCAACTTTGATTCAACTGTCACTCGAGTTTTACTGTGAGGCTAAATATCGCACAGAGCAACTTTATTTTCTTTACACAGATAATTTTGATTCAGGTAAAGTACTTATAGACTGGCAACCTGAGTGACACAAACAAGTTTCAGTTGTTTTAGTAACAACTCCCACTTAGGTCTCAAGTTCAATTTTTATTATCTATTAGCAACTTTCACCTAGCAGAAGTATAGCTTTCAGCAGACAATTATTTAATTAACACTTTTCAAGGTACACCACAAATAATACATAGTATACGCTTTTGAACTCTGAAAACTTTAACTTGACTTGAAGAGTTATCCCAAAATATTATACCATATGACTATGGAAATCTATACGTAGACGAGAGTATGAAAGGTGCAAACCATAAATTGAGTAATATTGTGTTCACTGTCCCCCTCTCCCCCTCATCCTCTCTCCTCTCCAACAGCTTGGCTCCCCCCCCCCCTTATCTCTTCCCCCCTTCCTCCCCACCCCCCCCTCCTTCCACGCTTCCCAACCTCCTTTCTCTTGCGGGGTCCACAATACCGTTCTTTTAACTGGTGCTTTGTCAAGTGTTGTGTATAGTACGCCCTTCAAGTATCTTTTTAACGCTGCTTCCACCGCAAGAAAAACAAGCGTCGCCTGTGTTCTTTTAATCGTTGTCTCCGCTCGTCTCCTCGTGTCCAGCAACTTGTTCTACGGTGTGTTTCTAACGCCTCCGTGGCATTGTTTTATCTTTCCCCAAGTCTCTTTTTATTTTCTGTGGCGATATTGTACCTCTCCAAATTTTTATCTGCTATAAATTTCAATTCTCCAATTTTAACAACATTCATTTTATCACTTCATTTCCATTGACATAAAATTTTTGTGGATGTTGTACAGCGTCATGATGTGAGAAGGCTATTACTTTAATAACCAACGTTTCGTCCAACGTTGCAGTGGCCTTAATCTAGGTATACTGATGCGAGCTGGTTGTTGCTATATTTTATCTTTACTGTCAACTAGACATTACTTCATATTTTTTAAAAAATGAACGACGTTATTGGCGGAAGAAAGGAAACTTTATTATAATAAGATCAGGAAGGAGTGGGGGCTAGTCGTTGCCTATGCTTCTTGCATAGCGAGACATGATTGGTGTTCATCGGTGAATGAGGTGAGGGCTTCCGTTTCTCTCCTGCTAGCCGTGGGCCGCGCGGCGGCAGTTGCTTACTAGAGACGCTCGCGTGTTGTGTTGTCAGTGATGGCTGGTAGCCAGGAGGGGGCAAGCCTATCTTCTCTGTTCATGTTGTTAGGATGTTTTAAAATTTTGATTGCTTCCCTTATCTTGCATTTAACCTTCCCTGGTTGCTTAACGAGTATTCTGGGCATCGTTAAAATTTATCTTTTTGCTGTAATCTTGCTGGTGTTCATTGTTGGTTTCCATTGTTTAAAGACCGCTAGGCTGAAGAGCGACGTATTAAGCTGCTGACGGCCTGCCTATGTACATAGGCTTAAAACTATAGTAAATAAAGAAGAAGTACACTATTACAAACATATCCAGTAACACGAAGAGTGGTGTCTGGAGAAAATTAGATACTACATCCCACGCTTCAGACGATAAACATATAAATTTCTTTGAATGTAATCGCAGTAATTGTGTTCTTGGCTATTGCGCCTCCATCTATATGTACTGCGTTGAAGGAAAACTGGACATCAGTCATCACTAAGTCCTGGTATCAAAAGTAGTTACCTCTGAATCCTTTTGTTCATAATGAGAAGTTTATGGTTTACGAGCGAGCTTATGTCCTTTATCATTTACTTATGAGACGTTGTCGAGGACTGGTGTAAATTCATTTTTGTAAATAATCTCCATCTATTTACTACACTCCATGGGGAATTGTAAGTACTGTCATCACAGACATATTTCTGTGTGTGTTTGTGTGTGTGTGTGTGTGTGTGTGTGTGTGTGTGTGTGTGTGTGTTTCTGAGAGAAAATATTATTAAAGCAGTATGCAGCAATTCCCGAAAAAGTGGTATACGTAATGTTGCGGGGAAAGGGGCGCTCGGAAACATCCTGAAGATCTTGTAAATGTGTTAATGTGTAGGTTGTGCTGCGAAAAAAATTCGCTTATTCCCACTTTTCCCAGCACTAAGGTTTGTAAGTCAGGTTGTTGAGCTCGTAAGTTGTTCTACAGTAACAGTGTTGCTAAATGCGTTGATCGTTTCATTTCCTCAAGCAGAAAAAGAGTGGTATACATGAACCACAGACGTTGCCGAGGTGGAGTGGCTTGCGTGCCTCAACGATGCAGATAGCCGTACCGTAGGTGCAACCACAGCGGAGGGGTATCTGTGGAGAGGCCAGACAAACGTGTGGTTCCTGAAGAGGGGCAGCAGCCTTTTCAGTAGTTACAGGGGCAACAGTCTGGATGATTGACTGAACTGGCCTTGTAACATCAGCTAATGTGGCTTTGCCACACGGTTACTGCGAACGGCTGAAAGCAAGGGGAAACCACAGCCGTTACTTTTCCCGAGGACATGCAGCTCTACTGTATGAAAATATGATGATGGCATCCTCTCGGGTAAAATATTCCGGAGGTAAAATAGTCCCCCATTCGGATCTCCGGGCGGGGTCTACTCAGGAGGATGTTATCATCAGGAAAGACAATACTGGCATTCTACGGATCGGAGCGTGGGATGTTAGATCCCTTAATCGAGTAGGAAAATTAGAAAATTTAAAAAGGGAAATGGATAGGTTGAAGTTAGATATAGTGGGGATTAATGAAGTTCGGTGGCAGGATGAACAGGATTTCTGGTCAGGTGAGTACAGGATTATAAATACAAAAGTAGTTGGGGGTATCACAGGAGTAGGACTGATAATGAATAAGAAAATAAGAATGCGGGTAAACTACTATAAGCAGCACAGTGATCGCATTATCATTGTTAAGATAGATACGAAGCCAACACCGACAACAGTAGTACAGATTTATATGCCAACTAGCTCTGCTGATGATGAGGAGATCGAAGAAATATATGAGGAGCTAAAGGAAATTATTCAGACAGTTAAGGGAGAGGAAAACTTAATTGTGAAGGGAGACTTGAATTCGATAGTAGGAAAAGGAAGAGAAGGAAAAATAGTAGGTGAATATGGACTGGCCAGAAGGAATGAAAGAGGAAGTCGCCTGGTAGAATTTTGCACGGAACATGATTTAATTGTAACAAACACGTGGTTTAAGAATCACAAAAGAAGGTTGTATACTTGGAAGAGACCAGGAGACACCGGAAGGTATCAGATAGATTTTTATAATGAGAAAAAAAATTCCGGAACCACTGCAAGACATACCCAGGGGCAGATATAGACTCTGACCATAACTTGTTAGTCATGAACTGAAGGCTGAAACTGAAATAAACTCCAGAAAGGTAGGAAAATAATGAGATGGGACCTAGATAAATTGAAGGAACGTGAAGTTCTGGTGAATTTCAGAGGGAGATTTAGGCAACAATTGACAGGGGGTGCCGGCCGCGGTGGCCGAGGGGACTGAGGAGCTTCAGTCACGGTCTGCACGGCCACTACGGTCGGGGGTTCGAATCCCCCCTAGGGCATGGATATTTGTGCCATCCTTAGTATAAGGTAGTTCATAAGTAGTTTGTAAGTTTAGGGACTGATGACCCCGTAGTTAAGCCCCATAAGCTTAACAAACATTTGAACATTTTTTTTGACAGGGGAAAATAAAACAGTTGAAGAGGAATGGGTAGCATTGAGAGATGAAATAGTGAAGGCATCAGAGGACAAAATAGGTAGAAAGGCAAGACCTACAAAAAATCCTTGGATAACACAGGAAATACTAAATTTAATTGATGAAAGGAGAAAGTAAATGAAACAGGCAAAATGGAGTACAGACGACTAAGAAATGAGATTGATAGGAAGTGCAAAATGGCTAAGCAGGAGTGGCTAGAAGCCAAATGCAAATCTGTAGAAGAATGTGTAAGAAGGGGAAAAGTAGATACCGCCTACAGGAAAATCAAAGAGACATTTGGGGACAAGAAAAGCAATTCTACCAATATCAAGAACTCAGATGGGAAACCAGTTCTCAGCAAAGAAGGGAAAGCTGAAAGGTGGAAAGAGTACATAGAGCAGCTCTACAAAGGAAACGAACTTAGAGACGATGTTGTAGGAAGGGAAGAGGAAGTAGATCAAGATGAAATAGGAGATACTATACTGAGATATGAATTTGACAGAGCCCTGAAAGACCTAGGTCGGAACAAGGCCCCAGGAATAGATGACATACCCTCAGAGCTACTAATGTCTCTGGGAGAGCCAGCCATGACAAAACTATTTGAACTGGTGTGTAGTATGTATGAGACAGGCGAAATGCCCTCAGACTTTAAGAAAAATGTTATAATCCCCATTCCAAAGAAAGCAGGTGCAGACAGGTGTGAAAACTACAGAACCATCAGTTTAATAAGTCATGGTAGCAAAATTTTAACACGAATTATCTACAGGAGAATGGAAAAGCTGGCAGAAGCTGACCTCGGGAAAGATCAGTTTGGATTCAGGAGGAACATAGGAACCCGGGAGGCAATACTCACTTTACGTCTTATCTTAGAAGATAGATTAAGGAAAGGCAAACCTACATTTTTAGCTTTTGTAGATTTGGAGAAAGATTTTGACAATGTTGACTGGACTACACTCTTTCAAATTCTGAAGTCAGCAGGTGTAAAATACAGGAAAAGGAGAGTTATTTACAACTTGTACAAAAGCCAGACCGCAGTTATTAGACTCGAAGGGCATGAAAGGGAAGCATCAGTTGGGAAGGGAGTAAGACAGGGTTGTAGCCTTTCTCCGATGTTATTCAATTTGTACATCGAGCAGGCGGTGAAGGAAAGCAAGGAAAAATTTGGAATAGGGATTAAAGTTCAGGGGGAAGAAATAAAAACATTGCGTTTGGCTTATGACATTGTAATTCTGTCAGAGACAGCAAAGGACCTGGAAGAGCAGTTGAATGGAATGGACAGTGTGTTGAAGAGAGCGTATAAAATGAACATTAACAAGAGGAAAACAAAAATAATGGAATGCAGTCTTAGAAAATCAGGCGATGCTGAAGGCATTAGATTAGGTAACGAAACAATGAAGGTGGTAGATGAGTTTTGTTACTTGGGTAGTAAAATAACATGCGATGGTCGCAGTACAGAAGATATAAAATGCAGAATGGCAATGGGAAGAAAAGCACTTTTGAAAAAGAGAAATTTGCTAACATCAAATATTAATTTACGGGTAAGGGTAAGGCATTTGTGTGGAGTGTTGCCTTGTACGGGACTGAAACATGGACGATAAGCAGTGCGGACAGGAAGAGAATAGAGGCTTTTGAAATGTGGTGTTACAGAAGAATGCTGAAGATTAAGTGTGTAGATCGCATAACTAATGAAGAGGTACTTAACAGAATTGGTGAGAAAAGGAATTATTGGCACACCCTGACTAAAAGAAGGGATCGCTTGGTAGGACACATTCTTAGACATAGGGGAATCGTAAATTTAGGATTGGAGGGAAGTGTGTGGGGTAAAAATCGCAGAGGGAGACCAAGAGACGCGTATAATAAGCAGATCCAAGTGGATGTGGGTTGCAGTTCTTATGAGGAGATGAAAAGGCTTGCTCAGGATAGAGTAGGGCGGAGAGCTGCATCAAACCAGTCTCCGGACTGAAGAGCACAACAACAACACATAAATGGGCATTGGAAAGTAACAGGGTGAAAACCGAAGCCTAAAATTCAGCTGTCTAACGTGATAACTTATTTCTTTTCAGCTAACGAAACGAAGAACGCTTTTAACACACATACTGTGAGTATAAATAATCAAAAATCTGGGCACTGGCTGGATATTTATCAGCTCCTTTCATCTATTAGTGCATCTCCTCTCACTACCCACACCCTCGACTCTCCTATCTCTTCTTCCATCTTCACCCGACTTGACGACCATTTCCTCCTTTGTCTCACAAGGGAACTGCATCAAGTCGACCTCATATTTTCTTGAGAAAAAAATACATGAGCTAGATATTAACGCCAGAATTCGATGTCACGTGAAAATTTCGGCCATTTTTCAGATGCTACGCAGCTACGGCCTCCTCAAAGTACAGCATTGGTGCGCTCGGGGTGTTTCTCAGTCGGCCCGCTTCACTGCGGTCGCTAAATGCCCTAACATCTACATCTACATCTGCATCTACATCTACATGGGATACTCTGCAAATCACATTTAAGTGCCTGACAGAGGGTTCATCGAACCACAATTATACTATTTTTCTCCAACTCCATTCTCGAATAGCGCGCGGGAAGAAAGAACACCTGAATCTCTCCGTTCGAGCTCTGATTTCCCGTATTTTATTCTGATGGTCATTTCTACCTATGTAAGTGGGAGTCAACAATATATTTTCACACTCGGAGGATAATGTTGGCGATTGGAGTTTCGCAAGTAGCCCACGCCGCAGCGATAAGCGCCATTGTTGTAATGATTCCCATCCCAGATCCTGTATCATTTCCGTAACGCTGTCTCCCTTAAATCGTGACAATACAAAACGAGCTGCCCTTCTCTGGGCTCTTTCGATGTCCTCCGCCAAACCCACGTGCTAAGGATCCCACACTGGGCAGCAGTACTCCAAAAATGGACGGACAAGCGTAGTGTACGCAGTTTCTTTTGTAGTTCTGTTGCATCTTTTAGGGGTTCTGCCAATAAAACGCAGTCTCTGGTTCGCTTTTCCCAAGTCATTATCTATGTTTTCTTTCCAGTTTAAGTCTGAAGTAATAGTAATTCCTAGGTATTTTGTGGAGTTTACGGCCTTCACATTTGATTGATTTATCTTGTAAACAAAGTTTAACGGATTTCTTTTGGTACTCATGTGGACGATTTCACACTTCTCATTATTTAGAGTCAATTGCCAATTTCTACATCATAGTGATATCTCATTCAGATCGTTCTGCAGTTGGTTTTGATCTTCACATGATTTCACTAGAAGATAAATGACGGCGTCATCTGCAAACGTCTAGCAATGTGAGCAGTCTAGTACAAGGTTTGTGTTGGCGATGTAAATTAACCCACAGGCTGTCGTGCGACATCTTCAGGAGCGGTATAAAAATGATGACTAATCTGCAACGATTAAATGTCAAAGAATTAAAGTCGTCGCCGGTCAGCATACTTTTTTGCAGTTATTAGAGGTACTATACATGGCAAAAGAAAATACATGGCGCTGTCTTTATGCTTTTGCTTATACCTTTCAATTGCGTTGGAGACATCATGGTTATTGAAGAAAATAACGGGTTGACGTTCGGTGTAGATTTACAAGAGGATGACCTCGACGATAACGACGCTGCCATGTTACTATTGTCAGATTCGATGAGCACTTTCACTGTTTCAGAGGCACTTGGGCGTGGAACTGAGGTCGTTAGTGATGGCGAAGGCTGCTTTGATGTTTAAAAGCTGTACTTTGAGGAGGCCGTAACTGCGTAGTATCTGAATAATGCCCGAAATTTTCACGTGATATCGATTTCTGGCGCTGATATGTAGCTCATGTATTTTTTTCTCAAGAAAATATGAGGTCGACTTGGTCATGTTCCCTTGTCAGTCCATTTCCATTCAGCGAACGGTTACGTAAGTCTCCAAACATCCTTATTAACCGATCAAAAAGTGTAAAAGTCTGCTGTAAGATACCCTCCGTTATGCACTGCCCGATGAGTAACGAAAGATAGCTAACGCATTAAATTAGCGTATGGGTTGCCCCGATATCAAATTTTATCCAACTCTGTGCAGACGTTTCAGTACGAATGAATAGCATACATTCGCAAGCAGAGGACGCCTACAGTCATCGCCATATTTGTCCAGGTTTGAGAAAGCTCTCAAGTAGGAACTCAAGATGGCCAAGTGTTTGGTAAATGTCGCTACGTATCGATCATTATTTGCACCTTATCAATTGTCTCTGCGAGAATGAGATTTGGAAGCGGTGTTTGCTCAGATCTGATCCGTATTGCAAGCGCCCAGAGGCTAATATTTTTGTGCTCCTGTGTAACGCGCACATCACTGGCATCAAAATTAACCGCAACATCATATAGGTTACATTATATGTGCACAACTTCAGCTTGAAACGTCATTATTTAAACTAGGGCATTATCTTCCTAATTATAAGCCTTTCAGGAAAGCTATTACCAGATGGTTACATATACCTACAGAACTATTTTTCTCATATACGAGGCGCATCGAGAAAGTAACTTCCGTTTCAATTTATCTCCGCTGCAGCGCTGCGATTGCAGTTTCGCACATGCGCTGTAGACGATGTGTATCAAGGAGAAGAACGTGCGCCATTTGGAGATCGCTGTCAGTTACGTACGCTTTGTTGTGCTTGTTTGAAATGTCGGCGTTGATTGAAAATCCCGCCGCCAGTTACGGACTCCGTATAGTAAAATCATCTGAAGATCAGAACCAACTGCGGAACGATGTAAATAAGATATCAGTATGGTGTAAAAATTGGCCATTGACTCTTAATAATGAGAAGTGTGAAGACGTCCACATGAGTACGGAAAGAAATCCGTTAAACTTTGTTTACAAGATAAATCAATCAAAAGTGAAGGCCGTAAACTCCATAAATACCTAGGAATTACTATTCTTCAGACTTGAACTGGAAAGAACACGTAGATAATGTCGTGCGAAAGGCGAATCAGAGACTGCGTTTTATTGGCAGAACCCTTAAAAGATGCAACAGAACTACTAAAGAAACTGTGTACACTCCGCTTGTCCGTCCTTTTTTGGAGTATTGCTGCCCAGTGTGGGATCCTTATCAGGTGTCTTTGACGAAGGACATCGAAAGAGTCCAAAGAAGGGCAGCTCGTTTCGTATTGTCACGATACAGGGGAGACAGCGTTACGGAAATGATACAGGATCTGGGTTGGGAATCATTACAACAACGGCGCTTATCGCTACGGCGTGCGCTACTTACGAAACTCCAATTGCTAACATTCTCCTCCGAATACGAAAATATATTGCTGACTTTCAATTACATAGGTAGAAACGATAATCAGATTAAAATACGAGGAATTACACCTCGAACGAAGAGATTCAGGTGTTCTTTCTTCTCGGGCGCTGTTCGAGAATGGAATGGGAGATAAAAAGTAGCTTAGGGTCTGTACGTCGCAGAAGTGGCGTGCAGTTGAAAGACTCAGCCACACGAAGTTATTATTACGAGGGTGAGTCAGTAAAAAGTCGTAAACTGAGGTAGACACGCCAGTATTGAGTTTACAAGCCTATACTTTTCATCTGACTCCACCTATAAATTAAGCTCTCATCCCATCTTTCTAAAATGCCTGGAGCTTGGAATTTTTTGGCAGCGTTTGCATCCCATAAATGACGCTCTTGAGCTGTAACTTTATTTGCATCCTTAAAAATGACGCAACGCACAAGACGAATGTGTTGTAGTGGTAGATGAACACCCCAACACTAGCGTGTCTCGCTCAGTTTGCGACTTATTTAAGGACCCACCCTTATATTATTTGCAATTATTCGCCTCAGTTGATGTTGTTAAAACCTTTCACGTTTACTGTGTAAAATATTAATTACTAGCTTAAGGCCCGCTGCTTCGCATGCGTGGGCTGGTTTGTCTACACCAGTTGTTTCTCCCTTTTAATATAAATTTTCTTAGATATAGCTTATGTACTATCATAATGAAATGTTGTGATAGTACTTGTAGCCGCGGCAGAATAACCGTGCGTTGTGAGGCGCCATGCAGCGGTACGCGCTGCTGTTCGCCGTTGGAAGTTCGATTCGCCCCTTCCTTAGCACCAGTTAGTCTAAGTTAGTTTAAGCTAGTTTAAGTTTAATTAGTTTGTAAGCCTTAGGGACTGATGATCCCGTAGTTAAGTCTCTTAAGATTTACAAACATTTGAACATTTGCTTTTACTATTTGAAACCCCCTATGGACCCCTTAATAGTTGAATTTCCAACAATACCCCAACACGTGACTTTTAAATTCCAACCAAGGATGCAAATATCATATTTTTGAAATTCTGGGTTCAAAATCGGCTTAATAGCAACGTATTTTCAAAAAATGTTTCATCCCATATTTGATCCCTTGATGATTAATTTTCTGAAAATACCGAAAAATGTCTTTTTAATTCTGACCAAGAAAACGTAAACCAATTTATGTGGTTGTAGCTTTAAAATTGCCTTATTACCAAAAGATTTTCGATAAACATCCCCTCTCTTATATAACGCCTTTGTAGTTAAATTTCCAAAAATACCGAAACATGTATTTTTCAAATTCTAAAGAACAATACAAATACCAATTTTTGCAGCTTAGCTTCAAACTTGTCAACAATGTGTTTTCGAAAAGAATTTTTAATCCCCTATTGGACACCCTTAGTTGTTGAATTTCTAAAAATATCGAAACTCATGTCGTATTAATCCTGATCAAGAGTCCATATCCTAAGTTTCGTAGTCAGCTTGAAATTTAAGTTAACAGCAACATTTTCTGAAAATCAATTTTTTGCATCCCGTATTTCACCCCCTTATTGGTCGAATTTCAAAAAAATTCCGAAACACGTGTCTTTTAAATTCGAACCCTGAATTAAAATCCGAAATTTTTGTAGTTCTTGCTTCAAAATAGCCTCAATAGCAACGTATTTGCAAAAAAAGTTTCATCCCCTATTTCACCTTCTTACGAACGGGATATCGAAAAATCGCTTCTTAAATCACGCCTACAGAGTAAGGTCAACACCCTCCACAAATTCAAGTTCCTATCTTCAGTCGTTTGGACTGGGCGATTGTGAGTCAGTCAATCATTCAGTCAGTCAGTCGCGACATTGCCTTTTATATATAGAGATTATTGATTTGAATGCTTAGATTTATTTTGAGAAATATATGTATTCTGAAGGCCTATTATAACGTTCGTTCTTAACTGCTTCTTAAAACGAGAAAAACATAATTGAATTCCCAAAAACGCTTAAAGGGGTAACTTTAACAGAAATATTTTCATTACTATTTATGAATTTCTTATAAATTGCTTTCTTGACATAATTAAAACAGGGTGGAATCGAACTACGATTGTTGTTACCAAGGTTATCCTGACCCAGATCTGCCAATCCAGAAACACATGTGTTGCTCATGTACCGCTTCAATAAATACAATAAACGGTAAAATAATTGAATGTGGCAAGCAGTACATTTGTACCCTACAAGCTGTTCGGGCATCAGCGAAGACAGGCGAGTCGAACCAATGAGAACACGGGAACAGAGTACGAAGGTAGTACTCGCTGTCGAGTTTCAAGCGAGACTGCGGAACTCATTTTGGTCTCCAGCCACCATATCCAATACCGGAGAGTAGAGGTAATGATATGCGGGATTTCACGAAGGGCTACAGTGGCTCTGTTATTTGCAACCGCAATCGCAGATGCAAATGGGCTTCCGTGTGCTTGGAGCGCAGTGCTATAGTTTCTTCGTGTTATCGGACTTGGAAAACGAGGAACCAGACGACTCGTGTGATTTACATAAGTTTCAGACCGACGTTGGTGTCATGTGGCAACTGAATGTCCCGCATTCGTGAATGTTACACAATACGTCAAGCTAGTTCCATGCAACATCGTTTCATAATAAAGTTTTCTCATCCTATATCATGAAACAATTTTCTTGATATGCACTGCAATACAGCACCAAAGATTAGGCGGATAAAGGTAAACATGTAATGCAGAAAATGGAGTGATCTTTATTTGGTAGAGTGACTTTCAACTACCGTTAGAAAGAAATATTTCGCAGAGTTTGACGTACCGGGTAGCACCAAGGGGGCTGCTCTTTCTTGGCGTTCTGATGACTCGTTAAGAATAGTCACGCCCATACCATCAGAAATATTGCATTGTCTAGTATACGTGACGCAGTCGAACAGGACTCCGACTTAGTAGGTCGATTTTTGTTGGTACACCTTTGTAAAATAATTATATATTAAATATTTATATTCATGACGTCTGACATAATCAATTATTTTGATTTAAATGTTTCTTTAAAAGTCTCTGGTCAGTTCCTGATAAGATGCTGCGAAATTCCTGAAAAGGAAAAATTTTATTTATTTCTTACCACCACAGGCTAGACTTTTTGGTGTCCATGTAGTTCGTAGTTTCTTGCTTCATGGTCTGCAATGATGTGTGAACCTGTAAACTTTTTAATTTAATTTCTTGGATAACAGGTCTCTATGTACCGGAAAATTCACTACCCAATCTGGAATTGCCAGGAGTATCTGTGTCTAATATAACAGTCAATTTTTTAATTAGCTTCAAATAAAGTCCCGTGTGTGAAATCTGCAGGTTCGTAGTTCCAGGTGAGGTAGCTCCCGTAGACTCTGTTTCTACTACACCAAAATTACATGTTGAAGGGATGAAATATTTGTAGACGAAAGCAGAACTTACTTTAAGTTGATATATATTGAGCGTTCGTAATACATCGATTCACTTTCCATAACATCCCAATAATAGTAACATACTCCTATAGAATACTTTAAACTCTTTCAGCAAAGAACAACTACTTTTCTCTTCCTAGCAATTACATGGAGATTCTATATGTTCTGAAAAATACTTTACGGTAAATTTTGATATATATTAAATACAGCAAACATTCATATTAGTCTTGAAATTAATTTATAATATAACAAAATATTTTATCGACAATTACATCGTTGACAAATATGTGACGCGTAATACTATCAGGTATCTTACAACCTGATGGACCTATTCTTGAAACTAATTTCTGATAATATAACACTATAGAATCTAAAAAGAAAATGAAGTATAACTACAGATACACGTATTCGATATTTAATGATTTTAACCTGTGACTGGGCTCTGCGGATTCTCTGAGGGTGTCGTATCCTCGTGAGCAGAACGGAGCCACCAAGAGTGCCGAATCGACAGGCACGTGTCGGTAACACGCGTGTGGAAACTTCCAGCAGCAGGCACGTGGTCGGTCTGACCAGCCAGGCTGAGCGAAATACGTTCAAAAATTTAATAATTCTATTTCCTATTCCATGCACTCCAGGGGCAGGCGTCGCCCTCGTACAGAACACCAAAATCGACTGTTTGATATTCCATATAGAATTACCAGACGTTTCTTTTATTATTACGGCAGCAATACAAAACACTCATTCACAACAGCGGCAGACTTCGGAACACTTAAAAATGCAATTAACACAAGACCCAGGTAACGCGCTAAAACACATGGTACTGTTTACCCTCCGGTTGCCAACAGGCAACGAGGTTAGAATAGGGGAAGATGCCCTCAATGCCACAGAAGTGAAACCGTTGTCCTCATGTTACGGGACCAATAACATTAGTGGTGACGAGTGACTATTCCAGGGGCACCGACTCCGTGGGCTCGAGCACCCACATAAAACTGAGGTCGAAATTAAAATTGTATAAATTAAACAAACAAAAAAATCGGGAAAAATCAAAACCTACCTTATGACTCAACAGGCAATGCATATCGTGACCATAGCGAGAGACGATATTTCGTACGTGAAAGAAATGATCGGTTTTGTAGGCTGGTCCGAAATCGACTCGTAATGAGTGGCCCGCCGCGGTGGCCGAGGGGACTGAGGCGCTCCAGTCACGGTCAGCACGGCCACTACGGTCGGGGATTCGAATCCCCCCTCGGGCATGGATATTTGTGCCGTCCTAGTTCGTAAGTAGTTCATAAGTAGTTTGTAAGTTTAGGGACTGATGAACCCGTAGTTAAGACCCATAAGCTTAACAAACATTTCATTTCCGTATTTTACCCACAATGCTAGCTTTATTCATCCTAAAGCACGTCGGTCCTTTTGACCTTTCAGGTGCACGTATTTATGAACATTCAATTGTGTTCTTTCGGAAATTTAGCTTGAAGAATCTGATGCTGATGCTAAAGTTAATCGTTTTTCTTTTATCTTGTCACTTACTTCCCTTGTTATTAAAATTATAGATTCAGTTGAAATTTGTAATGGTTTTCTCTCAGGCTTAAAAAAACCTTCGACTGTATTAATACTGTCAGAGATGTCATGAAGTTGTCTTGAAGTGATGAAAGTTTCTATTAAGTATACAGCTCTTGCTTGGAACTGACCAAAAGAGTTTGATGTCGGACTTCAAAATCTCAAATATTTCAAAGATTTCTTTAAACCTTGGTGACGGTGTTCTACCAAACGCTTATGTCAGAAATAATGGCTTCGCACAAGCAGTGTTAGATTAGTGTACAGTGAAAACTTATTTCATTGGTCGTGTAGAAGTTTTGGGGTGTTACATCGAAAGCTCCACTTCGGCCAATTACATCGCTTTATTGTAGTGTCCTAATGCAGCCAGGCTTTCCTTCTCATCCTCCTTCTTCTTCCTTCTATCTTTAAAAGGCCAGACAACTGCCTATTTACTTTTATCAAGTATTTATCATTCAAAAAAGATTTTCAGGAGGGTTTGTTTCGAACATTTGTGGACCGTGATATAGAGCACCCACACTGATTTTCAAAAGTCGACGCCTCTGGTCTATTCGTTGCATTCTGGGTTAAAAGTGGCACTTTACTTAAAAAGAAAAATAAGTTTACCTGCATTACCTATGAATGTACAAGCAGAACAAAAAACGTCACCCGCTATTTTACACACAACGGTTTTGCTGCTAAAATAATACTTACTATTTCTTCAGTGTTTATCTCTCAATGACTTCTAATTTTAATTTTTACGAGTTATGGGTTACCTTGAAATGTCAAAGACTGGGTGGTACAGAATTTTAGTATGAATATCTAATAACCTGGTACCAGTAGAAGGAACTTTTCCTATATATTCAACATAAAAATCGGCTCTTCAGTACTGATCTTACTGGTTCTGTCGTTATTAGAAAAAGTTTTGGATTTCTTGTGAACTACTACAGCTGGAAATTTCAGTTTTTGTAGAGCATTTGGGTATTATTTCGATACGTACGTCATACTTATCGAATGAGATTTTGCATTAATGAGTCACAGTTCAGTTATCTGGAAGGTCTGTATTTGTCTACAAAAGTAGGATATGTCAAATATGTACCCAGAAATTACAATCGTTTAAAAGTGCTTTATTCTGAAGCTCTGCAAGATGGCGGACAGGCATGAAACGACAGCTATGCTTTGCACAACTTTGCTGTCTCCCCTTCTTTTAACCTCCTTGGCAATAGGGGAGCAAGTAGTGGCGTGGGGATGGAGTGTTCAAAATGTTCGTGAAGCTTAAGGGACTTAACTACGGGGTCATCAGTCCCTAAACTTACAAACTACTTATGAACTATCTACAACTAAGGACGTCACAAATATCCATGCCCTAGGGGGGATTCGAACCCCCGACCGTAGTGGCCGTGCAGACCGTGACTGAAGCGCCTCAGTCCCCTCGGCCAACGCGGCCGGCGGGGATGGAATATCAGGCTTGGAATTGTTGTATCCTGACCACAGCGTTAAAACGATTAAAAGTCGCAATTAATTTTAAACACATTTTAGAGTTTTAATTGTAATTCTGCAACAGTAGCTGTATATCCACTGCCTGAGGTCCAAATGAAATTGTTTTCGAAGATTGTTGAGGAGCAATGTTCATTTCGAAAAAAGCAGTGTTGTTTGCTCTAAAATGTGCGTTTTTTTTTAATTCTGTTATTTCCATCTAGCTTGCTTCTGAATAAGAGTTTAATTCAGAGATGGGTCATGTTTGTTCTGGAGCTTGTATGACGCCAGTATTTTGAAAGATCTATTCACAACAAGGAAACTTGTTTGTTAAAGATGAGTGTTACATATTTACCTTAACAAAGCGTTGATGAATATAAGAGAAGTCAATTTCAGAGGGAGATAGAATGGACTTTATGGCTCTAAATAAAAAAAATAATAAAAATATTCGAGCGCAGAACGGCAAAAAGCAAACCGTCCGTCCTAGTAAGGCAAACTGTTTTAATTCGCAGAAACCTTCAATAAAGCAAACGTTACATCCTGTCCCAGTTGTGATACTTTCCACTTCCGTTGCTCAGTCATCCAAATACATCTTGCTCCTTTCTTCATTACTTGTGTAATTTCACGTTCCTCTTACTCTTCCAACTCTACGTTCACATCTATTTTTGCAGAGTTTTGTGTATAAATCCATCCGAGCCACGCGGGAGTAGCTGAGCGGTCTGGAGCGCCACGTTACGAATTGATATAAATTCAGTAGTTAGCTGAATATTTCCTCTGCACTATGATCATAAGTATTGTTTTATTCTCTTCTTCTTCGGTAGGTAGATCCTTTGCGGACGTGAGTATGTGCTTTTTCAGTCCTCTAACCGAACGCGCTAAACCCCGCTCCGGCTGCTAAACTAGATATAGATCGGTTGTCTAAATACGCTTTCACACACAAGATACTAACGCAAAAAATAAATAAAGACCCCTTTATTGTCACGCTACGGCAGGATGGCGGCAAAAGAAAAGGGTGGAGACATATAGCACAACACCTGCAGAACAAATGTTTGTCATGCTTAAGGGACTTAACTACGGGGTCATCAGTCCCTAAACTTACAAACTACTTACGAATTACCTAATACTAAAGACGAAACAAACATCCATGCCCGAGGGCGGGATTCGAACCCCCGACGGCGGACGGCCGCGCGCACCGCAACGCGGTGCTGCAGTACGCGCGGATAATTCGCCGCGGCTCCTGCAAAAAGATACTGCCTGAAGATATCACTGACACAGGAAGCCAGGATCAAACAAATGAGAGATGCACTACAAACCCTTTACGACACAGCCGCGGCGGAGCGGCCGAGCGCACTGAGTCGCTATGCTGCGATGTGCGAGGCCGTTCCCCGTCGGGGCTTCGAATTCCCCCCTCAGGCATGGATGTTTGTGCCGTCTAGTTCATAAGTAGTTTCTAAGTTTAGCGACTGATGACCACGTAGTTACGTCCTATAAGCTTTACAAACATTTGAACATATACGACACAGTTGCAGTCACTTGGCCTTTTGTCGAAGAGGACATTGCAGTAGCGGAATGGGAATTGATAAGCAGAGAAACACCTGGCCCAGGCACAATACATGCATAGGTAATTAAACCACTAATCAAATCACTAACCAATTTCTTAAGGGTGGGTAGGGTAACCACAGTTTGGAATACCTGCAAAGCAGTAATCATACAAAAAGGATCGGAGCGGGAACCTTCAGATTGCAAATAATGCAGACCAATACGTCTAATTAAAACTCTAGGAAAGGTCCAGGAGAAGCCATTGTGTGGGTGTTTACAATCACACAGCTCTCCTGTGAATAAATACACACCAATTTGGCTTTAGAGAAATGATGATGAAATCAACAAGGCATTAGAATTAGTAAAAAATTCAACACTAAAAGAGACTATCTCAGTCATGATAGACATCGCAGGTGCATTTGACAACTTGTGGTGGCCTGCCTTCTTCGCGAGGTTCGGAGAGCCGGAGGTACCCCATACACTCTATAATAGCTTTATCGAATACTGTAAGGATAGTCGATCTGTGGGACCATCTTCTGGGAAATGACTATTGAACCTCTTCTAAAGCTAATAGACAAGGACAACAGAGCAGATGGAGTTGTCACCTATACAAGATGGTCGTTGCTGGTTGTTGTGTCATCCAACAGTAGATCCCAGCTGTAGGAGAAATCAAGTATCATAATTAGCACAATCACGCAATGGTACACTCTGGTGGGAATCAAAAGGTAGCGGGGGGGGGAGTATCAATGGAAATAATTCTCGCCCCCTCCCCCTCTCCACGCTGAGTAATACTTTTTTATTTTATTTTATATTATTGCACCTGTTTTAGATGGTTGATATAAACAATGGCAACCGGTTTGATTTGACAGTTCAAAATCTGACAGTGAAGCCTCTCCCTTTTAGCGAACAAACTACAGACTAAACACCTGTTGTTGTTGTGGTCTTCAGTCCAGAGACTGGTTTGATGCAGCTCTCCACCCTACTCTATCCTGAGCAAGCCTTTTCATCTCCTCATAAGAACGACAACCCACATCCACTTGAATCTGCTTACTATACGCGTCTCTTGGTCTCCCTCTGCGATTTTTACCCCACACACTTCCCTCCAACGCTAAATTCACAATTCCTTGATGTCTAAGAATGTGTCCTACCAATCTATCCCTTCTTTTAGTCAAGGTATGCCAGAAATTTCTTTTCTCCTCAATTCGGTTCAGTACCTCCTCATTAGTTACGCGATCCACCCACCTAATCTTCAGCATTCTTCTGTAGCACCACATTTCAAAAGCCTCTATCCTCTTTCTGTCCACACTGCTTATCGTCCATGTTTCACTCCCATACAAGGCAACACTCCATACAAATGCCTTCAGAAAGGACTTCCTTAGGCTTAAATCAATATTCGATGTTAACAAATTTCTCTTTTTCAAAAACGCCTTTCTACCCATTGCCATTCTGCATTTTATATCATCTGTACTGCGACCATCATTTGTTATTTTACTGCCCAAGTAACAAAACTCATCTACCTCCTTTATTGTTTCGTTACCTAATCTAATTCCTTCAGCATCACCTGATTTTCTTACACTGCACTCCATTACCCTAGTTTTACTCTTGTTAATGTTCATCTTATATGCACCTTTAAGCACACTATCCATTCCGTTCAATTGCTCTTCCAGGTCCTTTGCTGTATCTGACAGAATTACTATGTCGTCGGCAAAACGCAATGTTTTTAATTCTTCACCCTGAACTTTAATTCCTTCTCCAAATTTCTCCTTGCTTTCCTTTATAGCTTGCTCAATGTACAAATTGAACAACATTGGGGAAAGGCTACAACCCTGTCTTACTCCCTTCCCAACCACTGCATCCCTTTCATGCCCTTCAACTCTGACAACCGCTGTCTGGTTTTTGTACAAGTTGTAAATAACCTTACGCTCCCTATATTTTACTCCTGCTTGCTTCATAACTTGAAAGAGTTTATTCCAATCAACATTGTCAAAAGCCTTCTCCAAATCTACAAAAGCTAGAAATGTTGGTTTGCCTTTTCTTAATCTATCTTCTAGGATAAGGCGTAAAGTGAGTATTGCCTCCCGTGTTCCTACATTTCTCCTGAACCCAAACTGATCTTCCCCGAGGTCGGCTTCTACCAGCTTTTCCATCCTTCTGTATATAATTCGTGTTAATATTTTGCAACCATGACTTATTAAACTGATAGTTCTGTAGTTTTCACACCTGTCTGCACCCGCTTTCTTTGGAATGGGGATTATAACATTTTTCTTAAAGTCTGAGGGTACTTCACCTGTCTCATACATCTTACACACAATGTGAAACAATTTTGTCATGGCTGGTTCTCCCAGAGACTTCAGTAGCTCTGACGGGATATCATCTATTCCAGGGGCCTTGTTTCGACTTAGATCTTTCAGTGCTCTGTCAAATTCATCTCTCAGTATAGTATCTCCTATTTCATCATCATCTACATCCTCTTCCCTTCCTACAATAGTGTCTCGAAGTTTGTTTCCTTTGTAGAGCCCCTCTATATACTCTTTCCACCTTTCAGCTTTCCCTTCTTTGCTGAGAACTGGTTTTCCATCAGTGTCCTTGATATTCATAGAGCTGTTTTTCTTATCGCCAAATGTTTCTTTTATTTTCCGGTAGGCTGTATCTATTTTCCCCCTATTTATACATTCTTCTACATCCTTGCATTTGCCTTCTAGCCAGTCCTGCTTAGCCATTTTGCACTTCCTGTCAATCTCATTTCTTAGTCGTCTGTACTCCATTTTGCCTGTTTCATTTACTGCATTTTTATATTTTCTCCTTTCATCGATTAAATTTAGTATCTCCTGTGATATCCAAGGATTCTTTGTAGGTCTTGCCTTCCTACCTATTTTGTCCTCTGCTGCCTTCACTATTTCATCTCTCAATTTTACCCATTCCTCCTCAACTGTTTTATTTTCCCCTGTTTCTGTCAATTGTTGCCTGAAGCTCCCTCTGAAATTCTTAAGAACTTCAGGTTCCTTCAATTTATCTAGGTCCCATCTCCTTATTTTCCTACCTTTCTGTAGTTTCTTCAGTTTCAGCCTACAGTTCATAACCAACAAGTTATGGTCAGAGTCTATGTCTGCCCCTGGGTATGTCCTACACTTCAAAACCTGGTTCCGAAATCTATGTCTTACCATTATAAAATCTATCTGGTATCTCCCGGTGTCTCCTGGTCTCTTCCACGTATACAACCTTCTTTTGTGATTCTTAAACCAGGTGTTTGTTATAACTAAATTATGTTCCGTGCAAAATTCTACCAGGCGGCTTCCTCTTTCATTCCTTTTGCCCAGACCATATTCACCCACTATCTTCCCTTCCCTTCCTTGTCCTACTACCGAATTCCAGTCTCCCATAACAATTAAGTTTTCCTCTCCCTTAATTGTCTGAATAATTTCCTTTAGCTCCTCATATATTTCTTCGATCTCCTCATCATCGGCAGAGCTAGTTGGCATATAAACCTGTACTACTGTTGTCGGTGTTGGCTTCGTATCTATCTTGACAATGATAATACGATCGCTGTGCTGGTCATAGTAGTTTACCCGCATTCCTATTTTCTTATTCATTATCAATCCTACTCCTGTGATACCCCCAACTGATTTTGTATTTATAATCCTGTACTCACCTGACCAGAAATCCTGTTCATCCTGCCACCGAACTTCACTAATCCCCACTATATCTAACTTCAACCTATCCATTTCCCTTTTTAAATTTTCTAATTTTCCTACTCGATTAAGGGATCTAACATTCCACGCTCCGACCCGTAGAATGCCAGTATTGTCTTTCCTGATGATCACATCCTCCTGAGTAGTCCCCGCCCGGAGATGCGAATGGGGGACTATTTTACCTCCGGAATATTTTACCCGAGAGGATGCCATCATCATATGTTCATACAGTAGAGCTGCATGTCCTCGGGAAAAATAACGGCTGTAGTTTCCCCTTGCTTTCAGCCGTTCGCAGTAGCTGTGTGGCAAAGCCACATTAGCTGATGTTACAAGGCCAGCTCAGTCAATCATCCAGACTGTTGCCCCTGTAACTACTGAAAAGGCTGCTGCCCCTCTTCAGGAACCACACGTTTGTCTGGCCTCTCCACAGATACCCCTCCGCTGTGGTTGCACCTACGGTACGGCTATCTGTATCGTTGAGGCACGCAAGCCACCCCACCTCGGCAATGTCTGTGGTTCATGGGAGTGGACTAAACACCTATACGTACGAATAAAATGATATTAGCTGGCGTTCACGCCACACGCCGGCGGACTTCTGCGTTCACGCGACGCGAGCATGCTTTGCTGCCTTTTAAGGGGGCGGGTCTGGCGCTTGGCGTTGGCTGCACATGTGAGAAACCTGCCGCCTTTTTATGGTTCTCGTGGAGGCAACTGCGAATCAGTGTGTCATACAGCTCCACATGCTATTGAACCGCAGTCAGCCGTCCGCGGTGGCCGAGGGGACTGAGGAATTCCGCTGTCGGCGGGCGAGCAGTGCGGACGCCTGGTGTTTACGTCCTCGCCGCTGCCGGCAGAGCGCTGTTTGTGTGGTAAGTGCCACGCCGCTGAGCGTGTTTACTTGTTGGTGATGATATTTCGAACGACTTAACGATGACGCAACCACCACGAAGAGACACATTGAAATTGACGTTTGACCCGAAATTAGTGCGACCGACTTCTTTTGAGATTGAGGATTTTATAGAAGAATCATTGAAATTGAATACCGACGATGTCATTGGTTACCATTTGTCGCTCTGTAGCAGCACGGTTTATTAGAAACTTCTCAGTGCAGCCAAATGTGACGCGGTTGTCGAATCTTGCGGAGGAATTTCAAAGTTTAAGCACTCCGACGGTAATATAGGAGAGGTCCGCATAACACAAGTGGGTCTAGGTATCAGGACGGTTAGAATATTCGAACTGCCTTTTGAAATTACCGCCGAGGATATCGACTCTGTTTTAAAGAGTTATGGCACCGTCCTTAGTAATGTTGCTGAAATATGGTCCGGTGCTCACAAATTCAAGGTGCTGAATGGCGTTAGACAAGTCAGAATCGAACTTCTGAAACACATTCCGTCCTATATTTCAGTTTGTGGCTATAGGGCAATAGTAATGTACGACGGTCAACCACGCACGTGCGGGGCGTGCGGCTCCACCGGTCATGTCCGCTCTCAATGTATGCAACGACGAGTGACACAGACCCCGGTAGGCGAGGCGGAAGCGCCGACCACCGTAACTTCACTGCCGCTCAAGTACGCAGCGGTAGCCCGCGGACACGTGGCCACACAACCGACCGTAGCGGCTCTCACATCTGCCACCGAGGACACGTTTGTAGAAGGTGCAACCAGAGAATCTAGCGCTGTAGCGACAGACACGACTGTTACCGTGAACGCTTCGGCAGACGGTATCGTGGTGGATTCCAAGATAACAACGGACGCATCTGTCGCCGAAAACACTTCGGCAGACGATGTGCATATGGAGTCCTGTGACACGGCGGTGCCGACTGCTGACGATCGCGTGGCGGATACGAGTTGTGCCGCAGTGACACCGGCACACCACGGCTCGTCCGAAATTGCTTCCACAATTTTGGAGGTCAAAGCACACAGCGCTCCATCAGAGACGGACATGATGGAGGTAACTGAAACTTCAGGCGACGTATCTCCCCAGGAACACAAGAAGCGTCGCATCGCTCATGAAGCAGCGGAAAAATATGCGCCGACGCTGCGAGAAAGGGCGGCGCAAGTTCGCCAGAAAATCACGGCGAAGGACACGGCCGGCGGCTCACAGCCTTCTAAAACAAACAGGAAATCGCGGACGGGAGACATGTCGGACCGAACAACCGGAAAAGCGGCAACTTTTGCCCCCACGGGAAAAGACACAAAAGGTTCTGACAATAAGAATAAACCGTTAGTATCCACGGTACAGGAGAAGGAAAGTCCGATCCCCGACAACCGTACGCTGGATTGGTACCAGGACATGGAAGATAATGCCGAGGACCACGGCGATGCTGATACAATGCAGGTGGAACCACACGGCGGACTGCCTCCTGGACAAGAGGGCCCGCCGCGGGATAGAGATGACGACCCAGATTTTTACTAAAATTTACTACATTTACGATGTACAACACCAAGACATCCTTGCACGATGAACTCCGGCGGACAGAGGGCGTCTGAACTTCCAACTAGTTGGATGACCTGTCTTTCCTGCCTGTACATGATTTCACTCGTGTTACAGGGGAACATTTGATCCTATACCCATAGATGTCACTTCTTCAAACATATAAAATAGCAACCCTGAACATCAATAAAATAACGACGTTGCTGAAGGTTGACGCCCTCCGAGATTACATCTACAGCGCCGATGTTGACATCGTGATGTTACAAGAGGTCGACTATGAGTTACAGCTAAATATAACTGGCTATGATGCGATTTTAAACACGACGTTGGATGGAGCCTTTGGGACGGCATTCCTGATTAAGGAGGGAATCGTAGTCTCTGATATAGAACGGATAGCAAACGGCCGAGGGTTGTCTTGTTTAATCCATGGCGTTCGTTTTATAAACATTTACGCTCCTTCAGGCAACCAGCACAGGGCGGAGAGATCACTTTTTTATGAACAGGACCTCCTGTATCTAATACGACGAGCTGAAGAAGCAGTGGTTTTAGCCGGTGATTTTAATTGTGTGCTTAAGAGAAAAGATCAGCATCCCAACTTTAATTACAGCGCAGAGTTAGACCGCGTAATACGAGAGATGCGATTTGCCGATACTTGGGAAGTTATTCATGGAGATCGTCAATGTTTTACCTTTTATACTCCCACCTCAGCTAGTAGAATTGATAGGATTTATGTAACACCGTGCTTAACAGCAGATGTCACTGGACCTGAAACATGGCCAGTGTATTTCTCAGATCATTTGGCGTATCACTGTCAACTGAAAATGACCAAACAGGATATTTTTCGGGGAAGGAACATCTGGAAACTTAACGTCACTATCCTTCCAGAAGATAGTTTGAGGCTTCGTGTGGAAGAGGTATGGAATACCTGTATGAGACGACGCCGAAACTTCCCAAGTACGATACAATGGTGGTGCAAGTGTGCGAAACCAAAGATAATCAGTTGCTTAAAAACGTATTGCTTTCAACGGCGTCAAGACGAAAAGAGCGTGTCTGAGTTTTATTTCCGTTGCCTCCGGGAACTCCACGAATGTCGTAACAGAACAGCGGACACCATATTACAAATTAAAAAAGTGAAAGCAAAATTAACGGCGCTAAAAAGAAAACAGATGGAAGGCATCATAATCCGGTCGAGAGACCACAACAGCTTGTCCGGGGAAGCGCCTTCGATGTACCACCTTGCGAAGGAACAACGTCACAAGCGGAATGGGCTGATACACAGCCTTCGAAGAGGAGACGGAAACCTATTGAAAGATCACCGGGCAATTAAGCAATACGTCACTGAGTATTATACGGAATTGTACGCTTCGGAGCATGTCGACGACGAGTTGCTCAGGCAGATTATGAACAGCTTACCTGACCGACTGAATACAAGAGAGGCGGAATCTCTGTTGGTGGACATAACAGTAGAAGAACTGAGATCAGCAATGAAAAGAGCACAGGGAAACAAATCACCTGGCGCGGACGGATTGCCAATAGAATTCTACAAACGATTTTGGTACCTACTGGAAAACTGCTTCCTCGACATGTGCAACGAAATTAAGGACGGGACAATTATACCGGATGGATTCAACGAGGGGATCATAGTCCTTATTCCCAAGGAATACCCCTGTAACGAAATGCATAAAATCCGCCCGTTATCCTTACTCAACTCGGATTACAAGATAGTAGCCCGTGTCATGGCAGCGAGGATCAAACTGGTGTTGCATAAAATCATACATCTAAGTCAGACGGCAGCAGTACCGGGACGAACGATCCTTCAAAGTCTCACTGATTATAGGGAGCTCATAAGCTACTGTGCTCTTACACGTCCAGAAGCAGCACTCTTATCCTTAGACCTTAACAAGGCTTTTGACAGGATCAGGCATCAGTACCTCTTCGCAATAATGACCCGTCTGGGGTTTGGGGAAGAATTCGTCTGCATGCTCAAAAATCTCTTTAACAATGCCAAGTCGAGGGTAAAGATAAACGGACATCTCACGAAACCAATCCCCATAGAGAAATCCGTACGACAAGGCTGTCCTTTGTCAATGACTCTCTTCGTCATTGCTATCGACCCACTACTTAGGAGACTCAGCCAACGGCTCCAAGGAATGACCATCTACGGCAGCACTCTCAAATGCATCGCGTACGCGGATGACGTGGGAGTTGTTCTTAACAACGCTCAGGAACTGCGTGACGTGCACACGGTGGTTGGCGAGTTTGAACACACTTCAGGATCCAGACTGAACATACGGAAAACGAAATTACTGCCATTAGGAAGAGGGTTCCCAGAAAATGAGGGAGAAGACTACGTGCGTACCGACTTCCTGAAACTCCTCGGAATAAACATGTATAATTGTCCTCTGCGAACAACGGCTGCAACTTGGAGAGACATTTTAAATATGACGAGAGCATGTCTCCGACAGAACTACGGTCGTATGCAAAATTTACTTGAAAGAGTTCACTTTGTTAACACCAAAATCCTATCGAAAATTTGGTACGTAGGCCAAATCCTTCCGGTCAATGCAACAATAGCTGGCAGAGTGATGGCGGCGGTAGGGTGGTATCTATGGCGAGGCAGTATATTTAAAGTCGGAATAGATGTAACGACACTTCCGCCCAGAGAAGGAGGACTTGGTGTAGTGGATGTTGGTACCAAATGCAGAGCACTACTGATAAGACGAACTCTCCAAATTTATGACGAACAACCACAAAGCGTTCTCCGAGCAGTCATCAACGCATACAGACCACTTAGTTTAGAGGCTCCGGTTAACCTTAGTGCCGTACCACACGAACTAGTTCATATTCGCCAGTTCTTCCTAGACGCAAGCTACCTGCGAAGGCAGAGCAACACCATCAGAAATAAAACAACAGCGGAGATATACAAGTTTATGAATGACAACGGGAGACAGAACAGGATGGAAACCAAATACGCGCACATACGGTGGCCCACAGTGTGGAAAAACATCAACACCAAGATCCTCGACACAAACATCAGATCAACATGGTACAGAGTCGTAAACGAAACAATAGCCACGAAGGAAAAACTTCACAGAATAAAGCTGGCCAAGACACCAACGTGTAAGGGTTGCGACCTCATCGACACACTACAACACAGGTGTGTATGCGGAGAGAACACGAAGATATGGGAATGGTGTCGAAGGAAACTTGCCCTGATAGGCGGAACGACCACCAAAGAAATAGCAATTGGAACCATGTTACAACCTGATTTCGACTATTTCCCAATGACGAAACAATACATGTGGACCTGGCTAGTCAGCCACACATTACATTATATAATTAATAAACCGGCGGAAGGCACATACCACGATTTTCGACTCTATAGTATAAATCAGGCTATGAAACTCCTAAACAATCCACGACACAAAACATTATTTGCAAACTACCCAGTGGCGTTAGAATTAACGCAGATATGAAAAACAAAGGGCAATGAACGATATTAATTTATGATGAACCCTACGACACTAGTGAAACATTAGAAAGAGGATGTCAAAGAAGCATGACGCATAGTCATATCGGCGCGTGGCGCTACCGGAGTTAAGAGAGGACAAAGTAAAACAGTTTCAAAATGAGGGAGATTAGTGATTTTTTACGAAAAGAAGATCCCAAACGGAAATCAACCCAACCCAATTCATGAGAAGACGAACTCTGGTAGTAGACTGTGTTGAAAATGACATGTGTGTGAAGACAGAAGTGTCAGTTTCTTTATCATATTCCTTTAGTTATTCTTATTTGTTTTATTATTTATCATTATTATTATTTTCCTGTGACAGAAGTTGTCGCTATATTTTGTTTCCTTCTGGATGAAGTTCCACACCTGCGGAGGACTTCAAGACGGAAAGAGATCCACTACCTTAATGTGCAGAAGAAGAGCACATTACTTTAGCCAAAGGCCGATGAAGCCGACGCCGATGAAGGCGAATTTGAAAAAAAAAAAAAAAAAAAAAAAAAAAAAAAAAAAAAAAAAAAAAAAAAAAAAGAGGCGCTCCAGTCACGGTCTGCACGGCCACTACGGTCGGGGGTTCGAATCCCCCCTCGGGCATGGATATTTGTGCCGTCCTTAGTTGTAGGTAGTTCATAAGTAGTTTGTAAGTTTAGGGACTGATGACCCCGTAGTTAAGTCCCTTAAGCTTAACAAACATTTGAACATTTTTTGATTTTTGAACCGCAGTCACATATTTCCTGGTGAGAGCTTTTTCCCACGCACAAACACAAATGCAGTGAACTGGATCAAAGGCCTATGTATCTATTATTTGTTTCACGATCGATAAAAGAGTGTGCTTGATTTTTGGACGTTTCTCCAAGATCGCTTCACATTTCTATTACGAAATTAAAGACACAGACAATGCTATGTCAGTTTCTGGGTAGTGTTTTCCTGGATCCTTCCCGCAGGTTGGGTGTGTCGCGTATGAGACAATAGTTTTAATATGAATGCTCCTTCGGAAGATGGACCAATGTAACACATGAAAACAATTTATTCGAGAAGACGTGCCTGAACTCGCGTGAGGGAACAAGAGTTCAGCAGACATGTATCAGCATATAGTCGGTGTGCAGTCACCATTTATGTTTGTTACGCCAGGAGGGCGGTCTTATTTATGTTAACTATCAGACGCTATTAACGCTGCACTTCGTGTATAGATAAATTAATTCCAGTGGAAATTCTCGCAAAAGAAGGAGATACTTCTATTTCTATTTATTCTTTTTTTTATTCCTCTACATAAATAAAATTGAGAGCCTAAGACAATAAGAAAAGCGGTCTGGAGCGCCACGTTGCGGATCGCGTGGCCTCCCGCGTCGTAGGTTCGAATCATTCCTCGGGCAGGGATGTTTGTGTTGTCTTTAGTATAAGTTAGTTGATAAGTCGTTTGTAAATTTACGGACTGATGACCCCGCAGTTAAGTCCCATAAGCTTTACAAACATTTCAACATTTTGTGTTTAGTAGTATGGAAGACACACACACACAGACACACACACACACACACACACACCAGAAGCTCTGCTTATTCGTCCTGGGAGACACGTGGTGGCAAAGGATTTTTTTTTCTTTGTGGTCCAGTAACTTACTGAAAGTTACACTTCGTAAGAAAAGCTACCGATACTCAAGCGCTACTGCGGATAACAGACAGTAAAAGAAGCGCACTTTAAGACGGAGGGTGTGTCGGCATTTCAAGCTCGCCTCCGGCCATACTGATTTAGGTTTCCTGAGATATTCCTAAATCACTCCACGCAAATGTCGAAATTGTTCCTTTCAGAGGGCACATAGAACTTTTTTTTTCTCAAATGTTCAAATTTTTGTAAATCTAATCGGACCAAACTGTGTGGTCATCAGTCCGTAGCTTACAAACTACTTAAACTAAGGTAAACTGACCTAAGGACAAACACGCACACCATACCCCAGGGAGGACTCGAACCTCCGATAGTGAGCAACCACGCGCTCCGTAGCAAGGCGCCATAGACTGCTCGGATACTCCACCTCTGCTCGGATTTTCTTCCCCATGCCAACCGTGGCACCCCTCGTCCCCCCCCCCCCACTTCCTTTCCGCAAAAAGTTAACTTCACGAATGTGCTTGGGTTTCGCGGAAGGAAGCGGCGGTACACTCACCGCCTCCTGTGCTGTCAGCTGCAGAGAGCAAGTCACCACGTGACGTCAGTGGGTCAGAGCGGCTGGCCGCGCTGCCCGTGCAGTCGGCGGTGACCCCATTGCGGTCGAAGCAGCCGGCCGGCCGTGTTTGCGCCGACCGCAGGGCTAGCTGGCTGGCTGGCTGGCTGCCTAGCTGACGCGCCGCGTCCGCCGGAACACCGGGCCACTGTGGCTGGCCGCTGAAGGCAGGCACCGACACCGACAGCGACGACCGCCTATGGGCACTGACAACGGAAAATTTTGTGCCACTTACTGCTCACCTTGAAGTACATCTTTTCTGTTACTGTACATTCATATATAAACACAAACACAAGTAATAAAAGTAAGACATTTCCCGCTCGGTGGCGCGACGTAAAGTATTTAATTTTTCCGTGTTAGGACTGCGATCTCCTTACTTTGAACTATTAACAAGACAAGATCGCAATTAGGTTCACAGATCTGTGACTGGATGGAAGACATCCTAAATAATAGAACGCAGTACGTTGTTCTCGACGTCGACTGTTCATCAGAGACGAGTGTATCGTCAGGCGTGCCCCAGGGGAGTGTGATAGGACCGCTATTATTTTCTATCTATATAAATGATCTGATGGACAGAGTAAGTTGTAATTTGCGGCAGTTTGCTGATGATGCTGCGGTGTATGCGAGGGTGTCGTCTTTAAGTGACTCTAATAGCATACAGGATGACTTAGACAAAATTTCTAGTTGGTGCGAAGAATGGCAGCTTGCTCTCAATATAGAAAAAATGTAACGTGATGCGCATGAGTAGGAAGAACAATCCCGTTATATTCGAATACAGCATTATTAGTGAGCTTCTTGATGCTGTCGCGTCGTTCAAATATCTAGGCGTAACATTTCAGAGCGATATGAAATGGAACGAGCATATAAGGACAGTTGTGATTAAGGCGGACAACCGACTTCGGTTCATTGGGAGAATTTTGGGAAGATGTACGTCACCTGTAAAGGAGACCGTGTATAAAATGCTTGTACGACCACGTCTTGAGTATTGCTCAAGTCTTTGGGACCCGCAGCAGATCAGTTTAAAGGAAGACATAGAGGCAGTTCAGAGGCGAGCAGCTAGGTTTGTTACTGGTAGATTCGACCAATGCGCGAGTGTTACGGAAATGATCCGGCAACTCAATTGGGTATCGCTGGAGGAGAAACGACGTTCTTTTCGTGAATTTCTGTTGAAGAAATTTAGAGGGCCGGAATTTGAAGCTGAGTGTAGTACGATCTTGCTGCCGCCTACTTACATTTCGCGTAGTGATCACAATGACAAGATAAGAGAAATTAGGGCTCGTACGGAGGCATATAGGCGTTGTTTATTTCCTCTCTCTACTTCGGAGAGGAATAGGAAAAGAAATGCCTAGTAGTTGTACAGTGTACCCTCCGCCACGCACCGTACAGCGGATTGCGGAGTGTGTATGTAGATGTAGATGTAATTCATTTATTTTTCTGATAACCGGTTTCGATTCACTTAGGTTATCACCATCTGGCCACTAGTGACCTATGTTTTCGTTTCCTGAAGGCGCATGACATTAAAATGCTACGTCAATCACAAAACATTTAACTTTGTCAAATGGTAGGTCACACATAAAACGGTTAAAATACTTAAAACCCCCTTCTCCATTGTGTCATGTTGACAGAGCGCTTTCTTACAAAATTTTTATGATTGACGTATCATTTTAATGTCATGCGCCTTCACGAAACGTAAACATAGGAAACTAGTGGCCAGATGGTGATACCCTAAGTGGATCGAAACCGGTCGTCAGAAAAATAAATTAATTAATTGCGATCTTGGCATTTTAATACCTCATAAATTATTTATCTAAAAAAATACATATCAATTTCGTTCTCATGGTGGAACATCATCGGTGCAAATTTCGAGTCATGAGGACTCATGTATTCCTCATAAAACGTTTGATTGTCAAATCATTACAACAAATAATATCTACATCTACATACACACTCCGCAATTCACCGCAAGGTGCGTGGTGGAGGGTACACTGTACCACTACTAGGCATTTCCTTTCCTATTCCACTCCCAAATAGAACGAGGAAAAAAAGAATGCCTATATGCCTCCGTACGAACCCTAATTTCTCTTATCTTGTCTTTGTGATCTATACGCGAAATGTAAGTAGGCGGCAGCAAGATCGTACTACACTCAGCTTCAAATTCCGGCCCTCTCAATTTACTTCACGAAAGGAACGTCGTCTTTCTTCCAGCGATCCCCAGTTGAGTTGCCGGAGCATTTCCGTGACACTCGTGCATTGGTCGAACCTACCGGTAAGAAATCTAGCTGCTCGCCTCTGAACCGCTACTTTACAGGTAAAGTAAATCTTCCCAAAATTCTCCCAATAAACCGTAGACGGCTGTCCGCCTTACTCACAACTGTCCTTCCATTTCTGCAATGTTACGCCTAGATATTCGAACATTATAGGATTGTCTTTTCTACTCATGCGCATCACCTTACATTTTTCTACATTGAGAGTTATCTGCCATTCTTCGCACCAACTAGAAATTTTCTCTAAGTCATCCTGTATGCTTTTACACTCAGTTACAGACGACACCCTCCCATACACCACAGTATCATCAGCAAACAGCTTACTCTGTCCATCAGCTCATTTATATAGATAGAAAATAATAGCGGTCCTATCACACTCCCCTGGGGACGCCTGACGATACACTCGTCTCTGATGAACACTCGACGTCGAGAACAACGTGCTGCGTTCTATTACTTAGGAAGTCTTCCAGCCACTCACAAATCTGTGAACCTGTTCCATAAGCTCGTATCTTCGTTAGCAGTTCACAATGTCTTTCTAGTACGTATCGCAAGTCTAGTTACACGTACTATAAGCAACTGCCAATTGATAGGCTAGTTCATATTGCGCATTTATTTTTTATACTTGTTAGGTAATCCAGTGTGTACTGAAATATGTGTAATGGCTCTTTGTTTATGTTTTCACTGGTGTATCGAAAACATTACAGTTTCAATTTACCATGTTTAGCTCAAAAATAGGGTTTAAATATTGGTATACATCTTGTCTGTTACATCGGATGCACCGGAGTTCTCTCTGGCCGTCCGCACACGGGTCGATTCGGACTCGTCGCGGCTGCTACTCGTCCTCGACGCGATTCCCTCCCCACTCGACTGGCGAAGTAGGTACATGGGAGGCCGACAACGGGGCGATCTGCATGCGTCTCGTAATCGTCTCGAAGTCGTTGCCAGTGATTCTCGTTTCTTCCGACCTGCAGTGCACGGGAAGTTCGAACTTGACGAGCGGAACGAACGTCATGGAGGTAATTTAGCATGTATGTTTTTCTGTACTTCCAGCGCATAAAACACTTTAGAGCCTATGAGATCTACATGCAATAACTGTAATCAGCTTTCAATTAATATATAAGTAGATAATATATAAATATTTTCGGTATATCGTCTCTTGAAGCTCGAAAATATTCCACAAAAAACTTTTTCTTAATATGTCAACCAGACCTGTTAATGTTCATTTACTTTTTTATCGGCGACTAGTTTCGGACTTGTCGCATTTTCTCACGCCACGTAATTTATACTCTGCAGAATGCTAAAATTTTCGTATCAGTCTCTTGCAGTTCTCTTGCACCAACGAACAATCGATTATGAAAATTCTGCTCTATGTACGGATGCATTCATAGCACTCTTTGTGTCTTCCTTTTCTTGCGCCAGTACCAGTAGAACATTACAGCGTCCCGCTCATGGCTGGCATCGCGAGGTTCGCACAAGACGCGCGCTACGGACGAGACGCGAGAATCGTTCACGACGAGTGAGAAACGACCCGTCTGCGGACGACCTAACCGTCGCTGGGGGCAACATGAGAAGAGACAATGGTATCGGCAGATCTCGTATCACGACCTCGTCTGCCGTAAATATACGGTGAATGCACATAACCATAACTACGAAGCGTGTTACTAATTTGGAAAGCACTTTTCGTGAATGAGGAGATCATTTTGGGGAACGCTCTCGCCATTATCGTTCGACTATAGTAGCAACATTCCGTCACTCCCCCAGTATTAGAATGATTTCAATAGCTATTTCGTTGGAACAAACCATCAGAAGTACTATTGTAGGAGTACTTCAAAACTAAGGAGTAATTCTGGATTAAAAACTCCTTACATTCGGTAGTTCACTTAAAAGGTCCAATGCAGACGCTTCATGCACGTGTTAACTGGTAAATTGATTCAATCCAGCTTACAAGACAAGTGTGTTTTTATTTGACTGTACATCACACGGAATCAGCGTAAGCCGAAATCATTACACGTTCGAATATCTTGTGTTTGAAGGTATTATTGGATACTGTGAACGAATCGTAATAACATAATACATTATTATAATGTATACGTCGGGCCCAGAACTCCTGACTCAAACGTGCCAAACTCTAATTGAGGAGAGCATTAATGTCTTATTCCCTTGAAAAAAATATGTGGTACAAACGAATGCCGCGGTGCAGTAGCCGAGCGGTCTGAGGCGCCTCGCCGAGGAGCGCGCTGCTGCTCGCCGTGGAGGTTCTAGTCCTCCCTGAGGCATGGGTGTGTGTGTTGTCCTTAGGTTAGATTACCTTAGTTTAAGTAGTTTGTAAACTACGGACTGATGACCACGCAGTTTGGTCCGATAGAGTTACAAACATTTGAACATTTGAATACAAACAAATCTCGGAATTCTATTTCCAGTGTCTCCGGGATCTGTGTAAATCTGATGACATCTTGGTAACCAATTATACAAAGTTTAAATAAAGAAAAAAGAAAAGAAAAGAAACTGGCTAAACTTTTATCTCTGAAACGGAAATAGGTGTAAGGCGTAAAATCCGAGCGAAAGTTCGAAATTCGGTACAGGATGAAAACGCTACAATGTTTCATATTATACGAGAAACTAATCGAGGCAATAGGGAAATGTGACAGAATTAAAAGCCAGCAACGGTGTGATCGTGACCAAACAAAGTGACATAAAGGCTATTGTAGAACAGTATTATACCGATCTACTGTCAAACACACCGATTGATGAGAACGTTTTTGCTGATTTTACACCACATTTGTGACGAAGCCTTGCAACTCAACTGACTGCTAAGCTGACCAAGACGAGTTAGAGGATATTGTCATGCAGAACCGAGGAACAAATCGCCTGGAAGCGACAGATTACCGGCAGCAGTTTATCAAACGTTTTGACCTAAACACCAAACTACTTGCTATATGTAACGAATTATTGGATCCCAACATCGTCATTCCTTCGGAATTTTGTAATGGGATTGTTGTGTTACTGCAAAAGAAACCGTGCAGCTATACGCTTATGGCCTTGATACCGATTACCTTACTTAATGAAGATTACAAAATTTTCATCCAAGTCCTCAGACCAACGCATAAAGTCGATCGAACACTATCACGGAATCCTACCAAATAAGTGTCGGGAGAGAAAGGTCGATTTACGAAACGCTCACAGACTATCGAGATACCATAGCAATAGCAAGGTTATCTAAGAGACTCATGAGCTCGGCAGCGGAGGGTAAGAGGAGTCGAGGTAGACCAAGAAGAAAGTACTTAGATTCGGTGCAGAATGATCTTGAAGTAAAAGGCATGACATCAGACGAGGCATCAATGTTAGCATTGAATAGGGGATCATGGAGGAATTTTATTAGAGGTACTATGCTCCAGACTGAACGCTGAAAGGCATAATCAGTCTCTAATGTTGATGATGATGATGTTCATTTTCAGAAATCCCTTATTTTCAAGACGAATGTACGTCGAGTTCAGCGTTTTGTTTCTTTCGCTCTCAAAGAAGCAGACATGAAAGGACTTATATTTTTATGCGTATTGGACAGAAGCCACTTCTCCTTATTAAAGGCGGATGACGCCGACGCCAATGATGTTGGGGAGTGGAAGGACTGGTTGAAAGCGAAGAAGGAGACCCGAGGAAATAAAGTCGTCTTCGGGTAAAGCGCTCTACTAGAAACCGAAGGGTGGCGAGTTCGAAACTCGATCGGACCTTGGATACTTTCAGTCTGCGTTTTAACCCATCCTTCACCTTTCAACTGTGTGAGGAGCCGCCAGAAAGGACACCTGATTTGGATTCAACGTTAATCTGTAGGTGCATTTTCCTTTCCCCGGTTAGATAACTGGGGTAGGCTAGGGACACGCAAGTCACCGAAGTGACGTCCAATAGAAAGACTTGCACGAGGACAATGAGCCATACTAAATTATTATTTCGCTCCCCTGTGTCTAGTGATGTCAACCGTACGAGGTCCTAAATGCTGAAGAGGGCAAACAAAGTAAAGTTTCAGTTTAAAAAGGTTTAAGTGTTACGTTACCTACTATCATTAGAGATATGTTTCTAGTAATTACCGAAAAAATAAATGTGCGATACATCAAATTATGCTTTTTAAAGATTTAAGATACCAAAATATGAGCACATTTTTTTTGCAAAGTTCCATTTTTGATATCTATATTATGCTGTAATTGGAGTAAACGTTGTGTTTATATAAACAACATTGAAACTAATGCCGACAAACAAAATACGTAAACCGATAGAATATTTAAACTTCCATAGAGTTCTCATAGTCCTTTCCAGTTGAAGTAGATTATTATAATACTCACAGAGATTTCCTCAGCTTACAGGAAATGCATAAAATCCACCAGCCTCTAGTATTAATTATAAATGGTATCCGTATCAGTAACTTGTATTTTCACTGTAAGCAATTAATTTTCGACGTACATCCGGTAATTAGCATAGTGTAAAGCACAGAAAATTGGGGTTTTAAGTAAGCTTTGATCATTTTTCTTCCTTTTTCTATGTACCATTTTGAGTATCACTGGCTGTAGAGGTTTTTAGGTTCTGTAGCCTCAGTTTATTCGCTCCTGTGAGAAATGACAGCGCACAAATTTCATAGAATAATAAACACCGAAAATAGCGATTAAATCGTTTCAATTTCGTTGTTTTAAGGTGAATAAGGCAAGTTTTTAATATGTTTACCGTGATATTATTAGTGGAATAAAAGAGTCAACGACACGAAGCAACCGTTCACTAGTAAGGCTCTGAATGTCTATTTTGCGCCAATTTTTATGACTTTTGGACCACAGATAGATGTCTACTATAATTAGTTTTGAAACCAAGACGTAACTGGTATAATAAGCTCTAATAATTGTTAGTCCGAACAATGTGAGGTGGAATAGCTGCTAACAGCTCAAATCAACAACTGATTTTAGTAAGTAATGAACCTACTAATCGACTATATTAGCAATTACGTGTGTTTCAAAATAATTCAACTAATATTTTGAGAATTCTCAATATTCCTGCAATTATATATATATATATATATATATATATATATATATATATATATATATATATATATATATATATATATATATATAGGGTGGTCCATTGATAGTGACGGGGCCAAATATCTCACGAAATAAGCATCAAACGAAAAATCTACAAAGAACAAAACTTCTCTAGCTTGATGGGGGAAAACAGATGGCGCTATGGTTGGCCCGCTAGATGGCACTGCCTTAGTTCAAATGGGTATCAACTGCATTTCTTTAAATAGGTAACCCTATTTTGTATTATATTTTCGTCTAGTACGTAAATAAATGTGAATGTTTTATTTTGGAACACTTTTTTCTCTTTGTGATAATTGGCACTGTAATATTCACAAACATATTGCGCACAATTTTAGACGAACAGTGGGTAAGAGGTAGGTATTTTAAATTAAAACACATAACGTAGGTATTTCGGTTGTCCCAATGTGATACATGTACTGATGTGAAATAATCATATGTTATGAGATCGCATGCTGTTACTGCTTGATTACCTGTAATTACCTCACGGCTTCATCAAATGCTCGAAATAAAGTCCTTCAATGCACTTGGCAATAAGCGTAACGAAATTGGTCTCAACAGCGAACAGTTCGCCTTCAGTAATGTTCTCACATGCATTGACAATGCGCTGACGGATGTTTTCAGGCGTTGTCGGTGAATCACGATAACAAATATCCTTCAATTTTCCCCACAGAAAAAAATCCGGGTATGTAAGATCCGGTGAACGTGCGGGCCATGGTATGGTGCTTCTACATGTAATCCACCTGGCATTAAATATTCCATTTAAGACCGCTTCAACTACACGCGAACCATGTGCCGGACATCCATCATGTTGAAAGTACATCGCCATTCTGCCATGTTCAAATGTTTCTTAAGCTTAAGGGACTTACCTGGGGGGTCATCAGTCCCTAAACGTACAAACTACGTATGAACTACCTTATATTAAAGATGAGACAAACATCCATTCCCCGACGGTGATTCGAACCCCCGACCGTAGCTGCCGTGCAGACTGTGAGTGGCGCGCCGCAGACCGCTCGGCCACTGCGGCCGGCATTCTGTCATGCATTGAAAAATCTTGTAGTAAAATCGGTAGAACATTACGTAAGAAATCAGCATACATTGCACCATTTAGATTGTCATCGATAAAATAGGGGCCAATAATCTTTCCTCCCATAATGTCGCACCATATACCAACCCGCCAAGGTCGCTGATATTCCACTAGTCGCAGTCATTGTGGATTTTCTGTTGCCAAATAGTGCATATTATGCCGGTTTACGTTACCTCATTGGTGAATGAGGCTTCGTCACTAAACAGTACGCGTGAAAAAAATCTCTTATCGTTCAGTAATTTATTTTGTTACCAGTGGCAAAACAGTACACGACTTTCAAAGTCTTCGCCATGAAATCCTGGTGCATAGAAAATACAGTACAGGTGAAATTTATGTTGATGTACAATCCTCAACACCGACGTTTTTGAGATTCCCGATTCTCGATCAGTTAGTCTGCTACTGATGTGCGGATTAGCCGCAACTGCAGCTAAAACACTTATTTGGGCATCATCATTTGTTGCAGGTCGTGGTTGACGTTTCACTTGTGGCTGAACACTTCCAGTCTCTTTAAATAACATAACTATCCGATGAAAAGTCCTGCCACTTGGATGATGTCTTCCAGGATAACGATCAATATACGTAGCACAGGCCCGTTGGCCATTTTGATCACAGTAGCCATACATAAATACCATATCTACAATTTCTGTAATTGGTAAACGGTCCATTTTAATACGAGTAATGTATCAAGAAGCAAGTACATCCTCACTGGCGAAATGTTACGCGATACCATATACTTATAAGTTTGTGTGTATTACAGCGCCATCTATCACAAAGCGGCAAAAGTGTTCCAAATAAAACATTCATATTGATTTACGGACTAGATGAATTTGTAATACAAAATGGGGGTACCTATTTAAAGAAATGCAGTTGATATCAGTTTGACCTATGGAAACACCACCTAGCGGGCCAACCATAGCACCATCTGTTTTCCCCCTTCAAGCTAGAAAAGTGTTTTTCTCTGAATTTTTTTTGTTTTGTTTTTTTTTTTTTTTTTTTTTTTGTTTGATGCTAATTCGTGAGATATTTGGCCCGATCACTATCAATGGACCACCCTGTATACGTGCAGAGAGAGTCAGACAGAGAGAGAACACACTTCACAAACAACCGTCATCTCTGACTGCCGCACTCTTAATCCAATACACAGTGCTGCAACCTGTCATGACGGTTTTGAGTCTGTGAAGTCTGCCTGTGTGATAGCGTGGATGTTCTCTTTCCTGATGAAGACAAATAGTCGATGCCTAAATGTTATATATGTGAGTGTCTTTATTCATGTCGCAACTCGTCGTACCACTTCGTGTATTACATTTCAAAAAGATTCGTTTGATCTTCTCTAAATGAACTTTAACTGACGTACTGTAAAACAATTATTTTTCTGTATCGCATTTTGAAGATAGACACAAGTTCCTCTCATATATATATATATATATATATATATATATATATATATATATATATATATATATATATATATTGCAAACATTTGATGTGCGAAGAATGAGTGATCCGCCAGACGTCAATACGTTAATTGTACTCTTGCCACATCCTACCCCCTCTGCTACATCATGTGTTAGAGGCGGAACATACTCCAGATCTTTAATGTGTCCTCACAGAAGAAAGTCACACGGAGTGAGGTCTGGTGATCGGGGAGCTCACTTCATGAAACAGAACGGTCAGTCCGATTGCATTTGAGGGATCAACCATTGCTGTAAAATGTCCAAGTAGGAATATCCAGTGACTGTGCTCTCGGCGAAGAAGAATAACCCGTACAGTTTTCGACGTGACAAGACACGAATGACATTTACCTTCGGAGAATCACGCTCAAGTTCAGTTCATTCGTGTTGATGTTTGACACGCCATACTCGACAATTACGCCTGTTCACTTTCCCATTCGTGTGAAAAGTGGCTCTTCGCCAAAAATTAAGCGATCAACAATGCCCTTCCCACGCTCATTAAATAGTTGGAACTGAGAACAACAGTCAAAACGCCAGTCTTTTTCGCCGTCATTGAGCTTCAGCACTAGCTCCAGTTTGAATGGTTTCGTAGACAGCTTCTGTCACAGGACATTCCTCATTTTCGTTGGAGACATTTCGAGTTCACGGGATGCACGACCCACGGATTTCTTTGGACTCCTTATGAATGTCTCTCGTACGCCCTCCACATTCACTGCACTCAAACTGGGACGTCCATTTGTCTTTGCCGGGTACAAGAAACCCGTAACTGGCTTCCGTTGTTGGTGGCTTCTTACCGTACTAGATTCTATCCATCTGATGAACAGCTGTAACACACTTGTTTTTGTCGAACTGCAACACACCAAA
Organism: Locusta migratoria; assembly: GCA_026315105.1. Taxonomy (NCBI): domain Eukaryota; kingdom Metazoa; phylum Arthropoda; class Insecta; order Orthoptera; family Acrididae; genus Locusta; species Locusta migratoria. The sequence continues at coordinate 25,357,440 of CM048748.1, read as the reverse complement.
GACCTTGTAAAAATAACTAGACTCACTAACGGATCTCCTAATTTGAACTTTCCGCCAGCCGCCATGATAGTGGCAAACGTCACATAAATACGAGTGTTGTTAGGAGATAAATCGAGTATTATATGGCTACTGCGATACTTACACCCAAGCCGGCCGCGGTGGCCGAGGTGACTGAGGCGCTTCAGTCACGGTCAGCACGGCCACTACTGTCGGGGGTTCAAATCCCCCCTCGGGCATGGATATTTGTGACGTCCTAGTTCGTAAGTAGTTCATAAGTAGTTTGTAAGTTTAGGGACTGATGACCCCGTAGTTGAGTCCCATAAGCTTAACAAACATTTTAACTTACACCCAATTCATAGTCACGTCTCTACTGTTTGACTACTGCAGTGTACATAAAGCACGATGGTGAACAGCTTTTTACCGTTTAACTGCACAAATCGGTTTAAGAAGGGAACAAAAACAACGAGTACTGTCTTCCCATTTATATTTCTCAGGAATACAAGTAGCCCTACTAGTTGTGTTCAGGCATAGTTACTATTGCTTAACAGGCTGTCAGTCAATATAGGATTCACGATACTGGTAGCTCTTAAAAACGAGCTACTTTAGGCAGTACTGGTAAACAATAACTTCAAAAAGTTTCTTTTTATTACGTGTAAAATGACTATTGGGGGCAACGAGATCAGTTACCCCACTGCAGTTAGAATTTTAGTTTATGAAATTATTATTAGCAACTTGTAACACAGAATTTAAAGGTCATCTGCTATACATACAGGTATAACAAGTGAAAAGGGTTTGCATTACTGTGTATAGTTTCATGTATGAATGACACTTAGCGACACTAGATGCACATTATGAAGTTGAACCCAATGTCGATAGTTGCTGACTTTTGAGCATTTCACGCTACTGTAAGGTATTTAGCTTACAGCATTAAAAATGCTAATATTCGTGATAATTATCCTAATGCTACGTCAGATGCACTTAGTTAAACAACTTATTAACTTATATTTTTTGCTCAATATGTTATGTATTGCGCGAAGATTATTTTATTTAATTAGTTATTTCGAATCATAATTTTACGGTGATTGAAAGATATTTCTAAATCAGCAAATCGTCTGTAGTTATCACCTATGACATTTGTGCAGCGTTTGCTAGCTGCGTTTACAGTCCCTGGCTCCACTGTTGTTATACCGTCGAATGCAGTGTGTGCCCACTTCACGCGTCCCAGCGGATTATTATGCTGCTGCCAAATGTCATTTGTTGTTTAACTGTACAAAACTTTATGTAACTGTAATTACGTGATATAACTTCATCTTTGCAATAAGTATTGATAAAGTGGGAAAAAAAGTACAATTATAGGCAATCAATCGTTGGAAAAGCATTTGAACTCGAGTCGTCTGTGAGACAGTTGAGCGCCTTGCTAATTACACCACACTAATTAAAGAATCAACAGCTAGTCAGTACAGGTATAGCTGTTACGCGTTCGACTTTCATCTCGATTTTTGTGGAAACCAAGGCGCATTGGGGCAAATCGTTTTAGCTTGCTGAATGGGATGAGTTCCCGCACAACATAACCTGCGACCCATCAAAATTCGTTTGTACCATACTTGGTGTTCCCTTTCTTACATACCTCCACCATAATTTCACCAATGTAAATTCCATCTTCTTTCGTCGTTTTCCAATAAGGTTTACCTTCACCGAAATACGGGTGTTTCTTTTTACCCAAACATGATTAGCTGTTGTTGTTGTTGTGGTCTTCAGTCCGGAGACTGGTTTGATGCAGCTCTCCACAATACCATATCCTGAGCAAGCCTCTTCATCTCCACATAAGAACGGCAACCTACATCTGTCTGAATCTGCTTACTGTGTCCGTCTCTTGGTATTCCCCTGCGATTTTTTCCCCACACACTTCCCTCCAACGCTAAATTCACAATTCCTTGATGTCTAAGAATGTGTCCTACCAATCTATCTCTTCTTTTAGTCAAGGTATGCCAGAAATTTCTTTTCTCCCCAATTCTGTTTAGCACCTCCTCATTAGTTACACGATCCACCCACCTAATCTTCAGCATTCTTCTGTAGCACCATATTTCAAAAGCCTCAATCCTCTTCCTGTTCGCACTGTTTATCGTCCATGTCTCACTCACATACAAGGCAACACAAATGCCTTCAGAAAGGACTTCCTTAGGCTTAAATCAATATTCGATGTTAGCAAATTTCTCTTTTTCAAGAACGCTTTTCTACCTATTGCCATTCTGCATTTTATATCCTCTGTACTGCGACCATCATTTGTTATTTTACTGCCCAAGTAACAAAACTCATCTACCTCCTTTATTGCTTCGTTTCCCAATCTAATTCCTTCAGCATCACCTGATTTTCTTACACTGCACTCCATTACCCTAGTTTTGCTCTTGTTAATGTTCATGATTTGCTATTGCTACAGTTGTAGTATCTTCAGTGAGTCTTAATTCCTCGTTTTTAAATGTAGTTCAGTTTTTATTTACTTTTTGTGTACATCGTTCTTGGTAGCTTGATATGTCCAAATCTGAAGATGCCACATGGACATGGAAACAGCACTGTTTCACTTTCAACCAGGAGCACATATTCCGTCAATTCAGTTTTAATACGTCATATACTTGACTGATATCTACACTGCACAAAACTGTTAGGGAATCAGGTGCTATATCACACACAATATAACGTATCTTATTCGAATAATGGTTGCAACTGTAATTTGTGTGGCATACGGTACGATAATTTGCAAACTCTTTACTTGAGGTGTATATGGTATTTACTTAGACTGACGTAACATGGAGCCACCAGAAATTCTCGTTGCTCCCTAAAACAGAGTGTGATCACCTAGGGCGGCCGAGGGCATGGTCATTATAATGACATCAGTCAGATTTTGAGGGATGTTCTAGCATTCTTCCATCAGTGAAAATCCACAATGGACGAAGAGCTGGATTTTCACTGATGGAAGAATGCTAGAACATCCCTCAAAATCTGACTGATATCATTATAATGACCATGCCCTCGGCCGCCCTAGGTGATCACACTCTGTCCATTGTGGAAGGTGCTGGTCCGGCTGCAATGCTTCAGCCAAGTGCATCCCACACTTGCTAAATCGGATTTATGTCTGGTGAACAAGCATGTTGTCCACCAGTGCAGCGTAGGGCGCAACGACAGGTAGAAGACTCTCCTGTGTACCTCTGAGCACTCAAATTGCCATTCTGCCAACATAGAGGTCCTTACTTTTGCCAATACTGAGTCCCACCCAGAGCAATCATCCGCCACAGTGATATGGTCTAGTTTCTTGCACATAAGCAAGATTGTTTCGAGTCCCACGTTCTCTCCAGATGAGGAAACACTGAATGTCAGGCTGAACACAATATCTTGACTCATCTGTGAACAGAACCTGACGCCATTCGTTACGAATCCAATCCTGATGTCCCTCCGCCCAGTTTCTTCGAGCTAAACAGTGTCGTGGTTTTAATGGGAAACACACCATAGGCCTACGTGCGTAGAGGCCACATTCCTGAAGGCAATTTCGGACTGTTCCTCTTGATAACGCTCGTCCTGTTGCTGCCTTGGATGGTGCGTTGCAGCTGTTGCCTTCAGCCTCCTGTATCGACGGGTTGTTAAGCGGAGACAACAGTCATCTTTTGCTGATAACACACGTGCACGATCTCGGCGTTGCCTTCTTTTAATGGTTCCTGTTATCTGAAATCCCGTCTAGGTCATTGACATTACACTTTAGGACGCTGCAGCCACTTCTCTCTGTTAATATTTTCTCGCGATTGCAAATTTCTTTTAGCGTCACTGTCAATGTTCTACCAAATGGTGACATATGAAAATATATGCCGGGCCGGGACTCGAACCCGGGTTTCCCGCTTTTCGCGAGCGGTCGCCTCAACCACTAAGCTACCCAAACCTCCATATGCCACACTGACTGCACAAATGAGTCATCTGCATTCATCCCTTAACAGTCGCAGCTTAATCTGTATTCGCGCACCAGGGAGAATGAAAACAACGAGGCATTAACGTACGCTGTTACTGTATGGTGACGAATTAAAGTGATGATAATATTATCAATATTTAGTCACTGTAATTCGTCACCATACAGTACGTGCGGTCGCGGTCGTGCTCGTGATGTGCGCTGACTACTGGCCTATCGGCAGGTAGGCGTCTTCCCTCGGAACGCTGGAGCGCCGGTGTTCAGGACATGCAAGTCCTCCTAGATACTTCCTCTGCGTCCGTAGTTGCTTGTAGGGCAGGAGTCGACACCTCGTCAGTTGTCAGCTGATGTAGAAGAGTGCTGGAGTTCTATAACATGCTTATACCGACGTTAGAACATGTCAGGTAATCGAGTGCTACGAAGTGTAAGCCATCGATTCATCTGACCGACTGACTATGAACTCGAGTGCTGGAGTATATATTGTATGTGTGGAACGGCTGATATTTTCCCTACGTGCTCTGTCATAACCGCATCGGCCCTATCAAACGAATGTATCGGCGTTTTTTACCTTGCCGTGTTCACTTAACAAGTTAGCTGGTGGTTCCAGAAGGCTCCGGATACGCGTTGTTGCGTTAGACTTAGGCATTGTTTCTTCGCGTAAAGAAGTGAGGTGATACTGCAAGCTCGTACTGTTTCATTTAACTTCCGCTGATGCGTGCCCTTCAGTCCATTCCTGTCAGCTTGACCCAGTAAGTATGACGCAAAGTAGCTGCTGTTCCCTTTCCCCTTTCTCTCGACACACCGCAATGTTCCTACAGCAACCAAGACTTGGAAAAATTTACCGCTATACTTCCGCTACAGAGCTGCTGTGCAACAGTACTACCATACAGACTAAAACTATTTCTTATTGGCTATACGAACGCGACTCCTGATTGGCCACCTGCACTTCCCGTCATACATCGCGATATTGCAAACGTCTAGACGTCAAGCGCCTGTCGCGGAAACATAAATTGAACTTTAACCAAACTCGTAACACATGTCTTCTAAAAGACGATGGAAGGTAACAGGATATGTAAGATTACATGAACATTCAAGTAACTAATTCAGGTGTTTTGTAGAACTTATGGGACTTAACTACGGGGTCATCAGTCCCTAAGCTTACAAACTACTTATGAACTAGCTAAGGACGGCACAAATATCCATGCCCGAGGGGGGATTCGAACCCTCGACCGCAGTGGCCGCGCAGACCGTAACTGGAGCGCCTCAGTCCCCTCGGCCACCGCGGCCGGCTCAGGTGTTTTCATTACCAACGCTGTTGCGTAGTGCATGACTAGGAAATAATTTTACACAACTGCGTTGATACACCAGAAAAGTGCAGGGTAAACGTTGCGTCGACTCTACACCAGAAAAAGTCTATACCTGAGAGGTCTCCAGTGAGCTCCTGGTGAGCGAAGAGACGGTGCATCAGGGCTGATTTTGTGGGCGGTAGTCGGGTCTGAAGAGTGCCAGCCTCGAAGGTAAGGAAACCGACCCAGCGAAGCGTTTCACTACAGTAAGGGAATGTTTATTGAGTTGATGCAGGAGACATTGAGTCACCGATGAGGGAAGTTCCAATGCCTCGGTAACCCTGTGCGCCCGCAAGTAAACTTGGTGTTTAAGGTTGATTGGCTAAGGGTTTATTCGTGGTTGAACTAACTGGCAATCATCGAAGGTCTTGGAAACGGCGTTTGAGCTGAAGCTGATAGACCAGCAGCTTTATGACTACGTTTGAGTGGGAGGTATTCTCTGTTGGTCGCTTAAATCACACTTGTGAGCAACACGAAGCTTGCTGAAACGAAGTACTGCGTGTAGGACACAAGATCTGGAGTCCTCGGACTTGCTGCAAAAGTTGCGACTGTGCACAAGTTGAGATGTTACTGGCACCGTCTCCAGTGATCTCTCTCGGCTTCAGATTTCTTTCGAACTGATTTCGCTACTAAGAGTGGAGTCATTTGTTCGTCTGTGAGCGGAGACGACCTTGCGCTTCCTTGTTAAATCTGAAACACACGAATCGTTTCTAAACAACCACACACATGAATCAAGATTCTATTTCTGGGTAGTGAGTAAGTCGACTTCTTGAATCGTCTACGGCTTTGCTTGTGTGTGAGTTCGACCAATTCCATCTGGTCTGCCTGTCGCCCGGGAGTGCTGAGTGGACAGATGTGGTAGAATTACTTTTAAAATGCACTGTAGTCGATGATAAACGCAGCATTGTTCAGCAAACAGAGAACCATTAACTGTAAATACTGTATGTTAAGTTCAGCGGGTTTTTTGATGATGCCCATTACTGTCAGTGACAGTTTTGGTGGAGGAATTTTTTCTATTCGACAGAAATATTAGAATTTTTATATAATTTTACGAAAACATTTGGTTATTTGACATAACCATTGCTTCTTCTGTATACTTTATATACAGTACTTTGTGACATTACCAATGAGGGAACTACTCATTTCGAGTCTTATTGCACCTTAAACCGTCCACTGTAATTAAAATCCAAATGACTCATTTCTGTCAGAGATGCAGTAGTCGCCATTGCAATGCTGACATCTCTTTGAGGTAGTAAAAAGCATTTTAGCGAATAATATATGTAAATATATTGATTTTTCCAGAATGAATCTTTCACTCTGCAGCGGAGTATGCGCTGATATGAACCTTCCTGGCAGATTAAAATTGTGTGCCGAAACCGGGACTCGAACCAGGGACCTTTGCCTTTCGCGGGCAAGCGCTCTAAATTTATTCTTTAACTTTTCTTTCTGGATTTAGTAGTCACGTGACACTCTTTAGGCTACTGTTCGACGCCCTGCGATGTCCGGAAACTCAGTTCGTTAACACCGTTCTGTACATCTATGACGTTGAGTATAAGCGTTAGCCGAAACGCTTGATCATATGTAGTACCTTTCATTCTATGTGTTCAATTATCGGTGACTGATATTCGTGTCCACAGATGATTGATCGTTGACCTCGGTAAAGTAGGTAAATGATTCGCATATCTTTACATGAAAATGATTTCCAAAACTAACGACTTTTCTGTTCTTAGTAATTTTTTCCATTAAAATATGTAGATGCACCTTATCATTGAGGTCAAACACCCGGTAGTTCCACCCTATTATCATCCCTGGACACTCTTCATTGCAATGAGGTTAGTTGCCGTCCTAACCTCTTAGAGTAAGGCCGGTATTACACTATCAAATTATTGGACAAAGAACTGGACAAAAAATTGGATGAATTATTTGTCATATTCTTTGACAAAGATATTGGATGAAACGCTAAATTTAATTCAAAATGGCGGAGTTATGCTCAGCTGTTGTTTATACTACAGTTGCGTTGTGTCTGCATTTAGAAGAGAAGGAGAGAAAAAAGAAAAGCAAACGTACTTGGACGAAACCGTGCGTGTCACGGCGAGATAAATAAAACCTGTTATGGGAACGGGAGGATTTTCTTTTTATGTCGTCGGCAGTACAGCCGGGCCGTAATTAACTACTAATTATTTTGTAGGTCTTCAAAATGTTCAAATGTTTGTAGAGTCTATGAGACTTGACTACGGGGTCATCAGTCCCTAATCTTACAAACTACTTATGAACTACTTACAACTAAGGACGGCACAAATATCCATGCCCGAGGGGGGATTCGAACCCCCGACCGTAGTGGCCGTGCAGACCGTGACTGGAGCGTCTCAGTCTCCTCGGCCACCGCTGCCGGCATAGGTCTCCATTCTTCACAATTTGCAATAGAGTAACAGAATTTCGAACGTACGATCAGTGGTGCGTTTGTATACTGTCTGTAACATTTGTAGCGAATACAATTAATACTGTACGAGTAATAAATTATAAGGTCTTGCCGAATGTCGTAATTTTATTGCATGAACGCCGAAAAAGAAGTAAGCCACAATTTTTTTTTCCTTTCATCATTTTGCTGTGGTTGTCAGCGAGGAGAGGTTTCCTAAAGGTTTGAAATTATGTTTAAAGTTTGTTGCAAGTCGCTAAGTGCTCTCCTTCTCAAACAGCGGACTGATGAAGTTACACTATCACGTGCCGCAAGACGGGGAAGTTTTCATTGTTTTCATTGTTTATGACGTCATATCTCCTGAACTATCGGCCCAATCGCAAAATCCTTTCTTAGCTGCCGTCTTCTACCCATAAAGTACATTCGTGCCAAATTTCAGCTTCGTTGGTGTCTTAGTTTTCGAGATTTCGTGTTTAGACAATGAGTGAGTGAGTGAATGAGTGTCCTTCCTCTTTTATATAGATAGAGATTCTCCACAGACAGCCCTTAAAAATGACGCAAGAGTTAACAGGGAAGGTACCTTACCTCACGGGACTTCAGAATCTGCCCGTGACGTTCCACGTCAAAACGACTTTTAAGTGTGTGTTGCCTCTCCGACGGCTTGAAGTGCCGCTACTGCAGCCGCCACACGCTGTCCTCAGGAGACTGCCACCGAAATGGTGGCGTATTTTCCGTTCGCTCTGGCACGGCTTCGGTCGAAAGCACAGGCGACAAACTCGGCGCCGATATCGGCGTTTCTGCAGCAAATGGCTCCAGAACGCCGGATTTCCGAAGGCCTTTCACACAGTGGCCGCGGTGAAAGCTCTCCTATAGGTTCTTGCCATGTAGCCACTTCACGCAACACACACGTATGGTACGCGTGAGAGGGGGAAGGAAGTGGGTTGGAATGGGAGGGGGCGGAAGGGGCGAGTGGATGGGGGGGGGGGGGGAAGAGGAAGCCAAGTGGAAGGCGCTTTGGCTCTGAGCCCACTGCACTGAGTTTCTGCACTGGAGCTGAAGTTGGCGACCACTCGCTCGGATATGTGCTTCAGTAATACACTGCCTGCAGGAAGTCCGGTACCATTCAGGAAAGACATTAATTTCTAACGTTTGAGTAAGAGTAAAGAGCGACTATAAGGAAAACGACCAAATATAATTAATCGTGGGAGAGGCAGATTATACACTGATTGTATCCTCAGAAAGCTTGCAAAACATTAGATCGACGGATAAATGAATGTTGCTCTACATTGTGGCCATACGTTCCAGACACGATTCTTCTTTGTAACACTTGCACCGCAAATATTGCGGAAACGTAAAGTGCGATTGATGAGCGGTTTTCACAGAATGGATTGATGGTCAAGGACTCGTATTGTTAGGCAATAAACAGCAGGATCAGAAGTGACGACTGTTCTTTCGGAACAGACGCCACACGCACACACACACACACACACACACACACATATATATATATATATATATATATATATATATATATATATATATATATATATATATATATAATATGCCGGTGACGGGTAATGATCCTATCGTTTAGTGGGGAGGGGTGGGCAAGTTTGAATCCCTTACTCTTACGGGAATTAGTTTAATAACTACGAGTTTGTGTACTGTGGGCAGGGCGAAGCTGGGAATTTGTATCTGACGGGAGGAGTGCTTAGGTAGTCCTTGCAGGTGCGGTGATCATTGTGTCCCCAGTGGTGTAGGGGTCAGCGCAACTACCTAGAAAGCAGGAGGGTACACATTTTCAGCTTTGCCCAATCGCAGTTGATGTCATATATTCTGTGAATATTAAATAAACAGATTGTAAAAATATCTAGAAAGTGAATTTTTATGGAAAATTACAATTTTTCAAATGGAACAATGGTTGTGATTCTTGAAATCGCAATATCTGATTAAGAAAGCCTTGCAAATAACAACACCACAAAAATCACTGGAGAAAGATGAAGAGGAAAGGGAAGTGAAATCTACAGCCTTCCTCCCATACGTGGGTAATGTTTCTTCAAAAATAGCCAGAATCATGAAGAAACATAAAGTGGATGTGATCTTCCGCCCACCAGCTAAGACCTCAGCTCTTCTGGGATCTGTCAAAGATGATCTGGTATTGCGAATAGCAGGGGTTTATGAAATCTCTTGTGAGTGTGGAAAACGTTACATAGGTCAAAGTACGCGCACTGTACAGGAACGATGCGTTGAGCAGCAGCGGTATACACGCCTTCTTCAGTCCAACAAGTCTGCAGTAGCCGAACATTGTATTTCTACTGGCCATTCCATGAATTACAAAGAAGTAAAGATTTTAACCACAGCTTCTACTTTCTGGGACTCTGTTGTAAAGGAAGCTGTACATATACAACTGGCGGACCACCTGCTAAATCGTGACGACGGATTTCATCTTGACAATGCATGGAAGCCACTTATATCACGCCTTCGTTCTGAAAGAATGTCTGCGTCTTCACTTCCGATTGATGTTACCACTTTTAATGATTAATTATTCATTTGTTAACACTGTGGATACGTAACACCTCTGTTTATGTTTGCACTCAGCGCTCACATGTTTACGTTTGAAGTATATAATCTATGACTAGCGCAGCAGTTACGAATTTGATATCTTCGAGCATTCGCAGTCTAATCCTCAGTAGCCTTGCATCACGTGATTTACCGTATAAATAGGCACGGCTAGACGCTGAGAAGTCAGTCTTGGACTCGCCTTGAAGATGACTGAAATGTTTGCAGCCAAAATATCGGAATAGAATCGTCGCTGTCCCGGGTGCACTCCCGAAAGATGGTGGAAAATAATGGAACAATGGTTGTTTCTATCGTGTACTGGAATGTTTGACACCAGCTGTGTCATACTTTGCTTACTTTCATTCCTTAATGTCATATGGTATAATATTTTGGGGTAACTCTTCAAGTCAGTCAAAAGTCTTCAGAGTCCAAAAACGTGTAATACGTATTATTTGTGGAGTAAATTCACGGACGTCTTGTAGAAGCCTCTTCAAAGAACTGGGTATATTAACTACTGCCTCTCAGTATATTTATTCCTTAATGAAATTTGTCATAAATAATATATCCCTTTTCCCAACAAACAGCTCAGTTCATACATACAATACTAGAAATAAAAATGATCTACACAAGGATTTAAAAGCACTTACTTTAGTTCAAAAAGGGGTCCACTACTCAGGAACACACATTTTCAATAATTTACCATCAAGTATAAAAAATTTAGCTACAAATAAAGATCAGTTTAAGAGGAACCTAAAAGACTTTCTAGTGGCCAACTCCTTCTACTCCATTAGTGAATTTCTAAATTGTACCAAATGATGCATGCACTCATACTATATTAGTATTATTATATTATCAGAAAAAAAACCTTAAAAAATTATGTATCTGTATTTATATTATAAGTGTATGTATTTATATTATTAGTATTACTTGTTATTCAACGTGTAAATTTTGTTTCTTGACATGTTCCACATCCACGAGGATCCCCTCAATATGGATCTACGGAACAAATAAATAATCTAATCTAATCTAATCTACAAAGAATTTTGAATGACATTTTTATCACGTTTAGTTTGGCAGATAAAACCATTCAAAGTTTTGGGGGCGGATGCTACGACAGCGTAGGTGACAATGGGCCGTGCCCCAGAGGCTAGCCACTCGGCCAGTCAGATACGCTGTCACAGCCTCCGCCCCGAAACTTTTAACGGTTGTAGCTGCCAAACTAAAGGTAAAAATGACATTCAAAATTATTTGTACACAGCTGGTGTCAAAAATTCCAGTGCATGATAGAAACAACCATTGTTCCATTTAAAAAAATTGTATGTTTGCATAAAAATACACTTTGTAAGTAATATTACAATCTGTTTCTTGGCTAAAAATACGAGCTCCTAACTACCAATCCATTCTGTTGAAACAGCACATCAATCGCTCTTTCCGTTTCCGCAATATTTGCGGTGACAGTGTTAGGTGATTCACCTTGTATATAGAGAGTCCGTTTGGTCGTGGGTTTGTGTATATGCGTCTTTGCATTACATACAAATCTACAGTTTTGTTCCACTCTTGATGAACTCTTGCACACTTGACCTTCAGAATCAAGAGGAAGGTCGCTGTGGGTCTAAGGATTACGCATAACATATAATTCAGGAGTTATGACGTCATAAATAGTAGATTGCGTGAAAAATTCTGCTCTACGGAAAATGTTGCACAGCTCCTTGTAAACCAGTGGAGAGATTTCAAACAATTTTGGTGTTCATATGCCTTAGGTGAGTAACAGTTACTGTGGGGGTACAAACCACTTAGGAAAATTTTTTCAGAAGATATTTCAGGGTGTGGTGAATGACAAAGGATACTTTACCTATGTATCTCGACGAAAGTTGCAATTTTATTTCGATCCTCATGAACTTTTGCACACTTTTCTTTCAAAGCAAAACCAAGGATACTGTCTACACAAAATTTCGTATGGGGGATGACAGAAGGTACTCTACATGCAGAATTTGACAAATTCCACAGTTTTGCTCCGATCTTGATTACCTTCAAAGGAAACGACGGTCGTGGTATACATAAAATTGGTGCATGGTTGAGAGTACCTTACTTATGGACTTTTGCAAAATGTACAGTTATATTGCAATGAAATTTTGCTGATTTTTCCTTCAAAACAAGAGGAAGGTCACTGTCTAAATCAAATTTCATACTGCCAATGGCGAAGGATATTTTACTTAAGGACTTCGCCGAAATCAACACTTTTATTCTGATCGTGATGAAATTTTGAACACTTAACCTTCAGTATGCTGCCGTGTGGTGCATGGAAGTGGGTGCGTTGCAGTGTTGCACTCTTCGCCAAGAAAATTTATATATACCGGTGAGTTTTCACAGAGATGCAGAAGGAGAGATGTCACAGAAAGCGCATCCGACTATCCTGACGAATTGGTTTTTTTATATTAATTACGCAGTGAAGCCAATGAAACTTACGTAATTCAAAAGGAGCTTTACCATAGATTAAAAAAAACCACAAAAATCATGTTGCAACGCTGTGACTTGGAGAGTTTCATTCTCTCTCTCTCTCTCTCTCTCTCTCTCTCTCTCTCCGCCTTCTCCTTCATACTGTCCATCTACATATCTGTCGGCCGCGGTGGCCGAGGGGACTGAGGCGCTTCAGTCACGGTCTGCACGGCCACTACGGTCGGGGGTTCGAATCCCCCCTCGGGCATGGATATTTGTGCCGTCCTTAGTCTTAGTTAGTTCATAAGTAGTTTGTAAGTTTAGGGACTGATGACCCCGTAGTTAAGTCCCATAGACTAGACAGACATTTGAAACATCTACATATCTCATTTCCCCTTTCTCCCTCTTTGTACATCTGCCCTCTCTCTCTGTTCATCTTCTCCTACACTTCTCTCTGCTTGTCTCCACCTTCTCCTTTCTTTGAACATGATTTCCTCGTCTTTCTATCGAACTCTTCCTTCTCCTCCTCCTCATCCACTGTCTCCGCCATCTCTGAAAAATTATATACCTTTGCTAACTTTCATGGTGATCAATGAAGTGTGTTTAAGTGCACTGCAAAGTACCCTCCGATTTGCACTGTGTGAAACTTTAGGTAGACGGTGATGTTTCTTTTGTTTTGAAGATGGAGGTACCGTCCGCCTAAAGGAAGCTCATACCTTAATTCATGGTATAAGCTATCTGCATTCCAAATTTCATTTTAATTCGTCCAGCTGTTTCAGCGTGAAGAGAAACAAACGTATTAACACATTTTAAGGTACCCTCCACCACGCACCGTACGGTGGCTTACGAAAGGTAGTCCGTATATTAATCAGGGGATAAGCTGCCTCTGTTCCAAATTTCAATCATATTCGTCGAGCCATTTCAGCGTGAAGGCTCAAGAAACGAATTAACTAATTGTAAAGCACCCTCCGTCATGCAACATACAAAGTTAATTTTAGTATGCCTATAACCTTCGCGCTAGTGCAAGCAATATTTTATCGCAATCCGATGTACGGTATAACCGTGCATAAAATACCAACAAAAAGACAAACACTAATTTTTGTATATATTACTAGCTGAAAACCCGGCGTTACCAGGGTATTTATTTATTTATTCCTGCCATTTTCAGGTACATATTCATTTGTATAAGGGCTGTATCTCTGTAAAATCTCTTGGGAATACAATTAGTAGTAAAGAAGCAATAGATTAAAACTTGGTGCGTGATGAGGCGGTTTTCCATGAACGTTACTGTTTATGTGCTCATATCTCATCAACTACGTGTCGCAATGTTATACAATTTAGAAGCTACATTCAACTATATATGCGTATACTGTCTATAAAATTTCCTGTCGCTACAATTTGTAGAGTTAAAATTATAAATTGTAACGTCATACCGAGAGCCGTAGTTTTACTCCATAAACAGCGGAAAAGTAGTAAGGGAGAAACGTTTTTCAATTTATCATTATACCATGGTTGCCAGCGAGAAAAAGTTTAATAAAGGTTTGAAATTATGTTTAAAGTTTGTTGCAAGTCGCTAAGTACTGTCATTCTCATACAGTGTATTTCGAAATTATCGCCGCATTATGTGGCATTTTTTGCGATTTATATTGGTTATGACGTAATATCTTTTGAACCATGGGCCGTATGTGATTCTTAGCCATGCAGCAATTATTATCTCATGGTAAGGCACGTGTGTACTAAATTTGGTTGAAATCGGTCCAATGGTTTAGGAGAAAATGAGCAGCATTGTCGCAAATTGTAGCGGTTTTTCGTGCATCTCATTGTTTATGACGTCAAATCTCGTCAACTATGTATCGTACGTGACTCTTACACTTACGACGACCAGTCTCGGGGATTGAAGCCTATGTGTACAAAATTTCATAAAGATTGGAACAAAACTGTAGATTTGTATGCAATACGTACAAACATACGGACCCTCTGCTTTATACATTGGACATCACATATTCTAATTTCAAATCACATTCCGAGCAAACTGATAACAAACACATGCTGATCAATTAATTAATTAATAATCCTTTATTGCGAAATTAACAGTATTAAATTAATTTTCCGAGGTCTACAGACTCTACCAATTTATTGCATACATAGAGGAGTAGGAGGGGCAAGATAATTTTTGTATTCCCCATTTAATAAAAGTAGAAATCGCTCGACATGGAGAAATCTAGTTCGGCTTCTGGCAGTTAATTCAAACCGACGTTGGTCGTGTCTTTAGGTAGCCTGGAGAGCAACTCTCCAGTCCCTTCCCGTTGCAGTTTCCAGTGGTGTCAACATCGCGAGCACGGCTTACTTCAGTTTACGTCACTGAACAGCACGTGCTCCTCATTACTTTGGGAGCAGCCTCTTAGCCAGCCGCGACGGACTCGTGACGTATCGTGCTCCGATGTATTCCGCTATTGCGCCGATCGTGATAGTACTATCGCTGAATTTCAACTGCCAGATTCGGGTGCTGGAAAACGGTACATAGAGTTATTATTGCCTTGGTCCGACCCCTGTTTCTGTGATTGTTTGCGCAACTCATGGCTAGTTCTCTTTCACTTGTGAGATTTCTCATTCTCTGAAATGTAGATCCATATATTTCCGATTTGTCCTGCAGAAAGTATACTTCTGTATGGCTGTATACAGTGAGCAGTTGTTCTGTTTATGAAAATTTGTGACATGGGTAACTCTTACATATGTGCCTTCTGGAGAATACATATTTCTACCGTCACTCCTGACTTTGATTGTCATTAGTTTCTTTTACTGTCCCTTTTTTTTAATTAATCGTCTACTTGGCAACGAAACACCTCCTGAAAAAACTAAGCCCATTGGCCTGCAACAGAATATCTGCAGCTGAGGGATCTTTAGGGAACAATGTCAGTGGGTGCTTCTTTGAAAAATAATTCTTCCTTTTTTGTTAATTCAGTCTCTCGTAAAAGCAGGGATCACAGCTACAGATACTTCCTTCAACATCACCAACAGGCTAGAATGTGTGTAGCCGTTAAGAGTGATTAATAGTAGACGTTGGGCAAAATGGTGAAAAAATTCGAGTTTTATTTTATTGCGTAATTTATTAGGTTGATGTTTTAAGAATGAGATCTCAAAGTTTCGTTATCGAAATATGCTTAGCAATATTTTTAAGAACGACATTTCTTCGACCTTCTGTACGTCGCGCGTCTCCTTTATCTGTGCTGTGCTGCAAATGTTCAAATGTTTGTAGAGCTTAAGGGACTTGACTACAGGGTCAGTCAGTCCCTAAACTAACAAACTACTTATGAACTAGCTTATGCTAAAGACGGCACAAACATCCATGCTGGAGGGGGGGATTCGAACCCCAGACCTTGACTGGCGCGCCGCAGACCCCTCGGCCACCGCGGCCGGCTGTGTGCTGTGCTCCAGTCCTTGTTTACACTAGATATATTTTCGTGTTAATTTTTCGGTCATACAATCGAAACCAACAGCAGAGGTATATACAAGGCTGGGACAGAGATTATACCAGTGTGGTTCTTTGATTATAAACGTGATTTGCAAAAAGTTAGAAGATAGAAAGCCACTGGGAGGTGTTACCAGAAATTCACACACTACATATGTAACATGGGAAAGCCACCAGGACCAATGTACACAGTGTGAAAGCAATGCAGCAAGCAGTGTCGGCAATATTCCTCCATAAATTTCCACAGAAGACAATCGTCAACACCCCCTCTGTGGCATATCATGGTGCAAATATCTTCAGGCAAAATCCAGTGAAAAGTCATACACCCATAAGCATGGTTTGCCACTTGCTGTTTTAAATGTTATAAATCCAACTTTCAGATATCTAGAAAACCCGGAACTTCTGAAATGCATTGGAAAACAAAACATACAAATGAGAGCTACAATCACCTTATATGGATACTTTGTCCCAGAACAGTGTTTGTAACCTCAAATGTTGTGAAGATAGTTTATCAGTGGAAATGTGGGTAGGATTAAGTGCTTGCAGAGAGGAAAATACTTCAAGAAGACAAGGAAGAGAATGAAGATTATGGATATGGACAGCATTAGTGTGTAAAGATTTGGCAATATTGTTAAAATTAAAATAAAAACTTTAAATGAGATTTCCCGTAAAGTGATTTTTGAGATATGATGTAAGTTTTCTCAGGAACGATGAACGTTAACCTCCTGAAATTTGGCACCGTTCTTAAACATCACTAACTGAACAATCCAGTGCAGTACTTTCTCTTTATCTTGTGCCTGAGAATAGGTCTTTCCTGCGTGAGGACAGTAGATCGGTCTAAGTCAAAATGAAACTGATAAATTAATGTGAAATTAACCATGACCTTAAACAGAAATATATTGCACGCGTTTTAAAAACCTTTAATGCAGAAATATACTGTCAAGTTTCAGCTTTAATGCTTGAATAGTTTATGAGGATAGGTACATTATATGTACACCGGAAATTAAAAATTCAAAGGCTTATAAAATGAAAATCCATGAACATTATCAAACAAAAATTGCACTGAATATTGTGCGTTTTATACTACACAATAGTGGCAAGTTTTAAATGTGTAACTACAACATTGTAAGAGATATAAAATTTTAAATGTCAGTATGCATTTTGGCCTACGTCTGTCCTTAAAAGAATTGGTTTGTTTTCACGTGTAAGAAGACAATCCGTCGCGAGAGAGACAAGTGCAGCGCAAGAAACATCTAGAGGTAGAAATGGTGTATCTATTATGAGGTTGACCATATTGTCAACAGTATATAAATACATAAACTAATGAGACATATATTTCGAGAGGGGCTTCGCCATACAAGTGAGCAAAACAAAAATCACGTATCTATGGAGCCGTTAAAACTGGTTAAAGGAAGTGGGTGCTTTCATATCTAAATTTAATTACTGGAAGACGATACGCAGCGAAAGCAACAGTTCTAGCACAACAACCATCTATCGGTATCATGGGTGGAATAAAGAGGTCGACCTTGTTGTCAGCAGTAGAAATAAAAATTTCGCAATAACGGAATAACATTATTTCTTAGCGTAAAAGTATATCACTTATTATACTGCAAGAAAAATTTTGTGGTCATCTGCTGCCACCAGAGTATTCAAGTATGTTCCTAATCCTCAAAGACTTCATTTTGAATAGCTACGACTTCCTACTTCCCTTATGTCGAGTATATACAAATGTGACACTTTCAAATGACAGCTCAGACAAAAGCTATCATCTAAAGCAGAGTGTGTTGAAGCTGCATAATGCATTCAAAAGTTTTCTATATTTTGATTTAGTAGTGACAAACATTTGTAACTTTTGAGATACTGATTTATTTTTAGAATCATGAGATGTGCGTAATTATTCCTACATGCTAAATGTCTCAAATGAAGATATAAAATTTCTAGATTATTTTCTTTTATTCTGAATTACTGGAGTGTGGAAGTCACCGATGTCCTCCAGACACAGAAGAAACGCTCGTCTTTGAGCACAGAGCATGGGCCTTTCCCAGATTTTAAAATGTTCAAATGCTTGTAAATCAATGGGACTTAACTACTCTGGTCATCTTGAAAACTACTTCAACTAACTTCATTTACATCTAAATCTACATAGATACTCTGCAAATCACATTTAAGTGCCTGGCAGAGTGTTCATTAACCACTTTCATAATCATTCCCTAACTTTCCACTCTCTAATTGCGCGCAGGAAGAAAAAACACCTAAATCGTTCTGTTTTCGATCTAATTTCTCTTATTTTAATGGGATGGTCATGCCTTCCTATATAGGTGAGCGCTAGCAAAATATCTTCACATTCAGAAATAAAAGTCGGTGATTGAAACTTCACAAACAGATCACGCCGCAACGAATAACGTCGTTCTTTTAATGATTTCCACCTCAAATAGTGCAATATATCCGTGACCCTTACCCCCCCCCCCATAACGCGATAAAACAAAATGAGCTGCACTTCTAAGAACCTTCTCAATATCTTCTGTCAGTCCCACCCAGTGAGGGTCCCACAAGGGGCAACAGTACTCCAGGAGAGGACGCACAAGTGTGATGTAGGCAGTCTCTTTGGTGGAGCTGGTGCATCTTCGAAGCGTTCTGTCAATGAAACGTAATCTTTGGTTCGCGTTCCCCACAATATTTTCTGTGTGTTCTCTCCAGTCCAAGTTGTTCGTAATGGTAACTCCTAGTTCTTTGGTATAATTGACGACCTTATCCCATAGCCTGCCAAATAATTTTTTGCTGTTTTTTTTTTCAACATTATTTAATATTATACCCTGGGTGACATATGAAATGAAAAGTTATTTGAATAAATTTCAGTATACTAGAACAAAACTTTGAAATTGTCAAATTTTTGAGACATTTTCGTCAGTATCTCTTTTATCTGATATTTTGTCTGCATTGAAGGGAATAAATACCAGTATTGAATAATTAACTTAATCTTTACTCATTTCCCCCTTTGCAGTTCCGCTATAATTTCTTCAAATTTAAGTCCATGCGGTGTGTTTTCATCCTCTTGGAATTGTAAAATGCGGATGACGGAAAATCTCATACAACGTAAACAAATCAGATCTCAAGAATGCTTACAGTAATTATTGTATATAAGACATCTATACCCTAATAAGGCACTTCAAAAAAATACTGCTAATGTAACGTGCTATTGTCTCCCTACTGGGACACCCAAATAAAATTGAATCGCATTTACTTCAAGAGTATCTGAGAAATATTGAATTTTGCATGGCTTTCCGTATACTCACACACCCAAACCACTAAATAACAATTCATTACTGTACAGCAGCAACCAGCATACATAATGTTTAATGTTTAGTTCAGAAAACAGGCAAATTAAGTCCTTTCCTAAAGCTAACTAATTAAAGAAAAATCATTTATTTTGTATTTAGAGGTACTGAACAACTCAATTGATCCTGCGGGTACCAAATTCAAAGCTAAAAGTTACATTGCTCATACAGAATTAGATAAAATATTTGCGTCCCAAAAAAGGGACAATGGCCAGTAATGAGTTAAGGTTTGACTTGATTTATCGTGTAATTGAAGTTCAGCAGATTTCTTTTAGAGGTCATGTGTATTACTTCACACTTTTCTTTATTTAGCGTTAATTGCCAATTTTGCACCATGCAGAAGTTTTTTTCTAAATCGCTTTGCAGTTGCTTTTGATCCTCCTTTGACTTCAGTAACCGATAAACGACAGCATCATCCGCGAACAGTCTAAGACCTATTCAGATTGTCTCCTAAATCGTTTATAAACACAAGGAAGAGTAGGGGACCAATAACCCTTTCACGGAGAACGCCAGATATCACTTCTGTTTTACTCGAAGACTTGCCGTCGATTACTACGAACTGTGTCATTTCGAATCGAATCGCATAATTGGGGCGATATTCCATAAGCACATAGATCTTCTCGGTTTGCCGGGTGTTTAAGGCACAGCTTTCCGAGACGGGGAGGCGTACCGGCCCCGGTTCGAATCCGTCCGGAGGATTAACGAAGGAGGTCGGAGTGCCGGCCAGCCTGGATGTGGTTTTCAGGCGGTTTTCCACATCCCCCTAGGTGAATACCGGGCTGGTCACCACGTTACACGATTCGCTACCGTTTCATAACACTTTACACATACACACATATAACACTATACGCAGACATTTGGGGGTACACATTTCCCCCGAGGGGCAGGGGGAGGCGGAGGAAGGGCATCTGGCCACCCCGTCAATATTAAAATGCCAAATCTGCAATAACAAAGCCGAACCTGCATGTGTGGGAAAAGGGCTGAAGAGAAAGGAGAATTCCATAAGCACGCAATTTCACTAGAAGCCGCTTGTGAGGTACAGTGTCAAAAGCTGAGGACAACAACATGGTGGAGGGAGGACTAGAAGCGCCGATGGCGAGCAGCGGCGCGCTCCGCAGCAAGGCGCCTTGGAACTCTCGGCCACTCACCGCGGCTTTGCCAGATTTACGCCATTTAGGACACACCCCCGAGCGGATTCTCAGTTTAACGTGACACCACCCGGCCATATGCCAGCTGCTTCATCCACCTGTCGCGTGCACCGTCGGTCCTTTATTCTTCCGAACTATACCATTCTTTCTTTCTTTCACGTGATCGGGCGTCGTGGACCGCACGCTGCTACAAGTTTCCTTTTCCAATGCATCCTGTCCATTGCTGTTGTCTGCCACCTGTCTACATCTATTGCTGCTTGCTTCAGGTCTTCATGGAGGCCATCCCTCCAACGTTTCCTTGGTCTTCCTGGGGGTCTCCTTCCTGCAGGCACGAAGTCCAGGAGCTTCTGAGGCCACCTGCCATCTTCCATCCGGGCCACATGACCGGCCCACATAATACGCTTGGCTTTTATGGTTTCTACTATGCTCGGCTGTTGGTATTGTAAGAAGATTGCCTGTTGGAGGTCGTCAAATAATCTCAAAATTTAGAATGTGTAATAATAATTTATTTATTGAATGTTGCAGAAAATCACAATTAATGGGTCGCAACAACACTTTCGCAGTGAAAGTTAAAATTTTGAATAAAAAAAAATATTAATTAACTTGAAACAGTCACTGTGGTAATTAATTAAGCTTGGCCCCATCTGACTTAGCATCGACTACAGCCTCAAACTAGCACCTCTTACGATTCACGAACAGCACAACTTCACTAATAAATGTGTCAGAATTCATGTAGTGGTGATGGCGTCTTCGTGTTATAATCAAAATTGTAATAGCAGATAGACTCTGATTGCAATGATAATAGCTCAGTACAGTGAAACTCCGTGGTGCAATGAGCGTCACAAATACTACAGTCTAAGTTCCCAATAATTTTGACAATATTCTTTAAAGCATTCAAGTTCCTTATAAAACTTTACGTGAACTATTTTTTGGTAAATTGGTTCCAGGCCCTGGGTAGCGTACGCGTGTAACTGGTTGAGCAGAGTCTGGCATTTAACGTATTTCATAAAAATTACTTTCGTCAAGTCTGGTTATTCAACTATAATACTTTGACTACTGTTAGCCTGGTTACTTTCTACATAAATGAAACCAACTTTACTTTACGTGCAAACTCTCTTGCAAGTTAAAATCTTTTGCTTAATCATTGATTGCAAAACTTAGAACAGTACTGCACTTTAATTACTAGTCTCTGTGTTGTAACAAGTTTAGCAATTCTTTAACTCGTCTAGCAATTTCTTTAAAACTGATCGTAATTATTTTGAAAAATGATTGAACTTGTTAGTCAATGTGCAGGCTTGTATAATCAACATAATCTAATAATGGTGATAATGGGGTGACTACAACAACTTAGAAAATTAAGACTGGTTTCAAAATAAGTCATATATAATTGAACCAAAATTCCGATTGGGTTGACACTACATATACATGCATACAAAATAAAATGTTACAAAAGTACTCATCTGCTTTCGTCCTCTTCGTCGTGAAGTCCATACAAGACAGATGTGATTACAATAGGTACTCTTACTGCTGGTTCAAAATATTTTTATCGACAACTCTTTGTTCAGCTCGTCTGGCTGAAATCTCCATGCATTGATATCACCTCGATACACCTTCTAATCTCCGTGATTACAACAACGATCACTCTCGGTGACAATAGACTTAATAACCAAACAATTACTTTTCTTGCACACATGAAAAAAGATTACACTGATCACTTTCGAGTATAAATAAACTTGTTTTGCACTTCCTTCACTACATTAAACAGTACGTCTCTCGGGCTTATTGCAATTGCATTAAACTCGCGCCACACTGCGCCTACCGTGCCTCTGCACCATCAAAAAAACATTTATGTGTTTACTATAGCGAGTCCGCTCCGCGACTGCTTCAGCAGCGCGACACTCACAGCTACTACTTCTGTACCAAAGACAGTCTTTACAACAGGTTCAACATTTTCTCTGGCTCATTGCTAACTTACAGCATAAGAATGTCCGTGCATTCATGCGGGTTTACACATATAGTACATGTTTACACTAAATGATTCAATATAGGAAATGTCGTTACATAAGAAATATATCTAGCATACAAGAAATGAAAAATACATGAGATAAACAAATTTAAGACAGAATATACATTACGTTAAATCAAACTGTAAGGTACAGCGACAGGTGTACTCTTACAGTATAATCCATGAAGCTCTTGCTTGTGCCTGATCCTCCATTCCCCTGTGTCTGCATTCAAAACCGGACCGTAGATCTTCCGAAGAACTTTTCTCTCAAAAACAAGGAGCCTGCGAAAGTCCTGTTTTCGAATAATCCATGTTTCACAGCCATATAGCACAACTGGCTGGGTCAAGGTTTTGTGCAATCGGATTTTGAACTTTCTGGATAGACATTTGGAGCGAAGCAGTTGCACTAGGGTGTGGTAGGATCGATTTCCAGCTTTAATTCTGGCATTTATCTCCGCTTCACAAGAAGAGTTGTCTGTGAGGAGTGCCCCCAGGTACTTAAATTCACGCACTCTCTGGTAGGATATTTCTCCCACCTGCAGTGACTGCATTCTGCCCATGGGTCATAAAGAGGTACCCTGCCTTGGCTTCATTGATGAGTAGCCCAAACTTGCTGGCGGCCTCCTTTAGTGCTGTGGTCATTTGTTTCAACTCCTCTTCAAGAGCTAGAGAGTAGAACTATACCATTACTTATACTAATTCGCAACTCAACGGGCACTACTTCCGTAAAGCCACACTATAACATTACATGATACATAACCACCACTCCTCTTCCCTGTCCTATTCTCAACTTCCCAATTTATCTTAATACAGTATCTATGATCTCATGCGGTACTAAAATGGTAAACCAGACATTATATTTTTGAAGGTTTGTATTGTATTTAAAAACCATGAATGCATAGACAACGACTAACTTTTTTTCTGTAAAGTTATTATCAGTCATGTTTCACTGAGGGAGAATGTACTAACAGGTATGGCTGTTACTTTTAAAATAATTAACAGTTAAATTATTGTTTATCCAACTTTCTCATTTACATTTGTGTGCCATCATTAGCCTATGATTTTCCAGACGGTAACAGATATGTAGAAAAATTTCATTGTGCTGATGGAAGGAGCATTGTATTCACTGATGAAACGCAGTTATTCATGAGAGCAAATAAAACCAACAAATATGTATACACCTTTAGTGCGTAAGTAATTAATAATGAACACAAAGAAAATGAGCTATGAATATGCACCATAAAGAGAGAACTGATGAATCTCATTTTGCATGTATGATAAATCATTAGAGTGTGTAACAAATATTAATTTATTTATTGATAAATAACGTTCTTCTGGCTATGTTGTCCAACTGAGAGTTAGAGAACACTCTTTCCAAAATTAACATGAAAATCCTACTGAAGCACCAGTAAACGAAAATCAGTAACAGTATCGGACAATTTGAGACGTAGATAGTTAGAATCGGCAAAAATTTTGTGATCAGGTAAATCAAGGTTCTATAATTGACAGTACCAACGATCAGTTCGCTTGGTGAAGAGACACGCAAAGTGGTCTTCTGAAGGAGCTAACGCAATTGAAGAGCGTCCGCAAGTGTGCTTCAATGGTTTTCTACGCAACTAGTAGCGAACTTAAATAGCTTTCGGGACATAAGAAAAGCTGTCACCAAAATTATGAGGAATCTCAAGATAAAATACGGAAAGAAACCCCATCACTGAATTGATGTAGTACTTGCGACACTTTTATGGAATATGAAAGACTAGGTTCACTAGATACGATCGCCGAAATCTCAGCTACAAGAACAAAGGTGTATAATGAAACACCAACTTTTGGATCTTTTACAAGTTTCTTTGGATTTTATTAAACAGTTTTCATGTTAGAAGACCATCTTAAGACTTTAACTGTTTCTATGACACCTTCCCGAAACTCTCCCAGTAAATCTAAGTCGACTATTTGCCTTTTCCTTGACTGTCCAGTGTATGTATCTAGTCTGAAATATGCTTGCAGATAACTGAGGAATAGTCTGAATCATAGTATAAGTGTATTAGACTTGCCCATAATAGTTGGCGATCGGAAGCGTTTAAGTTTAGAGTTATCTCTATACCTTGGCATTATGGAATTAATTAGTCAGATATTGCAGAGTTCAGAACACTTCAAATCATAAATTTAGTACCACTGAACTATGTAATCTAGCAGGCAGACGCTCACCTTGAAATGGCTCTCGTCAGCAGAAGGCAAACACGTGATTTTTAATTCTGCTGCGCACCTTCTCGCTATTGCCCGTCGGTCATCTAAAAAGAATGCAACGAAATAAGAAGCGAGATACGTTTGGCATAACAGTTCGCGACCGGTAACGCATCTTTTAGTTTGTGACCGATCGCACATATTTTAAAGACATTATTGATAGATCTGAAGCATTGAATTAAAATTTGTGGTGCGGCCGGGAATCGAACCCGGACCTCCATGCTTACTAGGCAGACGTCTTAACCGTTAGACTACCACACCACTAACGATTGGAACAAAGAAGCTGAATTAAAGTTTGTGTTGTGGAGGGAAATCGTACATAGACTATTCCGAGGCGCCTTAATCGTTAGTGGTGTGGTAGCCTAACGGTTGCCGGGCGCCGTGGCTCAGCGCGCCCGGTCAGAGGGCCCAACGCCCTCTGTAATAAAAAAGCTGAGCCAACAACACACCGAACAAGAACGAACGAAAACGAACAGCGTCCGCAACAAAGTGAACTACTCATAGAACAAAAAAAAAAAAAAAAAAAAAAAAAAAAAAAAAAAAAAAAAAAAAAAAACGGTTAAGACGTCTGCCTAGTAAGCATGGAGGTCCGGGTTCGATTCCCGGCCGCACCACAAATTTTAATTCAATGCTTCAGATCTATCAATAATGTCTTTGACATATTTGAGACGATTCTTTCATTGTATTTAATTGATATGCACATATTTTAGTTCGCGACCGATCGCGCATATTTTAGTTCGCAGCTCGGCCGCGAAGTAGGTCGCTCTTTTAAGTACGTTCGCTTTTTGGCTTTTGCTACCGCTGCTAAAAGAGTTTTCTTTTGTTATGACTGCTTGTTAATATAATGGCCCGTATTTTTGGGGCAATGTGTATGAAACTACAGCTGAGCTGCATCTCAGCTCGAAATAACGGTAAAACTGGCAGAAGGGAATCACGCGATTCTGCGCGCTCTCGCGTCCTCTCGCTGTTCCCCGTCAGTCTTCGGAAAAGGATCGGACGAACTAAGAGGTGAGGGATCTGCGAAATGGTTCGCTTAGTTCGCCTGTGGAAGCGCTCTTCTGAACTAGTTCGTTCGCGAACTACGCAAGACTAAAGTGTATATGCAATGCAGGGCCGGCCCGTCCATACAGGCAGACTAGGCAGTTGCCGAGGGCGCTAAAATTTGAGGGGGGGGGGGGGGGCGGGAGATTTGTCGTGCGAGGCGAACCCTCGTGCGCTGGTGGTGCGGCTTACTTTGCTGTTCCATTGCGGTTCTGCCACAGTCTAACATATACAGTCACGACACTCACTGCTGTAAAAGTTGTTACCAACTGACAGTTGCAACGACACTAGCGCTCCTAGCGGTGGGTAAGCCACCGAAAGAGTGATGTTTGTTTGTAATTATTTGTGTGCGTAATTAATGAAATAGTTAGTATAATTTTTGTGTTACATGCATTAGTAATATATCAAGAGGCATACATAACACGGAAAGTAATGTAAAACAGTCGAACTTATTGATTCAGTGGTATAACGATAACTTCGTCATGAACCAATACTTACGAATATGTCTGTCTTTGCAGCTTATTCCGCTGAAGGTAAGTATAATATAAACATAATAGAAACATAAATTTCTATTTTGGTGTGTTCTTACTATGCCAAAGAATTTTTTTGACACGTATCGTTGTAGTATGGGGTCTAATGATTCGCACATTTTTAGGCTTCACTCGTCTTTATTATAAGTGTGAAGTAATACACATGACCACTAAAAGAAATCGGCTGAACTTCAATTACGCGATAAATCAGTCAAACCTTAAGGTCGTAAATTCTACCAAATACCTAGGAGTTACAATTACGAACAACTTTGACTGGAGAGAACACATAGAAAATATTGTGGGGAAGGCGAACCAAAGGTTACGTTTCATTGGCAGAACGCTTAGACGATGCACCAGCTCCACCAAAGAGACTGCCTACATCACACTTGTGCGTCCTCTCTTGGAGTACTGTTGCCCCTTGTGGGACCCTCACCAGGTGGGACTGACGGAAGATATTGAGAAGGTTCAGAGAAGGGCAGCTCGTTTTG
Source organism: Locusta migratoria (assembly GCA_026315105.1). Taxonomy (NCBI): domain Eukaryota; kingdom Metazoa; phylum Arthropoda; class Insecta; order Orthoptera; family Acrididae; genus Locusta; species Locusta migratoria. Next base: position 25,330,477 of record CM048748.1, on the reverse strand, counting down.
TTTTATCACGTTACGGGGGGGAAAGCGTCACGGAAATGTTGCACGAATTGGGGTGGAAATCATTAAAAGAAAGACGTTATTCATTGCGGCGTGATCTGTTTGCGAAGTTTCAATCACCGACTTTTAGTTCTGAATGTGAAAATATTTTGCTAGCACCCACCTACTTAGGGAGACATGACCATCCCAATAAAATAAGAGAAATCAGATCGAAAACGGAACGATTTAGGTGTTCTTTCTTCCCGCGCGCTATTAGAGAATGGAACGGTAGAGAAAAAATTATGAAGGTGGTTAATGAACCCTCTGCCAGGCACTTAAATGTGATTTGCAGAGTATCGATGTAGATGTAGATGTAGATGTAAGCGCATATTCTTTAGAGTGTGATTACTTTATTTAGCTTAAGAATACAATGTCTCGAAGATTCTTGCCGTTTGTGGTTCAGCTGTAGCAACAATTGTGGAATTGGGTTCTTCTTTGTTGAATACAGTTTGATTGCTTTTTCAGTTTTCTTGTCGCGTTTCTGATGTTTTCCTTCAGTGACAGTTGTGGTGACTGATTTGGTATGTTAAATACCGTAGTTATTGCATTCTACATTCGTTTCCTCTGTTCCACCCTCACTGATTTCACTCGAACTGGAGTGGAGAAATGTTAACGTTCTTCAGAAGAAAAAACTCGTCTTTCTGCCAAAGGGCGGGTATTCGGTGTTTCCTAACCATTTCTCTATTCTTAATAATAAATTAAATTATTCAGTATAACCCTGTGGGTTACAAGATAACAGTAAATAAACTGTGCCGCAATGTACCGTTTCCAACCTTGTCAGTGATCTTAGGAAACCTAAGAAAGACAAAGGTGGAGCTATTTTTAAGTTGTTATCTATTTTATGATACTACACACGTTCTCTAATGTAAAAAAAAGTGTTAAAATCGATATAAACGATACTATTCGCAGTCATCCACTATCGTATTCATAAAAGTAGCTTTCCCTCCGCTTGGAGCGCTGCTGTCGCAGTGTATAACAAGAATCCGCGGAAGTGTCGTGACTGTATGTGTTAGACTGTGGTTCTGCGGTTTCTACACATAGACAGAGCAACAGGCAAGAGACAAGACGCAAGTCAATGTTACATTACAGTCCCTTTGACTCTTCAGGACTTTGCTAGTACGCTTTTAATGAAAAGACGAGTAGCAGTTTGCAACTGATCACCTCGTGATCAAAGCTGGCGTGCCGCTCATTACGTCAACTGGAGCGCCTCACGGTCTCGTGCAATCCGCCGCTCTGCAGTCATTTTTTGTGTCTCAATGTTTTAACATTTGCAAAAGACTATCTGAACCCCCGCTGCTTCGCATGCGTAGGCTGGTTGGTCTGCACCAGTTGTTTCTTTTTCATCCTGATGAAGAATCCATATCTTAAGTTTCGTAGTTATAGCTTGAAATTTCAGTTAACAGCACCATATTTTTTGAAAATCAATTTTTTCATCCCGTATTTCACCCCCTTATAAGTCTAATTTCAAAAAATGCCGAAACACCTGTCTTTTAAATTCGAACCCTGAATTAAAATCCGAAATTTTTGTAGTTCTTGCTTCAAAATAGCCTCAATAGCAACGTATTTGCAAAAATGTTTCATCCCCTATTTCACCTTCTTACGAACGGGATATCGAAAACAGCTTCTTAAATCACGCCTACAGAGTAAGGTCAACACCCCCTACAAATTTCAAGTACCTATCTTCAGTCGTTTGGACTGGGCGATTGTGAGTCAGTCAATCATTCAGTCAGTCAGTCAGGACATTGCCTTTTATATACAGAGATTGTTGATTTGAATGCTTAGATTTATTTTGAGAAATATATGTATTCTGAAGGCCTATTATAACGTCTTTTAAATTTGACCCCCGAATCCAAATCCGGAAATTTGTAACTCTAACTTCAAAATTGCCTAAATAGCAAAAGATTTTCGAAAAACACCTCCTCTCCAATTTAACCCCCTTGATGGTTGAATTTCCAAAAATACCGAAACACGTATTTTTTAAACCATAACGAACAATACAAATACCAATTTTTGCAGCTATAGCTTCAAAATTGTCTTGACAACAATGGGTTTTCGAAAATAATTTTTGATCCCCTTTTTTTACCCCCTTAGTTATTGAATTTTCAAAAATACCGAAACACGTGTCTTTTTAATCATGATCAAGAGTCCATATCCTAAGTTTCGCAGTTACAGCTTGAAATTTGAGTTAACAGCAACATATTTTAGAAAATAAATTTTTTGCGTCCTCTATTTTACCCCCTTATTGGTTGAATTTCAAAAAAATGCCGAAACAAGTATTTTTTAACGTCTAACCAACTATACAAATATCAATTTTTGCAGCTCTTCATAATTGTATCAATAGCAACGTGTTTTCGAAAAGAATTTTTGGTCCTCTATCTAACCCTCTTACTTGTTGAATTTCCAAAAATACTAAAAATCATGGATTTTTAATCCTGACCAAGATTCAATATCCGAAGTTTCGTAGTTGTAGCTTAAAATTTGAGTTAACAGCAACATATTTTTGAAAATCAATTTTTTGCTTCACCTATTTTACCCCCTTATTTGTCGAATTTCAAAAAATTCCGAAACACGTGTCTTTTAAATTCGAACTCTGAATTAAAATCCGAAATTTTGTAGTTCTAGCTTCAAAATTGCCTAAATAGCTACGTATTTTCAAATAACGTTTGTCTCCCTATTTCACCCTCTTATGGACGGAATATCGAAAAATCGTTTCTTAAATGACGCCTACAGAGTAAGATCAATACCCTCCACAAATTTCAAGTTTCCATCTTCAGTGGTTTGGGCTGGGCGATGATGAGTCAGTCAGTCAGTCAGTCAATCAGTCAGTCAGTCAGTCAATCGGGACACTTCCTTTTATATATAGAGATTGTGTGAATACCACCAATACGGCTTTTCGGAACCCCAAAATCACCAGTTCTGCTTATTCACGTATCCATTCCGGTGGAAGTGTGCTTCATCTGTAAACCAGATGCAACCAACATCAAATCCTTCATTGTCAATCATTGTGAGCATCTGATTAGCGAAGGCAACCCATTGTTGCACAGCTCGTACGAGTTTGAATTTTGATGGAAACATGTGTAGGCTCTTTCTCAGTATTTTCTGCGTGCTGGAACGCTTCAAAAACCAGTCTCAGATGCAATTCTACGGACGGATGACATTGGATTTCACTGAATGATTCCAGAAACTGTAGCGATATTTTCAGGCGTAACTGCGGTTTGCTTGCGGCCAACATGCCCCACTAGATCATCAGTTACGCTGCCAGTTCGTTGAAATTTTGCGAAGAGCGTACGAATGATGTTCGCATCGGGTCTTTTTTAAACATTAAAGCGTATTGGATTCTGTCCCTTATTTGATTCTTTTGAGATCTGCCTATTTACTCTGGGAGCTTAGGGCTTACGGTAATTTCAAGCCCCTGTGTAACCAATCTAATAGAATTCTGTTTTGTAAAACCGCCGTCATGATAGGAAATGTCATCCGAATGTTTAATTAAAATAAATTGATTTTGAGCAGATCGTCTTTCATCTAAGAACGTTCCTTTGTCACTATTTTGGAGGGGAAACAGAATAGTTAAATTCCACAGTTTACCAATAATTTTTCAAGTACATTTTTTTTTTGGTACAACTAATACACTGCAATAGAGTAGGAATATTTATTATATGTTTGAATCTATGGTCACATCATAGCTGATCAGCAACATTTTAATTTTCCATTTTTTGGATAAATATGGTGGCGACCCAAGATAATTAATTGCTGTCCTAAATATATATAAATATATTAATTTAGAACTAACGACATAGTTGACACTTAGCAACTACTGCCATAGAACAATCGACTTCGTTACACCATGTCCGAGGGAGGATTCGAACTTCCAACGCGGGAGGCCGCGTGATCCGCAAAATGGCGCTCCAGACCGCTTGGCTATCCCCACGAGGCTTTTTGTCTTGAGCTGTCTACGTTACGTACTGACCAAGATTCTGTCGCAAATTGACGCCTCTGTAGGTAACAGTTTCAATTCCTTTGTACTGCTTCTCTTAAGGAAGTGTCTTTTCCGATAAAAAAAAATGCAGTTTGGCAGCGGCAGGAACACCTGCTGATTTCTGGGCGCACATGTAACGTTGGCGCACACAAGTGGAGCCACTCTCACGTCAGCAGGAAGTTGTGGACGGAGGAAGCAGACCGCCGCCACGAGCGTGTATTTGCCTTCACTGCGCACGGTTCGCTAGCTGCCGGTTACAGAGTTGGTTTAGCGCTCCACCTGTGTGCGAGAGTGGGAGGGGGGGGTGGGGGAGGGAAGGAGAGGCGCCTTCCGCCGGCAGAAATGTATGTTTTTATTTCTGTGTGCGCGCTGATGCAGAACAGGTGTCCAAAATCTTCTATATGACCGCAGTTCAGCTACAGTAGAGTGTATAAATTTCTCAAAATAAATAGCAGCAACTGGTTTTCGCTATTTATTCTGAAAAATTATAGAACAGGTGTCGTAATAACTTCTTCCATGACCTTCACTTCAATGTTTGTACACTTCAGTGTTTGTACACAGTCGCAAAAATCTTTTTTCTTCTTTTTCGCGCAAAGATAATTATAAAGTGACAGAAATTTGGATACCACTTGTTCCCGCCGATCCACCGTGCTGCCAAGTACAGGGTGTCCAGAAAAGGACTCCCTGCTTTCAAAACTAAATATCTCGAAACCAAAGATCGATAGAGGAATGCAGTAAACGCTATATTTATTGTGAAAGCCGTAAGAAGTTTATACAGAAGTTTGAAATAATAGTTACAAAATCTGCTAACAGATGGCGCTGTAATCGCCACACATAATGCCTAGTATAAATAGTGATCCGAAGCCCAGAGCGATCAGTTCCACTATTGGAACGTTAAAGGTGTTTAGCGTACGGAAGGAGGAGATTAAAACCATGTACTCTATTGAACAACGCGTTTTTCTGGTGCTAAAGTACCACAGGTTAGAAGAGAGTCGTACGGCAAAAAGGCCAAGTTTTCAAGCACGATTTAATGTTCCAAAAGGACCCGATGCGAAAACCATTCTTACGCTCTTCGCAAAATTTCAACGAACAGGCAGCGTAACTGATGATCTAGTGGGGCATGTTGGCCGCAAGCAAACCGCAGTTACGCCTGAAAATATCGCTACAGTTTCTTGAATTATTCAGCGAAATCCAATGTCATCCGTCCGTAGAATTGCAACTGAGACTGGTTTGAAGCGTTCCAGCACGCAGAAAATACTGAGAAAGAGCCTACACATGTTTCCATCAAAATTCAAACGCACCAGGCCATACCCGTACGAGCTGTGCAACAATGGCTTGCCTTTGCTAATCAGATGCTCACAATGATTGACAATGAAGGATTTGATGTTGGCTGCATCTGGATTACAGATGAAGCACACTTCCACCGGAATGGATACGTGAATAAGCAGAACTGGCGATTTTGGGGTTCCGAAAAGCCATATTGGTGTGAAGCGAAACCCCTGTAAACTCCTAAAGTTACTGTGTGGGCTGCAGTATGCAGCAGAGGCATTAGTGGCCCTTTTTTCATTCGAGAAACGGTCACTAGTGCACGTTACGTTGCAATTTTGGAACAATTTGTCGCCACAAAGCAAGCGTTGGAGGATGGACCAGGTACTGAATGGTTTATGCAAGATACAGCCCGACCACATCGGACCGAACAAGTGTTTCGCTTTCTTGAGGAATACTTCGGGAATCGAGTCATTGCTTTGGAATATCCCAAATTTACTGGTGCAGGCATGGATCGGCCTCCATATTCGCCGGATTTGACTCCCTGTGACTTTTTTTTGTTGGGCCCAGTGAAAGACATGGTCTACCCGAAGCATCCCGCCACGCTGGACGAGGTTGAATCGGCGATCTCTGTAGCATGTGAATCCATTTCGGTTGAGACACTACGAAATGTGATGGCAAATTTCATTCTTTGTTTGCGCCACCTCTGTAGTGCCAATGGTGAACATTTTGAAAACATTGTGATGTGATTGTTTGCAAAGAGTGTTTTCATACGATTATTTCACTTATGTATGCTGATATGAGCTGTACATCTGTTAGCAGCTATTATTTCAAACTGCTGTATAAACTTCTGACAGCTTTCACGATAAACATACCGTTTTTCTGCATTCCTCTATCGATCTTTGTTTTCTAGATATTTAATTTTGAAATGAGGGAGCCCTTTTCTGGATACCCTGTACAGTGGGCGCTAATGACCTCGCCGCAGTAGAAGGTGTAGGGCGCCAAATGACATAGGGCGTACTTTATATTTGTACATAAACAAATGGAAAAGTACAATAAATAATTTTTACTTAAGCCCGCCTGTATATTTCTGCTTCCATCAAGTTATTGCTTTCCTGGTAAGAAAGATCCCCTTCTATCTGTTCATAATGACGCTATACATAATTATTCTTAGGTGTAAGTATAGTATGTGATCCACAAAGACACTGTAAGTTCGTGCCTCTCTCATTGAAGAGATAAGCTATATAACATCAAGTGAAACAGAAGAGATCTTTCCCAAATATGTAGCTTTGTTGCCGTCGAAACTATACGTGCACAGACTACAGGAACAGAACGGACGAAGCATTTCAGTTTAGTTGTAGCAACGTGTGAGGTGTCAGCTACCCCCACCGCCGTCATTTGAGCGCACCTTGCCAGCGGGCGCTTATAACAGTAAGTGGAGTTCAAATCTGTTTACACTACTGTGGTGGCCCTTTTCTTCGGGGAAAACCCTTCCGCCTCCCTTCCCCCACGAGAACTGCTCGCTCTTTAGTTTACGTACAGACTGATCGACTATAACCTTCCCAGCATTTTCTGTGCAGTTCTATTCCGTGAGTGGACGAAAGAATATCACTGTGCTTGTTTTTAAATAGTGGAGAATGCTCAGCGTTGCCCAGAGCTTTTGAAGTATTTCATAAGATGCATTTTTTAAAAACCATCAGCTGTTTATTAAAAACCTTATACATCTACCAGTTTCGGTCATAGACCATCTTCATGGATAAAAAGGTGTTAAAACATAATGGTAAAATGCATCAAATAAAATACATCCAACTGAGATAAACAGGAGTCAGTATAACTAAAAGTGTAAAAACTTACTGTGGTCATCTATGAACTGATAGACTGTTCTCACCTTTTATGTCACATTTGACTGATAGATTTTATCTAAGATGACCACAGTAATTTATACTGACTCCTGTTTATCTCAGTTGGATGTATTTTATTTAATGCATTTTACCATTCTGTTTTAACACCTTTTTATCCATGAAGATGGTCTATGACCAAAACTGGTAGATGTATAAGGCTTTTAATAAACAGCTGATGGTTTTAAAAAAAATGAATTTTATGAAATATATTACGGCTGTTGACACTCGCCTCACCAAAGCATTCAAAACTTTTGAGGTATTTTTCTAACATCACACTATTCACTTATAATGCCATTTAATAGTTTAGATAGATCCACGAATCAGAAAATTCATGTAATAATTACTTTGTCACAATAGTGAGGTGTGTTTATCACTTGGTTCATAAAACCTTACATTTTTTGTGGACAGCGACCATACGTTGGCAGGCATAATTTTTTTTTTTTTTTTTTTTTTTTTTTTTTTGAAGTGTCTTGGTCGCACTGTTTTTATTTTATCACTAGCTTATATGCCCGTGCTTCGAAACGGTTGTGGAAGGAGAGCCTGTGTGTATCATGGTTTTTTTAGGGTTCAGGACCTCAGTCGGTAAAAACAGAATCCTTGGTGGATCACTGTGTCAATAAATCCAGATGTCCTAGTCAGGATGTCAAATGTAAGTAAAAGTCATTGTCCGAAACGATGTATCTTCATAAAGATTTTGATACAAAAAGTGAAACATGCCAAAAGAAGCAAAGAAATGTCGCTAAAAATTTAATACACAAAGAGAAATCACTAACACTATGTTCAAAGTTTGTTCGTATTCGTAGACATAATATTGCTTAATTCTGTCACAGACGTTCGCTTCCTTGATGTACTACCCCATAAGTATTATACAGCAGCGGTGCTTATTAGTTCTTTCGTGCACTACAGCGCCTAAATCGCATGTTTGGTGTACTACGCAATCCATACTTCAAACATAACCTACATCTAAAACAATTTCCCTTATGAAGTTGCTCCATGCAAATCCGTGAAGTAGTTTAGGAGATTAGGAATTTCTAATAGAGGAACAGACACTTAAGATTGCGATGCATCTTTTTTCTGAGATCTGATTTGACGAAATCACGCCTCTATATTGCCCCAATGTTACTGTGAAAATCGCATTCAAAATGTGTCTGTAGTTTCTTCTTTTTTTTTTTAGATACGTTTGCAAAACGTGTTTGAAATAGGCATATCTTCATGAATATGATGTAGCTTACATCATACGTCAGTTATATTCGCCATTTAAAACATTTATTTCGTGATCATTCATATCTCTGGACAATGGGCTGAGGCATGGAAGGCTGAAATATAATAAGTATTTCCTTAATGAAGTAAAATTTTATCACTGACAATAATTATTATATTTACAGTTGGCGCTCTATCCGTTAGATGCGCTATTGTCGCTCCAAGCTTGAGACTTAAATTTCCATAGCAGTTGTACATATACGTTAGACTGTGATTTCAGTATGTAACTATATGGATTAAACACGGCGAGAAATGTATCAGTTTTATATTCATTGCGTTGAATCATATTTCGTAGAACATAGCAACCAAGAAAACGATTTTCAGAAATATGGTAAATTCGTTTCGTCTTGCTAGTTTTCTTCGTTTCGAATTCACGTAATTTTGTGTGAACACAGTCTTACCCTTTGGCATTTTGATGAAGTTATGCGATGAGCAATATTAAATCACCCAGACCAACTAATAGAAGTATGACTGTGACTGTAGTGTAGCGCTCTATTATTCATTTGTTAGCCTATCTGCATTTTCATCTTTGTCTCTGTTGATCGTCGGTAAAGTGTGATTGAGAAAAACGCGCTGAGAAGTTAAAAACTTATGTATTTGATATTATGCGTCGTTATTCTAAATTTTGTCACACATTGCAACAGCAGCGCTGAAAGCGGCTGGCAAATTACATTTCTGAAAACGATATTGGATAAGTGCGAATATTGATTTGTAACAATTTTCACAAATATCTTCTTGAATAGGAATTTGGAATGAATTGTAAGACTGTGTGTATCATGAGACTCTATACAAAAGAGTTTCGCGTGAAAGTGCTGGTCACAATGAGATGTGACAACAAAGGATGTATCTGATTCGGTAAAATTTTACTTTCTATCCTGGCGGCCTCGTGTTTTTATGTTGGCAACATCAATAACACGATATAAAATCGTTGCAAAGATGACCTAACCACAAAGAGTGTAGATAAATACTGCTGTTCCTGCTGGATTTCACGACAAAATATTTGCGTGTCACGCGATTGGCTTATGACGATGTCACATGATTCTCGTTATTCAACATCTGTTGCCAACATTATCACAGGAGACCGCCAGGCTATGAGTAGGACTACGTCGCATAGTTTTTCTTGACCCAGCTGTCAAACGATAACACCTTTCACAGCAGAGAGTTGCGCGGCTATATGTATCAGAGATCACTGATTAGCACAGACCAGTGAGCTTATTGGCACAGCCATATCAATATCTATGGCCTAAGAAACATTCATTAATGTATGTCTGTGTTTCCACCACGCTTCCACGACAGTGATCAATGTTCCACGAGTATTTTTATCTTTGTTTTGTGTCTCTGTTCATAGTCGGTAATGTGTGGTTGACGGAAACATGTGATCTATTTAAAAAATTGCGTATTTGATATTCCACGTCGTTATTAAAGTCTGAAAGGACCGCATTGTCTGACGATTGAAAGAATAAACAGATTTTGACTCGTACCGTAAAGTTCGTAAGTCACAGAGTATATAGCTTTTCCTAAGAGTATTTATTACATATTTTGCGAATTTTTGCTCGTCACACTCACCCACTGCCACGAACCACGACCAAACTCCCTTACTAACATCATTAGACCAAGGGCTATCTACCACCACAACCACCAGTTGGTGGCAGTATGTGGTCATGGAGAAAAGTCTGTCAGCACGTACACACACAAGCCTTTTATATATAGATATAGATTACGCGTTTCGATACATCATCATCAGATCTCCAATAAGATGTATTTTTATTACCATCTTTTTTTTTTAAAGTTATCTGATGATGATGATGATGTATCGAAACGCGTAATGACAAAATAAAAACAGTGCGACCAAGACATTTCAAATAAAAAAAATTATGAGTGAGATGTGCGTTAGAGTAAGTTACCGTGCACTCCACTGGAGTATTGTAGTGGTGCAGGTATCGCTGTCTCAATGACCACTCCGAGATGTTAAATGTAGTGATATTGTTACTTTATAAAACTTGTAACGTATCATTATACATCTTATTTGGGCCGAATATGAGGCATTTTAAATATTTTGGTCAATAACTGAGCGAAGTATTTAAAATCATATTTTCAGCTTCAAAACAATTATATACATGTCGTGTAACAGGAAAGGACCGGTTCTCGGGTTTCGGGGTAGCGTTTTAGTTAACAGGACACTCCTAGCTGTCTTTTGGCAAGAATGTTCCTGTGCATATATGGACGTGGGCACAAGACGGATAGGACTTCACCGAAGAAATTTCATGTATCGAATGAGGAGAGCATACAGAGTTTTAGTCATCAGCGGTTAATTGTCCTATTCATACTCGTTATATCAGATATCCAATGCGACACTGACTTCAGTGTACGTAGAAGAGGATCTACGTAACGGGAGAGATTTGCGTTTGGAAGCGCTCGCTTCCACGGATTCCGTGCTGCCCGATGGAGGTTCCGCTACAACTTCAGGCATCTCATTCCTGTCGATGATACTGGTATGCGCAGATGCCACTGAGAGGATACACCATTTCTGACACACGGGTGCGGAGCCAGACTACATGGAAATGAGTGGGATTCGGAGCATCCGTCATTACCGCACAATTCAATATACGCAGTCAATGAAACGGCACGGTCCTCTGTGTATTATTCAGGTCAAACCAAGTTCTCTTGTTACATCAGTCTGTACAGCAAGTATCGACTGAACACTGTCTGCGTACCTCCCTCGTGCGTTTCTCTTTAATGTATCTACGAATGCGCCTAAATGCGCTTTCATCGCTCAATCTTCCTTTTCGTCAATTTCTTTTGATAGCGTTCCAACTCGTAATGTAAATCAGTCAAAACAGGTTAGCCTCATAATTTCTATTCCACTAGTTTTTCTCTCTCACCTAAACGTACATATGCTGCTTCAGTCTATATTCCTCCAGATCCTACTAACCGAATATATTTTTAATATTCGCTTCTATACACTACTACCACAGAAAAACTGGGCTATACTCGTAATTTTTGTATCAAATTCGTTACACTGTTAAACCTTTCATCGTTTCAAAATCTCATTTATCCACAGACATTCCACATCTAATTTCCTTTACTAAAATTTATTTTTTATCAATAAACATCCTAAGAAACCACAAACTTCACAGAATTTTTCAAATTCGTTTCACAAATAGGCTTCACGCAGTTGTCATGCAAACGAAAGTAAAGAAGAAAGAGTGCCATGATTTTTTCCATAGTTTTATGTATACTGTATTTCCTAAACATTTTTTCCTCATGTTTTATCGTGGCTTTGACTATGTGTGCCTGTTCTGAATGTGAAGTGTCTTTTCTCATGACTGAATCGACTCTTTCAGTACACGAGTGCAGTTTTGCGAATGCATCGTGAGACTGAAGCGAATAGGTGTCAGGTGTCTTTGTATTAAGGTTTGCGACAAAAAATAAATTTTTTATGCCTGTCTTATTATATATTAATAATTTCGTGTGGCTTATTGGCCTGGTGCAAGTCTTTCAATTGGACGCCACTTCGGCGACTTGCGTGTCCCTAGCCTACCCCAGTTATCCAACCGGGGAAAGGGGATCTACAGCTTAAAGTGGAATCCGTACCACGTGTCGTTTCTGGCGACTTCTCACATCGTTGAGAGGTGAAGGATGGGTTAAAGTGCGGACTGAAAAAATCCAAGGTCTGACCGGGTTTTGAACCCGTGACCCTTCGGTCCCCAATCGAGCACTTTACCCCAAGACCACCGGACCCGACGCCTATCTTATGATATATAATGTTTTGGCAATATTTATATGACATGATTTATCAATTTGGTTTGATGTATGTATATGTAAATTTATTATCTTTGGATATGAGAGGTTACTGAAAATTTGAAACCAACTAATGAAACCAAATAATGTAAATACAGCCGTAAGATATTTGAGGAAATGCATTCTGTAAACCATCAACTGTGTATTATTTTTCAATCTTCTACCGGTTTCGGTTATAAACCGTCTTCACGGAAGAGAACTAGACAGACTGATTAAACAGGTGCATTATATGCCTCCTTAGGCTTACTGGCATGCATGTCACACAATAAAAAATAAATAAAGACATTGCAATAAAGTTCCGGATTGCTGCTTATATTTTATTTAATAGTGCTACAGCTGTTTCGACAGTTTGTCATTTTCAAGCGCATCTACGATGTTTGGGCGTTAAATGTTGACATCTGGCGTAACTGTTGAGTAAACTATATGGAAATATACACGTACTTAGTTGTTGTATACGGTTTTTAGCTGTCAGGTATTATGCAGCTTTTTCGCTGAAACGTTAAATTAAATAAAACTTTTATATTTTTTCGTAATTAACAACAGCTTTGCCAAAGATGTGTACATATGTTTACATGTTGGTTTTTAACCAAGACTTGACGCCTAGTGACGTCTTATTTATTTTTATTGTGTGACTTGCATGCCAGTATGCATAAGGAGGCATATAATGCACCTGTTTAATCAGTCTGTCCAGTTCTCTTCTGTGACGATGGTTTATAACCGAAACCGGTAGAAGTTTGCAAAAATAATAAACAGCTGATGGTTTACAGTATGCATTTCCTCAACTAATGTAAAGTATGTATAAACATTGTTGTCGTTGTAATATTTACTATGTTATATATCGTGGAAAAAGTGATAATATTGTAGAGGTTCTGGATTAGGGCTTTCATAAACTATATTCATGTGTAAAAGATGAGGGGCTTACCCGTATCAAAGGAGAGTGGTGACGTGGAAGTAAAAGGAGGAAAAAGCGCGCCAGATGTCTGGTTTGTGCGGCGAAACAGTGAATTGCGTGCGAGTCGTAGCTTGGACGCTGATGAGTGAACAGTGTTTGTGTCTTGTGGCAATTTTGCTTGAGGCTATCTTCTTCAAGAAGAGCTGCAAAATGGCCTCGGATGGAGAATAATTTTCAAAATGTTTACTGGTATAACATTTGTGGCATACTATTGAAATTATTTCGACGCTAAGAAAATTAATTTGGGCCACATGCTGCAAGAGCCAGTAATGGAATATACTACGCCACAACCAACTGCACTGCAGCGCTAATCTTCCACCGCAGGCAAAGTAGACACTTTTCGGTATTGTAATAACAGCCTGAACCTTGAAACGTGTCCATAAAAATTATTTTTGTAAGAAAATGTCTAATATTGTATCTCCTGTTTTGTGTCGAATGACTTGCTTGCAAGAAATGTATAATATCGCTTCTACTGTGTATCGATATGTGTACTTAACTTTGGCAAAGATCATGTATTGCATAACATTGCAGCTCGCGCTGAGAGAGAGAAGCACTTGTGGTTCAGCTCGCTTAGAGAGCGGTTGAGTTGTGTGTATGGCTCCGATGTAGAGCAGAGGCTGCTGTGCCAGCAAGTCGATTTGATTGTTTTTAGAATATATATTGTATTGTATTGTAACACCGCTGGAATGAAGGTAATTGCATTTGATGTCATTAGGAAGAAGTTGTATTATGTAGGTAATGTAATGCTGATTATTAATAATAAGTAACAAAGTTGACCTTTCTTTCCTGTTTCATTTACGTAGTTAGAAGATTAACCTACTTCCTTCATTTGATAATTAGTTATTAGTGGATTTAAAGTGCAGTATTGATTTTGATAATATTGTTGAATAAATTTCGTTATTGGTGCCATAGTAAAGGATAGTTAATTGACTATGATACTAAATTTCAATAATCAGAAACTGATCTGCATAAAATTCTCACAGTCAAACATTAAGAAAGTGGTTTGTGTGTGTTCTTTTTTTTTTTAATATCTTTCTCGCAGTCAAAATTTTGAGTATAGTCAGTGTCTGTTTCAAATGGTGACTTGCCACAGTAGTTTTGTGTTTAAAATATCCGTTGCGCACATAATCAGTTTAATGCACTGTTTCTTATTTAATAGTATATACATCAATATCAGGGCCATAATTAAACCAAATTGCTGTGTTAATGAACAATTTGTTGTCTGATTTAACGATAGGTTCAACATCCCCAACACACACACAGCTTTTAACCTCATATTTGTCAAGTTTGTGAGTAATCAACTTCAATACTGTAAACAGTGCTGTTAACCTCTTATTGTCCTATGTCATAATTCTATGTAGGGTGCTTTCCTTATTTAAAGTGAAATATTCCGAGTCACCGAGTGAAATAACAATTAAAATTTAAAAATAATATTTTGATTTTTATAGACTGCAGGAAGTTATAGTGATTATTGCTGCATAATCGTATAGTGAAGATTAACGTAAAGTGTAGGCTAATGTGCAATTAAATCGCCACTCATTACAAACTTTTACAGTGTTGCAATCTTAATGTGCTTGCTTCGCTTTAATCAAACAATGAATTAATTAACAGTCATAAAGTTTCTTGATTGCAATATTAAAGTACAGTTGCTTGCGTTAATTGAAAGATAGCATATCAGATTCAGGTAGGTCATTTTCAAAATGTGTTCGTCCTTAAATATAAAACCTTGCACTACTGGAAGATTATTATCATTATTATTATTATTATTCAAGTAAGTCAGTGAAAAGAAAATCTTAATAAAAGTACAAGAAACAGTAAAAATACTAGTGTTGAACATATGTTTGGACTAGGTTTCTCAAAAGATTTTCTATTACAGTAATTTTACAAAATTAAGACAGAATAGTGGTTTTTCAGAAGTTGATTTCTTGTTTTTTGGAATAGCTCTAAATGAAATATCTGCCATTTTAATATTTTGGTTTCGCATTTTATAATTAAAGACTAAGCTTTAGTAGGATGCTGTACATTGAGATCCAATAGTAAATAGATTAATGATACTTCTGCTTTGTTTAGTAACTAAATTCAATTGTAGATTACTGTGTGACATCCACAAAGGTGACAGTTTTTTAGTAGTGTTACATTTAAAGTCTCTTTTACCTATTCTTTTTTCAGATTACTGAACAAATATTTTTCTTACTGCATGTTACATTAAAACTAGAAATAAAATAGTTAATTATTGCCCATAGGGACTGGCGACCGTAATTAAAAGAATTAGTGCTTTTTTGCTCTTAAAGCAGAATATTTCTGAATCCTTGTGGTTTCAACACTATCTTTTCTTCTGATACCTTATATCTTTCTGAAACGAAAGTTACCTCCGATGCTTTCATCTATTAGGATAACACGCGCTCAAGTTTTAATCCTCTCAGAGGAGCACAAACCTGTAGGCGTAAGCTCGCATTAGCAATTCGGTGCAGTTATTAATATTACGTAACAAATCTGTTGAGAGTTATTGTAAATTGCTAACTGTGCTGTAAGCGGCTTCAAAGCTTCACTAACCGACAGGAGTATTGTAGGTTCGCTCAAGATCACATGGGCTATCCATTGAAGGGACCGGAAAACAATTACTCGAACCGCACAGCCATCGGTTTCGTAGGGTAGAACCTGCTTCTTAAAGCAAACGCCTGCCAGGCTGGCTACATGCAACCCGCAAAACACCGATGAAGAGCGGGGATGTATAATCTACCCCTGCAGGCAGTTCCGAGCAAACATGATGTAGCAGCCACCAAAACAACAACGCTCCGTAGCGCATAACTTTGTTTTACACAGGTCGGCGAGGATAAGAGAGAAGTTTCCAGACCAATCTGGGCTCGCCGTATAAGCCAGATCAGTTAGAACCCAAGACAGTTCTCTCCTGCCCACAGCTGTGTGTAGTACTATCGCCAAGAAGTAAGGAAGCCGAAGAAGATGAAGACCTCGACCTAGGAACCTATACACCGCTTCGTCGGTACCATCACCACGTGCAGCTTAGACCTGGGACTGTGACTGGACTGTACGAGTGTCTCCTGATCGTCGACTTCGATTATTGGTGGTACAAGTATCCTGAAAGCAGAAGAAATTTTTGTTGACATTAGTGTTGTGTGGTGTACTATGCATTGTAGTTCTTTTGTTGAGACAAATACATTTGTGTTGTTCAGAATCGCAACAGAATCAATTTCGGTCCTGTGTCACTACGTTTTACTCACAGCTGCATCTCGCCAGTCGTACAGATTAACTTAAGATTGGTGAGTTTTCAAATTAGTTATTACCTGACTTGTGAGTGGAGATTGCTGGGAGCGGATGTTTTCATTCGGCTCGCAGCGTATTGGCCGTTAGGTTACGCCCCACCTCTTACTACCTCTTATAGCGCATAGCTCACAGCTTCTAAATGGAAGTCTACATCTACATAGATACTCTGCAAATCACATTCAAGTGCCTGGCAGAGGGTTCATTAACCACTTTCATAAGTTTTCTCTACCGTTCCATTCTCTAATAGCGCGCGGGAAGAAAGAACACCTAAATCGTTCCGTTTTCGATCTGATTTTTCTTATTTTATTGGGATGGTCATGTCTCCTTAAGTAGGTGGGTGCTAGCAAAATATTTTCACATTCAGTACTAAAAGTCGGTGATTGAAACTTCGCAAACAGATCACGCCGCAATGAATAACGTCTTTCTTTTAATGATTTCCACCCCAA
Source organism: Locusta migratoria (assembly GCA_026315105.1). NCBI lineage: Eukaryota > Metazoa > Arthropoda > Insecta > Orthoptera > Acrididae > Locusta > Locusta migratoria. The sequence continues at coordinate 25,313,557 of CM048748.1, read as the reverse complement.
TTCGTGCAACATTTCCGTGACGCTTCCCCCCCCCCCCCCCGTAACGTGATAAAACAAAACGAGCTGCCCTTCTCTGAACCTTCTCAATATCTTCAGTCAGTCCCACCTGGTGAGGGTCCCACAAGGGGCAACAGTACTCCAGGAGAGGACGCACAAGTGTGATGTAGGCAGTCTCTTTGGTGGAGCTGGTGCATCTTCTAAGCGTTCTGCCAATGAAACGTAACCTTTGGTTCGCCTTCCCCACAATATTTTCTATGTGTTCTCTCCAGTCAAAGTTGTTCGTAATTGTAACTCCTAGGTATTTGGTAGAATTTACGACCTTAAGGTTTGACTGATTTATCGCGTAATTGAAGTTCAGCGGATTTCTTTTAGTGGTCATGTGTATTACTTCACACTTTTCTTTATTTAGTGTCAATTGCCAATTTTCGCACCAACTAGAAATTTTTTCTAAATCGCTTTGCAGTTGCTTTTGATCCTCTGTTGACTTCACTAACCGATAAACGACAGCATCATCCGCGAACAGTCTAAGGGAGCTATTAAGATTATCTCCTAAATCGTTTATAAACACGAGGAAAAATAGGGGACCTATAACGCTTCACTGTGGAACGCCAGATATCACTTCTGTTTTACTCGATGACTTACCGTCAATTACAACGAACTGTGTCCTTTCTGATAGGAAATCGTGAATCCAATCGCACAGTTGGGGAGATATTCCATAAGCACGCAATTTCATTAGAAGCCGCTTGTGGGGTACAGTGTCAAAAGCCTTCCGGAAATCCAAAAATATGGAATCGATTTGAGATCCCTTGTCGATGGCACTTAACACTTCATGTGAATAAAGGGCAAGCTGTGTTTCGCAAGAGCGATACTTTCTGAATCCGTGCTGACTATTGGTTAATAGGTCGTTCTCTTCGAGGTAGTTCATAATATTCGAACAAAGTATATGTTCCAAAATCCTACTGCAAATCGACGTCAATGAGATAGGCCTGTGATTTTGGGGATCACTCCTATTGCCTTTCTTGAATATTGGAGTAACTTGGGCAACTTTCCAGGCTTTGGGTACGGATCTTCCGCTGAGTGATCGGTTGTAAATTATAGCTAAGTACGGAGCTATTGCATCAGCATACTCTGACAGGAATCTAGTTGGTATACAATCTGGCCCGGAAGATTTATTTTTGTTTAGTGACTTAAGTTGTTTTAATACTCCAGGAACATCTACTTCTAACTTTCGCATGCTGGCAGCTGTTCTTGGATTGAATACTGGAGTGTAATGGCTTAATGCGTAGTAGAATCACTTTCGTGTATGAGTAATCGAAAACAGTAAAGTATACTTACAAATTATGAGCATTATGAGGAAACTCTTATCGAAACAATGAACAACAACCACACAGTAATCAACAGTAAAGTTACAATTGCAAAATGCCGTTACATTAGACCGTTCGCTCACAAGTGTCTCTGTTTCCCTCGACTGTGCGCACGCCGGTGACGTGGGGCGGGCGAGTCCGTTTGCTCAGAGGTAATATAGGTGTGTCAACAACGTGGGCTATCAGCCACAGTAGTAGCTTCCACTGCACAATGTCTCCACAGCAGTGCTGCCTCTGTTTTTCCAACCGTGGCACATAACCTTGTAACAATGCAGAATCACTCTGGCACCCACCTGGAAGACACTTTTCGCATTTTCAGGTCCTCGGGCAGGAATGTTCTGTAGGCGATATGTTCGACAGACCTTCGGTGATCCTCCAAAACAATTTTATCCACTGTCTCAACCATATCGTCAGATCAGCCGAGATTGTCTTAGCGCTTGTCACACTGTGACACAACAACACAGTGACCAACGGTGCTTTCCAGTCATGTGTGCGTACAGGGTGATATATAAAACGATGCTTTATGTATTTTTCCTCATTATTTGTATTTTTTTTGTAATTTATTGTGTATTTGTATATTTTGTTTCTGTGATATATTTGCATTGTCCTGCTAATTTCCATATATGTCAAAAATATTGTAAATGTAGTAGACACGCTGGGTTAGCAAGGGCTTTGCTATTGTATAGAATCATCTTTGAGTAGGGAGTTTTTTGTCGCTGGTAGCGCGGAGGCGCACAGCGAGAAGGAGTCGTTGTTGAGAAGTAGCGGCGGACAGACGCATTGTGTGCTCAGTGGTGTACGGAAAATGTACGTGGATTGGCACTAGTAGAGGAGACGGCGAAGAGGCAATATTATTTATTCATGCGGCCACAGCTCAAATAATTCATAAATGCAACAAGAGGAATGCTGGGGGCCGTAAATTGTAATTAACATTCGTCGCCAAGAAGAGCCTATGTTTGCCAATTGTTAAGTGCCAACAGTCTTCAATCAGCAGCACCACGTCGCACACCAAATTCAGTAAGATCTGTCCTGTTTGTCTTAGCATGTACAGCTAACCAGCGTATTAGTGATGATTGTTCAATAGCGAACACTGTTACTTGTGAACCTGTGTTTAAAACTCATTACCCATAGTCATTGTCCAGACAGGTTCCTTCCTCATCCATTGTTTTTCCGAGGATATTCACAAAGTTATAGAAAACTAAAAATCAGAGTCATTAAAGACAATGTGACAGTCGTTAATAAAAAATGTGTTCAGAAAAGTTTTACTAAACGTAGCTTATGCCAGTGTTGCTGATCAATAGGTTTGCTAAGTTGAACGAAACTGCTAGATTAACTTTCAATTTCAAAAGATATTTCAATAACAGTGTAAAAGATTAATTGTTTTCCACTGCATATTATTTTGAGGTAAAGTTTGTTTTAACTTGCAAGTACTGACTAGTGAGAATAGTAATTGTTTACAAGTGTTTGAATGCTAATAATTCCTGGTTAAAGATAGAGCAAAAGTTAATCAGAAGGTTAAATGGTTCTTTTCTAAATATTCAGTGTTAGCACGACAAGTCATTAATTAATTTTTTGAGCTTGCCATTAGTATAGTTAATAGTTCAGTCACAACTTGATTATCGCTAAAGCGCATGGCATACTCACTGTAGAATAAGTTCTGGTACTTATATTAACAATTAATTATTTGAAGCTGTAAATAGTAAGTATTAAGGAGAGAGTTTTGCATGATTTGCTACATGTTGCATTTGCGCGGCTATGGCTTGCATTTCGCTGTCTTACAATGAACCCTGTGTTAGTAAACTATTTCTCAGTAATTAGTATATTGTCAGTGTCTTTTGTACCGAATTTGACTCGTACCCTCTGATTTTCTGCCCACCCAAATTTTACGTAATATTTCACGTTGTTAATTAACTTTTCTATTATTGACATCCCACCAAATTATTTGCTCGTACATCGAGCTGGCGACCGTAAATCAATAAGTTATTCACTTTTTCCAAATTAATCCCTGTGTTCCGTTTGTTCCGCATTTTTTTTAATTTAAACTTTGATAATTTTATTACAAATTTTACTTTCCACTTTTTTTTATTCTTATCGATCGTTGTTGTTTACCAAAGAGGTGCAGCAACGTTCCGGTTATAGCCTCCACTACATCATCGGCTTCATTACCGATAGCTTTTCCGCCAAATTAAGATAATTAGGCACATGGGTCATTTTTCTAATTATCATATTCTAACCGGTGGTGTAGGACGGGTAGGGTTATAACACGACGTCCTGATTTGTCTGGTCACATCAACTAACGCACAGTGGGCACATCCATGACACCATCACCATACAACTGACTTAACTGTCTCATTCAACTGGCGATTAATTTGAATTGGTGGCATTGTTGAAAATGGAGAAAACGAACTACTACACGCTGTTATTGCAACTGGAACGTCTCCATTTAGAGTCCTAACTGTCTCAGCTGCCGTTAGAGTTCTATAAGTCGTACAGTATGGCCATCATTATGACTCCTTCAGAATTAGTGCGCGTATAATTCAGAACAAACCTCGTTTCTGTCAGTAGCAAGCGCTGAAAAAATCGTAGGTATAAATTGAATGTACCTTTACTGAATTCATAAAATGCAGCAACCAGTTGCTTGTGATTATTTATTTTTGACGACCGGTTTCGGGCGCTTGGGTGCCCTTCTTCTGGTCTCTATACAGGCAAACAAGTGGATTGGTATTACAGTAAAGGACATAAAACGTACAAAAGTCGGTTACAGAAATTTGAAATTGTGAGTATAGAAGTATTCGACATGAGAGTGAAAGTTTATAAAGATAATACAATGAGTGATTCAGTTGTGAAACAAATATATTGTAATAAAAGTTATGTTTATATAAAGGGATAAAATTTACACTTACATTTTAGTATTGTAGCTTAATATATATACATGCTAGCAGGAGACTGAAAGCTACGTGCAGAGATTATGCAATAAATAACAATCAGGTGGGAACAAAGTATCGATGGTGAACCTCCTAGTAAAGGGGTAAAAATAAATAAGGAAACAGCTGTGCGATAAAAACAGTAACAATCGATGTATTTGATAATAAAAGCGTAAAAAGAGTAACAGGTGGGTGCTAAATTATCCGTTTAACAGATTAATATTTAGTAGTATAAGAAGTACAATGATAAGTGGCGCCACAGGCGGAATATTTCGGAACTAGCAACTGACACACTAGTAGGATGCTTAGAATGTCATTGTCAGGGCAACTGTCAATATAAACAAAGTGTCATTGTGTCTATGGCTTAAAATGTACCTTGTAAAATATACGCACTTATCTTCTTTCCTTTAATCTACAGAGTAACTGTCTAACGAGTGATTTAGTCTTTTGACATTAGTAGACTTCAGAGTGCATCAAGGTGCAGACTAGAATTAAGGATGTTCCACGCGTGTTACCATTCCACACAGACGTAACTATGTCACACGAAACCATGTAGACTTAAAATGTTCTAAGTGACGAAAATGACATAAGCATTACGTAAAAAATAAATAAATAAAGCCGGCCGCGGTGGCCGAGGGGACTGAGGCGCTCCAGTCACGGTCTGCACGGCCGCTACGGTCGGGGGTTCGAATCCCCCCTCGGGCATGGATATTTGTGCCGTCCTTAGTATAAGGTAGTTGATAAGTAGTTTGTAAGTTTAGGGACTGATGACCCTGTAGTTAAGTCCCATAAAAAAAAATAAAAAAAATAAAAAATGTCACTCTCTGAGGGGACCAATGAATCTACTGCCCAGTTTTAATCATAGCACTGAATTACAAAACACGATTACTTACAGCAGTTATATTTTATTTCCTAGACTGTGTGCTGTGCTATTTTTTTAAAATTTTATTTATTTATTTATTTATTTATTGCAGGGAGTCGCGGACGTGTTACAGGTATGTGGCGCCATTTGTGAGTTTTTTCAACTGACAGAAACAGGAAACTGAACATTTTGACATTTTGCGTAGCGTTGCTTAATAACGTATGCACAGAAAGTTTGTGATTGAAACTATCATGACAAAGGAGGTGGTGAATGACAGCGACAGTACGGTGTAGAGGCTGTTGTTGGATTCAAACGAAGGTTCCTCGGTTCAGAATCATAACTGTTTGTGCATTTTGAGTACTGAATAATAATACCTACTAGGGCGATTTTTTTCCACTGTGTACACACTATGGACTGATGGACAGGATAGACAACTTCTAATGAACTTCAGAAGTTGCCACTTACCCCATAATTTTGTATATTAATTCTCCCCTTGCATTGACCCATATTTAGACATCCTAACATTCTGTGCTGGAATATTAAGTTATTAGGGATGTGGGTGGATATATTTTGCGGGCGATGTAGGGCATGATAGTAGGCAGCCCAACTCTGTGAGAACCCCGAGGCCTGTGTGGGTGGCGGGAACGAGCATTGGAGGCCCCTATACACGTGCCGATTTGTCGGGGCCAGTTTATCGACGGTACGATAGATTGCACTTGTCGAGGCTCTTCCCTGTCAACTTTCTTATCCGGCATTGGTTGGGCCTGGTCGTCAAACATCCGAACTTCCCCCCTCCCCACAGCCCACTCACCACTCCACCCGACAAGTTGTGTAGTGTGTTTTGCGTCTCGTTGCCGGCGATTGTCCTATGTGTCGGTGGCCGAGTGGAGAGACATCGACACAGGCATATAGGATGTACGCGTGTGCGGGTACGGAGTCTGAGATGACCAGCCAATGTTGCTGATGTGAAAAATACCGAGTAACACCGTGGTTCGGAACCCACGTTAAACTGTAGATCCCCATTTTTGTGTCCCAGCCTCGTCGCCGCTTTTGTGTCTCGTTTCCGTCGTAGGTGTCGGTGACCGAGTAGAAAAGTACCGACACAGGAATAAAGGATGCACGCTTGTGCACGTACGAAGGTGAGCAGCCATTGGGACAGCAGAAACTAGAAACACTAGAATAAATTTGAACGAGATATATATTGCACAGAATTTATACAATACTTAACTTTTACACAGCTCACTACTGCGGAATGCCTAGTGCCTAGTGCCTATCCGATAGCCAAGTCTTCACTGGTGCCTATCTGATTCCGAAGTGTTAACTGGTTCCTATCTCAGTCCCAAGTGAACGATGTCGTCCAGTGGTGGCCACGAGCGGAGTTGTAGCAGAGGGCGCTCGTGGCTGATGTCGTAAGAACGCCGCGCCGTACGTGCATGGCGGCGCGCGGCGAAAGTAGGTGGCGCGCACTTTGCACTTGTGCGATACCACACCCCTATAACTGGCTCGGTAAGTCGGTTCGAAGGTCGGACGAAGGCAACGGCATACCACCTCCAAACAGGGCCATGCCTAGTAAAGCACTGTGGTGTTCAAACCAATCTTCGCATTGTTGTCTGCTTTACCTTTTAATATAGAAAACAGTTAAGAGACTCGGGGCAGAAACCTTAGAGGCTAGTTTAAAACGATACCATGGCAGAGGCGTAACATTGCAGAGCGATATGAAATGGAACGAGCATGTAAGGACAGTTGTGAGTAAGGCGGACAGCCGACTTCGGTTTATTGGGAGAATTTTGGGAAGATGTACTTCACCTGTAAAGGAGACCGCGTATAAAACGCTTGTACGACCACGTCTTGAGTATTACTCAAGTGTTTGGGACCCGCAGCAGATCGGTTTAAAGGAAGACATAGAGGCGGTTCAGAGACGAGCAGCTAGATTTGTTACCGGTAGGTTCGACCAATGCGCGAGTGTCACGGAAATGCTCCGGCAACTCAATTGGGGATAGCTGGAAGAAAGACGACGTTCTTTTCGTGAATTTCTGTTAAGTAAATTTAGAGGGCCGGAATTTGAAGCTGAGTGTAGTACGATGTTGCTGCCGCCTACTTATATTTCGCGTAGTGATCACAAAGACAAGATAAGAGAAATTAGGGCTTGCACGGAGGCATATAGGCATTCTCTTTTTCCTCGTTCAATTTGGGAATGGAATAGGAAAGGAAATGCCTAGTAATGGTACAGTGTACCCTCCGCCACGCAAGTTACGGTGATTTGCGGAGTATGTATGTATAGTCGGGCCGCTGAAACATGTCACTTGACAGTTTGTACGTAGTTCGCGCGAAGTTGGCTATACTGCGACTGCGAGGTTGCAATAACTACGCAGCAGACGACTACAGCGTCAGCTGATAGCTCAGTACATCCGAAATATGTACTGGAATTGTCGCCTAATACAGTAAATAAGAACGGTCGCATAATAATTTATACGAAAGTATAACGCAGAATGTGTTATTTCAACAGTCAAATCACCAACAGAGAAATACGATTTGTTAATATGCGAAACCGTGAAATAAATAAAATAGTCTAACTTAAGGACAGTGTCTATGAGATGTTATTCCGAATTGTTAACGTAATAGATGCAAATGAAATGTCGTACAATAATGTAAAGATATTCATAACAAAGAACACGCAACCAACAATCGTAATACGAAATTAAGAAACAGTTGCATTCTGCAACGCAGAGTGAAAGAATTAATTTTGCATAAATTTACACTCACCGGTTTATGAAGTCAATGGCGTAATTCCGTCAAGTTCTCCATCATCACTGGCATCCGAATCAGCACCAAACCCGTCGTCGTCGTCGTCGTCATCATCATCATCGAGGGAAATCATCAACTGTTCATGTTCATTTATTATTCCAGCTATAGTCTGAGCTTCTTTAATAAGTTTCGAAACATGCGTTACCTTCTTTCTCCACGAGTTGGCGTCAACAGTAGCAAGTCCTTCAAGTAAAAGTCTTTCCACTTCCGTTATAGTGAAAGACTTGTTTTTCTTCCTAATATGGTCTTTACGTCACCCCAAACCAATTCAATGGGGTTGAAATGGCAGTGATACGGTGGTAGCCTAATTACCGTATGACCCTGTTCCCTTGCCACTTCGTCTACTACATACGTAGGCGTCACAGGTTTATTTTGCTTCACGAGTGAATACAACAGCAGCTTTGTCATACTCATATCTGCAGCAATGTCTCTCGCTAGCAACCACTGTACCATAGTTTCTTTCCGGTCACTAGTTGTCGGAGTTTTGTCTAGTATGACCGAATGGTAAGGTGCATTGTCCATTACAAACACTGTTGGGACACTAAACTGCGACAACAAATTCTTAAACCACTGCAGGAAACGTTGGTGGTCCATATCTTCGTGGTAATCACCAGTTTTTCTGGATCGGAAGACTAAAAGTCCGTCATTCACTAATCCACTTGAGGATCCTGCATGTGCCACAATTAATCTGGCACCTCTTCCTGTTGGCTGATAACCACTACTATTTGGAGTATTGTCTGTCCAGCTTCTCCGGCGTTGACCCAGGTTTCATCTAACCATACAATGGAATTATATCACTACCTTTAATTTTATGTAAGAATATACTTCTAGCTGCAACAACATGCGGCTTTTCAAGTAATAGTCTTCGTCCATTTAACTTTTTGAAGTGGAAGCCCATACTTCTTAACACCGTTTTCAGAGACGTTTTTCCACCCGAGAAAAGATCGCATGCTTTTAACGAAATTAGCAACTTCGCTACAGTCAGATATTCTTTCCGGCTATAATAGTCATAAATATGACGACGGATTGCGTCCGTTTGAAACAAATCGAGATTGGTAACAGGGCGAGGCTGTTTCTTTTCCTTGCCTGGGGTAACTAAAAACACAATGTTTTCTTCACCCGGATTATCTTCCACACGGTTTGTGTCTTGTCTTGAAGTTCTTAAATCAGCACACCTTTCCTAATAATCGTTCTTTGACTCAGTCCTAGAGTTTTCGAGGTACGCTCTAAGACTTTATCAGCCGGAATTGATGGTTCCCCGTGAACAGAAACAAACTCTCTCTCTTGTTCGTAGAACTCCGCGACGTAATGGATTGTCGTTTGATTGAATACGTCGTTTCGGTGACATTTTTTTAATAAATATAAAAATGTACGCAAAGCAGTACAATCACACACGATACAAAAGCAGACGATAGCCCACGAGCACACAAAGCTTTCATAGAACGCGGCAACGTGGTAGTGACGACGACGGAACCGGCATTCGTAGCTGTGCTGTGATTGGTTCAGAAGACGCAGCGTCTCGCGTTCGTCATTTGTTTTTCACTCATACTGGCAACTTCAAAACACTCGTGGAGTGACCTTGAAGTGACATGTTTCAGCGGCCCGACTAGATGTAGATATAGACAGGGATTCGCTATGTCACCTTTCGTCTATGCAGTGAAACGTGATGCATTTCTGCAGTTCATTTCGATTCTTCCTCTCAGACTGCAGACTCTTGTAGGTCTCCACGAAAGGCAAGTATATGGACTGCAACCTGGTCCTTTAGAAGCCCTACATGGAGCACACTTCACTACTAGTAAAAAATAATTTTTATTGTTCCTTCATGCATGATGAATCACAAGACTGGGTGCTGTTTTCTCTAGTAACACACGCATGCGTCCTCATTTCCGTAAACATTTGAGACATTACGTCTTTTCTGCAGAGAAAGGAAATCGGTAGCTTGGGGCATTGATTTCAGGTCAGGCAAAAAGTTTATATCCTAATACAGATTCAAGCATCTGACTTTAATTAGTTGTCCATGCAGTTAGGTACTGGGTCCGAGACTTCGGCACAGGTCTTTACGGCAGGGCACTTTGTTACTTGTTACTAGGGACATGAGGACATGTATCGCGTCCCTGATCTAGAAGAAAAATATGGAAATAAAAAAACATACCTTTTTTGTTATTATTTACGAATTAATACTTGTAGTGAAAACTTCGATATTTGACCCACCTTCCTGCTTTAGTCAGCTATGACGATCTTTGACATTATCGAGTGTCACTAAGACCCGAATTCTTTGCTTGGTTAGCAGTTGTTTCTAGTGTTTGGTTTGATACAACCTAGTTCGTCGTATCATTCCAAGGTCAAAAATTTCTACAAATAATTGTTCAGTCATGAGAAAATGTTGGTGGCACGCATGTTATATAGAAAGCATCGACAAAGCGTTTTCTAAATCCCTAAAAAAGACTTTTGGAATGAAAGTCTCTTTGTCCAAGTGCAATCCAACGAAACGCATTTGCCCTTTCATAGCAAATCGAAACAATGTGCAAATTGTAGTTCAAAAAAGAAGCCACATAGTTGGGGGTTGGGTTGATGGTTGGTATAGGGGGACTAAACTACTGAGGTTATCAGTCCCCCGATGGGGGGGGGGGGGGGAAGGGAAGAACTGAGGATAGGAAAGGAGGGGGAAAGGAAATGCAGTCCGGGAAGTAATGAAGGAAGGAAGACTGCATTAGCTCGAGGCCCCGTGCCCACCACGCACGTACTCACGAAAGAGCCATGAGCCCCCAGGGGGGATGCCACATAGGACGAGATGATTATGCAAAGTGTGTGTTGTTGGATTGTGCCTAACTGCTACCAATGGTAAAAGCAAAAAAAAAAAAAAAAAAAAAAAAAAAAAAAAAAAATATCATGTGAAATAGAAGTGCTGTGTGTAATGTACTAAGAAATTTGTCATAAAACGAAAAAAAATGTTTATTTTGAAAGTAAGAGACAATAAATATTAAAGAAATTAGAGTACTTTTTGAAAGAAATAGAAAAACCATTTGTGTCACAGAGGTTTTACTGTGAAACATCTATACATTTTTTATCAAAATTGATTTTTTTTATCTCTGATGTGCTCCAGGAAGGCAATAAAGAAGGATAAAACCAAATTTCAATGTCTATCACATCCAGAATTATTTGTGTGACTCAATGGCTTAATCGAGTTTTCATTATCTGTTTAGTTCAACAACTGGTTACTATAAAACCGTTCTCTGCAATAACGATGTTTCGCAGATGTGCGAAATCGATTCCGAGAAGTATATTCAATGGATGTTTCATGTGACAGAGTTACTTGTATCAGACTTCAATAATTGTGATAATACTTTTAATTTGGCGTTTATTGTAGTAACGTTGGATTTTTCAAACATTAAGAACTTACTGATGTTTTCCTTTCATATAAAATATCGCAGTATTAATTGCGTCGAGGACGATCGCAATAAAGAGCAGATTCCTCTACTGAATTTGTTTTGAATAATCGAACGTCTATCTAGCGATGCGATTAGAGAACCAAAAAGACATGTACATCATTTGGGATGTATGCGTTTCACGCGGGATGTACTTTAGGTCGCTTGTATACTTATGTTTTTTTTTTAATATTTTTTTTTATGATAGTACAGTTACCTGTTATCCTTTGCGTTTGTTTCTCTTCTTTAAGGAAAATTCAAATAATTTCTATCTTCGTCTAACGGAAGCCCGTTGTTGGTGATCGTTAATCATTCATTAAGCAAGTTTTAGCTGTTATAGCCCACGGATTAGACGTAGTTGCTCCCACTGTAAGTGCACGTATTAGGGCGGTGCTGTCAGCACAGATAAGCCTCTATTAGCTAAGAGCTCCGGCTACAGCCCGCTTCCATCCTGAGAAATTAATGAAGACGTCATCTGGAGACCGGCTACCACTCTGGACTCTGATCCATCCTCACACACTCACAAGCAGACACACACACACACACACACACACACACACACACACACACACACACACACGCACACACACACACACAAACCATTACAGCCATGCCATATATTGTAGAGGATGTCGGGAAGTAAGAACACATTTATAATTTGTATTTTGCGCCATTTTATCCTGTGACGGTTGGCGACGTTTTCTTCATGTTTCTTACACGCGATCCCTCCCGCTAGCAGCCTCATAACATTTGTGTGGTGGCCGTGGTTATATGTTGAAATTCGTCATGGAGCAAATGACAACTGAGAAAGGTATCCAAGTGATAAAATGTTACCACATAAACAGTAAAATATCTAGTGAATTACGTGTGACATTCAAACGTATGCTGTTGCAACCGAATCATTTTTTCGGAAAGTGATCCGGAAGTTCGAGACTAGTTGTTTTGTTCTGACGTTAAGCAAACACGACGTCTACGTCCTGTACGCGCACGAGAATATATTAGTGTCGTGGGTGGCAATGTGACCGTAAAGCACAGAAAAATGGTTTGCCGACGAGCTCAAACAATTTGATTTACCACAAAGTTCACTGTATGAGATCCTTTCAAAACATCTGAAAATGCATGCGCACAAAATTCAACGTGTGCAGGCGTTGAAACCAGCAGATCATTGAAACAGGCTTGGATTTGTTATGTGGTTTTGGGCACGACAAACGATGAACTTCGCAAAAAGAATAATTATAGCAGGTCAGGCGTACTTCCACCTCAGTGTGTACGTCAATAAGCAGAAGTACAAAATTTGGAGTAACGAAAATCCGCGAGTGATTGAGGAAAATGTGATGCATCCAAATCGTACGACTATGTGTTTTGGCTTTTGGCCTAAAGGAGTATTCGGCCCGTCTATTTTGAAACGGCGATCGTTATCGAAAAATGCTTTCTCATTGCTTACGTCCCCCTTCCCCCCCCCTTTTCTTTCAAGCTAAGTTATGTCTTCAAGTCGGTATTTCAGTATCTCCGTTAGTTCCATGATTACTGCTCTGAGAACAACATTGAGGAACAGTCATGTAAACTGGAAGTTTCGGGTGGACTGATTTATCTAGCTGCGTTGGTGTTGTCACTGCTGTTACAATATCTTGTCTACGCTAATTATCACCAAAGAAACTGAAGCGCTTTTCGCCAGAAGTCGTTGCCCTCTTAGTTCCTGTGGCGGGTGATTATGAAGAATTCAAAGCAGATTATGAGAAAAGTGTCTTTCAAGGTGATGACGATGCATTAGAAGAAGAAGATGATGATGATGAAAATGATTGTGACAAAGAAGAAGAAGTTGACAAATTCTAATCTCGGTTATGAAACAAAATTACTAAATGAATCAATGTAACTTAATTTTTGTAATATTTTACGTCTTATATTCCGTGTTTCGTCCTTTTTTGAAGTTATCAACCGTTAACTAAATGAAAATTAAAAACTTATTTTATATAAGGAAAACGACTTTCATTAATTTCGAATGCCGTCTTGGATCTCTGCTGGATATCATATTCTTAATCAGCAACTGTGGTAACCTTTACATACTAATTTTTGCTCAGCTTCTTTGCAATCTGGCTCACTGCTAGTGGGCAAGCACGGAAGTTATAAGACAGCAGCCTCCACAAATGTAATGCTGGCTGGTTAGCGTAACGGAAATCCGTACTAGGAAGAGTGTAGGACCAGTATGACCATGTATAAGACGGCAGTCGAACGGTCTCTCATCACGGTGACTAAAGACTCTGTTGTGACACTCATGGTAGAACAGGCAGAATCTGGATTGGAACGACATTGTTTGTGCCGTATTTCGTCAAATTAGTTGATCTTTCTGTAGAAGCGGTACCAGAGCAGCAAATGGAGCTGTGGAGTAGGAGAGTTTGACCAGAATAACCCAGATAGCAACATTTTTACCTCGATTCAACCTAATTTTATTTACGTTCAGATGACAAGTTATAAATAAGACAGTAATAGATGGAGAGGCAACCGTAAAGATCATGGATGTCATTTGGAATCAGTTTTTCAGGAAATGCAATTTAAAGTTTAAAACGCTTTGTGATCAAAGCTTGGGCATGTAGTGTGAAACTGTGTGCACTAGTAGTTATGGTATTTTATTGTCTCCTATTGTTAAGAAATTACATAAGTCTTATTTTAATATTATGGTTATTATGTACAATTTTCAATTATTGCTACGTACTCTTATTGGAAACAACGATGAATGTCAGATATGTTACACCGAAATTTTCGGTGTAGCGTATCTGACAGTCAACATGTCTTTAGTTCTCACGGCTGGAATGAATGGAAGATTCATGTACTAATCCCTATTTGCTGTGTCACAAAACTGCATCAAGTGCTTCAAGTCCCTAAAATTCTCAAATGAGAGTGGAATGAGATCTGTAATTGAGCGTAAAGGACATTATTTTCTTTATAACTCCACAAATTAATATCTTTAAAACAAAGATTAATATTAGAACCACGATGGCAGATATTGTTTTATTTTAAAACTAAATGAAAGTAACGATCTTACCTTTGCACAAATAATCTGGCAGGAAGAAATCTCCAGAATTTACATCAACAGGTGTATCCTCAGCTTCATGAGGACATGGGCGATTGAGAGGTTGATGTATTGATGAACTCTACCATGCACCATTGTAATATATTCGGAATTTGACAAGAGGCCCAATCTAATGTTGAAACAAAAGCTCCTTCGCTGGCTGAATGGCAAAAGGACACTTTTTCTTGTAGAGAGGTGATGAAAAACGGGTTCAATACCTGAAAGTCCTTGATCTACTTATTTGATTAAATTCTTTAAGAATTTGTGATCTCTTACACTTACAGTCTGCGTCAGCCTCGTGAGATGATGAACGACGTTTCTTCCTAACTTCAAACATTTTGCCGTAGATTTTTCTCTTCTTAAAAGACTTCTCTGTGTTAGAAACATTTTGAAAGTCATCTACTTCATCTTCCACACCTTCCATATTATCGACTTGCAAATAAACAACACGGAAACACCACTGCAGTTACGACGACCTATAACGTACGAATTGCATCCATGGAATAATAATTATGAAACAAAAAATGACTGAGAATGATGAAAGCAGCGTTGCCAACAAAATTTGCAAGAAATACAGAATGTAATAAAAAGATTCGGAAACATTGGAGAATGACAGTAATCATTTTTCCCTATGCCACAATTGACATCTAGCGTTGTTTCAGTTCATAGGTAATTTTCACACCATTACTACACAATGACTATCAGCGTTCTCGTCATATAACGCTGTATGTGAATTATACTTCAGCTATGCATTGCCACTCCTAACTCGTTTTCCATTGAAATGTGACATCAATAATTTTTACCGTTGCCTCTTAAAATATTACTGATATTATTTCGGTTAATGGTGTTCCTTTTAAAAGAAAAGAAAAGAGGAAAATTCTGGTGGATGGATGTGGTCCAAGTACTGGAAGTCAGGGACGAGTGGAGGAGAGGAGGTGTCGGTTCGCTAATGGACGTCCGGGAATAGTACTGTGGTTTCACAGTGATAGATTTTATACATGCTGTATCTTACAAATGTGCTGGGTACTGTTTTTATTCGTCAGTTTATCGTAATTTTAAATAACGAAACCTTTTCTTAGTTATAGTAGATACTCCTGCAATTTTAAATTTTATTATCGACAAATGATATAAGTTGTAGGACTTCACATACAACAGCGCACTCTAGCAGCAACCTATGGTACCCCTCTATCTAAGCTGTCCAAAAGATTGGCGAATACACATGACCACTAAAAGAAATCCGCTGAACTTTAATTACGCGATAAATCAGTCAAACCTTAAGGTCGTAGATTCTATCAAATACCTAGGAGTTACAATTACGAACAACTTTGCCTGGAGAGAACACATAGAAAATATTGTGGGGAAGGCGAACCAAAGGTTACGTTTCATCGGCAGAACGCTTCGAAGGTGCACCAGCTCCACCAAAGAGACTGCCTACATCACACTTGTGCGTCCTCTCCTGAAGTACTGTTGCCCCTTGTGGGACCGTCACCAGGTGGGACTGACGGAATACATTGAGAAGGTTCAGAGAAGGGCAGCTCGTTTTGTTTTATCACGTTACGGGGAGGAAAGCGTCACGGAAATGTTGCACGAATTTGGGTGGAAATCATTAAAAGAAAGACGTTATTCATTGCGGCGTGATCTATTTGCGAAGTTTCAATCACCGACTTTTACTTCTGAATGTGAAAATATTTTGCTAGCACCCACCTACTTAGGGAGACATGACCACCCGAATAAAATAAGAGAAATCAGATCGAAAACGGAACGATTTAGGTGTTCTTTCTTCCCGCGCGCTATTAGAGAATGGAACGGTACAGAAAACTTATGAAAGTGGTTAATGAACCCTCTGCCAGGCACTTGAATGTAATTTGCAGAGTACCTATGTAGATGTAAATGTCTCACTGCTGATTGTGTCGCTACGAGGCGACGAGGAACAAGCCCAGGGAAAGTCTAAAACAAACTAATATTTCCGTTTACATCAGGAACGATTCCAGAAACGTATGCTGTACATTTCTGTTACTACCTTAATAACAAAATAATTCACAAAAATGAAGTTCAAACTATATCCGGAATCAGTTATTTACCTCGAACAGATGCTTGTATTACATTTGCTTGTATTACATTTTCTGAAGATGATTTTGAAAGGCCACAGTTAATCAATACAATAAGACTTGGACGATTCTACACTATATTACATTGTTCCTTTTGTTAGTATCAGCTACTTACTGTTATAGATTGCAATTCTTCGTACGAGCCCATTTATATTCGGTATTACTTGGTTTGCACACTACTTAACTAATGAACTATTTTGACAATACAACATTTTGTGTTAATGAGGTATATCCTGTTCACAGCATTCAACGTTACATATAACAATCACTACTAAGGTCTCAGTCGAATCAATGCTCAGTATGTGTCACAGTAGTAATCCAAACTTTGATCTTTAATTAATTATGGTATACATAATTCTCAACTTCAGCGTTTTCACTGTACCATAGCCATAAATGTTATTCTGTTAGAAATTGTCAGTTACTGGAGATCCATGATCATTTTAGACATCATATTTGTGTCAAACATTGCTCAGTATTTAATTTAATTAATGTACTATTTGTCTGTGACTGCGTAGGCTTTCCCGGCGTAATGCTTCATAATATTCTTCTCGGGTTTGCTGCCGGATCAAAACGTCATCTTGACACGATATTTCGGCGGTCCACCTGACCGCCATCCTCAGGTGACAATGCTGGTACTCGGCGAGTCGGTGTAGCAGCACTGTCACCTGAGGATGGCGGCCAGGTGGACCGCCGAAATATCGTGTCAAGATGACGTTTTGATCCGGCGGCAAACCCGAGAAGAATATTATACTATTTGTCTGTCTGATTAACGAATCTGACTTGGAGCTTCAACCGGATTTGTCATTCATTAATAACCAGACTCATGTTCTGAATAGCTAAGCGCACTGTCGATGTCAGGCTGATTAATTATAATATTTACTCTTACTTGAATTACAGACATCCAGATCTGTTTTTCTATTCACAGTGCTGTAACAGTCTAGATGGGTACTGTTACATCTGCACACAATCAGAAGTCCATTCCCATCAACACACCCTGTAGTTTCAGTCATAATTTTATTCTATTTATATTATTCAAACATGTAAGTTTCAGTATTCACTATGTGGCGCATTTCTTTTTACTAGACATAAATTAACGCCACATTTATATAAACATCACCTGTTGTAGATGTTCAGTGGTCTCAAAGATTTTGTAGCTCGCCTGCCGTTAACACATTACAAAATTATGTTGTGGCGTCGGGTTCTTGGCTTTTCAGGAAACTACAAATGTGGATCTTTCATTTGATTTTTAAGTATGTTTATTCATCCATTTCTGACAAAGCAATTTCACAACACACTTCCATACTAAATAAAATGTTACTTCACAAAGACTGCCATAATACTCCCGCCTCCTTCAGACTCACTACAGAGACTCTCCTATACTGACTAGTTCGCGCCAATTCGCGCGTATAAATACACTCTATTTTTTCTAGAACCTTCTAGAACACGGAAGTACAACATTTAAATATTTAACAATTTGTTCAATAAACATTAATGAATCCTGCTTTACGCAACTATGACAGATGTAATAAACATATTTCTATATCAAAATGAAATAATACAAAAGATCGTAAGTAAACAACAATTAGTGCAGTGTTAATATATGTTTACATTTTTACGACTTTCAATAATTAATTAAATTAGTTTGTTAGCAGACCCTAGTAATGCAGATGATGATTAAAATGACTCGACAGAAGCGCTATAAAAAGCTTATGTAATATAAACATGAAATGTTAGGTTACAATACTACGACCAATTATGGTATCGAATACTTCAGTTATTTAAACACCCGGAACCCTCCTGGCTAAATATATTACAACTAGAATCAACGGTAAGGTACCTCTTGTTACCTGAAGAAAATGTAATGCTTCTTCGAGGACAAAATAACTTTGGTAAATAATTCCTGACTGAGAAAAGTGCTAATCTGCAAGCTAGGATCTTTAATAATAAATATCAAGAAATATTTCGCAGTATAAACACCGTTATATACAAGTGGAATGGATGATATCAAGCGTGGAATAACACTCTGGTGATGTCAATGGTACCACCTCTCACGATATTTATCACCGAGGTGTTGAACGTCCCACGGCTGTCACCTAAAGAGTCTGCAGCGACCGTTGGAGAAACTCTTTCGTCGCAAGCGCTGTGTGAAAAGTCTTTGAAAAGCGGGCGTCTCGCAGCCAGCTGTTGCAGGGACGCCGATAGCGGGAAAAAAGACCTGTCATCGTCGAATCTCCCGCCGGGCGAAAATAAAAACAAGTTTCTCACTTGGCTCGGCTGCCTGCCTACAACACGGCTTCAGATATCATTTTATTTTCTCTTCACCTTCCTGACAGTTGCTTGAGAGTACCACATAGATGGAGTATCTAGGTGTAACGAACGAAAGGGATGTGAAGTGGCAGTAAAAGACACATGAAGGAAACACCACGGATCGACATCGGCGTACTGCAAGAACCAGCTGTTCTTCGCCCTTTTACCCGCAGTGAATGCGTGATTACAGAGAGAGAGAAAAAGTAATGCCGAAACTCGTTCTAGCTAGGGATATCCGCTGTAATTCACGGAAAAGTAGTGCAGTATATAGAGGGTGATCAAACCCTTTGCCTGTACCACCAAACACCAAAACACCGACTAAAGTCGGAGTAAGGGATAAGTTTTCGAATTGTATAATGACAACAGGAATTCGTCTCGCATGTTTAGCGGTAAACTTAATTCGGTGATTCACAGGAGGACGATAACGGGGAAATTTACCGTAAAATTTTACAGTAACATGTGCTGCTAATGCAGGAGAGGTGGTAATATTTCGTTGCTGACCCCAGCGTGCTTTTCGAGAAATGGTTGTTAGTAGCCAAAAAGCAAGAACATTATTTACAAACAGGAAATCGGTAATGCTATTTTGATGCACATGTTACCGACAGCCCTTAAAATTGCTACACCAAGAATAAATACAGATGGTAAACGGGTATTCATTGGACAAATATATTATACTAGAGCTGACATGTGATTAGATTTGCACGCAATTTGGGTGCATAGGTCCTGAGAAATCAGTATCCAGAACAACCACCTCTGGCCGTTACAACGACCTTGATATTCCTGGGCATTGAGTCAGAGCTTGGATGGCGTGTACAGGTACAGATGCCCATGCAGCTTCAACACGATACCACAGTTCATCATGAGTAGTGACTGGCGTATTGTGATAAGCCAGTTTCTCGGCCACCATTGACCAGACATTTTCAATTGCTGAGAGATCTGGAGAATGTGCTGGTCAGGGCAGCAGTCGAACCAGTTACGTATCCACAAAGACCCGTTCAGGACCTGCAACATGCGGTCATGCATTATCATGCTGAAATGTAGGGTTTCGCAGGGATCGAATGAAGGGTAGAGCCACGGGTCGTAACAAATCTGAAATGTAACGGCCACTGTTCAAAGTGCCGTCGATGCGAAAAAGAGGTGACTGGGACGTGTAACCAATGGCACTCCATACCATCACGCCGGGTGATACGCCAGTATCGCACGCTTACAATGTGCGTTTAACGCCATGTCGCCAAACACGAATGCGACCAACATAAAGCTGTAAACACAATCTGGATCCACCAGAAAACAAGACGTTTTGACATTCGTGCACCCAGGTTCGTCGTTGCGTACACCATCGCAGGCGCTCCTGGCTGTGATTCAGCGTCAAGGGTAACCGCAGCCATGTCTCCTAACTGATAGTCCATGCTGCAGCATACGTCGTCGAACTGTTCGTGCAGATGGTTGTTGTCTTACAAACGTCCCCATCTGTCGATTCAGGGATCGAGACGTGGCTGCATGATCCGTTACAGCCATGCGGATAAGATGCCTGTCATCTCGACTGCTAGTGATACGAGGCCGTTGGGATCCGGCACGGCGTTCCGTATTGCCCTCCTGAACCCACCGATTCCATATTCTGCCAACAGTCATTCGATCGCGACCAACGCGAGCAGCAATGTCGCGATACGATAAACCGCAATAGCGATCGGCTACAATCAGACCTTTATCAGAGTCAGAAATGTGGCGGTACGCATTTCTCCTCGTTAAACGAAGCATCACAACAACGTTCCAGCAGGCAACGCCGGTCAACTGCTGTCAGTGTATGAGAAATCGGTTGGAGACTTTCCTCATGTCAGCACGTTCTAGGTGTTGCCACCGGCGCCAACCTTAAGTGAATACTCTGAAAAGCCTATCATTTGCATATCACAGCATCTTCTTCCTGTCGGTTAAATTTTGCGTCTGTAGCACGTCCTCTTCATGGAGTAGCAATCTTAATTGCCAGGTGTGTACTTTCTGTGAAAAAAAGAATAATAATTAAAAAAATACAGTATTCCGACGTAACTTACTTACATGATAACAAATGCGATGCTGCCATTGTACCACAAGTATATACCACTTGTGTTAGATACGAAGGCTACTTTGGAGATTTAACACGTACACAATTGTTTGGTACAGTGCATTCTGAGAGAAATAGATATCTTGAAATAAAGTGTAGGTATAAGAGGATGTATTTGAAAATCAGCACTTCAAGTTGACATGCTTATGGAGTGGCCCGTTGTTCTAAGGCGTCTTACTGCGGAGCGCCCGGTTGCTGGCCGTCGGGGGTCCGAGTCCTACATAGGGCTTGGAGGTTCTGTTGTCCTTACTATAAGTTACTTCATGTAGTTTGTAAGCCTGGGGCCTGATGACCTACGTACTCGTAGTTAAGTCCCTTAGATTCACAAGCACTTGTAAATTGACATGTTTTAGGATTTATTATCAGGCAACGATGAAAACTGTTAACCGAATAGTGACAGATTTCCTGAATTGCACGCAGCGCAGCGATGCTTTTATGTGCTCTGTAGAAATAAGACTGGACTACTTTATACGAATAGTGTGGCTGATGAATTATTTTGGAGCAACGACTTGTTACGCAATTGAAATTAGCGGTTTTCGTCGGTTGCAGATCTTGCATTTCACTCATGAAAGTGTAGCACCGTAGTGTGGAAGCATACCTATATAAATGCGTGTTAGGATTTGTAAACAGATGTATTATATCAGATCCTCCATGGTAGTTGTTGAAGAATTCTATGATTAAATTGAAACTCGGGGCGGTACATGAAATTGGTGTAGGTCTAAATAGTTTCTCGAATGTTGACATATTAATGCGTACACCACAAAAAACGTAGCCTAAAATATGAACCTTATTCTACAATAGTGATAAGTTCAGACGTTTTACTCACACATTTATAGCATTCAAATTTACCGAATGTGTGATATTACCTGCCAATGGGTAAAGTTGGAAAAGTGTAGACAGCAGGCATTCGAACCCGGGTCTTCTGCTTGCTAGGCATTTGCGCTGAGAAAGCGATCACCATTACTGCACTTACTACACAAGCACATCACCAGTCAGCAACAAATCCTCAACTTTTCCTCGCCCACCAACACTCAAACTCACGGTAGTTCTTTTAAAACTAATTCCCATAAGAGTAATGGACTAGGATTGCCTCCGTACTGAAGATATATGAGAGAGAATTGTAGTTGTGTTACGAATACAGATACAAACAGAGTATTTACGCAGAAATTTCGAGTGTTTAGCGCTAGTAATAATTCGCTGCATGATGGTGGAGACATAAACGTGAACAAAAATAGGTGAGTGGAAATAGTGTTCATTGGTCTGCTATAACTTTCACTTAGACTACGGGTGCTCGACCTTTATATGAATGCGATTTACTACGTGAATTTAGTCCGTTTAGAGTTCTACGTACGTAACCCTTGCTGTTCAATGCAATGACAGATTACAAATTATCACTGGAAAAATTTATGAGGAAGTGGTGTCATACCGGCAGATTGGAAAACTACTTTGATTCGCTCGCAACATAAAAAAGAGCGGCAAGTTCGATCGCAATAACTAACTATCGAGGCACTTCGCTCCTTAAAGTCGCTTACCTGCCTTTCTCACCAGATTATAGCAACAGAAGCAAAATATGATCGGCGAATATCAGACTTCCGCCGATATCGATTATGCGTGAAAAACATCTGTAACCTGAAGATGATACTGCAATAACTTTAGTCGAATCGCAGTCAGCTTCGTAGATTTCATTTTAATAGTCTGTTCAATGAACTTCGTGGATAATAAATCTACTTCATAAACTGAGCAGGCTTTATCAGACAGAACCTCCATAGTAATAAGAAACGCATGGACATAAGAGAGAAAACAAGCGCATAGTGAAAGGAAGATGACTTTTGGGAAGAAAAGAAAAGGAAGAAAGTCAAGGATACTTTTACACTGTACCTCACAAGCGTCTTCTAATAAGATTCCGTGCTTATGGAATATCGCCACAGTTGTACGACTGGATTCGCGATTTCCTCTCATAAAGGAAACAGTAGGTAGTAATTGACAGTAAGTCATCGAGTAAAACAAATGTTTAAATGTTTGTATAAGTTATGGGACTTAACTACGGGGTCATCAGTCCCTAAACTTACAAACTACTTACGAACTAGCTAATACTAAGGACGGCACAAATATCCATGCCCGAGGAGGAATTCTATCCCCCGACCGTAGTGGCCGTGCAGACCGTGATTGAAGCTCCTCAGTCCCGTCGGCCACCGCGGGCGGCAGTAAAACAGAAGTGAGATATGGCGTTCCCCAGGGAAGCGTTATGGGGCCCCACTGCTCCTAATCTTTATGAACTATTTAGGAGGCAATGTGAACAGCTCTGTTGGACGATTCGCGGATGATGCTGCCGTTTATCGATTATATCGACTAGTTATGTCAGCAGAAGATAAATATCAAGATATCTGCATGGTACAAAACTGGCAACTGACCGATAATAATGAAAAGTGTGAAATTCATATGAACACTAAAAGAAATCCGTTAAACTTCATTTACACTATAAATCAATCACATGTACAGGCCGTAAATTCAGCTAAATACCCAGGAAAATTACGAACAACAAGGATTGTAAAGAACACATCGGATAATTTGTTGGAAAGGCGAACCAAAGACTACGTGGCGGAACACGATGCACGGAAGATGCAACAGTGCTACTTAAGAATTTGCCTATACGATTGTGCATCCTATTTTAGAGTACTGCTGCCCATTGTGGGATTCACACCAATTGAGACTGAGGGATGTTGTAGAGAAAGTTCAGAGAAAGGCAGGTCGTTTGGTATTATAGCGATGTAGAGGTGAAGAGTCACAGAAATGGTGCACTAGTTGGGGTGAAAAACATTAAAATAAAGTCGGTATTTATGGCTGTGACATTTATTTGCCAAATTTCCGTCATAAAATTTGTATTTCGTATGCGTACGTATTTTGTTAGCACCATTCTATATAGAGAGACATGATTGTCTTAATAAAATAAGAGAAATCAGATCGAAAACTGAAAGATTCAGGTGTTCCTTTTCACTGTACGCTATTAGAGAATTGAACGGCAGAAAAATATCATGAAAGCGTTTCGATGAACCCTCCGCCATGCCATGTGATTACTGCAGTATTTATGTAGATGTAGGAGAGCACTGCTAACTAATGGTTCCACTGGCTCCTTAGAGGGCGAAACGATTTTTATAATAATAGTAATTAAATATAATATAAATAGTATTACTATTTCTATACTTTTATTTTATATTTTTATTATTTTCGTCAGAGATATTTACTTAAATCATGAAAGCACAGACAAAACCTAAAATTGGCGGTAAGTCATCCCATCGCGATTTTGTAGCTATGGCTGAAGCAGCCTGCAAAGCGCAAGGTTCCTAGTGATTGGAAACAAGCGCAGGTGACTCCCGTTTATAAGAAAGGAAAGAGAACTGACCCACACAATTACAGGCCAATATCGTTGACTTCAGTTTCATGTAGAATTTTGGAGCATATTCTCAGTTCGAATATAGTAAATTTCCCTGAAACGGAAAAGCTTCTTTCTCTGAATCAGTACGGTTTTAGGAAACATCGTTCATGTGAAACTCAGCTTGCCCTTTTCTCACTTGACATCTTGCGAGCCATGGATGAAGGGCAACAGGCGGATTGTGTTTTTCTCGACTTCAAAAAGGCGTTCGACGCGGTGCCACACTGCAGACTGCTAACGAAGATACGAGCTTATGGAATAGGTTCATAGATTTGTGACTGGCTGGAAGACTTCCTAAGTAATAGAACGCAGTACGTTGTTCTCGACGGCGAGTGTTCATCAGAGACGAGTGTATCGTCAGGCGTGCCCCAGGACCGTTATTATTTTCTATCTATATAAATGATCTGATGGACAGAGTAACTTGTAATTTGCGGCTATTTGCTGATGATGCTGTGGTGTATGGGAGGGTGTCGTCTGTAACTGACTGTAATAGCATACAGGATGACTTAGACAAAATTTCTAGTTGGTACGAAGAATGGCAGCTAGCTCTCAATGTAGAAAAATGTCAGATGATGCGCATGACTAGAAAAAACAATCCCATAATGTTCGAATACAGCATTAGTAGTGAGCTTCTTGATGCTGTCGCGTCGTTCAAATATCTAGGCGTAACATTGCAGAGCGATATGAAGTGGAACGAACATGTAAGGACAGTTGTGAGTAAGGCGGATAGCCGACTTCGGTTTATTGGGAGAATTTTGGGAAAACGTACTTCACCTGTAAAGGAGACCGCGTATAAAACGCTTGTACGACCACGTCTTGAGTATTGCTCAAGTGTTTGGGACCCGCAGCAGATCAGTTTAAAGGAAGACATAGAGGCGGTTCAGAGACGAGCAGCTGAGTGTAGTACGATCTAGCTGCCGCCTACTTACATTTCGCGTAAAGATCACAAAGACAAGATAAGAGAAATTAGGGCTCGTACGGAGGCATATAGGCATTCTTTTTCTTCCCTCGTTCAATTTGGGAGTGGAATAGAAAAGGAAATGCCTAGTAGTGGTACAGTGTACCCTCCGCCACTCACCTTACGGTGAATTGGGGAGTATGTATGTAGATGTAGATGTTAAAGACTAGCAAACCCTCAACGCTTCACAGCAGCCGATGTGTATGGGATGTATATACCGCAATCTCTCCTCTTTTTCGTCTTACGTCTGTCCCTTTTCCCCTCCTCTATTACCCCATCTCCTCCTCCCCCTACCTTTTTTCATCACACTCCCTCTTGTCGCACACCATATCCATCTCCTGCCCCCTCCTCTCTGCGTCTATATCATCCCCCCTTTTTAAATCCATTTCATTCCCTCATTGTCTATATTCTCCTCCCCGTCTCTCTGAATTTATTTATTGTTACTGCAGTCGGGACCCTGGTTGGCAACAGAAGTCGAAATGGATGGATAAATGAATTGGGAACGGGTTATTATTAGAGAGACATTTCGAGTTGCTATATCTGTGGGGTTAGTAGCTTTAATGGCAGTACTTTTAGTGGTTTTATTGTATGAACAGGCATCGTTATAAATTTAGGCATAAGAACAACTTTCCTCATTTACGTTAAAAATAACTGGGAGAAGGAAAACAAAACCGCCCATTTTTACAGCACAGATTACCATATTTTTCTCGCCGCGAGCAGAAAAGAAATGCTTTTTATAACACGTTTATATTTTGTTTTGAGTTCGAAGTAGAGGATACCGCGTTTCCGGGTGCGTAGCTGTCGCAACGAGTTTACGAGAGTAACTCGAGCGTTCGATCTTTGACGTGCGTGCACTCGTGCTAACCATTACTCTATTTTTAGTCTGGGGCAACGTCCCAGAGATTGGTTCCAGTCCCCCGGTTCCGACCCAGGTTTTCGGGAGCCTTTCGTTGGTTGTAAGGCGCATCCTGGAAGCGCTAAGCCTCTCCCACTTATTCCCAATTGGGATTCCCCTTTGCCCCACTATCGGCCTGTCTGATAATTGGGTGAATAGAACCACGACTCTGTATGGGCCCGATCTCAAACAGCCGGAAATGAATGTTTGTTTTGTTGCTTCTCATCTTCAGAGTTTCTGAGTTGAAAATAAAATAATTGTAGTCTCACAAAATGTTTGAGAACCTTACGGGACATAACTGCGGGGTCATCAGTCCCTAAACTTAGGAACTAACTTATACTAAACGCAGCGCAAACATCCATGCCCGAGAGGGATTCGAACCCTCGACAGGGAACGGCCTCGCGCATCGTAGCATAGCGCCTCAATGCGCTCGGCCGGTCCGCCGCGGCTGTAGCATCATACTTTAATGATAGAAATTCCATACGAAACAAAAAATTAATTGAAAAACAAAATGGGGAATGGAAATACAACGTTTCGAAAGTCTTTGTGTTGCGTTCATTGTAACGCTTGTTGATAAATGATTTTTTTTTTTTTTTTTTTTTTTTTTTTTTTTTTTTTTTTTTTTTTTTAACGCCCGGAGAGGAAGCGAACAGTGTATATGGTTTACCAAATCTCGAACACGCCACGTACAACTGCCCATGGGAAAAACACACCGACTGAAGAGTTATTCCACAAACTTCCAACGACTGACCTTGCGCTTTTTTTTAATGCCATTGCCAATGAAAGGCACACTGGGCGTGCTTAAATTGAAAAGGCACATCGATTGGAATCAGTGGTATTCTTGGAATCCACAAAGGAGGCATTAAAAAAATACATCACGATCTGTACTAAATTTTTTGCAACATTCAAAACTGCCACGAACTGATATCAATTCTATCTTTGTAACGCTCCAAAGATATGATCACCACCGATAACACCTAGCAGGTAAGAATAATACGAAGGGGCTTCTCAGGAAATAACGTTTCATGTTAAATCTGTGTGGCTGCTTTAACCTTGTGTTCACAGGCTTGTCGATAATTTTAGGAAGGATTTTACACTAAAATGGCGAAGGGTCATTTTTTACGACGCGATTCCATCCGTCTGATATTTTCCGGCAGACATTTCAATTGTTCCTTGGCTTCAAACAATGCTTTTTCCCAGCATAGATAACGCCATCTCCCTTTGTTCTAATCTCCTTGGCGTATTCGTTCGCTCCGTTACAGCATATTTGGCCGCTAGGCGAGTAACGATTGAATAAGCTGATTGTTGGAGCATCTAGAAAATGATCCGAGCTGGCACTGTTCTTTCAGGTTTTCTCAAATTCTGATATTTTCCGGAAGATTTTCCAAACATTTTCTTATATACAAACCTTGTCTTGCGAATTACAAACAGAACAAAGAAAAGATTAATATATAAAGAACAGTCTAGAGTGCAGAAATTTATTTTTTTCTCCTATTTCGGTCTTCTTTTAGACCATCTTCAGGAAATTTAGGTCCATTGATGTTGAGGAGCTAAATTTCCTGAAGATGGTCTAAAAGAATACCGAAACTAGGAGAAAAAATAAATTTCTGTACTCTAGACTGTTCTTTATATATAAATTTAAATAAGAGTGCTGTTGTCCAATTAGTGAAACAAAAATATGTAAAGAAAAGATTAGCCAAATCGGTGAAGTCATTCTCAAGTGATGAGCTTTCATACATGTGGCAATACAATTTTATTAATATACATAAACACTTGTTTTTATGATATGTAACAAAAAGTACCCTTCACTCTCACAATGGAAGTGGTATATTTTACTGCGTTTTGCTGCAGTCAGTTCTGACGAAATATGTTTCTTAAGTGGGCACTGTAAAGGCCTCATAATATTGAGCGGCTGGATGAAGCGATCAGCGCTGAGCAATGTTCCCCCGATAAGGCCGCCGAAACCTCATTAGCAAGTTGGGTGTGTAGCGCGGTCTGACAGACCTGCCCCCCACCGCTGCTGTGGAGTTCACCATCAGCCCACACAGCACAGCCGGTGTGAAATTAAGGGCCTCTCTATTCCGAGGAAGGGGTATTGCTGCTAGGCGCGAAATTGTTGGGATGCCGGTGTGGACGACAAAAGGCGAATACAATTAGGTCGCATTCATCGTCTACCAGTCCCATGTGAAACAGTCAGTGAACAACTCAGTAATTGCACAAACAGCTTATTTCGGACAAAGGCTTTCAACGATCGTCTAAAGATATGGCGATCGACCAGCCAGTCACGATAGAAGGGTAGCTCACCCGTGCCCCAGTATAAAGCTTCTGAGAGGTGTTTCAGTTCTGTGATCAGTGTTGTCTTCCTGCCGGCCGCGGTGGCCGAGGGGACTGAGGCGCTCCAGTCACGGTCAGCACAGCCACTACGGTCGGGGATTCGAATCCCTTCCTCGGGTATGGATATTTGTGCCGTCCTTAGTGTTAGCTAGTTCATAAGTAGTTTGTAGGTTTAGGGACTGATGCCAAAAAAAAAAAAAAAAAAAAAAAAATGTTCAAATGTTTGTATACTCTATGGGACTTAACTACGGGGTCATCAGTCCCTAAACTTACAAACTACTTATGAACTACTTACTAACTAGGACGGCATAAATATCCATGCCCGAGGGGGATTCGAACCCCCGACCGTAGTGGCCGTGCAGGCCGTGACTGGAGCGCCTTAGTCTCCTCGGCCACCGCGGCCGGCGACTGATGCCACCATAGTTGATTCCCATAAGCTATACAAACATTTGAACATTTTTTTTTGTTTCTCCCTACAGGAATATTTATCTAAAATAAAGGTGTTGATGATCCAGTATTAAAATCCGCTGCAGTTTGCGGAAGGGTTGTAATCCTGTCTTGTTGAACGGTTTTCTTCAGTCGTCGTTGATTCCGTTCATGTCGGATCTTCTTCCGACCGACGCGTTGTCATAGATTATAAGGTCTCGCTATTCGCGGTGCACACGTGATATAGTCGTAAAGGAAAACCGCTCCTCATCGCTACCCAAGAAGAACTGTATCACATATTTCGTGCGCCGTATACAACAGCATGTTCAAATTCTCTTAAATATTGGTAACCTGTCGTTGAAGCATTACTGACAGGGCTAAAGGCTGCGCCACACACTTGTTAATTAATATAGACGTTGCTGACCACAACGTCCTCTGTGTTTGAAAAATAAACCTCTCAGACGGCAGTGTCCCTGCATTCAGCGGTCCCGGGTTCGTTCCCGCCAGCGGACTGGGTATTCTGTGTTGTCATCAGCATTTCCAACTTCATCGACATGAAAGTCTTCGAACTTCCGTCAATTAAGACTTTCGCTAGGTGGCCGAACAATCTAGCACGGGATCTCCCGGCCAAATATTCCATACGATCATTTCATTTCAGTGTTTGGATAAGCATACTAGTCTCTTAGTCTGAGAGCTTTTACATCCCACACAGTCTGCTCCTGTGGTTCCGTTTCACAGATGCAGCGAGCATAAATATATTTCCCTTCATCATCGATATCTTGATAAAATCTTGGTGTGCTCTTCATCCTTAAGATATAAATTCAATGGAACAGTGCTATAGGTTTACACTTAGAGTGAAAGGTGTGAATATAATTGATCAATTGATGTATTAATTTTACACTAAACTGCATCTAAATATGTGTTCAGATTGATTAAATGACTATTAGACTGAACAATAAGCCTGACCCTGTGAATTTTAAATCAATCAGCATAACAATATAAGTATTTGAGTAAATCATGTACATGATAGCCGGCCGCGGTGGCCGCGGGGACTAAGGCGCTGCAGTCACGGTCTGCACGGCCACTACGGTTAGGGGTTCGAATCCCCTCTCGGGCATGGATATTTGTGCCGTCCTAGTTCGTAAGTAGTTCATAAGTAGTTTGTAAGTTTAGGGACTGATGACCCCGTACTTAAGTCCCTTAAGCTTAACAAACATTTGAACATTTGAACATGTACGTAAGTACATAATACACCTGGCACTAACTGATGATGATTGGTAAGGCCCTGTAAATATGTACAAGGGTTGGAACTTAAATAGTGGAAACTATTTATTCACAGCCGACAAAAAAGCGTTACGTGCTTGCACCTGTTACTGTCCTTCAAAGTAGTCACCAGCAATCTGTAGAACCCGTTACCAGCGATGTGGAAGGCGTAGTACACCGTTAGCAGTGCCTGTTCTGTTCATGGTGCAAATGGAGCGGTCTACTGCCTGTCGAATTTCTGGATCAGTTCTGAAGCGAATGCCACAAACAGGCTTCTTCATCTTGGGAATCAAATCGAAGTCACAAGGCATTAAGTCCGGGGAGTATGGTGAATGTACTACAGTACTTCCCAGTCTCGTCGACCGAAAAGAGCAATCACAGCTTGCGCTATAAGCGCCGGCGGGCATAAGTGAAGACCGTGGTACAACCCGTCGGCTTTGACCAATGACGTCATATCTGAGTTCCACAATACTACGTAGAAATACCAACTAGCCAATCAAACACTATTAAGAAGAGCCGGAACAATCAAAATGACAAAATTAACTATCTCTATATTAATTTTTTTAATTGTAAAATTATTTGGAGTTTTCTGAATAAAAAAATTCAAGTTTCACCCTTCTAAATGTGTTTTCATCTCTCCAAAGTTAACGCGTCGCATAAGTTGTTGTAGCGACATCGTGTGTCACCTCTGACGGCGCCGCTCACTGGTAGCAAGCAGTATCTTTGCGTAATTAGACAGTGTTTTGCTTTCCAACGCTGTATGGCTTTATCTCTGTGACAAGTGACTGTTCATATCGGTAAACATAAACGCTATACCGTGTGTGTTGATTTGTGGTGTTTGCTTTGTTTTGTTTAGCTGCTCAATTTTGGGCACTTGACGAATTTTGCTCGTACCTGTTTTACGTATTTGGTTTGTGAACATCAATATGCTTTGTTTCAACAATCGAGAATCCAGTGTTTGAGAAAAGGCACAATGAGTGGAAGAAGAAATCTTCTGTTGTTTCTGAGGGAGATGCTGCTCATACTGCTTCAGCGACTATTCTAAATGAATCTGATAGAACTTATTCCTGCAAGAAACTTTGTGACAGCAATGAAAAATTTTAAAACTATGAAAGTGACAGTAATGATGTGAATCAAATAATTACCGTTTCCTTGCCCTCCAATATTTTGAAACATAGCGTATTATGCCAGGTTTGCAAAAAAAGAGGAATGGAATTGAAAATCTATTCAAACAATTGGTTTGCCATGTAAAATGTTGAAGTGTAACAAATATTCTGCAAAAGTTTCGTTATTATAATTCTAAAAGTATTCCTCGTAGTGGCATTAGTGGAATGAAGGTGTACGATATAAATGTTAGCTAGTGTGTGGCTTGCGTTTCATTGGCAAGGTCAGTGCTGTAGGGACAATATTATGTGGAATTATGAACTTGCCAAAACCACCAACAAAGTTTGGATTTTATAATGAATTGGTGGGATCTTCTGATGAAGGTATTGCTCAAGCAACATGAAGAAAGTAGTTGAAGAAGGTGTGACAGATAATGGAAATCGTAGACATTTTACTGTTGCTTTAGATGGATCATGGCAACGTAGAGGTCATAAATTTCTAAATTGAGTTGTGACAGCTACCAGTGGTGAGAGTTGCAAAGTAATTGATGATGCTATTATCTCAAAAATATGTAAGGGCAATACCAAGGGCGAACATAGTGAGAGTTGGAAGCAAATTTTCACGGCAAGAGTCGACCGATGGAAGTAGAGGGAGTGAAAGCAATTTTTCCAGATCACAGGTGTGGTATAATGTACGATACGCTATCTATCTAGGAGATGGTGATTTTAAGGGATATAAAATTGTAGAGAAACTCAAAACTTATGGCAATAAAATTCACATTAAAAAACAGGAATGCATTCAACATGTGCAGAAGCGCGTGGGGTCTCACTTGCACAAAATAAAGCAGACATTAGGATCCCAGAAGCTTACTGATGGTAACATTCTTGGAGGAAGAGGAAGATTGACAGCAGCGCTTGAGTAGCCGAGCGGTCTAAACCACCTCGCTGCGGAGGGCGCGGTTGCTCGCCGTGGAGGTTCGAGTCCTCCCTGGGGCATGGGTATGTGTGTTTGTCCTTAGGTTAGTTTACCTAGGTTTATGTAGTTTGTAAGCTACGGACTGATGACCACGGAGCTTGGTCCGATAGATTTACAGATTTCTTTCTGTTTTTTTTTTATTTTTATTTATTGACAGATGAAGCAATTGATAGATTGCAGAGGTATTATGGGTGTGCAATTAGCAAAATAAAGAAGCATTGGGAAAATGAGGAGAGCAATATGGACATTATTTTTTCGTACTCCATCAACAAATAAGAACCCAAAACATGTACTGTGTTCCACAGGTGATGACTCATGATGTAAGTACCAATCAGGAAGGAATATGCCCAAAAATCAGTTTGCCAAAGCTGTAATTGACGTAATTATGCTCATATTCTGAGATTTATCACAGCCACGTTTATTGGAAAAGTTTTTAAATAGGAAAACACAAAATCCAAATGAATGTGTAAGTAATATAATTTGGATTGCGATTTCCAAAAGAGTGTATGCACAGATAAAAAGATGGCATTTTGGATTGTGTGACGCAGTTGCAACAAACAATGAAGGAAACATTAACACATATGGTGTGCTGAAACCTTTAGGTTTCCAACCAGGAAACAACACCATTTCCACTGTGCACCTTATTGATGAAGAAAGATTAAGAGATGCAGGAAGGAGAAACGAAATCCGAGAACATGCAGTAAAAGGGAAAAGAAGACCAGTGAAAAGGAAACTAACACTGGAAGAAGAAGAGGATGCTGATAATCCATCATATGGGGCAGAAATGTATTAAAAAACTGTGGAAGCCATTTCCGGTAACTGTAAAATTTTCATCTTTGAGGAACATTTTCCCAAACACTACTAACAGAAAATCAATGACATTTATAGAAAATATCCTTAATTTTTTAAAATATTGTGTAAGTCAAGAGTTATAGTAGAAAAAGCGCAAAATTTTTGAGAAAATAAGCATCTGTTTCAAGAAAACATATACCAATAAATATTTCTTAACATGGCATTATAACTTTGTATAGATATAGTCACTGAACAAGTAGTCCAAATTTCAGAGAAATACTTTGCTGGTTTAGAAAAAATGATCCTTCTTTTTTCTAAAATAAACATGGAGGAGTTGGATCGTTCCAGCTCCCCATAACGAATATAAATGTGCGGAGTAATATAGTAATACTTACGTATTGTAGATAATCTATGATTGTCCTCGTAAAATACAGATTACCACAACACAATGTACCATCGATCACAGGTCTCAACCCAAACATTCACGCCTTCGGCGATCACTTGCGAAGAAAAAAATAACATCTATGTTAACCTAGGGAAACTGGTCTCAGTATTCCAGGCCCAAATCACTGCCACCAGGGCGTGTGTGGAAGATAATTTGCGTAGGTGCTACAAAGATCGTAGCATCTATATCTATTCAGACAGCCAGGCAGACCTGAGATCACTGGCAGCTCCTGCAACAAGGTCTAAAATTGTTGCAGAATGTCACAGAGTTCTGTTGGAGCTAGGGGAAAGCAATAGAGTAACCTATTGTGGGTCCTTGGCCACTCGGGGATCAGTGGCAAAGAACACGCCGACAGATTAGCCAGGATGGGAGCAGAGACTCCATTTATTGGACCGGAACCTGTCCTGACAATCACCAAGGCAATGATCAAATTGGAGCTACGTAACTGGCTCAGAAGACAGCACGTAGAATATTGGACCAAAGTCTATCAACAAAAACATGGAAAGGTAATGATGCCAAAGCCACGTTTTAAAAGAAGCTCTGCAATCCTGGGCCTGAACAAGAGAGAGATTAGACTCATGGTTGGATTGCTGACAGGCCATGGGAATTTCAAAAAACACCTACATAAAATGGGAATAACAGAAGAGGACCCTAAATGTAGGATCTGTGATGACGGTGATGAAACGGCATCACATCTAATCTTCGAATGCATTGCATTGGAGAGTAAAAGGCATAGAACATTTGGGACAACCAGACCCGAAGAAATTGTGTCTAATAAAGAACTGGTAAAGGGACTCCTTGCATTGTTCAAGGGCATTGGTTTGCTTTACTAGTGTAAGAAAATTGCTTGTTGTAGGTCGTCAAAAAATCTCAAAATTCAGAATGCGTAATGATATGCTCTAGTAATAATAATTTCGTTATTGAATGTTGCAGCAAATCACAACCAATGGGTCGCAACAACACTTTCGCAATGAAAGTTAAAATTTTGAATATAAAAAAGATATTAATTAACTTGAAACAGTCACTGTGGTAATTAATTAAGCTTGGCCCTATCTTTTTAGCATTGACTACAGCCTCCAACTAGCACCTCTTACGATTCACGAACAGCACAACTTCACTAATAAATGTGTCAGAAATCATGTAGTGGTGATGGCGTGTTCGTGTTATAATCAGAATTGTAATAGCAGATAGACTCTGATTGCAATGATAATAGCTCAATACAGTGAAACTCCGTGGTGCAATGAGCTTCACAAATACTACAGTCAAAGTTCTCAATAATTTTGATATTATTGTTGAAAGCATTCAAGTTCCTTATATAACTTTACGTAAACTATTTTTTTTTTTTTTTTTTAAATTGGTTCCAGGGCCTGGGTAGCGTACGCGTGTAACTGGCTGAGCAGAGTTTGGCATTTAACGTATTTCAAAAAAATTTACTTCCCTCAACTCTGGTTAATCAACTATAATACTTTGACTACTGTTAGCCTGGTTACTTTCTACATAAATGAAACCAACTCTGCTTTACTTGCAAACTCTCTTGCACTGTAATTACTAGTCTCTGTGGTTGTAACACGTTTAGCAATTCTTTAACTCGTCTAGCAATTTCTTTAAAACTGATCGTAATTACCTTGAAAATGATTGAACTTGTTAGTCAATGTGCAGGCTTGCATAATCAAATAATCTAATAATGGTGATAATGGGGTGACTACAACTACTTACAAAATTAAGACTGGTTTCAAAATAAGTCATGTATAATTGAACCAAAGTTCTGATTGGGTTGACACTACATTTACATGCATACAAAATAAAATGTTACAAAAGTACTCATCTGCTTTCGTCGTCTTCGTCGTGAAGTCCATACAAGACAGATATGATTACAATAGGTACTCTTACTACAACAACGATCACACTCGGTGACAATAGACTTGATACTAAACAATTACTTTTCTTGCACACATGAAAAAACATTACTCTGATCACTTTCGAGTATAAATAAACTTATTTCGCACTTCGTTCAATACATTAAACAGTACGCCTCTCAG
Organism: Locusta migratoria; assembly: GCA_026315105.1. NCBI lineage: Eukaryota > Metazoa > Arthropoda > Insecta > Orthoptera > Acrididae > Locusta > Locusta migratoria. Next base: position 25,277,939 of record CM048748.1, on the reverse strand, counting down.
GCTTATTGCAATTACATAAAACTCGCGCCACACTGCGCCTACCGTGCCTCTGCACAATCAACAAAACATTTGCACCGCGACTGCTTCAGCAGCGCGACACTCACAGCTACTACTTCTGTGCCAAAGACAGTCTTTACAACAGGTTCAACATTTTCTCTAAATAATTCAATATAGAAAATGACGTTACATAAGAAATATATCTAGCATACAAGAAATGAAAACTACATGAAATAAACAACTTTAAGACGATATATACATTACCTTATATCAAACTGTAAGATACACCGACAGGTGTACTCTTACACTAGATATACAGGGAACGATACCGCACAATAAACTTAGTTTCGGTGCGGGCAGTGGCGGTTTGTACCAAGATTGTTTTGGCTTCCCTGAAAAAAATCAAATCTAATCAAATCAAAGTCGACGTTCCTGCATGACTTGAGTAATAATTCTTGAGAAAGAATACTATCCTCTTCTTCGATGTAGCGTGTCAAAAACTGAATTCCACTTCCCACCTTTATTTATTTATTTTTATTGTGGGACTTAACTACGGGGTCATCAGTCCCTAAACTTACAAACTACTTACGAACTAGGACGGCACAAATATCCATGCCCGAGGGGGGATTCGAACCCCCGACCGTAGTGGCCGTACAGACCATGACTGTAGTGCCTCAGTCCCCGCGGCCACCGCGGCCGGCTTTATTTATTTATTTATTCTGTTGTTCAGTAAGGATTTTTGGAACCCAACATGAGAAAAGATTTCGAACTTTCAGTTTTTCAGTAACATTTTCATGAATTAGTCATCGTCAGATTTGCGGAATTTCCATAGCAAGGGCACCAAATGTAAACTTGCGGTTGTGTTTAATCTACCCTTCATCAGTAAAAACAGTCGGGCGTCCACTTCGTTCTTCATCGTACATTTGATTATGTCCTTCACTGAACACTCTGGCCTATCTTCTAACCATTGAATCACTCATAAACATTTGTCCATAAACCTCGCAGATTTACCTATTAATTTCGTTTGGTTCAATTTTGTTTGCATTTACAAAACCAATCACAGATCCGATTCCACACGCGGCGACATTTTGAATGACAGCTGACATTATAAAGAAGCACTACAGAGCATACGTCGGCAGCAGCGATCTGAAAATGGCGGACATGTCTACTCCTTGAGTCAGAGAAACTTCCGCGGAGCCTCGGAACTGCGATCGTAGCGCTGCCGCGGACAGAAATAGAAACGGAACTTACCTTGTGGACGACCCTCGTATTTCTTTGGAAATACGAGCTTGGTATGGATTAATTATTTATGGAAATTTATGAATTTTCTTGTTACATTTGGTATCTGTGTGTCCTCATGTTTTAATACATGTTGCATCGTTAAGTGGTTGTGACATGGCAGTGTTAACCCAGCTAATTACAATACTTACAGAACATTCAGTTTGAACTTCAATTAAATACTTTTTTTTTTAAATAAAAAGACACACAAATTTAATGCTGATCTTTTAAACTCTATTTATTCATTTTCATTCGTGTTATAAGTGCTATTGTGAGTAATCATGACGTTGATAATATTTAACAACAAGCTAAAAACTCCGCGTGGCCCGGGTATTTCTTTATTTATTCCTGCCTTGAGTTAGTACTTCTACTATCCCTTCTCTCTCTGTCCATTGCGAGGGTGAAAGTTCGGGGTGAGAGTTTAAATAGGGAAAGTTTAATTTTTAAAACTCACAACCACCAGCTGCGAACCAAATTCCTAAACATGCAAAAACACTGGAACTGTGATTGCTACTCTTTGACTCGTTTTCTAGGGGATGATATTACACGTTCGCAGCTTTCCTTCCCTGCATATGATTAACATAATAATTCATAATAAAGTAAGTTCATGTGAGAAAAGGGTGTACTAACTACTATTTTTGAAAACACGTGAAAGTTCACTTTATGTTGTTTATTACACCATATTAAAACCCTGTGGCTGATACGTCTGTACGTCGACACATTTATCAAATAAAGTTATAGCTCGTGAGCCCCCAGACAAAATGAATATTTGTCGCAAATTGTTTTCACACCATGTGCCTGTCTCAAACACCGTTTACATTCATGCCTATGCGAAGACACGTGTTACATTAACAAAACACAGTCACATTAATTCTTTGCGATGCACACCTTGTTCCACCGGCTAAATATTCACAACACACAGTAGCACTCGATTCAACTTGGTGCAGTCTACGACGAGCAACCACACGTGACGATTGCCACGGACAAATCTCAAGTCACCACCTCGAGATCCACATGCCGACTGTGCAGAGCGACGCCGCCCGGCCAGCTACACCACTCGCTCCCGACTCGTCAATTCCTGGGGCCACGCACGTGCGTGCGCGCGCCAAAAGCCCAACTGCCGGGTTTTTTTCCTACGTCATCAACGTCCCCATGTGAGCTGTTCTAACCGACTTGCCAACGTACAGCGCTCAGCCAATACATTTCTAAAACTTTACTTAAAATCAAAATAATTACACTACACATTAAACAAATGACTTCTTAGGTTTTTATATTGGTATAAACATCCTTTGTACTATTTATTATAATCGTGCAACTTCTTATATCACAGATAAGTGATTTAACTGAATATTTCAAGATAAAATACACAAGATTAATTGAAAATAAAATGAGAAATAGTTAATATATTATTTTTATAAACAAAAATTGCCATGCTAGTTGTGTAACTGTCTTGTATTCATTGGTAATTTATTACTTTTCATTGTCAATTAAACATATTACACCAGATGTGACTATATCAGCTAATGTATTGTTTATTTGTCAACAGGCTATTTTGTAATGAGGGCCTTAAAGGTTCCTAACTGCATCGTATTACTTCAAATGCCAGTAGTATTAGAATATTTTATTTCACGCTGTGCACTGCACTGTACCTGGCACTCGCCATTGTCCCTCTCTCCCCTCACCGGAAACGAACTGTAAAATCCTAAGTTGGAACAAGCCACCAACGTCGGCCTGCTCGCTGGCCTCCCGTCAGCTACAAGCACACAGCAAATCTCAACGTGGAGAATTTCTACCTATGGCCTAACTATAAATGTTGTCACCCAACTGCGTACATACATTGCTATCATAATTAATAAGATTAAAATTGTGTAACATTTAGTGCACCGGCATGGTCAATGTTTGCAGTGAACTTCATACTGTTTAATTATCAAATGCTATTAATTACTAATATTTATATTGGGCGGTAATCTCACACCATCTCCTTTTTTCTAAAATCATGTTATATTTATCTGAGCATATATAAGAAATAAAGCCGTCATAACATACAAAATTATATGTGGAGTAGCCAAACAAAGACAGAATGCAATAAAATTACGAATGACAAATAAAATACGCACGACCCATATTTACTGAGTTATATGTTGTACAATTGTAAAATTTTTCAGGTATATATTCATTTTTGTAAGTGCTGCATGACTGCAAAATCTGTTGCGAATACTATTAGTAGTACTGAAGTAATACATTAAAACTTGGTGCATGATAGAGCAGTTTTCTATGAACATTATTGTGTATGTGCTCATATCTCATGACGTAAATGTCGTAGTGTGATAAAATTTCGAAGGTACATTCATCTGTATGTTTGTAACTATCTGTAAAATTTCCTACGGCTACAATTATAAATTGTAACGTCATACCGAATGCCGCAGTTTTAGTCCATGGACAGCGCAAAAGTAGTAAGCGATAAACTTTTTTTCCTTTCATAATTTTCCTGTAGCTGTTCAACAAAGGTTTGAAATTATGTTTCAAGTTTGTTGCAAGTCACTAAGTACTGTTATTCTCATACAGTGTATTTATAAAGTCTCGTAGCAGTTTTTCCGATTCCTATTGTTTACAACGCCACATCTTCTGAATCATGAGTCCTGTGTGATTCTTAACCCTGCAACAAATGTTACCTCACGGTCAGGAATGTGTGTACCAAATTTGGTTGAAATCGGTCCAGCGTTTTAGGAAAAATTCAGCAGCATTATCGCTAAATAAAGCAGTTTTTACGGCAATCTCATTGTTTATGACGTTATATCTCGTGAACTATGTTTTGTACGTGATTCTTACTTACGGCGACCGTCTTCAAGGATTGAAGCCTACGTGTACAAAATTTCATAAGGATTGGATCAAAACTGTTGATTTATATGCAACACATAGATACAAACACACAAACATACGGACTCTCTGCTTTATATATTAGACTAGCTGAAAACCCGGCTTTACCCGGGTATTTATTTATTTATTTCTACCTTGCCTTAGTACTTCTCCTATCCCTTCTGTCTCTTTCCAACTCCTTTTTTTCTGAAAACATGCTATATTTTTCAGAGAATAAATAAGATATAAGGTTGTCTCGCATAATGCACAAATTTATAAGTGCAGTTACAACATAAAATGCGTACGATTTCATATTTATTGTGTTATATATTGTATAATTATATAATTTTTCAGGTATGTATTCATTTGTTCAAGAAATGTAGGTCTGTAAAATCTGTTGCGAATACAGTTAGTTGTAAAGAAGTAATAGAATAAAATTTTGTGTGTGATAGGGCAATTTTCCATAAACGTTACTGTTTATGTGCTCATATCTCATGAACTACGTGTCGTGCTGTGATACAATTTCGAAGGTATATCCATCTGTATGTGTGTATACCGTCTGTAAAATTTCCTGCGGCTTTACTTTGTACTGTAGAAATTATACATTTTAACTTCATAACGAATGCCGTAGTTTTAGTCCATGAACAGCTGAAAAGTAGTAAGTGATAAACTATTTTCTTTTCATTATTTTGTCAGCGAGAAAATGTTTAATAAAGGTTTGAAATTATGTTTAAAGTCTGTTACAAGTCGCTAAGAACTGTTATTCTCATATAGTGTATTTATAAAGTTTTGTCTTATTATGTGGGAGTTTCTTGCAACTATTATTGTTATTTATGACGTTATATCTCCTTAACCATGAATCGTATATGGTTCCTACTACTACAGCAATTGTTACTTCAAGTAAAGAGTATGTGTACCAATTTTGGTTGAAATCGGTCTAGTGGTTAAGGAGAAAATGAGGAATATTTTCGTTTAATGCAGCAGTTTTTCGCGCAGATAATTGTTTATGACGTCATATCTCGTGACCAACGTATTGTACGTGATTCTTACACTTACGACGACCGTCCTCATTGGTTGAAGCTTACGGGTAAAAAAATTCATAATGGTTGGAACAAAACTGCAGATTTGTATGCAACACGTACACACATACGGACACTCTGCTTTATATAGTAGAAGATAGTCAACTTCAGTAGGGTTTTCCGGTCTCACAGGGGTCTTTATGGACTTACTTTCCTTATATATTTTTATTATTCTACAAGGTCATGCCTGATGCGGCAGTTTTACGGTATCTACAGCGAAACTGTTGTGAGCGGTAGACTTCTTTTCGTTTCATAATTTTGTGTGTGTGTTGGGGGGGGGGGGAGGGGAGGTGGAGGGGGTCAGTTACAAAACGCTTCATAAACGTCCGAAATTACATGCAAACTTTGTTCCACGTCCCTAACTACTTCCATTTTCCAATAATTGACGCATAAATCTCGGTATTCCCACGCGCTGGCCTCTCATTATTTCAAATGTTTAAATGCTTGTTAAGCTTATAGGACTTATCTACGGGGTCATCAGTCCCTAAACTTACAAACTACTTACGAACTACCTTATACTAAGGACGGCACAAATATCCATGCCCGAGGGGGGATTCGAACCCCCGACCGTAGTGGCCGTGCAGACCGTGACTGGAGCGCCTCAGTCCCCGCGGCCACCGCGGCCGCCTCTCATTATTTATGACGTAGTATCGCCTGAGATATGTGTCGTGCTCTTTTGTTTTTGGGTCAGGAACCTTCGTGGGCGTATGGTGAACAGTCCCTCAAATTTTCATTGCAATCGAATGAATGGTTTATGAAGACATAGAGGACACACAAACAAACATTCATATAGATTAGGCAAAATGGTCATGGAGACCTACGGGATACTAGTGCATGTGCAGTTGAAGCAGTGGGTGTGTTTGATTGGTTGCGGAGATCTCAATGTTTCGAGTGATTCCACAAGAAGCGTTTGATTACAGTTTCGCACAGCTGTACAATCGATGTCAGCCAGCGGCGATTGCTTTGAAGGCCAGTAAAGGTATTTTGTTTGTACCTCTCGTTTCCTGTATTTCCAGAGGCCATTCAGCGAACGTTTCGGACGCATCTTGTATATTTGAATGAGTGGATGATCCGGCACCATGGGGCTGATCGCACACAAAAGGTGTCGCAGGTTGTGGCAGGCGCAGAGGTAGGGCGTCGGTGAGAGCGCACTCTGTGGCATCGAGCACGTCGTAAAATTCTCCGAAATGTTATGTGCTCGCCGCGGTGAGGAGCTGCCACACACGCCGGTTCCCAGAAACAAAATAAATTCACAGAAATGACAACAGCTTCACCAGGGGAGGGGGGAGGTAGAAGCCTCGTCGCTGCCGGTAAAAGGAGGCAAAAGCTCCCAGGCGACAGGTGTAGGGAATCCACAAGCGAAATCGTTTCTCCGCTACAAGAAAAAGAGGGCGAAGCAATGACCATGCAAAGCTCTCGCACTGCATAGCATCAGATTTTGTTTATAAATTCTTTTTCTAATAATCATTCAATATATCAACATATCTCAATTAAAGTGTCATCAGATTTGAACTGTTGACTAAGTTTAGTGGATTGGCATTTGCAATTGCGGAGGTATTATATTGAATTAGGCTTAAGTATTACAGATAAAAGAAATGACAATAATCTCGACTCCGGCACTTCAGAAATACTAACGTCTCTACTGCGCCATATGCCGGTCGAACAGGAGGCGGAATGACTTGGGGTAGGCCGGCCGCGGTGGCCGAGGAGACAGGCGCTCCAGTCACGGTCTGCACGGCCACTAAGGTCGGGAGTTCGAATCCCCCCCCTCGGGCATGGATATTTGTGCCGTCCTAGTTCGTAAGTATTTCATAAGTAGTTTGTAAGTTTAGGGACTTATGACCCCCTAGTTAAGTCCCATAGACTATACAAACATTTGAATTTGAACTTGGGGTAGTTTAACATAGCCCTCAGCTTACGCCTTCTGGTTGTTTACGGAGAGATGTATGCAGATGTTGATGTATACTCACATTCGCCGGCCGCGGTGGCCGAGGAGACTGAGGCGCTCCAGTCACGGTCTGCACGGCCACTACGGTCGGGGGTTCGAATCCCCCCCTCGGGCATGGATATTTGTGCCGTCCTAGTTCGTAAGTATTTCATAAGTAGTTTGTAAGTTTAGGGACTTATGACCCCGTAGTTAAGTCCCATAAACTATACAAACATTTGAACATTTACTTACAGTCTTCAGATGCTCAGTAAACAAGGAAGTGTAAGATGAAAAAGTACTGATAACTATAAAGTGCAAGAATAACGTTTCATTCATTGAGAAACAATCTGATTTATTTTGTATTGGAAGTATTGTACAATACTGCGTCAATAAGACAAACATATCTGATTTATTTTGTATTTGAAGTGTTATACAATATAGAGTGAATAAGACAAACACTTCTCTGTCATATGTCGGAGCCCGTTGATTGTTTGACACAGAGAGGGGCAGAGTTTGACGTTTAATGTAACAAAAAAGGCCTCGATGGTTGGGACTACGGAAATAATGTCCATAGACTCGCGCAATTAGTACTAGTAATGGTATACGAGATGTGACAATAAAGTAATGAGACTGATTTCACACAAGGTACCTGCCGGTGGCCATATCTACAACGTGCTGACATGAGGAAAGTTTCCAACCGATTTCTCATACACAAACAGCAGTTGACCGGTCTTGCCTGGTGAAATATTGTAGTGATGCCTCGTTAAAGGAGAATAAATCCATACCATCACGTTTTCGACTTTGATAAAGGTCGGATTGTAGCCAATCGCGATTGCGGTTTATCGTATCGTGATATTGCTGCTCTCGTTGGTCGCGATCCAATGACTGTTGGCACAATATGGAATCGCTGGGTTCAGGAGGGCAATACGGAACGCCGTGCTGGATCCCAACGGCCTCGTATCACTAGCAGTCGAGAAGACAGGCATCTTATCCGCTTGGCTGTAACGGATTGTGCAGCCACGTCTCGATCACTGAGTCATCAAATGGGGACGTTTGCAAGACGATAACCATCTGCACGAACAGTTCTACGACGTTTGCAGAGCCGGCCGCGGTGGCCGAGGTGACTGAGGCGCTCCAGTCACGGTCAGCACGGCCACTACGGTCGGGGGTTCGAATACCCCCTCGGGCATGGATATTTGTGCTGTCCTAGTTCGTAAGTAGTTCATAAGTAGTTTGTAAGTTTAGGGACTGATGACCCCGTAGTGAAGTCCCATAAGCTTTACAAACATTTGAACATTTGACGTTTGCAGCAGCATGGACTATCAGCTCGGTTACAATGATTGCGGTTACCCTTGACGCTGCATCACAGATACGAGCGCCTGCGATTGCGTACGCAATGACAAACCTGGGTGCACGAATGGCAAAACGTCATTTTTTCGGATGAAACACATAGTAGACAAAGACAAACCTCCTCCACCCGCAAAATCACCACATAATACGACCACATAAGACAACAACAAAAACAAAATCCCTACCCACACATTAATACATGCAGAAAAATCGGAATATCTCTCTCTCTCTCTCTCTCTCTCTCTCTCTCTCTCTCTCACACACACACACACACACAGAAAGTCGCTAGTTGAACCAAACTCATATTTATAAACACACAATACAGTCAGAACATCACACACAAAGTTGATAGCAGACGCCTATTTTGACAGAAACGAAACAAAAACACATCTCACAGCACGAACTAAAGAACTCGAAAGCAAAGAACACACACACAGACAATAGACAAACAAAACAAACGACATACAGCGCCTGCCAGGCCACAGAAAATGGTTATGTTTCAAAAACTTTCGTAAGAAATGTTACTGTAAAAAGTGTAAAATAGTGTAAATATAAGCAGTGACAGCAAGTGACAAGGTGCTACAAACCACACATGAAGATAAAAACATAAAAAATTCGTGAGTAATATTAATAGTCCAATTTATTCAGAATGAAGACAATCCAATAGCATGAGAACTGTTACAGATCGAATTTCGTAATAACTAAAACAAATAATGTAATACAAACCATTTATTGTACAGCTGACCACTGAAGATGCTTTAAAATAAAGCGAAACGCGTCTGGTCTAAAGTAGACTAATTTACACTTGCAAAAGACGGTCCCATATCTTATACAAAATTGAATCCAGGTTCTGTTTACAGCATCATGATGGTAGCATCCGTGTTTGGCGACATCGCGGTAAACGCACATTGGAAGCGTCTATTCGTCATCGCCATACTGGCGTATCACCCGGCGTGATGGTATGGGGTGTCACTGTTCACACGTCTCCGTCACCTCTCGTTCGCATCGATGGAACTTTGAACACTAGCCGTTACATATCAGTTGTTTTACGACCGTGGCTGAACCCTTCATTTGATCCCAGCGAAACTCTAAATTTCAGCAGAATAATGCACTACCGCATGTTGCATGTCCTGTAGGGCCTTTCTGCATACGGAAAATATTCGACTGCTGCCCTGGCTAGCACATTCTCCGGCTCTCTAACCAACTGAAAATGTCTGATCAATGGTGGCCGACCAACTGCCTCGTCACAATACGCCAGTCACTACTGTGGTATCGTGTTGAAGCTGCATGGGCATCTGCACCTTTACACGCCATCCAAGTTCTGTTTGACTCAATGCCCAGGCGTATCAAGGCCGTTATTACGGCCAGAGGCGGTTTTTCTGCGTACTGATTTCTCAGGATCTATGCACAAAAACTGCGTGAAATCACATTTCAGTGCTAGTATAATACATTTGACCAATGAATCTGCATTTCTTCTTGGTGTAGCAATTTTAATGGCCAGTAGTGTATTTATGTAAATGTAATAGATATCTTACATACACGTAAGTGTGCAAAATTTTATGTTATTACCTGTCTCCATCATAATACTTATGTAAAGCCGTGTATGACATATTTTGAAAAGATAAGTACATAGAAACACGCATGCATGACAATGCAATAAAGGATCAAATTTTCAAAGCTTCCCAGAAAAAAAAAAGTTCAAATATGACTTAACTGCTGCGTTTATCAGACACTAGGCTTACGAACTACTTAAACTAACTTGTGGTAATGACACCGCACCCTCACCAATGCCCGAGTGAGGACTCGAACCTCCGACGGAGAGAAACCGTGCCGCGCATCAGCCTCAGCATCCTACAACGTAACGCTAAACAACAGGAATCTAACGTACATGGTTATAAGAAGTGCTGAAGGTAACTAACATACACTACCAGATCGAAAGTATCCGAACACCTGCTGAATATGACTTACAAGTTCGTGGCCTCCTCCAACAATAATATTGGAATTCGATATAGTGTTGTCCCAATCTTAGTCTTGGTGACAGCTTCCTCTCTCGCAGGCATACGTTCAAACAGGTGTTGGACGGTTTGTTGTGGAATGGCAGCCCATTATTCGAGGAGTGTTACACTGACGAAAAGTATCGAGGTAGGTCGTTGAGGCCTGGCACGAAGTCGGCGTTCCACAACATCCCAAAGGTGCTTCCATTAAGTTTCTGGTATGCGCCGCAAGGATTTCTCCTTCTTCTTCTAATATTTCGGCTGTGTAATGTTAAGCCATCTTCAGAGTGAGCCGAAAGACTGACGCTCCAGTGCTCGCTTCGTCCCTTTATACTCGCGTACCGCGCGACTGCGCATGCGGCCACCGATACATATGCGCCAGAGACGTTGGTCGGCGGCAAAGACGTGCATAATGCAGTCGATCGGTGTTGGCATGTCGATGTATCACTATGAGCTGCACTGTGACGACGTCTTTGTGTGTTTATTACAGAAAGTGTCGGATTCCATGCTTTATCTAGATTGAAACCACTATCTCTGTTAATTACATTCGTCGTCAAGCGAATTTAAAATTGCCTCCTTCATCACAGAGTCCCAGAAAGATGTTATACTTGCCAAAATTACACCGTTGCCATACAACATACTGCCGACTTATTAGGTTGTAAAAGTCGTGTGTACCTTTGGTGTTCTGTACATCTTTCATGGACAGTACGAGTTCTTTGTCCGATGTAAGAAAGGCCACATTCACATGGAATTTTGTAAACTCCACATTTTCGGAGCAACAAATCATCTTTGACGGAGCCCACGTGTGCAGCTGCCTTGGGTGGAGGACGAAAAATCACTTACACTTTGTGTCTGCTGAGAATCAGTCCTATTTTTGACGAGAAGCTACCAACATATGGCAGGAAAGCCATGGATTTAAAGGTTTCTTCGTCTTTTTACGTATTCTTTGTGGCCTCTTTCGTTTTCATTTAGTGCCTTCTGTACCTGCTGTGGAGCATACCCATTGTCTTCAAACACTCTCAGTAAATGGGAAAGTTCATATTGCAGACTGCTTTCGTCAGAAATAATACGTGCTCTGTGCACCAAAGTTCTGAGAACACTCATCGTCTGGAAGTATGGTGGCAGCTATTTACACACAAAAACAAATCCGTGTGCTTAGGCTTCCGATAAACTTCATGTCCCAAAGTGCCATCCTCTCTGCGCCGAACCAGAACGTCCAAGAGTGGATGGCATCCATCCTTTTCAATTTCCATTTTTAACTTTATTTGATCATAGATGGAGTTCAGATGTCTTAAAAAGTCTTCCAAGTTATCTTCCCCATGGGGCCAAACTACAAAGGTGTCATCAACATACCGTCCAGATTACTGTAGGTTTCAAGTCAGCAGAATGCAGCGACTTTTCCTCGAAGTCCTCCATGAACAAATTGACCACCAGGGGTAATACGGGACTACTCAGGGCGACTCCGTCCGTCTGTTCAAAAAGTTCGTTGTTAAATACATCGACATGCCAACTCCGGTCAACTCGTGCATTATGCACGTCTTTGCCGCCGACCAACGTCTCTGGCGCATATGTATCTGTGGCCGCATGCGCAGTTGCGCGGTAAGTGAGTATAAAGGGACGAGGCGAGCACTGGGGCGTCAGTCTTTCGGCTCACTCTGAAGATGGCTTAACATTACACAGCCGAAATATTAGAAGAAGGAGAATTCTTGCGGCTGCGCACCAGAAACTTAATGGAACAGTCTTTGCGCCACCAAAACCTGAAGATTTACATCCCGAAGGTGTTCTATAGGATTCAAGTCAGGACTCTGTGCGGAACAGTCCATTACAGAGATGGCCGTCGGATTAGCCGTGTGTACTGGGGCGCTGTGCTGCGGTGCGCGTGGGTGTTCGCCGTCGGGCGTTCGAGTCCCCCCTCGGGCATGGGTGTTTGTGTAGCCCTTAGGTTAGGTTACCTTAGTTTAAGTAGTTTGTAAGCTACGGAGTAATAACCACGCAGTTGATTCCTATGTTCAAACAATGCAGTCCGTATATTCGGTTAAAGCCTTCCTGAGTGAGAATCTCCAAAACCAACAATTTTAGTGTAGATCAGATGTGGCTTACGTTCAAAGAAATAATATCGATAATCATTGACAAAAATGTTCAAATGTATGTAAATCTATCGGACCAAACTGCGTGGTCATTAGTCCGTAGCTTACAAACTACTTTAACCTAGGTAAACTAAGCTAATGACAACACATACACCAATGCCCCATGGAGGACTCGAACCTCCGACGGCGAGCAACCACGCGCTCCACAGCGAGACGCTTTAGACTACTCGGCTACTCCACCGCGGCAATCATTGACAGATTCATACCAAACAGATTAACGAAAGAGGGGCCTGGCCCGCCGTGGTACAAGAAACAGGTTACATCACTCTTGCTGTAGCAAAAGAAAAAGCATGCTAAATTTTAATGGACAGAAAATCCCCAAGATTGTTTTGCAGAAATTTGCAATTTGGCTCTGATTTCAATGCGAAACTTATAATAGCTTAAAACAATTTATCAAATATTTGTAATCCTATGGGACCAAACTAAGTTGGTCATCAGTCCCTAGTCTTCCAAACTACTTAAACTAACTAACCTAAGGACAACACATACATCCATGCCCGAGGGAGGATTCGAACGTCCGACGCGGCTACTCCCGCGTGGCAGTGTAATATTGTCCACCACGAAACCCTATCACGTAATTTGGTAGAGAATCCTAAGAAATTCTGGTCGTAAGTAAAGTATACTAAGGGTAAAACACAACCAACAACTTCACTAATTGATAGTAATGACGGTGATACTGTTGACAGTTGTGCTAAAGCAGAATTGCTTAACACAGATTTTCGATATCACTTGACGAAAGAAGATGAAGCAAATACTCCAGAATTCGTCTCAAAAACAGCTGCCAGCATGCGTAATTTAGAAGTAGATTCTTCTGCTTTACTAAAGCAGTTTGTTATAGAGCCACTACTGTACTTACTTTTTTATAAACGATGTAGGAGACAATCTGAGTAGATCTCTTAGACTGTTCGCGGATGATGCTATCATTTACGGTTAGTAAAGTTACCAGAAATAGAAAAGCAACTGCAAAACTGATTTAGTTATCAGCATGGTACAAAAAATAGCAACAGACCCTTAATAATGAAAAGTGTGAAGTCAATCCCATGACCACTGAAAGAAATCCGTTAAACTACATTTACAAGGTAAATCAGACAAATCTACAAGCCGTAAAAACAGCTAAATATCTAGGAGTAACAATGAGGAACAACTTAATTTGGAAAGAAGACTTTGACAATATTGTAGTTAAAGCGAACCAAAGTCTACGTTTCATCGGGACAACACAGAAGATACAACTAAAGAAACTGCCTACACTACACTTGTGCGTCATATTTTGTAGTTTACCTGTGCATTGTCGGATCCCTACCAGTTGGGACTGAGGAATCAAGTGGAAAACGGAAATTTTTTGGTGTTCCTTTTTCCCGCTAGCTATTACAGAATGAACAGTAGAGAAATATCATAAAATTTCGAAGAACTCTCTGCCATGCACTTCAATGTGACGTTCAGTTATATAGATGTAGATGCATTATGAACAAGTGCTCTTCAAGATGCAACTGCCATCCCTGAAATGCCCTTCAACACTGGGAATCAAGAAGGTGCTTAACACGCCAATGTAGTCTTGTGCTGTGATAGTGCCACGCAAAAGAACACGGAATGCCAGCCGCTTACATGAAAAACACGACCACACCTAACACCACCGCCTCCTAATATTTCTATTGTCACTACACACACTGGCGGATGACGTTCACCGGGCATTCGCCATACCCACACCCTGTCACAGGATCGCCACTTTGTGTACCGTGATTCGTTACTCCACACAACGTTTTTATACTGTTCGATCGTCCAATGTTTAAGCACACCAAGAGTATGTCATTGACCTGCGTGATGAGTGGCTTATTGGCAGCCGCTCGACCGTGAAATCCAAGTCTTCTCACCTGCCGCCTAATTGTAGTATTACTTGGAATGGGTCCTGAACCTGTGTGATGGTCTGGACTCTTCTCAACTGTCGGCTGTAGGTGTCAGTTAATACACAAACTCGACCTGTACGCTTTCGCGCTGTACGTGTCCCTTCTGGGATGTTTAAGAGTGTGGAAATCTCACGTACAGACTGATGTCACAATTGACAGAAATCTGACGATATTCGTGAGTTTCTCGTAACAACCCATCCTGCTTTCTTACGATGTGTAATGAGTACTGAGGACGGTGATATGGAGTTCCTGGCAGTAGGTGGCGCAAAATGCACCTAATATGTGAAACATACTATTTGGGTGGTGTCCGGACAATTTTCTACATCTACATCTACACCCATACTCCGCAAGCCACCCGATGGTGTGTGGCGGAGGGTACCTTGACTACCACTATCAGTTATCCCCCCTATTCCAGTCACGTATTGTTCGCGGAAAGAAAGACTGTCGGTATGCTTCTCTGTGGGCTCTAATGTCTCCGATTTTATCTTCATGACCTCTTCGCGAGATATACGTAGGAGGGAGCACACTGCTAGACTCCTCGGTAAAGGTATGTTCTCGAAACTTCGACAAAAGCCCGTACCGAGCGACAGAGCGTTTTTCCTGCAGAGTCTTCTACTGGAATTTATCGATCATCTCCGTAACGCTTTCTCGATTACCAAATGATCCTGTAACGAAGCGCGCTGCTCTCCGTTAGATCTCCTCTACTTCCTCTATCAACACCACCTGGTACGGATCCCACACCGCTGAGCAGTATTCAAGCTGTGGACGAACAAGTGTACTGTGAATTACTTCCTTTGTTTTTCGACTGCATTTCCTTAGAATTCTTCCAATGAATCTAAGTCTGGCATCTGCTTTACCGAAGATTGATTTTATATGGTCGTTCCATTTTAATTCACTCCTAACGCCTACGCCAAGATAATTTATGGAATTAACTGCTTCCAGTTGCTGACCTGCTTTAGTGTAGCTAAATAATACGGGATCTTTCTTTCTGTGTATTCGCAGCACATTACACCTGTCTACATTGAGATGCAATTGCCATTCCCTGCAGCACACGTCAATTCGATGCAGATCCTCCTGCATTTCAATACAATTTTCCATAGTTACAACCTCTCTATATACTACAGCATCATCCACAAAAAGCCTCAGTGAACTTCCGATGTTATCCGCAAGGTCATTTATATATATCGTGAACAACAACGGACCCACGACACTCCCCTGTGGCACACCTGGCATCAGTCTTACTTTGGAAGACTTCTCTCCATTGAGAATGACAAGCTGCATTCTGCATTTAGGAACTCCTCAATCCAGTCATAGAGTTAGGCGGGAGAGTAGGTGGTCATCATGGGGGAAGCTTGAGTTGGAGTGTGGAGAGTTAAGAGTGGTGATACATCAGAACGATTGTGAAGGAATATCAGATAGACAAAGAATGTGAGGAGTAGATGGAGAAATTGAAGGGGGAGATGGAAGAAGTGGAAGGAGGGAATGCAGAGAGAGAGGGGACGAAGATATGAACAGACAACATTGCATAACGTATACAGCTAGTTTATAATTTCATGAAAATATTGTGGAATACAAGAACAGAGAAACGTAGAGGCAACAGCTTCTACAGATGGATAGTACAAGCCATCAGGTAGAACAAGTGCAATATGGCAGGCAAAAAGATGGAGCAAACCGTGTGAACTACGAACAAGTGTTTTGCCTGATGTGTGAACGAAGAAGAAGTAGACGAAGTTTAGTGGTAGGATTTAGGGGTGTTTTGTGTGGGATCCGCACATGCGGTAGGCGGAATCGTGCAGGCGCGCTGGGAATACACGGTGGGCGACAGGTAGCTGTCAGCCGCACGCGGCGCATCGCGGAGTGGACTGGGCGCCGAGCACCTCCCCCTCCCCCTCCCCCGCCCCGCCAAAAAAACGCAGGTTGCCATAGCAACCGGTCAAAAGCCGCGCGCCACTCAGCGCGGCTTGCAAAGCGGCCGCGGTTCTGTCGGCCAGCGGGCTCAATAAATCCAGGTGGACGGCTGCGTGGCCGACGTCATACTGACGGGGCACGGGGTATAGCCAGCCAGATATCACTGAACGCCCGAGCTGTATCACACGGTACTTTCGCCTTGTAGCTCTCGTGAATTCCTTCCAAACTTGTGGTAAATTTCCTCTCTTTTCTGTAACAAATGTAATTAAACACCTGAGTTATCCTCCTCAGTCTACGCGGCGCCATTAAGGGACATGAAACAAAATACGAGGCGCGTCCAGAAAGTAAGTTCCGTTTGGTAATAATATGGAATTGTACACAAATACAGAAGAAATATTTATTGCACAAAATTCTACAACTCTTTAAACTACTTCTCCACATAATTGCCGAAATTTTGCACGTATTTTTCATAGCGTGGCACCAGGTTTTGTATACCTTCTTCATAGAAATCTTCCGCCTGTGTCTTCAACCAACTGTTTGTAAATCTATCGGACCAGACTGCATGGTCATCAGTCCGTAGCTTACAAACTACTTAAACTTAGGTAAACTAACCTACTGACAGGACCCATGCCCCAGGAAGGACTCGAACCTCCACGGCGAGCAACCGCGCGCTCCGCAGCGGTGCTTTAGACCGCTCGGCTACTCCACCGCTGCTGTCTTCAACGAGTTGGAAACAGTTTCTTTCAGCTGTTCGTCATTGGTGAAGTGATGACCGCCAAGGAAAGACCTGAGATGTAAGAACAAATGAAAGTCGCTAGGAACTGATGACCGCCAAGGAAAGACTTGAGATTTAAGAACAGATGAAAGTCGCTAGGAGCGAGGTCAGGGCTGTACGGAGGATGGTCAAAGACGTCCCAGCCAAATCCCTGTAGGAGGTTTTTCGTCACATTTGCAGTGTGTGGTCGTGCGTTGTCGTGAAGCAAAATAACACTTTTTGACAGCAGTTCCCGGCGCTTATTCTGAATTGCACGGCGCAATTTCCGAAGAGTCTCGCAATAGGCATCTGCTTTGATTGTTTGACCACGCGGTAAGAATACAATGAGTACGATGCCTTTCCAGTCCCAGAACACTGTGCACATCATTTTCCGATGTGTCATGATTCGCTTCGGCTTTACCTTTGGTTGGGATGAAGTGTGCCTCCATTCCATTGATTGCCATTTACTCTCAGGGGTATCGTAAGAAACCCACGTTACATCTCCTGTGACTATCCGTCTCAGAAATTCTTCGCCGCTTTCAGCATAACGGGTCAAAAACTCAAGTGCACTACCCATCTGTTGTATTTTGTGTTGCTCAGTGAGAATCTTTGGTACCCAACGTGAGCAAAATTTACAGAATTTCAGTTGTTTGGTAACAATTTCATGCATCAGTGATCGTGAAATTTGGGGGAAGTCGATAGCGAGAGCACTAATTGTAAACCTACGGTTTTCCTAGATCTTGTCATCAATCGCGTGAACCAACTGTGGACGCCCACTTCGTTCTTCATCGTGCACATCACTACGTCCGCCATTGAAATGTCGGACCCATCTTCTCACCATCGAATCAGTCATCGGATTTGGTCCGTAAACATCGCAAATTTGCCGATAAATTTCACTTGGTTTCACTTTCTTCGCATTCAGAAACCGAATCTCCGACCTGATTTCACAGGCGGCTGGAGTTTCAAACAACGCCGACATTTCGCTGATTGGTTTATATACCTATGAATGTATCCCGCCAGAGGGTGATGAAATTACATTTCATTTTGGAAGAGGAATTTTGTATTAAGGGGGCGATAATATTTGTATGGAACAATATTGTACAAATCCAATGTAATCACCATTATTGACAAGTCAACAACAAAGCTATATGTTTCTTTAGCAAAAATAAATAATTCAATGATTACTAATTTTCTTATTTCAGCCCAACCTAGTCCCTCATTTTCCTGATTGTAGCATTTTTCTATTCTTGTCGCATGGAACGTGTCGAGTTTGAGATTTTCTTTAAATGTATATGATCACGTACAGTAATAAGTTCTTGCCACTGAAATCTAATTTTCAAACTAGTGCTTCCTTATTTTCAATCTGTCACTACAAAAAGTAGCTTTCAAACTGGTTGACTTTTTATTGTTGTTGTTGTGGTCTTCAGTCCGGAGACTGGTTTGATGCAGCTCTCCACCCTACTCTATCCTGAGCAAGCCTTTTCATCTCCTCACAAGAATGGCAACCCACATCCATTTGAATGTGCTTACTATATGCGTCTATTGGTCTCCCTCTGCGATTTTTAACCCACACACTTCCTTCCAAGGCTAAATTTACGATTCCTTGATGTATGAGAATGTTTCCTACCAAGCGATCCCTTCTTTTAGTCAAGGTATACCAAAAGTTTCTTTTCTCACCAATTCTGTTCAGTATCTCTTCATTAGTTACGTGATTGTGATCTACCCATCTAATCTTCAGCATTCTTCTGTAGCACCACATTTCAAAAGCCTTTATTCTCTTTATGTCCGCACTGCTTATCGTCCATGTTTCACTCCCGTATAAGACAACACTCCACACAGATGCCTTTAGGAAATACTTCCTTACATTTAAATTAATATTCGATGTTAGTAAATTTCACTTTTTCAAAAATGCTTTTCTTGCCTTTGCCATTCTGCATTTTATATCCTCTGTACTGCGACCATCGCATGTTATTTTACTACCGAAGTAACAAAACTCTACCACCTTCATTGATTCGTTACCTAATCTAATTCCTTCTTCATCGCCTGATTTTCTAAGACTGCATTCCATTATTTTTGTTTTGCTCTTGTTAATGTTCATTTTGTACGCCCTCTTCAACACAATGTCCATTCCGTTTTGCTGCTCTTCCAGGTCCTTTGCTGTCTCTGACAAAATTACTATGTCGCGGCAAACCGTAATGTTTTTAATTCTTCCCCCTGAACTTTAATTCCTTCTCCAAATTTCTTCTTGCTTTCCTTTATAGCTTGCTCAATGTACAAATTGAATAACATCTGCGAAAGGCTACAACCCTGTCTTACTCCCTTACCAACCACTGCATCCCTTTC
Source organism: Locusta migratoria (assembly GCA_026315105.1). Classification (NCBI taxonomy): domain Eukaryota; kingdom Metazoa; phylum Arthropoda; class Insecta; order Orthoptera; family Acrididae; genus Locusta; species Locusta migratoria. The sequence goes on along the minus strand of CM048748.1, from coordinate 25,258,405 downwards.
ATACCCTTCAACTCTAACAACTGCTGTCTGGTTTTTGTACAACTTGTAAATAACCTTACGTTCCCTATATTTTACTGCTGCTTGCTTCATAACTTGAAAGAGTTTATTCCAATCAACATTGTCAAAAGCCTTCTCCAAATCTACAAAAGCTAGAAATGTTGGTTTGCCTTTTCTTAATCTATCTTCTAGGATAAGCCGTAAAATGAGTATTGCCTCCCGTGTTCCTACATTTCTTCCCCGAGGTCGGCTTCTACCAGCTTTTCCATCCTTCTGTATATAATTCGTGTTAATATTTTGCAACCATGACTTATCAAACTTATCTTTCTGTAATTTTCACACTTGTCTGCGCCTGATTTCTTTGGAATGGGGATTATTACATTTGTCTTAAAGTGTGAGGGTAAATTTTTTTTTTTTTTTTTTTTTTTTTTTTTTTTTTTTTTTTTTTTTTTAGTAAAAACACATATTCTCTTTCATATTAGCTATTTTGTACCACCACGACCTTCATAACGGAACTGTGAAAAAGAAAAGTCTGGTTCTTTATTTTTTATGAAAAAGAATTACAAATTCTTGACAAACGAATAGCTGTTCCAGTTGCTTCTTTCAGTCGGACCTAGCCGCTGTTCCGCGTCGTTGCAGACGTCAGATGTTTACACTTTTCGTCACGTAGTGCATTCCCACGCTCTCTGCCGCGCGTGTTGGCAGCGCGGATAGACCACACCGTAACACGGCTCTCTCCTGTATCGTCAGTTGACAATATAAACATAAATACGCCTATCCTCAGGCCTGCAATTTTTTGTTTTACGAATACAAAAATAAAGTAGATATTACAACATCGTTTCATTAAGCTTTTTTGTCAAGCACTGCATAATTTTTGGTGCCTGTACCGTTTTCAACTGTATTTAACGCAATGTGTTTTCTGTAGAATTAGATCTTTCCTTTACTACCATAGCACGTCCTACTTTCAAAAAATCGCACTGCTGTGTTTTACGGAACACTTTACATTTGCCTGTAGTTTTATGATTTTATGCAAACATTTCGGATACAAATAATAAAAATATAAATAATAAAAATTGATGGACGATACGATTACAACTCTATTATTGTGATAATATCTATGCACCCAACGCGTAATATTCTCTCTGATCGTATTTTAACAAACAGCCCAAATTATTTGATATTTGATTTTGGCTTTGACAAATATACTCTTTCCACATTTACATTCTCAATTAATTTACTCATCTTAGGTAAAGATCTTATTGTATAAATAGGGTAGATGCCAAGAACGCAATTTCTATTTCATTTATCCAAGATGACCTGTTTTGATTATAGTGCTCCACATAAAATCTGTTAGGTGTACTGGATGATAGTTATATAGAAAATCAGTTGCTGGCAGACAGATATAAAATTGATGGCTGGTAAAAATTAAAACAGCAAAATATACATAAAATAATAACCACCATAGCGCACATGTCTAGTTGGTTTTATTGAGGTGGTCAAAATTTGGCGTTCGAAAAATCATTCACGTGATATCCCTCGCCCGAAACCTTGCCCGAAATTGTAGTTTGTATACGCCATCTTGCTTTCGGTATTTGATTATTTTATTATTGTAACTCATGCGTTGTCATTTCAAAGCAATGGCAGTAGAGTTCCGACGATATTTAAAACCATGTCGGTATATTTCGTATAATACGACAACCTTGGTTTTAAACCGTTTAATACCAGGTAGTATTGGTATAATGGGTTAGATTGGTATATTCAATGTGCAAACGGAAACATTAGACATCCGAAATATTACAATGGGTATTTTATTTCTTACATACATTTCTTAGTCCACAATATAGAAATAACTACATTTTTATTCGATATGTGACTCAAAATTGTGTGTAAAGCACACTTGACATATTACGAAACGTAATTACACAACAAGAAAACATTGTCAAATGTCTTCTTCATGTAGGCCACTGTACATGACTGCAAAATATCAATCAAGGCGTTGCATTACAAACAATAACAAATTATTATTATTATTATTAAAAAATCTCTGTGGAACAAACAAACATTTCCCGTCTCTGGAACAAATGCAAATAAACATTCCGGTAGCCTCTTATCATAATATTAATCAGATTCCTCCTCGTATCGATGTCTTGTGAGTGTCCCATGTACCTGAGGTTCCACTGTATACACACTAGTTTTTCGGTTGTATCTGGACACTGTCTGTTCCGTAATGGTGTGTTAATTCGTCCGCGAGCTGACTAGTAACTCTAACTTGCCGCTGAGGAAGGCGGTACATTCAAAATTATAGAAGCAAGTGAACACAAGGGTTGTTTCGTACATAAGCCTTTCCACCATACAGGCGGAGATATATGTTTTGCTGCATACCATAAGCTGTGTTGTTGGAAAAACATTCCGCCGCCCAAATTGACGCGAAATTTGACATGATAACGCCACTGTCTTATCCCAACACTTCACTCAATGTTGCGATGTAATCTAGAGCCTGCACTTCCTCCCCCTGATTAAGGGTTTCCCCCTTAAAACGTGGATCCAACATATTTGCTGCAGCATGCATAGCTTTACATGCAAACGTGTGCCTTGACCTCACAACTTCCTTGATCGATGCTTTCTCTGCTTGAGAAAGTGTATTCCACTCAAGAAATATAGCATCTACCTCCCTAGACAAGCTATCAGAGGCATCATGTACTGTACATCCGAAAGTACAGCATTATCGGCTTCAACCTTGCGTATGGCTCCCGACATTGGTCGCAAGATACGCCATGCCTCCTCAAACCGCTGCCATGGCCATTATAGCACACTGAAAATTATCGAAAACACTTCTTTGTTAGGACAATGAAGGTAAAGGTAAAGCAGTCAACAATCCGAAGATTGGTTTGAACACCACAGTGCTTTACTAGGCATGGTCCTGTTTGGAGGTGGTATGCCATTGCCTTCCACCGACCTTCCAACTGACTTACCCAGCCAGTTATAGGGGGACCTACAGGTTAACGTGGGTTCCGAACCACGGTGCTACTCGGTATTTTTCACATGAGCAATACTGCCAGAGGTGAAAGAAGTGGAAAGTGACAGATAAAAATCCTAGGACCTGGCGGGGATCGAACCCGCGACCTTTGGATTTGTAGTCTGGCACTCTACCACTGCGCAACCGAGGCGCACTGGACAATGAAATAGAATCGAATGTCTAAGAAATCCATATTAGCAGATAACACCTATCATCGATGGTACGAGAGTTCCGGATTAATCTCGCAACTGTTTGGCGTAGCGTAATAGGCAGCGAATTAGTTTGTGATGCACGAACATCTGAGACGGTGGTTACCATCAATCAACCTGAAGAACAAAAAATATAAATAAACAAAAATAAAAAATAGAAACCGACCACTGGCTTTTCTTTATCTTATTTCCTAAAAGGTTTTTACAGACTCTTGTTAAATGAACATAAATATCTTCTGCAAGATTCTGAACCATTGCAAGGTAACAGCGCTTCCTCTGAAAAGCGCATTTGTTCTATTTTGAGAACATATCATGAAATACATACCACCGAATGGCAAACATAGACTTATTTATCACATGTACACAAACTGGGGAAATACTTTTACAATAACTGGTGTAAATGACCTAATAATAATAGTAACATTGTATGTAGGTTAAGTATTAGAGCTTTGTGAAATTTGGTATTAGCAGACATATTCCGTTTCTTATTTTAGCTGTAAAATAAAACGTAGTAACGGTTTAAAACAGAATTTTTCTCTTTATTTTGGCGCATAACAAAGTAACATGAACAAATTCATATCTGAACTACAGGAAATGTAATACAATCTCCGTTAAAAGCGTCCATAGCAACCATGCCAAAGACAAGCATTTTAGTACACGCATTGATTATAATTAATGACTTTCAACATATTCCATTGATAGTGAATAGTTGGTTAGAAAAACAAAGTAAATCGTTGCAATGTATACACTTTCCTTTCGTTTCATTAAGAAACGACAGTTTCCACAGAAATCTAGGGTTCCATTTATGTATGACACTACCAGTATATGCACGTTGTTTGGAATATTCCTTACACAGTATCCTCCCCGTTGTGCAAATGCTTCAGAAGACCAGTGGTCAATTCGTTGTTACGTATTTTTCGGCATGTTCATGCATTGAAAAAAAAAAAAAAAAAAAAAAAAAAAAAAAAAAAAAAAAAAAAAAAAAACGCACAATTCAGAGGGAGCACTCTTACATCTGCGCAACTCTAAACTTTGCAGAAGATAGCTCTGTTTGATTAATAAGAGTGGCGGGATCATTTTTAAGATCCAAGACAAAAAAATTGTTTTAGTGTGTTTCGAACTACCGACCACAGGCATTACACCACCATGCACTACACACTACACTACACTACAGCGAACAACTGCAGCATTGGCTCTTAAGTCATGGACTATTAGTGGCAGTTGCTAGCAGCTAAAATAACATTTTTTAGACAGTAGATTATAATTTATCGTGCTATGAACGACGTGCTTTTGTTAATTCTTCAGTGGGGCACTGCTTTGAAATGACAAAGCGTAAGTTATAATGAGAAAATGATAAAATACAGAAAGCAAGATGTCGTCTGCCAGAGAGAGTTCTGGGCGAGGAATGTGACGTGATATTTCATAACGCCTGGTTTACGTAAACACAAGAGGCGGTGTCATATCGCCGTTATTTCTGCAAATACCTCTGTAACGACGCGAGTTACAGGAAAAAAACTATAAGAGAGAAATTTTGTAGAGAATTTTCTCCTCTGCAAATTCAGTTATTCAGATTGCAATTACAATTAAATTACGAACTTTTTTAGTGTTACTGACGTACCTTTTGTCCGAAAAAATTGAAAAATGGAGGTTCTGGTCTCTGGCAGCCAGCTATTATGTCTGTAAAATTTGGTGCCGATAAGTTGAGCGGTTCAACATAAAAAGTGGGAACACGTTACGGACAGACAGACACACAGACATCGTCAAATCGCCGTTGTTTTCAGCAAATATCCCTTAAACGATGGCAGATTTATAAAAAAATAATAATAATAATATAAATAAAAAATTAAATAAAAAAAATAAAAAAAGGGAGCAAAGTTGTAGAGAATTTTCTCTTCTACATATCTGTTTATTTAATTTTCGTGTCAGATATATGGTTAAGCTGTTATTTTCATCTTAATTTCAAAAGGCAATCGCAAAGGCACACTTTTTGCGTTACTACCGTAACCTAAAGTGGGCCAAAAATTACAACAGAAACACTATACGTGTGTTATACAAACGAATAGCACTCTATCGCGATCCTAAATAATTAATTTTTCTACTAACACACTGTGTAAAACAATTGATTACTCGCGAGCGCTCCAATAATTCAATTAAGACAAAGTTTTCAGAATGATAATTTTCAATCTGCAGCTGAGTGCGCTGGTATGAAACCTTCCTGGCAGCTTACAATTGTGTGCCGGAACCAGGATTCGAACCTGGACCTTTGCCTTTCACAGGCAAGCGTTCATGTGTATGGCTACAGGTAGCGCGCTTATCCGTGAAAGGCAAAGGTCACAGGTTCGAATTCCTGTTCCAGCACAAAGTGTTCACGTTCTACCTCTTGAATATGTTGCATGGTATATTCTGTCAGTGAAACACAGTCTTAGGTTTGTGACATTACAGATAAAGGGGGAAACTGAGTGTTTCCATGTGGGAAGTAAGTTTTGGCAAGCTGTTGGGTTCCCCAGCCGGCCGGCTAACAGTGTGGACCTAGTGAATGGAACACAGGTCGTTAGAGAAACCCTAATCTGCTCGGAAACAGGAAACGGAACTTGGATGAGCGAGGGCGGCTATCCCAGATTGCAACTGAAATAAAATACAGCCACACACATTATTCTAAAAATCCATATAAAATCAGGAAATGATCTTACGACAAATATAATTATATGTATGGATTCGGAAGACCTGGGAGAATCAAACGCAGTAATTACAATTTAAACAACCCTTACAGCCGACAAATCTCAGTACTATAATAATAATAATAAGACTTATATTTACAACTATTGATACGTAGTGTAACAATTTAAGTAGCAAACGGACATCATTGCACCACGATACCTATCTTAAAACACGCACCACGTAATTTCCGTATTCTTTCAATAAACTTTGTTTTACTCTCTTGTTCTGCTTTTCCTTGAGGTGGTATATTCTTGTGTCAGAACATAGATTCAACCACAGAAACACAAAACATGAACCCAGCATTGTGAATTACATTTATATATGTATTTGATTATATTTAATAATATATTCTTTGTAACGTTCGTCTTATGTTGTAGACTGCCTCTTAAATATCTCATGGCAAACTAAAAATAGTAAATATGCAGCAGATAATTTATACATAGACAATTATATGTATTTGTGGACAAGAACTGAATATATTTGCATAAAAAGCCATGATAAATTAAATATTCATTGTGTGACTATATTTCGACAGCGGCAGTATATCTGAAGAGTGAGGCGTCACGATTAATAGCTACTTGAGCAAAGACCTTCAGTCTGAACCAATTTTAGTATTATCTGTTTCTTAAATGTAAACAACATAAGCCGCGCGGGAGTAGCCAAGCGGTCTGGAGCGTCACGTTACGGATCGCGTGGCCTCCCGCGCCGGAGGTTCGAATCCTCCCTCGAGCATGGATGTGTCTGTTGTCCTTAGGTTAGTTTAACGCAGTTTAAGTAGTTTGGAAGACTAGGGATTGATTACAAACGCAGTTTGTCCCACAGAATTACAAACAATTGAAACAACATTTGTAGGGAGGTGGTCATAGTATTTAATTCTGTGATATTCATATGTATAATATTTGGAAGGGAAATTGTATTTTAGAGATGAGGCGTTAAGATGTGCGGAAGGACACAATTTGGGAGCAGGTAGAGCACGCTTTCGAACGCTTTTGAGGTGGTTCGTAACTTGGACGCGATGGTGATAGGTTGTCACTCTGGAAGGTGTGAAGCCGCATTACGAACTTGGGATTTGAAGAGATAGGCATGTGTGAACTTCGAAAATTTACGTGACTGTGACTGCAGAACTTGGTCTCTGGTTGAAAAGTGGTACACTATGGACAGTACTAGGGCTGTGGAACTGTGATAATTCGGCAAACGTGTACTCGGTGATGACCAAAATGTATTTTATAACAAGTAATGAAATTAATCACGGATTAATTGGGAATCGCAAAGTTCGATGGACTTCATTAATTTACGAATGATAATATGGAATTTTTACCCTCGAGTGCTTGTGATACTTATTGCAGCTCTCATGAACAATAGTTGGAGAAATATTCAGTTATTTATCGATGTATAAAGTAGGACCACCTTCGCATTTCTCTTCTAAACATTATCTTACAATCAATTTCGTTGGTTATTCAGAGTTTTAATTTATGTTTACTTAACTATATTTTTCACGTCAGCATCTGCAGATTGATAGACTGGCTAAACTACAGATTAAGTATTGATCTTATTTAAACAGTTTGGGTAGTTGTTCAGGGCCTAGGATCTGACATACATAACTCACCAGTATGAAAAGAGACATGGTTGTAGAGTTCACCTATCCTAAATTTTATCAATGCGATCCTTCTACTTACAACTGTACGTAATTTAAGGATGCACGGACAAAAGGTACTTCATAGTTCTCTGGTAGAAGCATTTCAAACCATTAATTGCATATAAAACCTATGTTTTACAAATTTATTTGCGTTTCATTTTCATCGGAACGAAAAAATAGTTCATACTAAAGTTCGTATCGACAGAAAACACATAGTATTCTGATCGAGAAATAAGGAAAAGTCAGTGAGCCCCACATTTCCGTGTAGCTTTAGTTATTTTCATTACGTATTTAATTGAAACGACAGCCTTGCATTTTGTGATAGCTATTGCGTAACCCTTGCCAGAGTTGAGAACCGTCCCCAGGTGTTGTCTTCTTGTACGTCTTGCTTGTGTGTCCTGGTTTTCTATTCGTTGTTTTGAAATAGTTCTTGCTCATAAACAAACGCTTGTAGAGATCTCTTTGATATTGAGAGGAAGAGCGACAATAAAATTATAGTCCCAGAGTTGTAGCTTCGTATTCCTTGTAAAAATAAATAAATAAATAAATAAATAAATAAATAAATAAATAAATAAAAAATAAAAAAATAAAAATGAGCGTATTTTAGGTAGCAGATGCCCAACAGCTTCTTGCTCAAAAATTAAGATGCATATAAACAATTTAAAAAACGCAGATAAAAATAATCGTATCATTCTACATGCTGTTAGACCAGCCTTTACCCAAAGGATAATAAAGTAAAGGGAGAGGATATACTGATGATTAAAAAAATGGTACTACTGCGATGCAATTGGCAAAACTTCGGTAGTGATGGGTCTGTAATTACTACTCTCACTCTGAACTAGAGGGCGTATAAATTGGATAGTGATAAACACTGCTGGACGGTGAATAGTTAAATCGGTCTATCGTGATGCAGGGAAAACTGCCAACAAAATGATTAAAATGCCGGTGCACAAATGTACGTTACCATACGCCGTGTTGAGCGCCGCAGACAGCCGTTGCGGTGGACTGCGGTCGATGACTGGAGAGGACGCGAAATAAAATGTGGAGTACCGCGCACACCGCTATCGATGTTTATCTGACTTGTACGAGTTCCTGATGTCACTTTCCAAGAAATCAGCCAGTTTTTGTGCTCTTCTAGAGAGAGAGAGAGATTGTAGGTTTTTGAGGGGACTAAACAGCTAGGTCATCAGTCCCAGAGAGAGAGAGACATACAGGTCAGTGAATAGGCTGTTGAGCAACAAGGAAGCCGCGTACTGCTTGCTCACTGCAATTGTGAACATGTGAATTGGAGCCTCGACTGTCGGTACAGACGATTCTCCAAATATTCCTCCACACAATATGCAAATACGCGAAAGCGAAATTTCGTCTCCATTCAAGTGAACGAGACACAAAAGCTTACTGTACCGGCTGAGGACCCACTCGGCGAAAACTGCTCTAATAAAACCAACTAGTCACGAAACGGTAAGAATTTTTATTTATTTATTGCAAAGAACTTTGTATGACGGGCAACCACAGCTAAAATATTTATACATATTTAAGAAACTTTGACATAGTCAAAAATTAGGTGTTAAAATTGTAAGAGTTTGAATGAAAGTCCTTGGTCCACTTGTTATTTTATTGGAGTCGTGAAGACCCGCACAACCGGTTTCGCAACTTACAGTTGCTCTTCAGGCGCTTTTTAAAAGTTTTCCATATAAGTCATTTGTGATGGATTACGGTGTTAATGGTTAGGTCGTACCGCAAGCACCTTGGCTCTTTTCGTCAAAAAGATAAAAAGAAGTATACCGTACGGTTCTTGTCATTTTGTTCTTCTATTATTTTAACAAAAGTGACAAGAACCGTACGGTAGATTTCTTTTTATCTTTTTGACGAAAACAGCCAAGGTGCTTGCGGTACGACCTAACCATTAACCCCGTAATCCATCACAAATGACTTATATGGAAAACTTTTAAAAAGCGCCTGAAGATGCAACAGTAAGTTGCGAAACTGGTTGTGCGGGTCTTCACGACTCCAATAAAATAATAGGTCAAGTGGACCAAGGACTTTAATTTAGACTCTTACAATTTTAACACCTAATTTTTAACTGTGTGAAAGTTTCTTAAATACGTATTTATTTATTGCCTGCATGTCGGCGGATTTCGATATAAATTAGAAGGGAACCGAGAGTTTCTGGACAATATCTCAGTTCAGTATCAGGATCGGAACACTGCTCAAGCAAAATCTCCAGAGTAGTCACCTAAGTGACTGCCCAAGGAGAGATTCGTCTGACGACTGCCTTCGCCAACGGCTCTCCAGCGATAGCTGGCTCGAAAGCTATGAAAAATTCCCTCCAAAACTGTCTGCACACCAATCACCGGCAGTCATTTCAAAGGTTAGCCTATGGGTGTTCTAGATCGCTCCCTCCACGCCTTACGAGGAGTGGTACATGGAGAAGGCGCTATTCGGCCTGTCACCGCCTGCAAATACATCTCCTCAGGGTCACGCTCTGTGTCAGGTCGTTCACCTGTCTCGCTGACGGTTGGGCAGCGGCGTGTGTTTACGTAAGCAATCCACCTCGCCAGCGGCAGTTGACATACCGTGGCCATTGTGTGAATGCTGGCCGGTCTCCCGTCGAGTTCTGCGAAGGGCGGCTGTGGCCGAGAGCAGCGGTCACCCTCGCTCCCCCACCGCCAAGTCCAGCGAATATTCCCTTAACTGATGTTACGGCGAAGTTGCCGTCCAGCGATGACCATTTGCATATAACTACACGAGGTACGTATACGGTGAGAAGTTGGGAAGGGGTGAGTGCTCGCTCCAAGTAGGGCATGTTGCTCCGTGTGATACGTTTGTGCCAGCTGCGTGTAGTAGTTGTGGGAAACGGGGAGGTGTGGAGGTTCAAAGTGGCTTACGATAAGACGCGGTAATAAGTAGCTTGACATTTTAGAGAGAGATATACCACTCGGAAAAACCGTAAGCGCGTTGACAGAGCAACTAAAGAGGTTGACAGGAGAATAGAGAACAAAGAGTGTATTCAGCGTGTTCAGACAGCCAGGCAGCCCTGAGATCACTGGCAGCTCCTGCAACAAGGTCTAAAATTGTTGCAGAATGTCGCAGGCTTCTGGTGGAGCTAGGGGAAAGCAATAGAGTAAACCTGGCCACTCGGGGATCAGTGGCAACGAACATGCTGACAGATTAGCCAGGATGGGGGCAGACACTCCATTTATTGGACCGGAACCTCTCCTGTCAATCACCAAGGCAATGATCAAATTGGAGCTACGTAACTGGCTCAGAAGACAGCACGTAGAATATTGGACCAAAGTCTGTCAACAAAAACATGGCAAGGTAATGATGCCAAAGCCATGTTTTAAAAGAAGCTCTGCAATCCTGGGCCTGAACAAGAGAGAGATCAGACTCATGGTTGGATTGCTGACAGGCCATGGGAATTTCAAAAAAGACATACGTACAATGGGAATAACAGAAGAGGACCCTAAATGTAGGATCTGTGCTGACGGTGATGAAACTGCATCACATCTAATCTTCGAATGCATTGCATTGAAGACAAAAAGGCACAGAACATTTGGGACAACCAGACCAGAAGAAATTGTGTCTAATAAAGAACTAGTAAAGGGACTCCTTGCACTGTTCGAGGGCATTGGTTGGCTTTACTAGATATACAGGGAGCGATACTGCAAATAAACTTAGTTTCGGTGCGGCAGTGGCGGGTTGGACCAAGACTGTTTTGGCTTCCCTGAGGAAATCAAATCAATATTCAACGTGTGGAGCAATAGTTGTTAGCAAATAGGCAGGGTCGGGGAGTGAGAATGCGGAATCCGAGATTACTGTATTTTTCTAATACCATGGATTATTCAGCGGTAAATTTAATACCTTCCTTCGCGGAAAAGACAACGTAAAATGTAAATGTATTCCTTGATGATGTTCGCAGTGCAGGTAAATTTTGTAACTGGTCTGATGACATGTGTCTACCAATGGCGAAATTACGCCTTGTGGGTGATGCGAAGACTTGCGTGTCGTACCACGAGGGGTTGAAGGGTGCTACTGCTTTCTCGGAATTAGCTGACGGTCTATTACGGAGATATAGGAAACAGGAAAGCACAAGATTCTTCAGGGAAAAACTGGGTGAACTGGTAAAAAAGCGGGTGAGACAGTACAGTAGTTTTCGGATAGAATTAGAAAGGTAAATCCTCACACTTATGAGCTGACAGGGAGTGCAAGTGCAGACGAGGTGCTGTTGAGAGAGGCCGAGAACAGGGCTCTAGATGCGTTCCTGCGAGGAGTATTACTGGACTTCTCACGCCGTATACAAATGGAGAATCCGTGTGATTTAGCTGCAGCGTTGAGGGTAGCTACTCATTTGCAAGAAGTCGACAGTGCCACTAAGGGTCGGAGTGACAGGAAAATTTTTCCTACCACCAAGGAGTGTTACCGCTGTGGGCAGCAGGGGCATTTAAGATCGAATTGTCGGGAGCCGCAGTGTTTTAATTAGCATAAAATAGGGCATAAGGCTTGGCAAGGTAACACTGGAAACCAAGGGAATAAATTGAGGAGTAAGAAGCAGTTAAATGGCGAAGGGAATGTTCCTGCCACCGGGAGACATTCGCAGTAAGGAGACGTGCTAGAAGAATGGACGAAGAGGTGGATTATAGTATGATGGTTTGGCTGATAGGTAGGTAGGATAGAATTTTGGTGGATACTGAAGCACACGTATCAGTGGTCAGTGTGGACCTCATGGGTAAAAATGCTCTGGAGGATCCGGGATATAGGTTGCGCGCAATAGGAAATAATAAGTTAGATGCACTGGGAAATGTGTGGTTCCAGGAACAGATGGAGGTGTTATCATCTGTGAGACAGAGATTTTCCGGTATCTGAGGATGGACTTTCTAGTTAGTCATCGCTCTAAGATTAACATTTCGTAACACACGATGGAAGTCGATGGGAACTTATTCTCGATGGGAATGGCAGTTGCAAATGTTTCAGAGTCGCAAGGGGCACCGATAGCTAAGGTGAAACAAAATAAATTTTTTACAAGGACACTGAAGGTAATATCAGGTGATAGAGTACCGGCAGATATGGGGAAGTTGTCTATGTACCAGTGAATATCGATGTGCCACAGCAGAGTTTATGCTTGTTAGAGCTGCAGCCAAGCAATCGAAAAACATTGTTTCATTCGTAGGAGTGTGTAAAATAACAGGAACATAATCGGGCAAGTTATGAATTCAGTAAGTCTGGATAACTTTGGGCAAGATGAGATGGATCAGCCAAAGGGATTAGTGACAGCCGCAGTAGAAGTAATGGAGGATAAAGACATCGACAGTTCGAGGTTATACTATGATGTAAATCAAACCATCGACGCATCTACGATTCGTGAGGAGGTGGGCCATCTGAAGGGGAATGAGCCTATGAAGGTGGAATCAAATGTTCAAATGTTTGTAGAGCTTATGGGACCTAAATATGGGCTCATCAGTTCCTAAACCTACAAACTATTTATGAACTGGCTTATACTAAAGACGGCATAATCATCTATGCCCCAGGGGGGATTCGAACCCCCGAACGCAGCGGCCGTGCAGATCGTGACTGGCAAGCCGCAGACCGCTCGGCCACTGCGGCCGGAAAGATGGAATCATTGTTATTGAAGTACAAAGCATTGTTTGAGGTAGAAGAGACTTTACCAGCTATGCCGATAACGCAACATCATGTCCCTACAGTCAACCATGCACCAGTATGTCGTAAACCGTAACGACTGGCTGAGGTAGATATACATACTACGGAGATACGGGGGTTGGGACAAGAACTGCTAAATGTAACGCGGGCAATTCGGGCCATAGCAACTGAATTGGGAGCATACATGCGGCAAACCCAGGACTTATTGAATGCAATCTGTAACATGGTAGTAGGTAAAGGAAGAGAAGTAAAAATAGCAGGTGAATATGGACTGGATAAAAGGAATGAAAGAGGAAGCCACCTGGTACAATTTTATACGGAAAATAATTGGATTATGGCATACATTTGTTTCAACAATCTTTGAAGAAGGTTACATACGTGGCAGAGACCATGAGACACCTGAAGAATTCTTGTGCATGCTAGAAACAATCTGCAGGCAAATTTCAGAATAATTTAGATTTTTTATGCTTGACTCCGGTTTTGAACGTGTGTATTTGTCAACATAATGTAGTTAAATTGAAGTCTCCACCATCTGGATGTATTGTGTACATTTTTGAATTTTTTTAAAGCTTTCTTTGTATATTTCAGTAATTCAATGGTCTATGTCAGGGGATCAGTCAAAAGAGTTATTAATTTTATTCCAATTTTCAGATATAACTGGCATTCTACGGGTCGGAGCGTGGAATGTTAGATCCCTTAATGGAGTAGGAAAATTAGAAAATTTAAAAAGGGAAATGGATAGGTTGAAGTTAGATATAGTGGGGATTAGTGAAGTTCGGTGGCAGGATGAACAGGATTTCTGGTCAGGTGAGTACAGGATTATAAATAAAAAATCAGTTGGGGGTATCACAGGAGTAGGATTGATAATGAATAAGAAAATAGGAATGCGGGTAAACTACTATGACCAGCACAGCGATCGCATTATCATTGTCAAGATAGATACGAAGCCAACACCGACAACAGTAGTACAGGTTTATATGCCAACTAGCTCTGCCGATGATGAGGAGATCGAAGAATTATATGAGGAGCTAAAGGAAATTATTCAGACAATTAAGGGAGAGGAAAACTTAATTGTTATCGGAGACTGGAATTCGGTAGTAGGACAAGGAAGGGAAGGGAAGATAGTGGATGAATATGGTCTGGGCAAAAGGAATGAAAGAGGAAGCCGCCTGGTAGAATTTTGCACGGATCATAATTTAGTTATAACAAACACCTGGTTTAAGAATCACAAAAGAAGGTTGTATACGTGGAGGAGACCAGGAGACACCGGGAGATACCAGATAGATTTTATAATGATAAGACATAGATTTCGGAACCAGGTTTTGAAGTGTAGGACATACCCAGGGGCAGACATAGACTCTGACCATAACTTGTTGGTTATGAACTGTAGGCTGAAACTGAAGAAACTACAGAAAGGTAGGAAAATAAGGAGACGGAACCTGGATAAATTGAAGGAACCTGAAGTTCTTAAGAATTTCAGAGGGAGCTTCAGGCAACAATTGACAGAAACAGGAGAAAATAAAACAGTTGAGGAGGAATGGGTAAAATTGAGAGATGAAATAGTGAAGGCAGCAGAGGACAAAATAGGTAGGAAGGCAAGACCTACAAAGAATCCTTGGATATCACAGGAGATACTAAATTTAATCGATGAAAGGAGAAAGTATAAAAATGAAGTTAATGAAACAGGCAAAATGGAGTACAGACGACTAAGAAATGAGATTGACAGGAAGTGCAAAATGGCTAAGCAGGAATGGCTAGAAGGCAAGTGCAAGGATGTAGAAGAATGTATAAATAGGGGAAAAATAGATACAGCCTACCGGAAAATAAAAGAAACATTTGGCGATAAGAAAAACAGCTCTATGAATATCGAGGACACTGATGGAAAACCAGTTATCAGCAAAGAAGGGAAAGCTGAAAGGTGGAAAGAGTATATAGATGGGCTCTACAAAGGAAATGAACTTCGAGACCCTATTGTAGGAAGGGAAGAGGATGTAGATGATGATGATGAAATAGGAGATACTATACTGAGAGTTGAATTTGACAGAGCACTGAAAGATCTAAGTCGAAACAAGGCCCCTGGAATAGATGATATCCCGTCAGAGCTACTGAAGTCTCTGGGAGAACCAGCCATGACAAAATTGTTTCACATTGTGTGTAAGATGTATGAGACAGGTGAAGTACCCTCAGACTTTAAGAAAAATGTTATAATCCCCATTCCAAAGAAAGCGTGAGCAGACAGGTGTGAAAACTACAGAACCATCAGTTTGATAAGTCATGGTTGCAAAATATTAACACGAATTATATACAGAAGGATGGAAAAGCTGGTAGAAGCCGACCTCGGGGAAGATCAGTTTGGGTTCAGGAGAAATTTAGGAACACGGGAGGCAATACTCACTTTACGGCTTATCCTAGAAGATAGATTAAGAAAAGGCAAACCAACATTTCTAGCTTTTGTAGATTTGGAGAAGGCTTTTGACAATGTTGATTGGAATAAACTCTTTCAAGTTCTGAAGCAAGCAGGAGTAAAATATAGGGAGCGTAAGGTTATTTACAACTCGTACAAAAACCAGACGGCGGTTGTCAGAGTTGAAGGACATGAAAGGGATGCAGTGGTTGGAAAGGGAG
The DNA here is from genome assembly GCA_026315105.1 of Locusta migratoria. Taxonomy (NCBI): domain Eukaryota; kingdom Metazoa; phylum Arthropoda; class Insecta; order Orthoptera; family Acrididae; genus Locusta; species Locusta migratoria. The sequence goes on along the minus strand of CM048748.1, from coordinate 25,242,546 downwards.
TAAGACAGGGTTGTAGTCTTTCCCCAATGTTGTTCAATTTCTACATTGAGCAAGCTATAAAGGAAAGCAAGGAGAAATTTGGAGAAGGAATTAAAGTTCAGGGTGAAGAATTAAAAACATTGCGTTTTGCCGACGACATAGTAATTCTGTCAGATACAGCAAAGGACCTGGAAGAGCAATTGAACGGAATGGACAGTGTGCTGAAAGGTGCATATAAGATGAACATTAACAAAAGTAAAACTATGGTAATGGAGTGCAGTGTAAGAAAATCAGGTGATGCTGAAGGAATTAGATTAGGTAACGAAACAATAAAGGAGGTAGATGAGTTTTGTTACTTGGGCACTAAAATAACAAATGATGGTCGCAGTACAGGTGGTATAAAATGCAGAATGGCAATGGGTAGAAAGGCGTTTTTGAAAAAGAGAAATTTGTTAACATCGAATATTGATTTAAGCCTAAGGAAGTCCTTTCTGAAGGCATTTGTATGGAGTGTTGCCTTGTATGGGGGTGAAACATGGACGATAAGCAGTGTGGACAGAAAGAGGATAGAGGCTTTTGAAATGTGGTGCTACAGAAGAATGCTGAAGATTAGGTGGGTGGATCGCGTAACTAATGAGGAGGTACTGAACCAAATTGGGGAGAAAAGAAATTTCTGGCATACCTTGACTAAAAGAAGGGATAGATTGGTAGGACACATTCTTAGACATGAAGGAATTGTGAATTTAGCGTTGGAGGGAAGTGTGTGGGGTAAAAATCGCAGAGGGAGACCAAGAGACGCGTATAGTAAGCAGATTCAGAGGGAGACCAAGAGACGCGTATAGTAAGCAGATTCAAGTGGATGTGGGTTGTCGTTCTCATGAGGAGATGTAAATGCTTGCTCAGGATAGAGTAGGGTGGAGAGCTGCATCAAACCAGTCTCTGGACTGAAGACCACAACAACAACAACAACAACAACTTCTAGCCGTACTAATTGAATGTCGTTAAAGGACAAATTGGATATGAATGCAATAAACATGCGACCAACTATCCTTTCTGAAGATTTTTTTTTTTTTTTTGTTTTTTTTTTTTTTTTTTTTTTTGCCCTATCTGATTATTTTGGCCTGTTTTATCTCCGGCTTTAGTCAGTGTTGAATAGTTAGTGCTTCAGTAGTTTCTACTAGTGTCTGCAGCTCTGACATTTTACAACTGTTAGACTGATAGTAACGCTGCAATCAATGCCGAACTCCTTACATCCCATTTCTGAGAATTCCATTATAATGTACGCATTATTTGAACTCATTTGATATCTCACAAGTAATGTATGAGATGGCAATTAAGAATAGTAATTACTGCAGTTGCAGGAATAATTGCGCTTGATTAGTAACTTGCATTAGAGGCTGACACAAGCGGACCACATTTAATGCCATTCTGGTAATAATGCGTCAACCAGAAGTCGGTGTAAAACCCATTCTGGCGGAAGGGAGACCCTTTTAGAACAAGTGCAGCTGACTTAGCAGAAGGAGACAAGAATAATGGTCCGTTTACATCCTTTTATGACCCACACCTGCGTCCTGCAGATGTCGACGTGGGATCTTTTTTTTCCCCAAAATGATGCGCAAGTTTAACGCTACATTAGAATTTATGACACGAACTTTACACTGGACGGCAATAGTGCGAGAAGATCCGGTCGAAAATTCTTGCATCATTTCTCATTGGTTTCTGGAACAGGGTGTGCACTCTTCATAAAATCAGTCATTAAATTAAAGGATTTTTAAACGAAAGTATGCTACAAATTTTACAGTGGAATTAAAAGCACGAAGTCAATATTTAATACCTGCACACACACACATTGTTTCTCAAGGAGGAGATTGCTAAGATGTGCCCAATAATCGTTTTTACACAGTTCTGTCTTTTCGTTGAGCATGCTGCTGGATGGGGAAAGCGAGGGTATACCAAACTATTAGTCGTGTCGTTATGTGTCATATATCTGGAATACTTCATATTCGTAAGGACAGCTTTAAGCTTAGAACACGACACAAAGTGCAATATCTTTCATTTTATTTGTCTTTTTCTCCTTGTCAGTATGTGCTTCTTGTGGGTAATAGAAATATATTAGCAAAGATTTTTAAATAGACGGCAGTTCTTCTAACTCTTTCCACAGCAAATGCTTGTTCAGGACAATGATCAGTTCGCCTTCAATAACAAGATCATTCAAGAAGAGATGTTATTTAAATTAATCCTACAGAACACATTTTCTTTACAATTCGTTTGTAATTACCGAGGAAAACATTTTTCTTTAATGTTCCGCCGTTTTTTCTGGGCAAGTACTTAAAGTAAAATTGCCAAATTCATAAAATTTATAAAAATTTGCATAGCGGTGAGAATTTCTGTATGTTCACGATATCGCACCGTAGCTCATACGTCATTCACATAGGTCAAATTTGGTAGCTTTAATCAGAATTTATACCAACGTGAGGTGGAATGGAGTAAACCGACCAGCACTAGTAACTTTGCCAGTAACAGTTTTTCGCAGTTCGTGCTTCTTCTGCTGTTCCCTTCGTTGCTAAGGTATTAAATCTGCATCAGTAGGCGAATTGGACGTTTTAGCTACTTTGATAGCGTTATTAAACTTCTGAATATTTGCATTTAAATTGGAATACCTTGATTATGCACCAATGAATTTCGTCTGCGCCCAATGATGCTGACCCTGGGCAATACAGTTAACTTCATTGATCTCATTCCTCAATTAGTTCTACTGTTTCAAATAAGCGTGAAGATTTTAAATGACTTCGTTAATTCCCTTATTGTCTGTCATCTATATTAAAAGAATCTACGGAAATTAAAGTCAATCGGACAGATCAAACTACCCGGCCGATTTTCTTCATTTTTTGTTTTAAACGATAGGTATTCATCCACAGATTTGTTATCAAGAATCAGAATTTACATAACTCTCGCTTTGCTTTTTCTATACTCAAACGCGATTTCCTTCTGTATATTTATTCTGTCCTTGCTGTAAACTAAAGTCAGTCGGTCAGGCCGTTCTTCCTTCATGTTTCCTTTAAACGAAACCTATTCATTCGTAGATTTGTTATCAAGTTTCAGAATTAACTTAAGTCTTTCCATCCTAAATTTTTATTTAAACGCGGTATCCTTCTGCCCTTGCATTGAATATTTTAATCGGTTTGTCTTACGATATCTTCCGTTCTAATTGAGGTACGCAGTTTTTTTTTTTTTTTTTTTTTTTTTTTTTTTTTTTTTTTTTTTTTTTTACCTAACAACATTCAGCGGATCAAGCTCTTTCATTAGCGCTTTTAAACACTTCCACTGATTGATTGTGATGCAATCTATGTGTGAACATTCAACTTTACTTCTATTTTTCCCAAATTTATTGTCATTCCGCTAACGGTGGGAAGTATTCGCACGGGTCCTGTAGTTCTCATATTATTTCTACCACGGTTGCATGTCTGACGGTCCTCAATTGTACAGAAGTTCCATTGTCACTTTACTACTCTTGCTTATCTTTAGCCAACGGACCAATCAGTTCTACATTTTACAATTGCTCATTAGAGTATATGCTGTAATAATAACTACCATATTTAAAAGCTTGTTATTATTAACTATTAGTAATTCATTCATCAAACAGATATTCAATGATTTTCTCAAACACTCTCTATATCGTTACCACTAGAACTAGCAATTATATATTTGCTTCCTGCCGTTCATTAACAGAACAATGTTACGTAGTTCATAATAATCAGATGCACCGAATCTCTGCTGAATCTGTTCCAAATTGGACACTTTTAATTACTAAGTGCTGCTGAAAGGATACACTTTCACTGTAAATATGCTGCATCGATCATGATGCGCGTTCGAAGCTGGGTGCGAGGAAAACTACCCAACGGGCTGCCGAAATAGGTCAAATAAAACCACTGTTTCTGGCTGTGTACTTTTCGTAGTTTCTTCATCTTTAACTATCAGTTTAGTATGTAGCAGTCTTTCTTTCTTTTCTGTTCCTGGTTAGATCAACTAAGTCTCCCTAGTGAAATGATAATGTAGTTTCTAATACGAGAGTGGTGTTAATTTACGATGACAAATGGTATCGTACAGCTCCGTTAGTCAACGTTCGACTATCAAGCACTGTGAGACCTTTTATTTTTCTTGTGAAGTTTTCCGCTATGTTGGGACTATGATCGACACATCTCAGTGGTGCTAGGAGACAGTACCACTGCATAGCATTTCTATGATATCGGTCGCACGGGCGGTCGTCTCTGTTACTATCCCAGAATCTGGAATTCCAAGGTCATTACATATGACACCGAGTGTTAATACGATTGTCGGCTATTCGAAAAACACCTCTGACGATGTAAACACGTGTGTACTGCAAGCTGCTATTCAAGCCGTACTGGGCTGGCAGAGCGAATAAAGCAAATACTGAACGATGAATCGTCATACCAGGCATGACCTTGGACAGCTCTCTTACCTTTGGTTTGGTTTGAGGGTTGTAGTTATGGAAGACATCGGTATTTCTTCGTCGGTAATTCTGGAGACCTTTACGGACATACTTTAAAAACACCTGGAGACTTTTTTCTCACGAAGTCCTGTCATGCAGAGTTCAATAGTACCTTGCGAATTTTTCTAGTCCGATACCATCCCATGTCTTGGGGAGTGGATAAAGGTAAATCTTTGTGTAAGTTTCAGTCCTGCTTCCGAGTTGTAAAATCTACGCATACAATACGACACGGCGAATGGCCGTTTTCATACCGAAGAGAGTTATTTAGTAGTCGCTGGTTTTGAACAGCGCTGCTGTTGACCGTTTGCAGGATACATTCATGGATTACGCTGTTTCGCCTATCGGGGGCATGTCGAACAACGTTGTTACTGGATGGCCTGTTACTAGAACTCGCCTTCTCCGTTTCTTCCGTGCACACGAATGACAGATACGCGTTCTGCTAGAGAAGTGTCTATGGCTGTGTAATGAACGTGTTTTCACCATCCAATTTCTATAATACGTTAAAGATACACAACAAAGACAGTCAAGTTCTTTGATTAATCTTCCCGCGCAAATTTTGTTGTTTACTTTCAACTACTTTCGATCGAATGCTGAGCCATCTTCAGGGAATTACTTCCAGTAAGTGCAGAGGGGAACTGGGAACTGGCCTACCATTGAGTCAAAACTAGTTGAAAATCAACAACATCTTTTCCCCTAGACTGTTTTGTAAAGAAAATTATCGGCACGTCGTTGTTTCCCAAAGGAAACAAAATCGTTTCCAAAATTTCTTTCTTTTCATCTATATTCATTCGAGTTGCATTCATATCTATATGATCTGTGCTTTACTGTATGCAAATGTTTTTACTTGTTTCTAAGATTCTGCGGAGGCAGGAAGCAAATTGATTATTTGACCTTTTTTTTTCTTTATTGGCAGGCGAAGTTGCACAGAAATAGTTTTTTTATTACTTTAGATAATTTGTTTTGGACGTTTTAGACAATTTTCATATCCGTCAAATTAAGTTCTATCATCCAGCCGTTGGTCGCATGGTTCTTTGTTGGTTGTCGACGTTTGTCATCAAACCTCAGTTACATTCAGAACCCTATCACCTTAGCTAGCTGCTCTGCCTCCTGAATTCTTGTACCTTTACACCTCCAAATCACCTGCCAATATATTTCCCCTACTCTTCTGTATAAGCACGTTAAGAAAGGTTCTATTATTTTCTACCCTGCCTTGCAATGCAATTTACAGTACGTGAATAACAGTGCTTGATTTGAATTCTGTAACACTGACAGAGCGGTTTTACTAACCATAATCTGTAAAAAAACTCATACATCTAGAGTTAACAAATGCTGCATTTCTGAACATCTTCCTTGCCTTCCAAGAAGGGAGGATTTGTGTAGTTTCCGCAGTACAGCGCACGGCTTACATGCCTCAGCAGAAAGCGTAAATATATACCACATTGACGCCGCATCCGTTAAGACTGGTGAGACAGATGTGAGCGCTAGTAAAAGAATGCCGCAAAAAGTAAATTTGTACTACTAGAGTGCGACTAAAACACCACTGCAAGTGGATTCCTCGCCATCGAAATACATGATTCGTAGTTTGAAAGAAAAGACGTTTGGAGCGAATGACTAGGTGTGACAGATATCGGGAGCTATCCGACTACGACGAAGCTCCTTTTGACCACGAGTAGAGCCTCTACTTCTTAATCCTTCTGGTGTGGCGTATCTATCTTCGATGTTCACGTTTTTTAAATGTGTTGTTGTGGTCCTCAGTCTGGTTTGTTACAGATCTCCGACCTACAGTATCATGTGCAAGGTTCTTCATCTCATAAGAACGGAAATTCACATCCGTGTGAATCTGCTTATTGTATTCGTTTCACGGCTTCCCTCTGCGATTCTTAGCCCAAACACTTCCCTCCAATGCTAAGCTGCCGATTCCATGATTTCTCACAATGTGTCCCACCGATCGATCCCTTACCTTAGATAACATGTATCAGACGTTTTTCTCCACAATTCTGTTCAGCACCTCCTCATTAGTTACGCGATGTACACATCTAATCTTCACTCGTCTAAAGCACCACATTTGTCTGAACTCCTTATCGTTCATGTTTCACTCCCGTACAGTGCTACGCTCGAGACAAATGCCTTCAGAAAGGACTTCCTAGAAAAAAGTAAAAATTATACCAAAACTTCCGCAACCGAAGAGCTGTTTTTCAATTTATGATTTTGGACTCCCTAACATTTGAAATATATCCGAATCTCAACAAATTTCGCTTCTTCCAACAGCATTTTGTATCCTTTTTACTTCGGCCATAAGAATATAGTTTGCCACGCACATACAAAAACTCATTACCACTATTATTGTCTCGTTACCTAAAATAATTTCATCATCGCCCGATTATCTTAGACTACATTCCTTCACGTTTGTTTTGCTAATGTCTTGTTAATGTTCATCTTATAATCTCCTTACAAGACACTGTCCATTCCGTTCAATTGCGTTTCCAGGTGCAGGATCATAACTTCATAGGCGAACGGCAAAGTTTTCATTTCTTCTCCCTGAGCTTTAATCTATCATTTGTTTCTATGCCGTTCATTAGTCTACTTCAGTATTTCACATCTCACCGGTTGTATTTCACATATTGAACAGAGAACACACTATAATGTTGTCGCTTCTCTATCTTAACAGTCGATGAAATGACAATGAACAATATATTTACAAATATGTAGTTTCCTTATAAATTTAGGAGGAAGGATATTTTAATTTGCCATGAAGATAACTGCGTCATTCATGGAAGCTAGCAGGTAACTGAGAGGCAAATGGAGTGCATGAATGTAATTTAAATTACTTCTACCATGCCTTGCTTAGTATTTTACATATTCTAACCACATCGGCCATGAAGATTTTAGCAACAGCTCTGCCAGCTTTACCGCCGAACGCTTCATTTCACAGATGAATATTTCGGTACCGATATTATTTCGCAGCAGGCAATGAGGGAACAGCACTGTTCTGACCTAAGACAGGTTGTCAATACACGCCACATGTCTGCTCAATATGTGTGGCGGTGCCCCATAGTTTTACTTGCATGTATTAGGGTTTTCAAAATTTATTTGTTCGTATTGCTAGCTGTTGTCAGACCAAGCATACTATGGACTGCGGTGTACGCAGGCATAGCCTAGACCATTGCGATGGTAACAGATGGTCGCCTATACTGTAGGTGGAAATCACTTTGTGTATGGCGGGAACCATCACTATATACATGCAAATTCTATTTACAAATCTATTTATTAATTCCAGCATTACTATAGATCGTAGGCATGGTTGCCAAAGCTACACACAATTTTACAATTATTAAAAAAAGCTAAAATTATAACTGAATACATAAGACATTTTTATTGGTTACTGAGATTCAGCCAATGGAGTACTGGCCTTTTAAATTCAGACGCCAAGACGTAATCGTGAGCTATATTGAATTCATAATTACTGGTGGAAACGAGACTGCGCCTAGTTAAGAGTACGCAGGAAGTAGGATACCAACAGCCGTATGTTTAACAAAAACTTTTTTTTCCTTTCACTACCAGTTTCGGCATTCAATTATGCCATCTACAGGTCTCTATGTATTAAACAAATCTACTCAAGCGACTAAGGCAAAAACACTAAAATATAAAAAAATATATAAGTATTGTATGGTAACACACTGAAAATACAATATAGGTCTGAAAGCGCTATTCAATAACACATAAAGAATATGTGCGAACTTAGTCAACTTTAACATGCAAATGTTTTTCTTTTTTTATATAATTAATCTTATACCAACGGCATTTAGAATCTCTGAGCTGACAAAGGGAATTACAGTGTACGACTAAAGATAGTCGTTTATGGTGATTAAAACAATGCCATGTTTGTTGGCAGAGGCACATAAAAACTAAATAAGGTAGGCAAGGCCAAAATAGACACATGAATCATATACACTAAGGAGCGAGACATGCAACATACTTGTTAGTCGCCACTTCGCAAATACGAAATTTTTATGTGACTTTTTAAATATTTTTGTTTTTATACATTTTTATTTTATGACATATTAGTTTCGTATTTGCTAAGTGATCACTGACAAGTACGTTGCATGTCTCTCTTCTTAGAGTATATTTTATTGTATATTCTGGGCTTGCCTAGCTTATTTAGTTTTCATGTGTCTCTGCCAACAAACATGGTATTGTTTTAATCACCATAAACGACTATCTTTAATCGTTTTCTGTAATTCCCTTTGTTAGCTTAGAGATTCTAAATGCCGCTTGTATAAGTTTAATTATATAAAAAAGAGAAAAAAAATGCATGTTAAAGTTGACTATGTTTGCACATATTCTTTATGTGTTATTCAATAGCGCTTTCACACCTATATTGGATTTTCAGTGTGTTACCATACAATACTTTTATATTTTAATGTTTTTGCCTTAGTCGCTTAAGTAGGTTTCTTCAATACACAGGGACCTGAAGATGGCATAATGGAATGCTGAAACTGGTAGCGAAAGAATAAATGTTTCTGTTAAACATACGACTGTCGGTATCCTACCTCCTACGTAATCGTGAGTCAGGTGTCAGTCGCGGGTGGCCTCGGTGCAGGTGCCACGTAAGTAGGTGTGTGTTTAAAGAAGTCATAGCAAGTGGAAGAATTGATTTGTGACGATGAATAGTGAGCCGCAGTTGTTTTTTTGTTAACTGTATGTTTTGCGTATGGAAACATTCCGCTGATTTTGGTAAACCGTGAAAGCTATAGTTTATTGGTAACTGTCCGAGGATTTCCAGCTGGATAAATATGAGAGTGAAGTTGATTTTGATAATTTGATCTTTTACGTAAAATCGTGATCAGCAAGAGTTATTATTTGATACCGCGACATAAAATAAATGTTAAATGGATATTTCTTCATATTCAACTGCCATGTTGATAAAAAAAGGTATAGTGTTTGTAAAAACTGCTTTTATTTCGAGTAGGATTAACTATTACCTCAATGTGTCTTATTTTAGCAACACACACTGTGGGTTGCATATCGTTAAGACTCTGCCGCCTGAATAGAATAGTTTCCAATGGGATGTAATAAACTGACAGTTCAGTACTGAACTGTCTTGATGAATGAGTGAAAGGGAGAGGGCTCACGTCACAGTGGGCTAGAAAGAATTAGTGACATTAATATATCTGTTTGGTGTGTGTCTGCTGTATAGCGAAACGTGGTATACATTTAGGTCCTATACAGGTACAGGTATTAAACATAACTGTATATCTTTGGTACGAAAATAATTAAGTTGTTAGTAGGTTGCTATTACACGCCAAAGAAATACAGATGTGTAATAATACCAATGGCTCGTCTCGCGGTCATTGTTTGGCCAGAGACCAACATTCCATTTTTGGGTGTCGTCAGTGATCTCTATATTATTTGGATGTTGAACTACAGATAGCTGAGCGTACCAGCCAAAGATGTTCATATTCTGTTTCTTAACTAATTACAACATGGCCGCTATGAAGTATTACAAGAAAACGAAAAGGAAATATATTTCGATTCCGTACTCACGTGAGTCTGTTAGTTCATATAATGACATAAATTTCAAATCCAGAGGTAATCTAGCACTTATTTGTCATGTATTAACTGATGTAAATTCGTTTGACTAATTACAAACATGGCGGACAATGCAAATTCGTGTGCAAAACATATGAATGTGCAGGCACGCTACAGTTCTATGCTCAGACGCCAGAGTTATACATCCAGGTTATATAGAGATCACTGGGTGTCGAAAGTAGAGGTCGTCTGATCCAAAGTGGCGGCCGACGCAGTATTCTAGTTTGAGATACTGAATAGTGAAGTTTTCTGATCCACAGGGTCACCAGATGAAAGTTTTCTGCAATTTCCTCCAGATGTTGCCTAATTAGAGAAAGCACACTGAACTACGCTGTTATTAATACAGGAAAGCGAAGCCGTCCATGAATTGATGAAACATGACGATTTCTGTTTCATCCCGACTGGTGAAACTCGGAGTTCGAAAGAACTTATCTTTTAAATATATTGTTGCCTCGTGCTGAGAAATGTTGTAAAGAATAGTGTGAATTGTTGTTCAACAATACGTAGGGGATGTACTGTTATAATTATACATATTTTATACATATTTTAGGTACGATATAAATGTTTAACTTATCCTAAAATATTACTGTATCTAACCTTGTGTACCTTAAACAGTTTTCATGCATCGCCGTGGCGGATTAGCCGAGAGCACTGGGGATCTGTGCTGCGCTGTGCGCGGCCGTGCGCCGTCGTGGGTTCGAGCCCCCCCTCGGGTATGGGTGTTTGTGTTGTCCTTAGGTTAGTTTAAGTGGTTCGTAAGCTATGGACTAATAACCAAGCAGTTGACTCCGATAGATTTACAAACATTTCAACATTTTTCATGCGTGCAAATAACCAAGGAAAACTCTTGTGGGTACATGTGTCCACAATTTAAATTCTGTGGCTTTTCGAAAGGTGCGAGGGTGAAGGTCAGGGTGAGAGTTTAAAATAGAGAAAGTTTAATTTTTAAAACTCACAACCACCAGCTGCGAACCAAATTCCTAAACATGCAAAAACACTGGAACTGTTATTGCGACTCGTTTTCTAGGGGATGATATCACACGTTCGCAGCTTTCCTTCCCTGCATATGATTAACAAAACAAATTCATAATAAAATCAAGTTCATGAGAGAAAAGGGTGTACTAACTACTATTTTTGAAAACACGTGAAAGTTCACTTTATGTTGTTTATTTCACAATATTTGAACCCTGTGGCTGATATGTCTGTACGTCGACACATTTACCAAATAAAGTTATAGCTCGTGAGCCCCCAGACAAAATGAATATTTGTCGCGAATCGTTTTCACACCACGTGGCTGTCTCAAACACCGTTTATGTTCATGCCTATGCGACGACACGTGTTACATTAACATATCACAGTCACTTTAATTCAATGCGATGGACACCTTGTTCCACCGGCTAAATATTCACAAACACACAGTAGCACTCGATTCAACTTGTGCAGTCTACGACGAGCAACCACACATGGCGAATGCCACACACAAATCTATAACCTCCACCTCGAGGTCCACATGCCGACTGATTCAGAGCGACACCGCCCAGCCAGCTCACCATGTGCTCTGGAGTCCTCACTTCCTGCCCTCGCGCGCGCGCACCAAAAGCTCAACTGCCGGGGTTTTTTCCCCTATGTCATCAACTTCACCATGTGAACTGTTCTAACCGATTTGCCAACGTACAGCGCTCAGCCAATACATTTCTAAAACTTTACTTAAAATCAAAAATAATTACACTACACATAAAATAAATTGTCTTCTTAGGTTTTTATATTGGTATAAACATACTTTGTACTGTTTATCATAATCGTGCAATTTCTTATATCACAGATAAGTGATTTAACTGAATACTTCAAGATAAAATACAAAAGATTGATTGAAAATAAAATGAAAAATAGTTAATATATTATTTTTATAAACAAACATTGCCATGCTAGTTGTGTAACTGCCTTGTATTCGTTGGTAATTTATTACTTTTCATTGTCAATTAAACATATTACGCCAGATGTGACTATATCAGCTAATGTATTGTTTATTTATCAACAGGCTATTTTGTAATGAGGGCCTTAAAGGTTCCTAACTGCATCGTATTACTTCAAATGCAAGTAGTATTACAATATTTGTGCATTGCACTGTGCCTGGCACTTGCCATTGTCCCTCTCTCCCCTCACCGGAAACGCACTGGAAAATCCTAAGTTGGAACAAGCCACCAACGTCGGCCTGCTCGCTGGCCTCCCGTCAGCTACAAGCACACAGCAAATCTCAACGTGGAGAATTTCTACCGATGGCCTAAATATAAATGTTGTCACCCAACTGTGTACATACATTGCTACCATAATTAATAAGATTAAAATTGTGTAACATTTAGTGCATTGACATGGTCAATGTTTGCAGTGAACTTCATACTGTTTAATTATCAAATGCTATTGATTACCGGTATTTCTATTAGGCGGTAATCTCACAAAGGTGTAGATTCTTTTCACTGTAGTTATGATAGTTTTTCCTTTAGGTATTTTAAAGGCGACATTAAAGTCGTCTCATTAGTCCCGCAGCTGCAAGATTGAGGTTAGCGTCTCGTCTTAGAATTCTACCTCTTGCCGGTCAAGGAAGTTCGACAGCAGATTTCAGCTTAATTTAATACACAAGATGTTATTTTACTCTCTAAAATCCCTCTTATGTGAATATTGTCAGTGCACTTCGATAACGGCGATTTCAAAAGACATGTTACTAACTAGATTTCACTGCTCTCTGATACTTCAAAATTTACCAATTCATTGTTAATTAACGTATCTGAAACGTTTGAATCTTAAACGCATTCAGAAAATAAAAAGATGAAATTTTTAAAACTGGTACTGTTGACATGAATGGAAATCGTTGAAGAAAATAAATTCCTGCTTTCTCACTAATCACATTCTAATACTATTTTTGCACATGTGGAAAACGCACATTTTGCTATGCAGCATTTAAACACTTACAATTTTATTTTACACTTGCAGATGAAAGCAGTGTACCATTTAACTTTCTAACCACAATAATAAAACAGAAGATTATTTAAATACTTCACTGAGTATTAAACAATTGAAGCATTGTTGTACAAACTTCTACATAACTATTATTGTCAAACCTCTTTATAATGTAAATCCAAAATGCCTCTTCTTACAATAATACATACTCGGTGAGTCTTTCACTACCACTGTTCTTTTACCTTATTTTATAGCTGTAACAGATAATAGTAATCAGTATCTACCACCCTTGCGGATCAGACCATTTTACTATTCAATATCTCGTCCTGGAGTAGTATTTTGTCTGCCCTCACTGTGGATCAGACGACCTATCTTTACGACACCCTAAACGGGTGTGTTCGTCTCGGGACAAACAATGACTCCCGCGAGACGAGCCATTGATATTATTACACATCTGTATTTTTCTGGTGCGTAATAACAATCTACTACCAACTTAATTGTTTTTGTACCACAGATATGCAGACGTGTTTCATGGAGCATTCTTTCATTAAACTGACACTGTGACTAGCAGGTCATGACTCGAAAATTTAAAATTAATTAATAAAATATACGTTGCTACACCACTTCAAGAAAACCGCCCGTTCGTTATATACGCTATCGTAAAAATTGCAGCTTTTCGATCTTAATTTATAATGCACCTAAATTATTTTTTATCTGCAATTAATGGAGACGGACGCCAGTAACAAATGTTTACATAGTAACTGTCAGTCTGTTGCAGTATAGACATACTTACAAATTATAAATTCGATAAATATGAACGTCATATCCCAATGACTTACATTTCATATCGTAAACCCGTCGCCGGCCGCGGTGTCCGAGGGGACTGAGGCGCTCCAGTCACGGTCTGCACGGCCACTACAGTCGGGAGTTCGAATCCCCCCTCGGGCATGGATATTTGTGCCGTCCTAGTTCGTAAGTAGTTCATAAGTAGTTTGTAAGTTTAGGAACTGATGACCCCGTAGTTGAGTCCCACAGAAAAAAAAAAAAAAAAAAAAAAAAAAAAACGTAAACCCGTCGATTAATACCACGCATGGCGTCAGAATTGGGTGTCCAATCGTCCCGTTTCTCCCGCGACAGTCCCTGTTTTTTCCGTAATGTCCTGCTGTCCCGAAAGTTTTTATGGGGACGCTCAAATGTCCCGTTTTTTTGTGTTTACGCTTGGCTAAAGTATTTTATGATATCTGATGTTTATAATGTATAATTAATTGCGCAAATAAATGCGCTAGGACGCGCTGCCTCTACCACTTGTTATCAAACATGGTTTACTTTCTGTTCTGAATATTTTCAATTGACTGCTAATTAATTGTAAACAAAATCTACCAGCATTTTCCACATATATGCAGTAAGAGTGGCATCTCTCAAATCATTCTGTGAGTTTACTAAACTAATTACAAATCTGTAGGCTAGTCGGACACAGCAAGTTGGCTTTAGTTACTGTCAAAAGACAATTTAGTGGGGTATAATGTCCTGAATTTTATGAGACAGTGTCAAAAGAAAATGCACTTCTCGATAAAATACAAAAAAGCGAAAAGTACGGTTACAGTGCAGCAGAAGAAATGTAAATATTGATTTGAGGGCATTTATGAGTGTACGATGTAAAGGTAAACTTCAGTGTCTATTAAATGTTGTCAATACAAATTGTGTCCCGTTTGTTTCCTTAATTGTCCCAGGTTTTTTCCTGATATTTTTAAAAGTCCCTCTTTTGGCCCACTTTAGGTTACGGTAGTAACACGGATGCGCGTCAGCTGCTGGCGTTCCACGTTCATTATCTGCCACACACTGCCGGAGCTGCAGTCTATCCCATTTCATCTCCCCGACAGACGATGCAAATGCAATCTGTTTCAGAGTACAATACATCACCGACTTCCGCTCTTCATTTGCGGTAATTTTTGTTGATCTTTAGAAAGCGATCAACGTCGCGGTGGAGTAGCCGAGCGGTCTAAGGCGCCTTGCTGTGGAGCGTACGGTTGCACGCCGTCGGAAGTTCGAGTCCTCCCTGCGACATAGATGTGTGTGTGTGTGTGTGTGTGTGTGTTGTACTTAGCTTAGTTTACCTTAGTCTACGTAGTTTGTAAGCTACGGGCTGATGACTACGCGGTTTGGTCCAATAGATTTACAGACATTTGAACTTTTTGGCCCACTTTAGGTTACGGTAGTAACACTAAAAGTGGGTCTTTGCGATCGTCTTTTGACAGCTCGAAATTTAAATGAAAATAACGGCTTAACTATTCATCTGACACTAAAATTGAATAACCGAATTTGTAGAGGAGAAAATTTTCTACAACTTTGCTCTCTTTATTTCATATCGTTTCAGAGATATTTGGGGAAAAAAAAAAAAAAAAAAAAAAAAAAAAAAAAAAAACCACGGCGATTTTGGGATGTTCCTCTGTCTTTCCGTAACGTGTTCCCACTTTTTAAGACGAACCGTTCAACCGATCAGCACCAAATCTCACTGACATAATCGTAGGCCGCCAAAGTCCAGAACCTCCATTTTTCATATTTTTCGGACAAAAAATACGGTAGTAATACTAAAAAATCCATTTGTAATATAATTGTAAACATATGGACACTCTGCTTTATATATTAGAAGAAGATAGAAAAATCATCTCCACTTATTTATAACCCTTCATCAGACACAAAAATTGAACAACCTACTAGGTAGAGGGGAAAATTCTCTACAACTTCGCTCTCTCTCTCTTTTCGTATCTGGTATCGTTTGAGAGATATTTGCAAAAATAACGGAGTTTGAAACCCTCCATTGAATTAACGAAAACCAGCCATTCGGAGATGTCACGTGACATTCCTCGCC
This sequence comes from Locusta migratoria, assembly GCA_026315105.1. Taxonomy (NCBI): domain Eukaryota; kingdom Metazoa; phylum Arthropoda; class Insecta; order Orthoptera; family Acrididae; genus Locusta; species Locusta migratoria. The sequence goes on along the minus strand of CM048748.1, from coordinate 25,226,644 downwards.
CAGAACTCTCCCTGGCATACGTCATCTTGCGTTGCGTATTTGATTATTTTCTTATTGTAACTTACACGTTGTCATTTCAAAGCAATGGTGCACTGAAGAATTAACAAAAACACGTCGTTCTTCGTACGATAAATGAGAATCTAGTGTCTAAAAATGCCATATTAGCATCAGTTAACAACTGCCATCAAGAGTACGAGAGTGAAGAAACCAACTTCCGATTGTTAGCCGTAGAGTAGTTGGCAATGTGTTAGTCTGTGATGCTGTAGGTCGGTGGTTCGAAACCTGTCACTACCACTTTTTTTTCCCTAAAAGACTTTCAGACACACTTATTAATTAAATAGAGCTATCTACTTCAATGTTTAGAATTGTGCATTGTTTGCAAAAACGTATAAAACTACAAATCTAAAGTGGGCCGTAAAACACGTGAGTGTGATTTCTTTTTTCATAAAAATGAAATGGAAACCCTACCTCAAAATGACGTTTGTCGGTGTCTCACGTCTCTGGTTAGTGGAACACAAAACTCCATCTGCCGGAGACACGTACGGCTGCAGTGCCTGTGAACAGCGGCTGCTAAATCAGACGTCCAATCACGCACTCGATAAGTCCACCTGTCACCGGCAAATGCCAAGGCAAAGCCGTTCACCGCGCATATTCGGCCACCGTCGCGCAGCGCAAGTTATTGGGGCTTTAATGGGTTTCTGGATGCCGCCTTTGTGATATTGATTTTGCGCCGAAGTTCCTCTAGCCGTGGCCCGTTCCGCTTCAATCTCATCCTCCGCCCGCTAGCCCAATACGGTAAATTTCGCATTTTAAAGAGATGTGCGGAATGTCAGACGCACTGAAGTGTTGCTCTCATTCGAATCTTCTAGGAACTAACCCGGAAGCTGTCTGCTTCTAAAAGTTCAGTCTAGCGATACCATAGACGTTTTCAGTTATGAGAAACGACGGCTGCTGTATGTCAGCGACAGATGTTTTCCTTGCATAATACATTTATAAAACTTGTTATAAATACCTGTATATGATTTTTCTATCTTCTTCCAATATGCAGGGTGTTACAAAAAGGTTTGATCAAACTTTCAGGGCCGCCGCGGCCGAGGGGACTGAGGCGCTCCAGTCACGGTCTGCACGGCCACTGCGGTCGGGGGTTCGAATCCCCCCTCGGGCATGGATATTTGTGCAGTTCTTAATACAAGGTAGTTGATAAATAGTTTGTAAGTTTAGGGACTGACGACCCCGTAGTTAAGTCCCATAAGCTTAACAAACATTTGATTCAAACTTTCAGGAAACATTACTCACACACAAAGAAAGAAAATATGTTATGTGGACATGTGTCCGGAAACGCTTAACTTCCGTGTCAGAGCTTATTGTAGTATGTTTCTTTAAATGCAAATTGAAATAATTCGTACAGACAATTGTCAAAATACCCAACTGTTTCGTTAGTATGCAGTGTACTTCCTCGATTCACGTCATCAACACAGATTTTCTGTAAACGTTTAGGCAGGAATTGTTGGTGATGTCTTGATTGGGCCTCATGTTCTTCCACCTACGCTCACCGGAGCACGTTATCATGATTTCATACGGGATACTCTACCTGTGCTGCTAGAACATGTGCCTTTACAAGTACGACACAACATGTGGTTCATGCACGATGGAGCTCCTGCACATTTCAGTCGAAGTGTTCGTACGCTTCTCAACAACAGATTCGGTGACCGATGGATTGGTAGAGGCGGACCAATTCCATGGTCTCCACGCTCTCCTGACCATTTATGTGGGCATTTGAAAGCTCTTGTCTACGCAACCCCGGTACCAAATGTAGATACTCTTCGTGCTCATATTGTGGACGGCTGTGATACAATACGCCATTCTCCAGGGCTGCATCAGCGCATCAGGGATTCCATGCGACGGAGGGTGGATGCATGTATCCTCGCTAACGGAGAACATTTTGAACATTTCCTGTAACAAAGTGTTAGAAGGCACGCTGGTACGTTCTGTTGCTGTGTGTTTCCATTCCATGATTAATGTGATTTGAAGAGAAGTAATAAAATGAGCTCTAACATGGAAATTAAGCGTTTCCGGACACATGTCCAGATGACATATTTTCTTGCTTTGTGTGTGAGGAATGTTTCCTGAAAGTTTGGCCGTATCTTTTTGTAGCACCCTGTATAAAGCAGAGTGTCCGTAAGTTTGTGTGTACGTCTCGCATACAAATCTATAGTTTTTTTTTCTTTTTTTTTTTTCTTTTTTTTTTTTTTTTTTTCTTTTTTTCAGTCTTTATGAAATTTTTCACACGAAAGGTTCAATGCATGAGGACGGTCGTCGTAACTAACAATAACATACAACACGTATTTTACGAGATATGAAGTGATAAACAATGACATGTGAGAAAAACTGCTGCGTTATACGATAATGCTTCTCATTTTCACCTAAACCACTGGATCGATTTCAACCAAATTTGGTATCTATATTCTTTACGTGAGATAACAATTGATATAGGGGTAAGAATCACATTCGACACATGGTTCAAGAAACTGCCACATAATGCGACGAGGCATTTAAAAACAGTATATGAGATTGACAGTACTTCGCGACTTGCAACAAACTTTAAACATAATTTCAAACCTGTATTAAACATTTTCTTGCTGACAACCACATCAAAATAATGAATGGAAAAAAGTTTCTCGTTTATTACTTTTCCGCTCTTCATGGAGAAAAACTACGCCATTCGGTATCACGTTGCAATTTATAACTTCTACACTACAAATTGTAGACGCAGGTTATTTTACAGGTAGTATACACACATACACATGAATGTTCTTTAGAGATCACGACACGCTGTTCATGAGGTATAAGAACAATAATAGTAAAGTTCATGGAAAACCGCCCCATCACTCATCAGGTTTTAATCTATTACTTATTTACAACTATGTTCGCAACGGATTTTATCAGCATACAGCACTTATACAAATGGATATATAACTTCAAAATTGTACAATTGTAAAACATATATTTCAATTAATAGGAGATGATACACTCCTGGCCATTAAAATTGCTACACCACGAAGATGACGTGCTACAGACGCGAAATTTAACCGACAGGAAGAAGATGCTGTTATATGCAAATATTAGCTTTTCAGAACATTCACACAAGGTTGGCGCCGGTGGCGACACCTACAACGTGCTGATGTGAGGAAAGTTTCCAACCGATGTCTCATACACAAACAGCAGTTGATCGGCGTTGCCTGGTGAAACGTTCTTGTGATGTCTCGTGTAAGGAGGAGGAATGCGTACCGTCACGTTTTCGACTTTGATAAAGGTTTGATAGTACTCTATCGCGTTTGCGGTTATATTATCGGGACATTGCTGCTTGTGTTGGTCGCGATCCAATGACTTTTAGCAGAATATGGAATCGGTGGGTTCCGGAAGGCAATACGGAACGCCGTGGTGGATCCCAACGGCCTCGTATCTCTAGCAGTCGAGATGACGGGCATCTTATCCGCATGGCTGTAACGGATCGTCTCGATCGCTGAGTCAACAGATGCGGACGTTTGTAAAACAACAACCATCTGCACGAACAGTTCGACGACGTTTGCAGCAGCATGGACTATCAGGTCGGTGACCATGGCTGCGGTTACCCTTGACGCTGCATCATAGACAGGAGCGCCTGCGATGGTGGGCGCAACGACGTACCTGGGTGCACGAATAGCAAAACGTCAAAATGTTGCCAAATACGCAGGTGTTTACCGCTTGGCTATAGGAGACACACAAACATGGCGAGTCACTTCTCAAGTGCTGTTAAAATAATTTATGAGGCGGAGCACTATTATAAGAAACCAGCAAAAATTAATGGTGGGATAGCGAGAGATCTAAGTGATAAATGCTGCAGACGACGCATTTCGTTATTCTCAATTTACTCCCATTTTGTAAGATAAACACACTTGATTTACTATGTATCCGACAAAAAAGCGATCGACCATCTGCAATCATAATTACTTTGTTCACGGCAATTAAAGCTTACCTCAGTGAGCAAGCTTAGACAGAAAAATTTCAGACACAGCGTGGAAAGCAATCTGTAATTCCTCATTATCATGGGTTACCTAGGAATATCCTCACACTAGCTACTGCTATGTTAAGATATAATCAACAAGCATACTTAATTACATGTTATTAACGATACAACCAGATTCCAATCGAATTAAGTGTCATAGGATATAAAAATAACCGGAATAAAACAGTCAGCATAACTAGGAAACAGACGTAACACGGTATTATAACACAAAACATACAATTAATAAATTAATTGAATAAAATGGCTATCAAAGTAATTTTGACTTAGAAATAATAATAATAATAATAATAATAATAATTGCAGAGGAGGGGATTTGAACCTAGGTTCTAACGTAGAAGAATTTACAAATTTTCCATTGCGCTATGTAACCATAGTGAAGTAAGTGTTTCAGTAACATTACCTTAATCATAAGTGGCTTAAATGTGTGTCATTTTTGTCACTGATAGAACTGCGCATGCGCAGAGCTGTTGTCAAGCTCCATAAGCAGCTATGTGGATGCGCAGTTTGGCAGCATACGTGTGTGTCAATTTGTTGCCTGTAGTTGTTATAAACGATGTGCGTAAAGTTAAGAAATATCGATGGTCCTTTGCAATGAGAGCTTAATAAAGATGGAAAGAAATGTTGTGTACAAATCTTTGACGCCTAAATTAACATATTATTTAAAGCAGATTTATTTATTGAGCTAGCGGCGGCTCTATACAAATGTACCGCCAGTGGTTTCCTCCATTGCACTCCACTTTGAGCAACTTAACAAGTACAAGGGGGAAACACCTTGTAGCAGTAAGCAAATGGGTCCCCTCGCCGCCTGCCCTGGGTGATTCAATTTCAATTACCAGACACCTTTGCACACATGTTCTTAATCACAATTCATAATAACTAGAACAGCAGTCAATTCTGTTGGCAGAACACAAGTGGCAGCCTCGGAGAGCAGAGTTTCAAGTAAATCTCACGACGTTCATGTACGCTAATATCTGTGATACAATACGTGTATACGAGACGTTTAATCACGTCTTGCACTATCGGCTCTAGTAGCGTGTGCTTAGTGTAGTGTTGGAGTACGTATGTCTTTAGCACCCTTGTTCAGGTCTTCTTTTTTGTATGATTATCATTAAGCGATGGTATGCGAAAAATAAATAAAAATTAAAAAAATAAATAAATAAATAACCGTCAGAGCTACGAATCGGGAACAAAACAAATCAAGAAAGAAGGCAAAAAAGATTATTGTTGTGAATTGGCCAGTTTTTGTGGCAGTTTCCCAACGGGAGACGATTCGGGCGTGGTCTTGGCCGCTATGATTGGAGGAAAGCAGCTACAGTGTCAACTAGCGAGTGATTTTAATCGGACTATACAGACAGAATCCTTACAGCTTGGTGTAACAAGTATGTTTGAAAACACGCAGATTCGCGATTTTGGATGTGTTGCTGGTTGACTCCTACTTTATTATCTGGCATGGGGTGAAATGTTTTAAGGCTTAGCTCATACCAGCGTCCATTTGTATACAAACTACAACATGTCTGGCTATAATACAGTCTACAAGCAAAGTCTGAACGTCAAACCGAAGCTGGAAGCAAGGAAAATTGTATGAATCAATTAGTTCCTTTTGGAAATCATGGCATTAGGACTAAAATCGATGTTCACCTGATGAACGACGTTTTTTTTCTTAAGCAGTAATCACTTCCCGCTGTCGAGATATGGGCAGGACGGCACACACACTACATGTACATGCAACAAATCTTCCGGAAGACGAGAACCGATTTTCGTAAACCGTTTTTCGCTGTCTTGTTTACTATCACAGCCTGAATCGCATTTCGTATCCCACTTAATATGGCGGCTGAAAAACAGCTGATTCAGTTCCTGATGTAGTCAGCACGTTTCTATTTTTCTTTACTTAAATACACAGATTCATGCTCACTCTAATATTTATAATTTTATTTCACGCTAGGAAATGTCACTCTGTCTAAATATGCCGAAAATTCTTGACAAGAAAACACAATCCGACAAGCTAAGAACGCTTCAAAAACGGTTGCGTTTACATGGGCACGAAAATCGATTGTGGAACTGGAAAACCGCTTTACAGAAGTGGATTTCCAGAATCGATTCTTGAGTGTTTACATGACCAACCAAAAGTGGAATTGGAAAATCCGGTTTTGGGAGCCCATGTAAACGGGGGTGACATCATGGTGGGGGGGGGGGGGGAGGATGGGGCACACAGGGGGCAAGGGCCCACTCCGAAATTGTTTGGACTTACACTAGCCGAGCCAGGAGGCGCAGTGGTAACACACTGGACTCACATTTGTGAGGGCGGTGGTTCAAATCCACCTCCGGCCATCCAGATTTAGGTTTTCCGTGATTTTCCTAAATTACTCCAGGCAAATGCCGGGATGGTTCCTTTGCAAGGGCACTGCCGATTTCCTTCCCCATCCTTAAGCTAAACTCCGAGCATAAGCTCCGTCTCTAATGACCACGCTGACGTTAAACCCTATACTTCCTTACACTAGATACAATAATAATATGATTTCTTGGATTTAATCCGAATAATAATAATAATAATTGTTAATAATAATATTCTTAATGTTATTCATTCTTGGTTAAGACTGAACATCAAGTGCAGAAGTGAAAAAAAAAAAAAAAGCGGAGAAATAGCAGACGAAGATTCACGTAACTATTATGAGGCTTCAACCCTTGTAAAGACTAGTACGTTGTGAACAGTTTAATAACATTTCTAAATCTGTATTTCTTTAAAGATTTCTGTGCTGTATATAAAGGACACTAGGACAGGTTTCGCCGCGGTAGAGTAACCGAGCGGTCTAAGGCGCCTCCCTGCGGAGTACGCGTTTGCTCGCCGTCGGAGGTTCGAGTCCTCCCTGGGACACACACACACACACACACACACACACACACACACACACACACACACACACACACACACACACACACATATATATATATATATATATATATATATATATATATATATATATATATGTGTGTGTGTGTTGTCCTTAGGTTAGTTTACCTTAGTTTAAGTAGTTTGTAAGCTACAGACTGATGACCACGCAGTTTATTCCGATAGATTTAACAAACATTTGAAAAATTTTTGGACAGGTTTCAGCTAATTAGCTTATTCTCCGTGCCACATTTAACTATCAATGCAAAAAAGGAGCAGTATGGCCATGTATGGTTTATATTGCAACAAAAATGTTCAAATGTTTGTATCGCTTATGGGACTTAACTACGGGGTCATCAGTCCCTAAACTTACAAACTACTTATGAACTACTTACGAACTAGGACGGCACAAATATCCATGCCCGAGGGGGGATTCGAACCCCCGACCGTAGTGGCCATGCAGACCGTGACTGGAGCGCCTCAGTCTCCTCGGCCACCGCGGCCGGCCTATTGCAACAGAAAATCTCAAGGTTAGTATATTTATAAACTTGTGAAAGTAAATAAAAAAATCGCACTGACGTGTTTTACGGCCCACTTCAGATTTGTAGTTTTATAAATTTTGGACAAAAATAATAATCTAAATAATAAAAAAATTAATGAAGAAGATGGTATGAAACCGTTTTAGGAAACAAAAAATTTTAAAGTAGTAGTCGGTTTCGAACCGTTGATCTTGAGCGTCACAGTGCAACACATTGCCTACTACGCAATGGATAAGAGTTTGAAGTTGCGTTCTTTAATTTCATATTATTCATGGCCGTTGTTAACTGATGCTAATATGGCATTTGTAGACACTAGATTATCACTTATCGTACGAAGAATGACGTGTTTTTATTAATTCTTCAGTGCGCCATTTCTTTGAAATGACAACGTGTAAGTTACAATAAGAAAATCGACAAATACGCAACGCAAGATGGCGTATGCCAGGGAGAGTTCTGTGGGAGGAATGTCACGTGGCATCTCCGAACGGCTGGTTTTCGTTAATTCAATGGAGGGTGTCAAATCTCCGTTATTTTTGCAAATATCTCTCAAACGATACGAGATATGAAAAAAACATAAGGGAACAAAGTTGTAGAGAACATTCTCCTCTACAAATTAAAATTACATTACAAACGGCTTTTTTTGTATTACTACCGTATTTTTTATCCGAAAAATTTGAAAAAGGGAGGTTCTGGTCTCTGACGGCCTACAATTATGTCTGTAAAATTTGGTGCTGATCGGTTGAACGGTTCATCTTAAAAACAGAGAACACGTTACGGACAGACATACAGACAGAAAGACGTCCCAAAATCGCCGTTATTTTTGCAAATATCTCTGAAACAATACGAGATATGAAAAAACATAAGAGATCAAAGTCGTAGAGAATTTTCTCCTCTACAAATTCTGTTATTCAATTTTCGTGTGAGATGAATAGTTAAGCCGTTATTTTCATTTAAATTTCGAGCTGTCAAAAGAAGATCCCCAAGGCCCACTTTTAGTGTTACTACCGTAACCTAAAGTGGGCCAAAATTCATCGAATGATCTTAGCAGGGCGTCAGAGGGAGTAGAGGGAGTGGAGTAGACACAGGGCCGATTTAGCCGTTTTACATGAACCGCAGCTGCAAGTGGCACCAAGAATGATGGGGACCGGAAATTGAGCGGGGGGGGGGGGAGGGTGGGAGACAGTAATGGGTGGTGACGGCGAAACTAGGGGGACCAGAGACTGATCACTTCCAATATTTTACTTTACGTAACAAACTGTCTGGTTTATCGCTAAAGGATAAAAAAAAGTCTTCATGCTGTAGTCGTCTTCTTTTTAAAAGAATCATAAATGTCTGGGATACTTTTTCTTAAGCTGGACAGCTTTCACAAATACTGTGGCAGTCATTCTATAAATGATCCAGCGTCAATACAGATTTGCATTTCTCTCCTACAACGCTAAACTAAGTGTGGCGTATACTCCGAGACAGACAACATTCTCTGACAGCTCTCAGCCGTTGCATAGTAATGTTTCCTCTCAACTGTTTTTTATATCAATTTAATACAAATAAACAATCCCTGAGACGGATTTTCGTCTCGAATATGTCTAAGACATTATTGAAAAATCTGAAGCATCGAATTAAAATTTGAGATGCGGCCGGGAATCGAACCCTGACCTCAATGCAATATGTCCATTGCCGAGGTGCTATTCCGCTGCATGGAGAGCCTTTGCAGTAGTGGCAATTATCTTTGGAAGACAGAAGCTGAATTAAAGTTTGCGACGTGGAGGGAAATCGTATTTAGACTATTCCGAGGCGCCTTAATCGTTAGTGGTGTGGTAGTCTAACGATTAAGACGTCTGCCTCGTAAGCATCGAGGTCCCAGTTCGATTCCCGGCCGCATCACAAATTTTGATTCGATGCTTCAGATTTATCAATAATGTTTTTTATATATTATAAAATCGAAAATGTTTGTAAATCTTGTGGGACTTAAACTGTGGTGTCATCAGTTCCTAAACTTTCAAACTACTTCTGTACTAACTTATGCTAAAGACAGCACAAACATCCATGCCCGAGGGAGGATTCGAACCTCCGACGCGGGAGGCCACGGGATCAGCAACGTGGCGCTCCAAACCACTCGGCTACTCCCGCGCGGTTTAAAATCAAAACTTGCTTGTTTGCAGTTAAATTTGTGACCGAAATCATGATATTAGTTTCAAGGTAATATAAAATCGTTAGAACAAAATTAGTTTGATTTGTTTTAACCTGAAATATGGAATTGTTTTACCAAGAAACGACACAAAATACGATATTTGACGTTATGAGTCCCAACATACTTTTCGAGAATCGTTTGTAAGCGATATCGCAACAATGTAGTTATACTTCGTAACATAATGTGACAGATAGGCGACTTTGTCAAATATGACAACTACTTTGACAGGTGTAAGAAAGACTCTTCTGAAATATTTAGAAAATATTTAGTAATTTTCCGCTACAGACACAAATAAAATCAATTTGCTAGTGGTTTGGCATAACTGTAATGTTAGAAACGCCTAATAAATTTTTACATTCCTATTTTTACGGTTCTATTTTTTGTTATTAGATTCCTATTTTTGAGATTATATTTTTTGTTATTTTTGTCTTAAGTGTATTTCCTATATTTCTGGTACACCGTTTTCTTGTATTATTACTGTAGGTCTATATTTTCTGTAAAATACTGTTCAACTATTTTGTGGAATTATGATGTACACATTTAACGTTGCTAAAATGATAAGCAGAATTGAAACTGCCTGTAAATGTCACATATCCTGCATAATTTGCTTTGTCGAGCTGTGCTGCATTTTATTCCGATCGTCACGTAATAATGAGGTGGCATATGTGCCTGTGACCCCGTAAATTCAGCCACACATCCTTGATTCTGCGCAAAATGGTTTTGCCTAGTATTTCCAGCAAATTCTGTTTCTGTTTCTTTAATAGCTGTGATTCCGCGGGACACTAATATAACTAGATTGACTAAAAAATCTAGGAAGCTGAACTTGAATAAGTCTTTCACTTGTCCAAGTTGAGTGGGTATGTAGTAGCTCTGATTTTTAAGTTATATTTCCTATTCTCCAATGACTTCAACATTTAAGAGCAATGGCGCCAACCTTTCATCTTGCCGCACGTCGTTCTTTATCTCGAAAGGCTTTCATATACCAAGATAAATTTCATCAGAAAGAGTTTGTTTAATGTGGGGTAGTAGCGTTTTGTCTCTGATATTATCAGACACTGAAGAGGGACTGTCGATCGACGGAATCATACGCCTTTTTGTAGTCAAGAAACATACAAATGAGAGTACAGATTTTAAGTTACCTTGTATGTTTGAAAATGTACTGTGTGAGGGATCGTCCTGGTCGGAAGACCGCTTGGTATTACCCAATCTTGTGTTCGAGCTGCCCTTCACTTCTCTGATGAAGACAAGCTGAGGTCTTGTAAATGCCTTAAACTTGGAAATTCCACTGTCATTATTAACGTTGAACTCGCCACTTTTTCAGGTTTTGGGTGGATGAGTGTACGTATCCAGCCTTGAGAAAGGTATTCCGTTTATAGTATTCCGTTAGTCACGTGTTTATTATTCTTTAACTGTTTACTATGATCATCAAGCGAACCGAGGTTTCTCGGGAGTTACACACTTATGCCATCTTCTACAGACGTTGTTTTTGAGTCTGAAAATGTGTGTGCTGATTTTATATTTGGCGAGCAGCTGAAATCCACGATCTGTGTACATAGGAGTCACTTAATGAGGGTGTTGATGGGGATACGGGATATTTGAGCAGTTCTCAGAAATATATAGCCAAGCAGTTTTCTTAGTTATTCAGTACAATACTTGCATCTTGTCTTCGGAAGCACATGTTTAATGGAATGTACCAACAGGTCGTTCATTGTACATCTTGCAGAAGTCTCATTTGTTGTAACTTCTGAAGACTTTTTCGATGAAGTGCATTTGCTTCTGCATATGTTTACATTGTGTCTGTCTGAGTAATTTTGTGACTGATCGTCTTTTTGTAAGCCTATTTCATCCAGACATTGTTTTGTCACATGGAGAATTCCATCATCCATTTTTCATACTTTTCCTGCTAACCTTGCGACTGACAATGGCAAAATAAATATACACTGAAGAGTGTCTAAACAAAATTACATTCTAGAATAAAAGTAAAAGAGCTCCAAAATCTGACCTCTCGGGGGAACTGAGATACATTAAAACTGTCCTAAACAGAGCTATCAAAGTGAGAGTCATATAACTCCCTGTCCAATTATATTAAAGGATGCACACGATCCACATACAAAATTGAAGGTTGAAAGACGACCGTCTGTCGTCTTCCATATATTTTTTATAAAATTGTAATTTATTTGATGTCGCTAGATTAGCATTTGGTTAAAACTACAACCCCACTCTTGTCAAGGCATGAGGAGTAGCATTTTTATTTCATGTTTTAAAATATTAGTTTCTGAAATGTTAGTTAATATTGCTAGGATTTTCTTATTTCAATAATTTATTTTTGTGGTTATGAATGTGGCCTAAAAAAAGTGCACTCCACAAATATTCTGCTATCCGAGTAGCCGATTCCTTTGTGTAGTGCACCCCTGATCTATCTAGAGGCGTCCTACAATTCCCCATCCGATAACGCCGATCCAGAAATCGGCAGCCATGACTGTCACAGGGTCGGCAAAGCCTTTGGTGCAGACCCTCCACCCGGTTCCAAGCTAAAGGACCCCGATCAACCCTGGGAACAATGCTGCAAATCGACAGCTCTGCTTGCACCCCGCGTGCGAAGGCAGCAGTCTTCACCAATTCCGCCAGCCGCTCGTAGGACCTGAGGATGTCCTCAGAACCCAAGCGACAAGCGTCTTTGGTGCCGACGTGAGCCACGACTTGCAGTCGACTGCACCCCGCACCCTCGATAGCTGCCGGCAAGGCCGCAGCCACATCTCGGATGAGGCCCCCCGGCAGACACACCGAGTGCACGTTGGACCTTTCCTGATCTCGATGCTACCTGCCTAAGGGGCTCCATCACATTGAAGCTCCCAATAACTAATAATCCCCACCCTCCGTGCACCTGATCGGACCCCGCTGAAGGAGTGGCCACACGTTCACTCACAGGACGAACGGGCGCGGACGGACGTCCAGCCTCCACATTGGCCTTCCGCCTCGAGCGACGCGAACGCCGTACAACCCGCCACTCCCCTTGCGGAGAAGGCGGCTCGACGACGTCCGGTACACCTGAAGGTGCCTCGGTAGCAGGGACAGAGAGCGAAGCATGAGACACCTGAGGTGTCCCACTCGACGCACCAGACTCCCCACCATCGCTGCACCCCGAGACAGCCTGAAGACGGCTGACGGTAGCCAACAGCACACTCAGCTGTTCGCGAACCGCGGCCAACTCCTCCTGCGTCCGCACACAGCAGGCACACATTCTATCCATCCAATCTGCAGAGAGTAGAAAACTAAATAATAAACTTTTCAGTAATCTAGTACTTAAATAAAGGGGGCTGGAAGTTGACTGAACTGTGGTCAATGGTAACTATACTGTCAAAACAACGAAACTGCCTCTGGCTGTTTTCAAAATAAACAAGAAAATCTATGGAATACACTGTTAACAAACAAGTGGGAATAAAGCGTTATGAAAGCTGAACACGAAAAAAGAAGTGACAATATGATAATTAAATTACGTAGTTTGCAGCAGACGATAACTATACACATTCTATTTATCAAAATACGCGAGAATACACGCTTAAAACAGTATCACAAAATCTGCAAGTAGCCGAGAAGAAAATTCTTAAAAACAGAAACACTAACGAAAATTAAGAAATTAACTGGCAACAAAATTTATGCAAATTAAATTATGATACTTGGCGCTCTGAATGATGTGAATCGACAGCAGCTGACATGGACAGTATGAGGTTATTACACTTCTGGCCATTAAAATTGCTACACCAAGAAGAAATGCAGATGGTAAACTCGTATTCAATGGACAAATACACTAGAACTGACATGTGATTACATTTTCACGCTATTTGGGTGCATAGATCCTGAGAAATCAGTACCCAGAACAACCACCTCTGACCGTAATTACGGCCTTGATACGCCTGGCCATTGAGTCAAACAGAGCTTGGATGGCGTGTACAGGTACAGATGCCCATGCTGCTTCAACACGATACCACAGTCCATCAAGAGTAGTGACTGGCGTATTGGACGAGCCAGTTGCTCGGCCACCATTGACCAGACGTTTTCAGTTGGAGAGTGATCTGGAGAATGTGCTGGCCAGAGCAGCAGTCAAACATTCTGCGTATCCAGAAAGGCCGGTACATGACCTGCAACATTCGGTCGTGCATTATCCTGCTGAAATGTAGGGTTTCGCTGGGATCGAATGAAGGGCAGAGCCACGGGTCGTAAAACATCTGAAATGTAACGGCCACTGATCAAAGTACCGTCGATTCGAACAAGAGGTATCCGAGACGTGTAACCAATGGCACCCCAGACAATCACGCCGGGTGATACGCCAGTATGGCGTTGACGAATACACGCTTCCAATGTGCGTTCACCGCGATGTCGCCAAACACAGATGCGACCACCATGATGCTGTAAACAGAACCTGGATTCATCCGAGAAAATGACGTGTTGCCATTCGTGCACCCAGGTTCGTCGTTGCGTACACCATCGCAGGCGCTCCTGTCTGTGATGCAGCAGCAAAGGTAACTGTAGCCATGGTCTCCGAGCTGATAGTACATGCTGCTGCAAACGTCGTCGAACTGTTCGTGCAGATGATTGTTGTCTTGCAAACGTCCCCATCTGTTACCTCAGGGATCGAGACGTGGCTGCACGATCCGTTACAGCCATGCAGATAAGATGCCTGTCATCTCGACTGCTAGTGATTCGAGGCTTTTGGGATCCAACGCGAGCAGCAATGCCCCGATACGATAAACCGCAAATGCGACAGACTACAATCCGACCTTTATCAAAGTCGAAAACGTGATGGTACGCATTTCTCCTCCATACACGAGGCATCACAACAACGTTTCACCAGGCAATGCCGGTCAACTGCTGTTTGAGTATGAGAAATCGGTTGGGAACTTTCCTCATGTCAGCAAGTTGTATGTGTCGCTACCAGCGCCAACTTTGTGTGAATGCTCCAAAAAGCTAATCATTTGCATGTCACAGCACCTACTTCCTGTCGGTTAAATTTCGCGTCTGTAGCACGTCATCTTCGTGGTGTAGCAATTTTAATGGCCAGGAGTGTACTCTTGATGGATATTTTGCCATTCTACTATGAGTGCAATATCCAGCTCTGCAACCGTCGTGGGAGGTGGTGGTCGGGCTGCAGTGCGTCTGCCAAGCGAAAAACAGACATGCCCAATTGGGTTTAAGTCCGGTGAACAAGCTGGATACTCCATTTTTTCAGTTTCGTCAGCTTCGAGCAGCTCTGTGAACACGTCCGTTTTCGTTCACCAGGGGGAACCCATCCCCTATGGCACTAGCATACGGCGCAACGAAAGGTAGTACACAGTGAAACAAGAATTACCCTTTTGATTGTTTCGTGTAAAATACTACTCACAAAACAAATTTTCTTTATTTACTTAAAATAACAATACTCTGTCAATATCTTGGAACAAAAAAAAATACTAATTTTCTACTAATTAGTAAGTGATATAACAATATTAAACAGCCTCCGCAAGTGTTTCACTGTGTACCGTGTATGGTATTTTTTTATATTTTTTACTTGCTGAGTGACTTATAAAACATAAATATCTTTGTTAAATACAAGTACAAACATTAATATATACTATATTATGTTCAGTGAGTCTTAAGGCCACTAAAATTGATTGGAAAACGAATATACCGGTGGTTGAAGAGTGTCTTAGTAGCCATAGACAACGCAGGTGGCAAAATCATTGCAACACCACTTCAAGTAAAAATAACTAATGAAACACTTTTCTCTGTTTCACTGGATGGCCTACATCTTTGTCACTTTCTTCATCACTTTCACTTGTACCTGTTTTACTTACGCACCACTTATTTTTTTGAATGTTGACTCTCTTCATACTTCTTTTCTCCTTTTCTTCCAGCTCTGTTCTTTTTCTCAAAGTGTTTTCTTCAATAGCTGCTCGCTCTTGTCTGCTTCTACCTTTGGAACGACCACTTGTTTTTCTGGGGACTGATTTGGGAAAACAACGAAATTCATTTGGCGAGATGTATGGTTTACTGTTGTTACTGCAACTGACAGTCTCAACAGCGTCCATAGTACCCCCCCCCCCCTCCCACACACACAAAGTGTTAGGAGGAGTCATACATCCATCTGAGGCCAATGATCCTATTTCACTGTGTACCACATACAAGATTTTCACTGTGTACCAAAGTCACCATAAACTAAAAAGTTAGTCATAACTCTTAACCTATGTAACTACCAAATCTACAACTGGCCAATATATAGCTAAAGATGTGTAACTTATCACAAAAAATAAAATTTCTTTTAGCTGTAGGCCTATGTTATATCGAAAATATTAAACTTACAAAGAGACGTTAACTATAACTTCTGATCACCGAAAACCAATAATAACGTATAGAAACCAGAATAATCAATCAAACTGTCCACCTTTATAGTCAAAGATGTATTCTATCATAATAAACATACAGGAATACCAACAAGTAGAAAAAAATTGCTGAAAACAATTGAGATGGAATGTTTCACCGTGTACTGTGTTTCACTGTGCACTACTCTCCCCTACACAAAATTCGTCCAGCACCATGACATGGCTTTTTTCGAGTTCCACGTTAACTCCAGATGAGAGAACAACGATTGTCCGGCTCAACAGAACCCGGCACCATCCGTTACTACTCCTGATGTTCCTCCACGGTGACGTGGTTTTAATGGGGGAACATCATAGGCCTCCGTGTGTATGAACCACGATTCTGACATGATATCCAACCAAGAAGCTGCAGAATGACGCCTTCCCAATGATCGGGAACCGTAACAAAGTACGTAAAAGTCGAACAAAATTAGAGGCGATGTTGACAGTTTTATTCGATTGTCACTGTGTTGATCAATCGGAATTCTTGCCGTAACGTGAAAGAGTGAATAAAGAATTTGTGAAACAATTTTGTGGAGAGCCAACTCATGGATTTTGCACGGCGATAACGTTGTCTCTATTTCTCTTTGAATTTCCGGCCAAAACCACAACAAACCTTATCGATAAGTCACCGTATTCCCCTGATGCGACTCCGGCTGGCTTTCTTCTTTTTCTAAATCGAAATTACGACTTCGAGGTACCTATCTACAGTCGATAGACGACAAAAGGGAGATCGCAGAAAGTGTTGAAGTCGATTCCAAAAAGTACCTATGAAAGTACTTCAATGATTCGTTTATCCGTTGGCGTAAGTGAACTGTGTGTTTGGTTGATCAAATGCCAGTACATACTTGAAAGGGCTGTATACTATATTGATTTAAAATGTAAATAACCTGTGTCCGAGTGAAAGATTTTTACTGTGTAAAACTTTGGAGTACATTGGCCAATGTCTTTTCAAAAATTGAACTAAAATCTTGATAATCGACTTTTTATTGCAGAATGGTATATCATATAAAATTATTGTCACTTTATCCAGAATGATAAGTATGCATATCATACAAGAAGTCCCCGGGTGACTGATTTTTAAATTATTCTAGTCAGCTCGAAATAGATGTAGGCCGGATTTCCCGTCTTTACCGATTTTGTTAGGAGTCTACATTAGCGTTATAAGAATAATGAGTAACAGGCTTGGATAATGACAGCTGAATGTTCTTGGGACAGTAATGCGCATTAAATATCAACATTATTAATTTTGGCTTATCAGTGTGGACCTGGGTGATTAATTACAGGTATGTACAAGAATAAGAGAGCAGAACGACACTTTCATGTCTTCTTCATTGTACAAAATAAGCTTCATTTTTCATCGACGCATGTAGGCTACCGCGAAATCCGTAATATTAAAAAAAAAAAAAAAAAAAAAAAAAATCTTTTGCGCGACATAATGAAATGAAATAAGCGGATTTCTCTGTGTTCTCTGTTAAAGCTAAATGAACTAATGGCTATCACAGTCGCATTTCATAATTAATACAAAACTATATCTGCCATTCTGAAGACAACATAACACAATCTCAATTGTTGTACCATGATGTCTCCTAATTACAATTTGACCATTACTTGCAAATATTATTGCGAATATGAATTAGCTGCATAATTTATTGGTGAAATTTGGGAATTTATGCAGGACCGTGATTAACACTTGCGAATACCTTTCTTGTATTTCTGGGAGCTGTAGTCTCGGTGGTATTCACCACAGTCAGATGAAGACATATCAGTATTACACTAGCATTGGTTAACATGTCCACTGTAGATCGTGTTCGGGCTAAAACAAGATATATGATATCTTTATATTACATAGTATGTTTGTGATTTTGTATTGCGTAAATATTTTCAGAGTTATTTCCAATCTTGGTGACATTTTGCACAAGAGGAAGCTCACTGTGTGTGTAATGATCACGTACAGCCCATAGTTGAACAGATGATGCCATAAAAAATGAAATTTGCTAGAAAACGCCTGCATCACGCGAAAATGTTGCACATCTCCTCCTGAACCAATGAATCGATTTTTACCAAATTTGGTCCACATATTCATCACCGTGAGAGAACAATTGCTGTAAGGGCAATAATCACGTACCAAACATAGTTCTTGACATATGACATGGACAATAATATTAATTTATGACATTGGTGTGGTTTGTTCTTTCGCAGCCATATTATATTTGCAAATTATTTATAAAGTAGGGGAAAATAAGTGGGATTAGGAAGGAAAGGATTGACAGTGGCTGCATTAGGGTACTGAAATTAAACAATGGCGATCAGTGAAAGTGTGAGTTGGACCAGGAATCAAACTTCGGCCTCCCTCTTCGGACCAGCGGTTGCCTTAACCACTTGGCTACCCGTTAGTAACTGATGGGCATATTATGGAAAATCTATTTAACAAGTACTTTATATCTTTTACTGATAGTATGGGTTTGTCAGGGTGAGTAAATAATGCCCTTGAATATTAGAAACTAGCATTTACAAATAACTTCAAGAACATTAATATGTCACTCACTTCACCACAATAAATAATTTCCATAATAAAATCTTTAAAAACAAAGCTTTCTAGTGGTTATGATGAAATATCAATAAAGCTAATTAAAGTGTGTTCTTATGAATTTAGCACAATTTTAAGTTATTTGTGTAACCAGTCTATTATAACTGTAACATTTCCTGATTGGTTAAAATACGCGGCTATTAAACCTCTATTCAAGAAAGGGGATAAAGAGATACCATCAAACTACAGACCGATTTCACTTTCACCGGCATTCTCAAAAATTCTAGAAAAGGTAAAGTACAAGCAGCTTCTCAACCATCTAACCTCAAATGACATCTTGTCTAGAACATAGTATGTATTTCTGAATGGTTCCAATACCGAGAAGACAATTTACACCTACAGTGACAATGTACTTCATTCATTAGATAATACATTACAAGCTCCAGGTATTTTCTGTGTTTTATCAAAGGCATTTTATTGTGTGAAACATAACATTCCTCTAAGTTAATTAGAATTCTGTGGTGTCACAGGGATTGCTGCAAAATGGTTCAAGTCGTACCTCGCTAACAGGAAGCAAAGGGTGTCAGAGCAAGGGATTAGTGAATTAAGCCAATAGTCATCAACAGATTGGGAAGAAATTACATGTGGTGTCCCACAAAGATCCATCTTAGGGCTACTGCTTTTTCTTGTGTACATTAATGACCTCTCATCAGTTACACTACCAGAAGCAGAGTTCGTTTTGTTTGCATATCATACAGGTATTGAAATAAATAAAATGTCACGCTTAGTTTTAGAAAGGTCTGCTAATGATATTTTCATTCTCATTAACCTGCAAGAACTCGCGCCTTGATAATTTACGCGATCCATCGCGTGCATAGCATTTTTCTGACAGTCAAAGAACATTTTGTAATGTACTTAATATGTTTAAATAGGTATTTCTAGTTCCGTTTATAAGAAAAACACATTATTGACTGTTTAAAATTGATTAAATGCCGACTGTTTTAAACTTACTGAGAGCAAAATGCTCACGCGCGAATCCTCGCGGGTTAATAAATGGTTAAAAACCAACTCATTGACATTAAACTTTGAAAAAACTCACTACATGCAGTTCAGAACATGTGAGGAGATTCCCATCCAGTATATGCATAAAGTGTAAAGAAGAGCAGACAGTATAAAATTACTGGGATTACAGCTTGATAATAAATTTAGTTTGGAGGAGCACACTACAGAACTGCAGAAACGACTTAACAAATCCGTATTTACAATACGAGTGGTATCAGACATAGGAGATATAGAAATGAAAAAGGTTACATACTTTGCTTACTGTCATTCAATAATGTCATGTGGTATAATATTGGCTATCTCTTCAAGTCAAGAAAAAGTTTTGAGAGTCCAAATAGCGTGTAATACGTATTATTTCTGGTGTAAATTTACGGACATCCTGCAGAAACCTCTTCACCGAATTGGGTATATTAACTACTGCCTCTCAGTATGTTTATTCCTTAATGAAATTTGTCGTAAATAATATATCCTTTTTCTGAACAACAGCTCAGTTCAGACCTATAATACTAGTAACAAAAATGATCTTACACGAGGACTTAAATGCTCTTACTACAGGTCAGAAAGGGGTTCACTGCTCAGGAAGGCATATTTTCAATAATTTACCAACAACCATAAACAATTTAGCTACAAATAAAGATCAGTGTAAGAGGAGCCTAAAAGACTTTCTAGTGGCCAACCCATACTTCACTGACGAATTTTGAAATAGAACCAAATGATGCATGTATCTGTATTCATTCTAATAGCATTATTATTATTATTAGTCGTAAAGCTCCCATGTGGAAGACGCTAAGTAAAGCTGGTTCATTTTCCGTTCTTCTTGGTCTTCTGGTTCTTTTTCTTTGCCCACCAGTTTTTCATTGTTTGAGAAAATTTAGTTCTTCTTTCTTCACTCCATTTTGTTCCAGTTCTCGGTGCTTTTGTCTCTGGTTTAACCTCCCACTTTTCAACTTTTATTCTAAAATTGTTCCTTGCAGCTATTTCTTTTTTAGTAATTTTGGCTAATTCTAAATCTTTTTTAACTTTTTGGATCCATTCTCCTTCATTAACAAGAGAATCTACGTATTTTACAATTGTTTTTGTTAATATGTGTTCATGGAGTCTCATTATGTGGCCATATAATTTGAGGCGTCTTTTCCTCATGTCTATCTCTATGTTAGAATATTCTTCAATTTTTGATGTTTTCTGTAATCTATATCCATTCTCAGTCCATCTTGGTCCCAAAATTTTTCTAATTATTTTTCTTTCTTCTTTCTTTAGATTTTCTAGATCAGTTTTCCTGTTTAGTGCCAAGGTTTCGCTGGCATATAACATTGATGGTTTAATGACTGTACTGTAATGCCTAATTTTGGCATTTAAAGATAAGCATCTTTTATTATAGAGGTTTTGCACTAATCCTAAACCTTTACGAGCTTTTTGTATTCTTTCTTGTTGTGCAAATTTTTCCGAGATAATTTCTCCAAGATATTTGAAGTGTGGTACTCTGTTGATTTCTCCGTATTTGGTTTGTAATTCTGAAATTTCTAAATTTGTTGTTGAGAACACTGTCTTTTCAAATGATATCTGTAGCCCGACTTTTTCTACACATTCTTTTAGAATTTTTACTTGTTTTATAGCCCTTTCACTAAAATCTGCCATTATTGCGAGATCGTCTGCAAAGGCTAAGTATGGGATTCTTAGGTTATGTTTTTTGGTTCCTAATGAAATTGGTTTCCAGCACTTTTCTTCTTCAAGTTTCTTCTCCCATTCTTCCATGACTTTATCCAGAACTACATTGAACAACAAAGGCGACAACCCATCACCCTGTGTAACCCCAGTTTTAATTTCAAATGGTTTTGAAAGTTTTCCCATAAATTTCACTTTGGATTTTGTATTTGTTAACGTCTGTTGAATGATTTTTTTGTATTTTACGATCCAATCCTTTTTCCTCAAGAATTCTAAATAGTGTGGGTCTGTGGATTGAGTCATATGCCTTCTTGAAGTCGACAAAGACATACACTGTAGGCTTGCCTCGCATCTTCCTTATCCTTGTGATTAATTTTAGGTTTAAAATTTTTCTCTGGGCACGATCTGTTTGGCCTGAAACCAGCTTGGAAATCTGAGATTTTGGGTTCTAGTATTTCTTGTGCTCTTTCAAGAATACAAGCCGATAAAATCTTATATGTGACAGGAAGTAGAGAAATTCCTCTGTAATTATTCACATCATGTTTGTCCCCTTTTTTGTGTAATGGATGTATTAAGGCAAACTTCCAATCTTCTGGGATTTCTTCGGTGAGCCATATATTTTGAATAATTCCTACTAGCTCCTTTCTTGAATTAGGCCCTAGATTTTTTAGAAATTCAGCTACAATTCCATCCTCCCCAGCATTATTATATTATCAGCTTATAGAAAAAAAGAAAGAAAAAAAAAAAGAGAGACGTGTTCAACATCCACGAGGATCTCGTCAGCACGGATCTATGGAACGAACCAACTAATCTAATCTAATCTGATTTGCTCGCCTGCCGGCCGTCTCAGCCTTCCATAAGTCGGTCGCTATGGCTGTAGCGCCCCTATCGTCCACGCCCTCTTACACTCGTTGTTGCGGATTCCTGTGCGAGGTCGAACTTATGACAGCATCTGATGTGAAATGAGTGAAGAAAACGCCATCTTCGCATGTAAATACTAACTATATTTGTGTGGTGTCCGTTATTTCGGACGTTATACTGGTCTCCGTATGGAGACAGAACTGTCTCTGCGCCGTCTATCTCGATTAATTATTGCTTCAATTAATACTATGACCAATTCGTATTTAATGAAGTATTCATTTGTATGTAAATAACAATTCGCTTTTTCATGCCTGCAGCGGTTATTTCTGGAATGGACTATGATATAAATATGCAGTGCTAGCTCGATAGCAATCGCCTGGCTCTGTGATATTCATTAAGAATGACTGAAAGTGAAAGAAAAAGTTAAAGGAAATTAAGTAAACAATCATAGGACGTTAGAACAACAATTTAAAATACAACAGTGGCATCGGAAGTGTTGAAATGGGGACTCATCATACAGATGAAGACCCAGAAGAATACCAGGTTTTTCTGAAATTAGTTACAAAATGAGCAAACAAATACATTTGATATGGACCATATCACCGTTGGTGTGAAGCTACTAAAACTGTCGTTATAATCCAGTCAACCTGCAACGCACTCACATATCACACTCAACGATCAGGATCCATTCAATGCACTAAAATTAAAACACGTTCAATACTAAAGACTCGTCAGTGAAAATTGGAGGCAGGTGATGTATCGTGACGTAAGTGATGTAGTTCTGTTTGATTTGTTTTATCTGACTGGTTTTCTGTAGCCCACTACCAATTCTTTTCCAGTGATAATCTCTTAATTTCAGAGTACCACGAGCATGCAAAGTCCTCAACAGTGATCACCCTCCACAGCTTCCTATAGAACGAATAAGGTAAATTCCTTGATGTCTTCACATATATCCTGTCAACGTGTCCCTTCTTCCTCACAATGTTTTCCATATGCTCCGTTCTTTATCAATTCTACTGACAACGTCCTGGTTCGTTAACTTGTCAGTCCACTTAATTTTCTACACTCCTTCGTAGCACCATACGTCAAACGCTTCGTTTCTTCTTTAATGGTTTCCCCACTGTCCATAACGCTGTGCTAAAAACGGACCTTCTCAGGAATTTTTACCTTAGTTACAATAAATTGTCATTATTCCCTTGGTTGGAGATGCCATCAATTGGTAAATTTTGCCTACAAGACAAAAAAAAAAAAAAAAAAAAAAACAAAAAAAAAACATTCTCAACTTTGCCTTCTTTGTGATTACCAATGTTTACATTATATTTGTTTCTATTGCCATTCCTGCTAATTATTGCTAGTGTTGCTGTTTAGCGGTTGATTCCAGATCCATATTTTGCAATCATCCGACCGTTCATGCACTGGACATGTTCTGTAATCATCCCTCACTAGCGATTTTCAGTGAATGTCATCTTTGCTATTCCATCCTCTTCAATTTTTAAACCACTTTTGGAGCGGCGTTGGTTTTTTGCCGTTAGTCTCGCAAACTAATTGAATCAATATTTGCGTTTTTTAATCTACCGTTAACTTTCCTAAAGTCTTAAAATTTATGTTATGAGCACCTAAAAAGTGATGGAGAAGATAGTTCTCTTATCCTCAGTCAGTTTTCTTTTAACAGAGCAGTTTATTCTTGCAAAATGGTACACGCACTTTAGTATAAATCGACCAGCTAACGCAACAGATTCTGAACGACATTGTCCCGTCAAGAATTCACGTGTGGCAAGAAGTCCATCTCTCTCCACAAGTGGAAGGCGTTGATTCAGCGATCAGGCCATCGACCATCACGTGGAAGCACAGACTGTAAAACGTGAGCGTCACGAAGTTTTAGTAGCTGTAACGATACTTTCTTTCTTGGCTTGCTCTTCCCGTTAAGATTAAGATTAGGTACCACTATTAAAATTGAACAGGTCTTGAAATATTACGGAGAAAAATAATTTTGAAGAAGTGATCTACTGAACAAAACATGAAAGATTCCGCACACAATGTTTATCGGTCGTAATAGTTTGAACAAAGACAACACCAGAAAGCATCACTACAAAAGAAAGTGGTGGAACCCGTACTCTTCCTGGTTAAAGTAATTTGCTACTTTTGCAGTCATTTCTCTGTAGTTGATGGAACGATTTATTCTATATTGTAAAGTGAGGCTTGGTTTTCTAATCTGTAAATGCAAAGATTTAAAACCGTTGTGAGTTTAAGTTAATATCAATGGTAAAATTCGCAAAAAAAAAAAAAAAAAAAAAAAAAAAAAAAGGAATAAAAGAAATTCGACGAACTTCGTTTACTGACAGAAGATTTCTTGCAGGCATTGAAATAAGATGATTGAACATTATGAAATAAATTACAACTGCATCCAGAAATTTCTCTGACAATCACGTAATAATTCTCAACAATGCCCCAAGCATGATTTTACAAATGTCTGATATTGCTGGAAAACAAAATTACAAAATTAATGAAAATATGGAAGGGATTTTGTAATGAAAGTAATACTTCAAATAAATTAGTAATTATTTCCAAATAAAACATCGAAAGCTCACACTTTACAATTTTAATGAAGCTCGCTCTGTGGAAGACGTCCAATCAGTACAACTGTAAAAACAAGAAAGACCACGAGCAACTCCGTTTTCTCTTTCTCAAAAAGTTGAACATCAGGAACAAAAAATAGTCAAAAGTATCTCTGGCAGAGAGAACGGGTGGTAGCGACAAGCGTCGCAGATACACACACACAATGTAATACTACAAAGCAACTTGATCAGAGGACAATAACCTAGTGTTTTGACCTCCAGAACAATGTGACGATCGACCTTTACAGATACTTTACAACGTGAGAACGGAACACAACGAACCCGAAGATCATTTACCTCCAGCCAGGTCCATCAAATAAATACCACGGCCACGAAGACGCCGACAGGCAGATGAAAGAGACAGTAGGAGACTGATAGATTGATGCACACGGAATGATGGAGAAGTATCGTCAGATTGCCAGTAGCGACGTTAGTAGTAGCGGCAGAAATAGCAGAAGTGGAGTTTTAGTCATGATCAGCCACCAGCAATGACAATTGGAGCTGAAGATAGAAGAAAGAAGATGGAAGAATCTGGTCGCCAGTACAGCATCCGGGAAAATCAGCAATAACAGAGAAACTCACCCAGGACTGCTGGGCAGAAGGAGAGGACGCGGTCTGGTCGTGGCAGTCACCTGTGATCTCCGTCCAGGGTTCTGCCAATCAAAGACGTGCAGCCTGAAGACCGCCGGCTCGACCCCAGGTCAAGGGCGCAAAACCTCCACGTCGCGCTGCTACCTCTGGTCGTAGCACAACACAACGCTTTTTAGAAGATGCGATAACTCTCCACACCGCCAAGAGGTAATACCGCAGAATATACGGCATTTTAAGGCACAGTTCTCGCTTCAACGGCGGGCTCTGTCTAACTGACGAGCCCAGAGGCAGATTCGTAACCAGAGAACCATCCAAGCTCTGTTTGACTCAATGCCCAGGCGTATCAAGACCGTTATTACGGCCAAAGGTGGTTGTTCTTGGTGGTGATTTCTCAGGATCTATGCACCCAAATTGCGTGAAAATGTAATCACATGTCAGTTGTAGTATAATATATTTGTCCAATGCATACCCGTTGATCATCTGCATTTCTTCCTGGTGTAGCAGTTTTAATTGCCAGTAATGTACGTGCTATTAGTACAAGTTTGGAGCAACTCCAAAAGTTGTACCACAAACTCTAAGTACAGCTGCTCGAAGACAAGTGGAAACTGAATGCAGAAAAGAAGCGTCTGCTCTCCTCGGCTGCTCAAACGCCAGTCCTCTTTACTCTACTCACATCTAAAATCTCTGTCTCCTCTCTGCAGAGCCTCCACCTATCTCTACTGAAACGCCAGTCTACAGCGAGGCGCCAAAGTACGGCCAATCTCGTCTTGCGTTCGGGAGTCGGACAGCCGAACCCTCTTACTATTAAAGAGCAGCCAACGGCCAGCTTTTCCGTGTTTCCATCGATCGGGCCGTGCTCTCACGTCCAGCGTTCTCACGGTAGCGGCGGATGGCCTTCAGGCAACAACACGGCCATCAAGTTATTCTCGGCAAACGCTGTTGTACGACTGCGGCTTCCGTCAATTTGGAGCCAGAGACGGTGCCACCCTGGCTTTCGCCAATTCGGCGTCAGACGTGGTCGTCCCAGGAATTTACCTTTTATACATTTCCTCTGCTTTCTCCTCGCAAAGCACCGCACATTGCCCTTGGAGACACATCGTATTCCTCCAGACGCTCTCGCCCAGACGAAGCCAGCTTAGTGGCACCAGTGGCGGTAACGTGTGCTAAAGTACTTGGAAGGTCCTCGCCTCTGCTATACCTCCGCTGGCCCGCTTGGCCGTAAGCCGCCTTCCAGGAACCGCTGCCTCTCCAAATAACAATGCGCCACCCTCGTGGTGTGGCCATCGGTCTGCTGTTATCTCTGGATGTGTGTCTCTCCCTCGCTACAGGCCTCAAACGACCAAGTAACAGAATATTTCTCTTTAGCCACAAGTCACTAAAGGAAATCGATAAGCGACGAATAATGAAATAAAATTAACAAGGGAACGTTGTCCTTTTGCCACTGGAAACCAACGTGACAGTACTGAAATCTCTCACCTCTGCCTCAATTAACAAGCTGTATAATTATTTTTGACCGTGTTTGCGTGTGCCTAATGAAATTATGTAAGGATATTGTTACCAAAGAACAATGAGCCGATAATGAGGAAGGAACGGTTAGAACTTGTGTCTCTACATCTACATAAATAGTCCGCAATCCACCGTAAGCTGCGTGGCGGAGGGTACACTGTAGGACTACTAGGCATTTCCTTTCCTATTCCACTCCCAAACAGAATGAGGGAAATAACGAATGTCTATGCGCCTCCGTGCGAGCCCTAATTTCTCTTATCTTGTCTTTGTGATCATTACGCAAAATGTAACTAGGCGGCAGGAAGATCGTTCTACACTCAGCTTCAAATTCGGGTCATCTAAATTTCCCCAATAGAATTTTTCGAAAAGAACGTCGTATTTCCTCTAGCGATCCCCATCTGAGTTTCCGGAGCATTTCCATGACACTCGCGCGTTAGTCGAACGTACAAGTAACGAACCTAGCTGCTCGGCGCTGAACTGCTTCTATGTCTTCCTTTAAACTGATCTGCTGCGGGTCCCAAACACTTGAGCAATACTCAAGACGTGGTCGTACAAGTGATTTATACGCGGTCTCCTTTACTGATGACCTTCCCGAAATTGCCCCCATAAGCCGAAGTCGGCTGTCTGCCTTATAACTGTCCTTACATGTTTGTTCCATTCCATATCGCTCTGCAATGTTACGCCTAGATATTTGATCGACGCGAGTGCATAAAGAAGCTCACTACTAATGCTGTGTTCGAACACTACCGGATTGTTTTTTCTACTCATGCGCATCACGTTACATTTTTCTACATTGAGAGCTAGCTGCCTGCCACTCTTCGCACCAAATTTTGTCTAAGTAATCCTGTATGCTATTACAATCAGTTAAAGACGACACCCTCCCATACACCACAGCATCACCAGAAAACAGCCACCAATTACAAGTTATTCTGTCCGTCAGATCATTTATATTGATAGAAAATCATAGCGGCCCTATCACACTGCCCTGAGGCACGCCTGACGATACACTCGTCTCTGATGAACACTCGCCGTCGAGAACAAAGTACTGCGTTCTATTATTTAGGTAGTCATCGAGCCAGTCACAAATCTTTGTACCTATTCCATAAGCTCGTATCTTTGTTAGCAGTCTGCAGTTTGGCACTGCGTCAAATGCCTTTTTGAAATCGAGAAAAGCACAATCTTCTTGTTGCCCTTCACCCATGGCTCGCAAGATGTCATGTGAGAAAAGAGCAAGCAGAGTTGATTCATAGAAACAAGCTTTTCTTTCTCAAGTAAAGAATGTTGGCGATTGGAGTTTCGCAAGTAGCTCCCGCCGCAGCGATAAGTGGAGTTGTTGTAATGATTCCAATCCCAGATCCTGTATCATTTCCGTAACGTTGTCTCCCCTGTATCGTGACAATACGAAACGAGCTGCCCTTCTTTGGACTCTTTCGATGTCCTCCGTCAAACCCATCCGATAAGGATCCCACGCTGGGCAGCAATACTTCAAAAATGGACAGACAAGTGTAGTGTATGCAGTTTATTTTGTAGTTCTGTTGCATGTTTTAAGGGTTCTGCCGAAAAAACGCAGTCTCTGGTTCGCCTTTCCCACGACATTATCTACGTCTTCTTTACAGTTTAACTCATGTTCTTTCCAATTTAAGAGTGAAGTAATAGTAATTCCTACGTGTTTTGTGAAGTTGACGGCCTTCACATTTGATTGATTAATCTTGTAAACAAAGTTGAACGCATTTCTTTTCGTACTCATGTGGGCGACTTCACACTTCAAATTATTTAGAGTCAATTGCTAATTTTTACACCGTACTTATATCTTATCCAGATCGTTCTGCGGTTGGTTTTGATCTTCAGATGATTTTACTAGACGGTGAATGACGGTGTCATCTGCAAACATCCTAAGGGAGATACTTAGACTTTCCCCTAAATCGTTTATGTAAATAAGGAACAGCAGAGGACCAATAACACTATCCTGACCATCTATTACTACGAACTGTGCTCTCTGTCAGGAAATGCCCTATCCAATCGCAAATTTGGGGCCATACACCATAACTACGCAATTTCTTTAAAAGCCGTTTGTGTCAAAAGCCTTCTGGAAATCAAGAAATACGGAATCCATTTGCGAACCCTTGTCGATAGCACCCATCACTTCGTGTGAATAAAGAGCTAGTTGTGTTTCGCATGAACGATATTTTTTTTTTAATTCGTGTTGACCTTGGGTCAATAGATCGTTCTGTTCGAGATAATTCATAATATTTGAATACAGGATATGTTCATAGCCCTGATGCAAATAGACGTCAATGAAATAAGCCTGTAGTTTAGTGGGTTCCTCCTACTGCCTTTTTTGAACATAGGTCTGACCTCAACATGTAGCGTATGGTGGGCGAGATGTGTGTTTCTGCTTGTCGGAATCAGTTACGATGTGTTGGGTGCCCCTCGGAAATAAAATTAATAAACCCATCCCTGAGCTGTGGGCGGCAGATGAATCGTAGTGGGAGGATTACACGCAGTTATGGCGCCGCGCCCTGCGTCTCCCGGGGACTGATGCGGTTCCGCAATTACAGGCCGTGTAATGACACGGGCTGGCGCGCTAATAGTTTTATCGGAAACCGATGAGGGCCCTGGTTTATGGAGCCACGCGGCTCTCTTGACGTCGCGTCAGCTGCTGGCGTTCCGCGTTCATTATCCGCCGCGCGCTGCCACCGCTGCACTCCACTCCCTGTCATCCCCCTGACAGACGATGCAAAGGCAATCTGTTTCAGAGTACAATACGAGGCGCCTCCAGAAAGTGAGTTCCGTTTGGTAATAAAATGAAATTGTACACACAGGAGAAATTTTTATTGCACGAAATTCTACAACATTTGAACTACTTTTCCACATAGTCATAGCGTGGCACCAGGTTTTTTATACCTTCTTCATAGAAATTGTGAGATTACCGCACAATAGAAATATTGGTAATTAATAGCATTTGATGATTAAACAGTATGAAGTTCACTGCAAACATTGACCATGCCAATGCACTAAATGTTACACAATTTTAATCTTATTAATTATGGTAGAAATGTATGTACGCAGTTGGGTTACAACATTTATAGTTAGGCCATAGGTAGAAATTCTCCACGTTGAGATTTGCTGTGTGCTTGTAGCTGACGAGAGGCCAGCGAGCAGGCCGACGTTTGTGGCTTGTTCCAGCTTAGGATTTTCCAGTTTTCGTTTCCGGTGAGAGGAGAGAGGGACAATGGCGAGTGCCAGGCACAGTGCAGTGCACAGTATGAAATAAAATATTCTAATACTACTGGCATTTGAAGTAATACGATGCAGTTCGGAACCTTTAAGGCCCTCATTACAAAATAGCCTGTTGACAAATAAACAATACATTAGCTGATATAGTCACATCTGACGTAATATGTTTAATTGACAATGAAAAGTAATAAATTACCAATGAATACAAGACAGTTACACAACTAGCATGGCAATGTTTGTTTTTAAAAATAATATATTAACTATTTCTCATTTTATTTGCAATTAATCTCCTGTATTTTATCTTGAAATATTCAGTTAAATCACTTATCTGTGATATAAGAAATTGCACGATTGTAATAAATAGTGCAAAGGATGTTTATACCAATATAAAAACATAAGAAATTTGTTTAATGTGTAGTTTAATTATTTTGATTTTAAGTAAAGTTTTAGAAATGTATTGTCTGAGCGCTGTACGTTGGCAAGTCGGTTAGAACAGCTCACATGGGGAAGTTGATGACGTAGGGAAAAAACGCGGCAATTGTGCTTTTGGCGCGCGCGCGTGGGCAGGAAGTGACGGGTCGGGAGCGAGTGGTGTAGCTGGCCGGGCGGCATGGCTCTACTCAGTCGGCATGTGGATCTCCAGGTGGAGACTATAGATTTTTGTGTGGCAATTGCCATGCGTGGTTGCTCGTCGTAGACTGCACCAAGTTGAATCGGGTACTACTGTTTGTTGTGAATATTTACCCGGTGGAACAAGGTGTGCATCGCACTGAATTAAAGTGACTGTGTTTTGTTAATGTAACACGTGTCGTCGCATAGGCATGAACATGAACGGTGTTTGAGACAGGCACATTGTGTGAAAACAATTTGCGACAAATATTCAATTTTTCTGGGGGCTCACGAGCTATATCTTTATTTGATAAATGTGCCGACATACAGACGTATCAGCCACAGGGTTTTGATATGGTGCAATAAACAACATGAAGTAAACTTCCACGTGTTTTCAAAAATAATAGTTAGTACAGCCTTTATCTCACATGAACTAACTTTATTATGAACTTTTTTTGTTAATCATATGCAGGGAAGGAAAGCTGCGAACGTGTGATATCATCCCCTAGAAAATGAGTCAAACAGTTGCAATCACGGTTCCAGTGTTTTTGCATGTTTAGGAATTTGGTTCGCAGTTGGTGGTTGTGAGTTTTAAAAATTAATCTTTCCCTATTTAATCTCTCACTCCGACCTTCACCCTCACAAAATATGCCACCTGAGTTCTCAACCAGTTGGAAACAGTTTCTTTCAGCTCGTCGTCATTAGTGAAGGGATGACCGCCAAGGAAAGACCTGAGATGTAAGAACAAATGAAAGTCGCTAGGAGCGAAGTCAGGGCTGTACGGAGGACGGTCAAACACGCCCCAGCCAAATCCCTGTAGGAGGTTTTTCGTCACATTTGCAGTGTGTCGTCGTGCGTTGTCGTGAAGCAAAATAACACCTTTTGACAGCAGTCCCCGGCGCTTATTCTGAATTGCACGGCGCAATTTCCGAAGTTTCTCGCAATAAGCATCTGCTTTGATTGTTTGACCACGCGGTAAGAAGTCAATGAATTGAATGCCTTTCCAGTCCCAGAACACTGTGCACTTCATTTTCCGAGGTGTCATGATTTGATTCGGCTTTACCTTTGGTGGGGATGAAGTGTGCCTGCATTCCATTGATTGCCGCTTACTCTCAGGGGTGTCGTAAGAAACCCACGTTTCATCTCCTGTGACTATCCGCCTCAGAAATTCTTCGCCGCTTTCAACATAACGGGTCAAAAACTCTAGTGCGCTACCCATCCGGTGTGTTTTGTCTTCCTCAGTGAGAATCTTTGGTACTGTAAGATTACCGGCCAATAGAAATACTGGTAATTAATAGCATTTGATAATTAAACAGTATGCAGTTCACTGCAAACATTGACCATACCAATGCACTAAATGTTACACAATTTTAATCTTATTAATTATGGTAGAAATGTATGTACGTAGTTGGGTGACAACATTTATAGTTAGGCCATAGGTAGAAATTCTCCACGTTGAGATTTGCTGTGTGCTTGTAGCTGACGAGAGGCCAGCGAGCAGGCCGACGTTTGTGGCTTGTTCCAGCTTAGGATTTTCCAGTTTTCGTTTCCGGTGCGAGGAGAGAGGGACAATGGCGAGTGCCAGGCACAATGCAGTGCACAGCGTGAAATAAAATATTCTAATACTACTTGCATTTGAAGTAATACGATGCAGTTAGGAACCTTTAAGGCCCTCATTACAAAATAGCCTGTTGACAAATAAACAATACATTAGCTGATATAGTCACATCTGACGTAATATGTTTAATTGACAATGAAAAGTAATAAATTACCAATGAATACAAGACAGTTACACAACTAGCATGGCAATGTTTGCTTATAAAAATAATATATTAACTATTTCTCATTTTATTTGCAATTAATCTCCTGTATTTTATCTTGAAATATTCAGTTAAATCACTTATCTGTGACATAAGAAATTGCACGATTATAATAAATAGTACAAAGGATGTTTAAAACAATATAAAAACATAAGAAGACATTTGTTTAATGTGTAGTGTAATTATTTTGATTCTAAGTAGAGTTTTAGAAATGTATTGGCTGAGCGCTGTACGTTGGCAAGTCGGTTAGAACAGCTCACATGGGGAAGTTGACGACGTAGGGAAAAAACCCGGCAGTTGGGCTTTTGGCACGCGCGCGCGGCCCCAGGAAGTGACGAGTTGGGAGCGAGTGGGGTAGCTGGCCGGGCATGTGGATCTCCAGGTGGAGACTATAGATTTTTTTGTGGCAATTGCCGGTGTGGTTGCTCGTCGTAGACTGCACCAAGCTGAATCGAGTGCTAGTGTGTGTTGTGAATATTTAGCAGGTGGATCAAGGTGTGCATCACACTGAATTAAAGTGAATGTGTTTTGTTAATGTAACACGTGTCGTCGCATAGGCATGAACATGAACCGTGTTTGAGACAGGCACATGGTGAGAAAACAATTTGCGACAAATATTCAATTTGTCTGGGGGCTCACGAGCTATAACTTTATTTTATAAATGTGTCAACGTACAGACGTATCAGCCACAGGGTTTTAATATGGTGTGCAAACAACATAAAGTGAACTTCCATGTGTTTTCAAAAATAGTAGTTAGTACACCCTTTTTCTCACATGAACTTACTTTATTATGAATTTTCTTGTTAATCAGATGCAGGGAAGGAAAGCTGCGAACGTGTGATATAATCCCCTAGAAAACGAGTCAAACAGTAGCAATCACAGTTCCAGTGTTTTTCCATGTTTAGTAATTTGGTTCGCAGTTTGTGGTTGTGAGTTTTAAAAATTAATCTTTCCCTATTTAAACTCTCACCCCGACCTTCACCCTCGCAAAATCTGCCGCCTGTGTCTTCAACCAATTGGAAACAGTTTCTTTCAGCTCGTCATCATTGGTGAAGTGATGACTGCCACGGAA
This sequence comes from Locusta migratoria, assembly GCA_026315105.1. Classification (NCBI taxonomy): domain Eukaryota; kingdom Metazoa; phylum Arthropoda; class Insecta; order Orthoptera; family Acrididae; genus Locusta; species Locusta migratoria. The sequence continues at coordinate 25,193,007 of CM048748.1, read as the reverse complement.
AGAGATGCAAGAACAAATGGAAGTCGCTACGAGCGAGATGAGGGCTGAACGGATGGTCAAACACGTCCCAGCCAAATCCCTGTAGAAGGTGTTTCGACACATTTGCAGTGTGTGGTCGTGCATTGTCGTGAAGCAAAACAACACCTTTTGACTGCAGTCCGCGGCGCTTATTCTGAATTGCACGGCGCAATTTCCGAAGTTTCTCGCAATAAGCATCTGCTTTGATTGTTTGACCACGCGGTAAGAAGTCAATGAGTTGGATGCCTTTCCAGTCCCAGAACAATGTGCGCATCATTTTCCGAGGTGTCATGATTTGCTTCGGCTTGAAATTTGGGGGAAGTACATAGCGAGAGCACTAATTGTAAACATACGGTTTTCCTGGATCTTGACATCAATCGCGTGAATCAGTTCTTCTGTAACCAAAGGTGAACGCCCACTTCGTTCTTCATCGTGCACATCACTACGCCCGCCATTGAACTGTCGGACCCATCTTCTCACCATCGAATAACTCATCGCTTTTGTCCTAAACATCGCAAATTTGCCGATAAATTTCACTTGGTTTCACATTCCTCGCAATCAGAAACTGAATCACCGACCTGATTTCAGAGGCGGTGGGATTTTCAATCAACGCCGACATTTCAAACAAGCACAACAAAGCGTACGTAACTGAAAGCGATCTCCAAATGGCGCACGTTCTTCTCCTTGACACACATCGTCTACAGCGCATGTGCGGAACTGCAGTCGCAGTGCTGCAGCGGAGATAAATTGAAACGGAACTTACTTTCTGGACGCGCCTCGTATATCACCGACTTCCGTTCGTAATTTGTGGTAGTTTTTGTTTATCTTTAGAAAGCAATCAATTACTTATAGCCGCCGCAGTGGAGTAGCTGAGTGGTCTAAGGCGCCTCGCTATGGAGCGCGCGGTTGCTCGCAATCGGAAGTTCGAGTCCTCCCGGGGGCATGGGTGTGTGTGTTAGTTTACCTTAGTTTAAGTAGTTTGTAAGCTACGGACTGATGACTACGCAGTTTGGTCCAATAGATTTACAGACATTTGAACTTTTTGGCCCACTTTAGGTTACGGTAGTAACACTAAAATGGGCCTTTGCGATCGTTTTTAGACAGCTCGAAATTTTAATGACAATAACTGCTTAACTATTCATCTGACACGAAAACTCAATAACCGAATTTGTAGAAGAGAAAATTCTCTATAACTTTGCTCTCTTACGTTTTTTTTTTTTTTTTTGTTTTTTGTTTTTTTTTTTTTTTTTTCATATCTCGTATAGTTTCAGAGATATTTGCAAAAATAACAGCGATATTGGGATGTATGTCTGTCGGTCCGTAATGTGTTCCCACTTTTTAAGACGAACCATTCAACCGATCAGCACCAAATTTCACAGATATAATCGTAGGCCGCAAGAGACCAAAAACTCCCTTTTTTAAATTTTTCGGACAAAAAAATACGGCAGTAATACAAAAAAAAGCCATTTGTAATATAATTGTAATTTCAAACGAACAGTTCATCTGAAACGAAAATTGAATAACCTAATTGGTAGAAGGGAAATTCTCTACCACTTCGCTCTATTTTTTTTTTTTTTTTTTTTTTTTTTTTCCATATCTTGCAGCGTTGTAGAGATATTTGCAAAAATAACGGAGATTTGACACCCTCCATTGATTTTACGAAAATCAGCCGTTTGCAGATGTCACGTGACATTCCACGCTCACAACCAACGCCACCTAGACCAGAACTCTCTCCGGCATACGCCATCTTGCGTTGCGTATTTGATGATTTTCTTATTATAACTTACACGTTTTATTTCAAAGCAACGGCGCACTGAAGAATTAACAAAAACACGTCGTTCTTCGTACGAAAAATGAGAATCTAGTGTCTAAAAATGCAACATTAGCAATAGTTAACAACTGCCATCAATAGTACAAAAATTAAGGACGATTTTAGTAATTGTTCTCCGTTGTGTAATAGGCAGCGTGTTGGATTGTGATACACGTAGTTCGTGGTTCGGGAATTGCCACTACCACAAAAATTTTTCTCCTTTTTTCCTAAAAGGGTTACGTGTTGGTTGCAAAGATAGAAGAGTCGTAATCATATCACTATATTTTTGTATTATTTACATTATTAATTTTGTCCGAAATGTTTGCAAAATAATTATAAAACTACAAATTTAAAGTGGGCCGTAAAACACGTCAGTGCGATTTTTTTTAATTACTTATCGTTAGCCGACCGCAGTGGCCGAGCGGTCTGCGGCGCGCCAGCCATAGTCTGCACGGCCACTACGGTCGGGGATTCGAATTCCCCCTCCGACTTGGGTGTTTGTATCGTATTTAGTATCAGCTAGTTCTTATGTAGTTTGTAAGTTTATGGACTGATGACCCCGTAGTTACGTCTCATAAGCTCTATAACAAAGACGTAACCAAAGGGTGTCTTGAGGGTCCGGACCCCCCATCCCCTCTTTCACCTAAACGACAAAATACTACTCAAATTTATACTAAGGACAACACACACACCGATGCCAGATAGTGGACTCGAACCTCCAAAGGGACTAAATCAAATAAGACACAACCTAGCTACCATGTAGTGAAACTGTTATCAGTCATACGCCGAAAAATGGATACGCACTATCGACAGGTCAACATCTATAGATTTTATTTATCGATAATGGATAACAGCATCGGCTATTGCCCAGTCCTCCTTTATCCGTTGTCCATGGTTGGCCTTACCCCATTATCGCTATGTTAGCATTACAGTGAAATGCTACGACTGCCACTGCCGTTTATGTCTTTTGTGCTGTTAAGATAGTTTCCATTTATGAGTAAGTTCATGAAAAGAGAAAACACAAAAACCGACTTTCATTCGTCCGCCAGCGCTATGGCAAGTTAAAATACGTACTACTATAATAGCTTATTTATCTATTTAGAGCAATTTAATGTTAGCAGTGCTGTCCTTATTTGGAGCGGCAATATTTCAGTATATCATAAGGCACCTCACTCAGTACGTATTAGGTCTGAGAATAATATTTTATCTAGAGGATGGATTCGTTGCAATGCCAACAAGAGTAAAAGAACCAATAATCTTGGAAATAAAATTACAGACTTACGCTCCCTAAATCAATATGCAAGGTATTTATGCTGATGCAAAAATTAATGCAGATTTTGCGAAACACCAAGCTACAATTGTGGATGACAGACATCGAGCTTGGTGACATGCAAAGGTGTCGTTGCCTCTGATCAAATACAAAGAAACTCTTCCCATTCAGATAATCTGACTTCGTTTGGAATAACAACTTAAGGTTCTGCTGGCGTATATTGAAATAATTTTTAAGAAATTTTTTTCTCAATTTTGTATATAAAATATTGCAGTATTTGTAAGAAGGTCTTAGAAACGCAAATTATGTACATAAATATATATTTAAAAAAACATGTTCAATTTGTTTTTAGAAGAAATGAAAAACATGATCCTTCGTAAATTTCTCTTTAACAAGTCGGACCTCCCCCCCCCCCCCTTTTGACAATATCCTGGCTAAGTTACTGTCTACAAACATTTGAACTTATCGTTATTCCAAAGTAAGATAATCAGCGTATTTCAACAGCTGTCACACTCTACGAATTTTGGCCCCATACTCTTTCCTCCAATACGAAAGTGGCTATTTCATGATGTCTCATGACATCTCTTCTCTTAGTCAGGACATGACAAAGAAAATCCTTTGCTTCCCAATTCTGTTGAGCACCTCCTCATCAGTTACGTGTTCCACCCATCTAATATTCAGCATTCATCTGTAGCACCAGATTACAAAAGATTCTACCATCTTTTTATGTGAACTCCTTATCTTCCAAGTTCACTCCCATACAATGCAACATTCTTCCTTATTTCGCCCATCAGAAGTTATTTTGCCACCCAAATAACAAAACTGATCTACTACTTTGCCTCATTACCTAATCTGATTCGTGCAGCGTCGCCTGATTTTCGGACACTACATTCCATTGCCCTTATTTTACTCTTATTAATGTTTATATTATACCTTTCTTTCAACGCACTGTTTATTCCTTTGAGTTGGTTGAAGTAGTTTGTAAGTCTAAGGATTGATGGCAATTGCAGTTTAGTCCCATTGCTTTACAAACATTAGAACATTGGAATTTTTTAAACTGATGCGAACAAGGAGTTATATTTGTCGAGATACTGAGCACAGATGAACCTACACCCAGCGAAGAGCAGTAGTTAGATGTGGCTATAACTCAACAAGTCGTTGGGTGTCTCCGGAAGGAATATTAATCCATGCTTCCTCTATACCTGTCCATGAGTCCGGAAATGTTGCCAGTGCAGGATTTTATGCACAAACTAGCGTTTCAATTAAGCCTCCTAAACGTCGTATGGTATTCACGTCAGATGTGTGTGGCGAAATCATTCTCTGGAATTTTATAGAGCCGGCTGCGGTGGCCGAGGGGACTAAGGCGCTCCAGTCACGGTCTGCACGGCCACTATGATCGAGGGTTCGAATCCCCCCTCGGGCATGGATATTTGTGCCGTCCTAGTTCGTAAGTAGTTCATAAGTAGTTTGTAAGTTTAGGGACTGATGACCCCGTAGTTAAGTCCCATAGACTATACAATAACATTTGAACATTTGAATTTTATAGAATGTTCTTAAAATCAATCGTAAACAATTGGGACCCGACGACATGGTGCATTGTCCTGCACAGGAATTGCATCATTGTTTGGAAAAATGAAGTGCATGAATGATTGCAAATGGCCACCAGCTAGTAGCCGAATGTAAGCATGGCCGGCCAATGACCCTTCAGTAGGACCACATAAAACAGGACACAGAAAAACCGCGCACACCAAGGGTCTCGGATAAACTCCAATCCTATCATCAGCTGTTATCAGTTAACATCGTGACTCGTCTGACCAAGTTACACTCGACTTTGGTTCACCGAAATTGGCACAAGGCCAGGAGAGGCGCTAAATGCGATATCGTTCTATAGATAAAGGCGCTCGGTCATCTACAGCGCCAAATTGCGTCGCACTCTCATAACGAAACGTTCACCCCACGTCCCACATTTGCTTTCATTCATGCGTGTCTCTAACAAATCGCCGCTTCTCTCGGTCATTAAGGGAAAGGCGCTTGCTGCTACCCTTTCCATGGCGAGAATAATGCCTGAAATTCCTATTCACGGCAAACTACGAACGGGAATTGGAAAATAAATGTCCCCTGTCGGCTACGGTCAGATATGCGTATGAAAGGAAAAAGAAAATAGAATGAGACATTAAAGATATGACATATCTTTATTTTTCTACATTATTTTCAAGTACAGTGAGACATTTGTCAACCCGCTTTATAAGCTTTCAAAAGCCTTCCAGGGGTGCTCCCAACCAAGTGTTTCAATATGGTTTTGCGTTGCCGTCGACGAGTTTGTTCTCGCCTTGTCATCGGATATAAGAAAGGAAAGAGAACTGACCCATACAATTACAGGCCAATATCGTTGACATCAGTTTCATGTAGAATTTTGGAGCATATTCTCAGTTCGAATATAGTAAATTTCCTTGAAACGGAAAAGCTTCTTTCCATGAATCAGCACGGGTTTAGGAAACATCGTTCATGTGAAACTCAGCTTGCTCTTTTCTCACATGACATCTTGCGAGCCGTGCAAGAAGGGCAACAGGCGGATTGTGTTTTTCTCGACTTCAAAAAGGCGTTCGACGCGGTGCCACACTGCAGACTGCTAACGAAGATACGAGCTTATGGAATAGGTTCACAGATTTGTGACTGGCTGGAAGACTTCCTAAGTAACAGAACGCAGTACGTTGTCCTCGACGGCGAGTGTTCATCAGAGACGAGTGTATCGTCAGGCGTGCCCCAGGGGAGTGTGATAGGATCGCTATTATTTTCTATCTATATAAATGATTTGATGGATAGAGTAAGTTATAATTTGCGGCTGTTTGCTGATGACGCTGTGGTGTATGGGAGGGTGTCGTCTGTAACTGACTGTAATAGTATACAGGTTGACTTAGACAAAATTTCTAGTTGGTGCGAAGAATGGCAGCTAGCTCTCAATGTAGAAAAATGTAAGGTGATGCGCATGAGTAGAAAGAACAATCCTATAATGTTCGAATACAGCATTAGTAGTGAGCTTCTTGATGCTGTCGCGTCGTTCAAATATCTAGGCGTAACATTGCAGAGCGATATGAAATGGAACGACCATGTAAGGACAATTGTGAGTAAGGCAGACAGCCGACTTCGGTTTATTGGGAGAATTTTGGGAAGATGTACTTCACCTGTAAAGGAGACCGCGTATAAAACACTTGTACGACCACGTCTTGAGTATTGCTCAAGTATTTGGGATCCGCAGCAGATCGGTTTGAAGGAAGACATAGAGACGGTTCAGAGGCGAGCAGCTAGATTTGTTACCGGTAGGTTCGACCAATGCGCGAGTGTCACGGAAATGCTCCGGCAACTCAATTGGGGATCGCTGTAAGAAAGACGACGTTCTTTTCGTGAATTTCTGTTAATTAAATTTAGAGGGCCGGAATTTGAAGCTGAGTGTAGCACGATCTTGCTGCCGCCTACTTACATTTCGCGTAAAGATCACAAACACAAGATAAGAGAAATTAGGGCTCGTACGGAGGCATATAGGCATTCTTTTTTTCCTCGTTCAATTTGGGAGTGGAATAGGAAAGGAAATGCCTAGTAGTGGTACAGTGTACCCTCCGCCACGCACCTTACGGTGAATTGCGGAGTATGTATGTAGATGTAGATAGCATAAGGCCAGGCCGCTTTTTCCGAATCACCTCTTTCAATTTCGACAGAGTGGCCCAGTACGGCTCAGCAATGATGGATACATCCTCTAAAAAGTCCAACAAAAAACTCCTTGGGTGTCCCAAAAAACGGTGAGTAGCACTTTACCTGCAGACGGAGTGCTTTTGAACTTCTTTCGGACAGATGGAGACTGATGTTTGCACTCCATAGCCGTTCAACGCTTCTTCTGTATTCGGCGCCCTGATTTTTATCCTGCAAAGATTTTTGTAGCTTATAAAGCGGTTTGATATATATCTCATGTACTTGGAAAATATCTCTATAAGATGCATTTGTTGTCTGTCTGTCTAGTCTCTTATAACTCAAGATCCAGACAACCAAATGAAGTGAAATTTGGTACACATGCACAGAATTACATGGGGAAAGTTCTTAAACAGGTTTTGGTGCATTAAAAAAAAAATGAAACCAACCGGAAAATATGAGAAAAAGTAAAAGTGCGTTTTCAATGTGTCCGTGTAAATCTATATCTTCGCACTGATCTTGATGAAATTTTGCACAATTGACCTACAAAACAAGAGGAAGGGTACTGTCTACATAAAATTTCGTTCCGTGCATGTTGGACGGTACTTATGGATTTCACCAAAATCCACAGTTTTGCTCCGATCTAGATGAAATTTTGGGATTGCTGGCATAGACTTGCAGACACCATGCTTCTCTCGTGGTCAGTTGTATATGGCCTGCTACAGAGTAGGCAAATACGAAAATAGCCGGGTACTTGTAACTAGTGTAAAAATAAAGGTGTGTCTTATCTTTGTCTTATTCTATTTTATTCCTTTCATACACAATTCTGCCCACAGTCGACAGGGGAAACTCATTTTCCAACTCCCCCTCGTATTTAAAAGTATGGACGTCATACTACTGAAGTCCGAAACTGATCGTCCCTTGCGACTGGCTCCAACAGCCATTACGAGTGGCTTAATTTTCATCGTACAGCCATAATCCCACCAGAGATTTTAACAGTCGCATCACCGATATACAAATGACTGATCTGCAAGAAAACTCCCTTTTATACCTTCTGAACGCGATACTACCGCCATCTCAATCTCTGTAGTCTATTCCACCACATTTTCACCGCAATGTAACCATCTATCTTAATCAGATTATGATTGTGTGTGACTTCTACACAGGTTAAGACAATCAGGGGATCAGTTGAGACATCTAGGTTCCGAAGCATTGTCATCGGTAGAATGAATTGAAATGGTTCGACGTCCTTCTGTCGGTTGTACGGTGTGGAGACAACTACTTTATGACAACCGGGGTAGTGGTAATAACAGAAAGTTATTGCAGACGCCGTTGGTGATTAAATATAAATTCAGCAACCCTGAGACGGTTTTTCGTCTCGAATATGTCCAAGACATTAAAGATAAAGGTGAAGCAATGAATCAGAATTTGTGATGCAGCCGGGAATCGATCCCGGACATCCATACTTACTAGGCAGACGTCCACAGACCACCACACCACTAACGATAAAAGCGCCTCGGAATAGTCTATGTACGATTTCCGTCCACGTCACAAACCTTAATTCAGGTTCTGTGTTCCATAAATAATTGCCACTATTGCTGAGGTGCTATTCCGCTGCATGGAGAGCCTTGGCAGTAGTGACAATTATCTATGCAACACAGAAGTTGTATTAAAGTTTGTGACGTGGACGGAAATCGTACTTAGACTATTCCGAGGCGCCTTAATCGTTAGTGGTGCGGTGGTCATTCTCCAGTCTGCCGGCGGACGGCGAGGAGAAAGGTTGCGCCGTGCTGTTCGCTGCGCCGTCGGTGTTCCCCGCGTGGTGAGTCGCCGCGCGAGCTCTAGCGCTTCGCTGCGTCTTTGTCTGCTTTGATTATGAATCTGATTTCGTGATGGAACAACGCAGTAGGAAAGACACTTTGAAATTTACGTTTGACCGAAACTTTGCGAGACCGAAATCGTTTGAAATAGAAGACTGGTTAGAGACAATAGTGAAGATACGTCTTGAAGACATAGTTGGCATTCATTTGTCGATCGTCAACACTGTAGTCTTTGTCAAACTAGTTAGTGCCGATCTTTGCGAGAAGATCGTTGAGTCGTGTAACGGGATGTTGAAGTTTAACCACCATGACGGAAATGTTGATGACGTGTATGTAACCCACGCAGGATTTGGTGTTCGAACTGTTAGAATTTTCGAACTCCCCTTCGAGATAACTAGCGAGGAAATTAATGAAGTTATATCACCATACGGCCGCGTTTTGAGCAATGTTGCAGAAAGGTGGTCTAGTGCACACAAGTTCCCTGTATTAAACGGGGTGCGGCGGTTCAAAGTGGAGTTGCGTCGGCACATACCGTCATACATTAACGTATGCGGATATCGTGCTATCGTTATGTACGACGATCAGCCGAAAACGTGCGGTGCTTGTGGCGCGACCGGGCTTGTTAGGTCCGAGTGCATGCAGAGGCGAGTGGCGCAGCTGCCGGCCGGCGAGCCCGCCGCGCCGCCTGTCATGACGTCACTGCCCGTGACGTAGGCTGCCGTGGCGCGAAGCCTGCCTGCTGCCGCCGCGGCCCCCGAAGCTGGAAGTAGTCGTGACGTTCAGGAGGCAGAGGTGCTTATGGACGCTACTGACACCTCGGAAGTGATGTCTCCCACACCTGTAGAGACTGTGAAACCTGTCTTAGCTGTTGCGGAACAATCCCCGCAACCCGTCCTAGCAGAGTCCCCCTCGGTCGGTGCTGTGACCGACGCAACGGTGGACGCCTTGGACACCTTGCCTGCAGTTACTCTCGATACCCGAAATCAACTCTCGGAAACAAACTCAACAGTTTCTCCTGTTGACGATGTTTCTCAACTGAATGTCCCTGCGTGCGATGGAAACAGTCCTCCACGAGGGTCACTCCCTCAGAGAAACAAGAAGCGGAGGATTGCGCGCCAAGGTGCAAAGGAGAATGCGGCAATTCTACGCGAAAAGGCCAGGCAAATAGGTGGCGCACTCAGTCAGAAAACACCAGAGAATCACGGCAGAGACGTAAAACATGTGTCTGCTGATGCGCCTTCTGAATCGCAAAATAGCTCAGTTTCTGCTACCGTGAATTCTGAGGAGATTACACAACACCGGCCCAGAAAGGATGACCCAATGAGGACTGTACACCCTCCCGAACTCTCGGTAACTGCACCTAACAAGCCTTCATCAACTGCCTGGACAGATTTAATGGAAATGGGGTCCAGTGACGAAGACGAAACAATGGATACATCTCGAAATACGACAACCATCGGTAGTGCCACCAAGGTTGACTTTGGTCTCGACGACAATGTCTCTCCCACAGACACTTCCACGTCGTCTGAGCCTTTCCCCAATGAGGAATACTTTTAACATCTTGGAATTGCTGGTGATTCTTCGTCCTTCCGAATTGTTCAACAATATATGATGTTGTACTCCTTCAACTAACGAACATGGACATTAAACAAACCTACAATGTCACCACGCTAAACATCTCTAGAATAGAAAGTGCTGTTAAGATACGATCCCTGGTTTACTTTTTATATAACACCAGCGTTGATATTGCTTTGCTGCAAGAGGTACTCACTGTGTTAGACGTGCCTGGCTATGTTACAATCGACAATGTTAACAAAGAGGACTCGGTAGGAACTGCCATCTTACTGCGTGATGGAATAACCTATACACACGTGGAGCGGCTAGCAAGTGCCAAGGTATTTCCCTTCGTGTGAACGGCGTGCAGATAGTTAACATATATGCTCCCTCCGGTACTAGTCGTAGGAAAGAACGCTCAGAATTTTTTCGTAATGACGTACCACTACTTATGAACCCTGCTCCCGAACAACTTATTTTCGGTGGAGACTTCAATTGCGTCCTAAATGACAAGGACCAAACTCCAAACACGAACAGGTGTATTGAGCTGCAACATCTGATTGAAGGTATGCGTCTCCACGACACATGGGAGATAATTCACGGGCAGCGGATAGCGTACACCCTTGTCACGCATCAGTCTGCCAGCCGGATCGATAGAATTTTTGTGTCAGACGCACTTCGGCGTCATACTGTGAATTGTGATATTGCTCCGGTTAACATCTCAGACCACGCCTCTCATCAGTGCTACATTAATCTCCAGCGCCAGCAAATTTACCGAGGCAAAGGATACTGGAAACTGAACGTCAGCCTCTTGCAAGATACACAGCTTGAAGAGGAGGTGACAGAGGTGTGGCAACAGCTCCAGCGCCACCGCGTACGTTATCCCACAGTCCTGCAATGGTGGATCAATTATGCGAAGCCTAAACTGCGGCGGGTACTCATAAACTATGCTCGTCAAAAGAGTTATTGGCAGAAGGAAACAATAGAACATTATTACAGATTGCTGATAAAACTCTTCTGGGTATTGGACCGCATCGTCAATATATCAAATATTTCACCGACGTTTCGGCCACTATTGCAAGCGGCCATCTTCTGGGTGGCCGAAACGTCGGTGAAATATTTGATATATTGACGATGCGGTCCAATACCCAGAAGAGTTTTAGCAGCAATGACAACGGCCGCGGAAGCCTTCGTTTACAATTATTACAGATGTTTGAGAGACTTATACAACAATGTCGATATCCTAACCGATGACTCCTATTTACGGATTAAACGTTACAAGGCGAAAATAACAGATATACAACGACGTCGCATGGAAGGACTCATCACCAGATCCCACCCAAAAGACGTTGCTGCTGCAGAACGTGCTTCTCTGTATCATATTCTGCGGATAGCCAAACGGCGCAAAGCCCAGATGATAGAGGCAGTGGTTGATGATACCGGGAACGTTGTCACACGGCAACATGACATTGCCGCTCACGTCCACGACTACTACCGTAAACTTTACCAGAGACAACCAGTGGATGAACCTCGCCTCGATACCTATCTTGCAGCTCTGAGCTGTCGTCTGTTTCCGGAGGACAAAACAAACCTGGAATCGGCCTTTACAGAGGATGAAATAAAGCTCACAGTTCACGGAGCAAAGAAAGGAAAATCACCTGGACCAGACGGCATCGGTGCCGACTTCTACCAACGCTACGTGCACATCCTCGGACCGACACTTGAAGAGTTGACAAACGACGTTTGGCAGATAGGAGATATACCCCAGGCACTTAAGGAAGGCATCATAATACCCCTGCCGAATAAAGGCAACAGCCACAAAGTGGAAAACATGAGGCCCATCACGCTACTGAATGCAGATTTCAAAATCATCACAAGATCGATAAAACAGCGGATGCAACCCGTCATGAACAAGATACTATGTCGTCATCAATATAGTGCAGTCCGGGGGCGCAGTGCGATCTCTGCTGCCTGTGACATGAGGGACATTATCTGCACGTACGCCGATAAGAAAGCCCAAGGCGCTCTCGTATTCTTAGATTTCGAAAAGGCATATGACCGCGTGTGTCACACTTTCTTCCTACCTAGCATGGCAAAATTGGGTTTCGGAAGTAAATTTATCGATCTCATCCGGAAAATCACCACCGACGTTTCCTCCAGAATTCTCCTTAATGGACACTTCACTAAGGAGGTGATGATAGACCAGTCTATCCGTCAAGGATGTCCGCTTTCTGTCCTGCTATACGCCTCTACTGACCAATTTAGAACAAACTGGCATCGGGATTCACCTAGGCTCTCACACTGAGCCGTGTATTGCTTATGCTGACGATATATGTACTGCTGTCTCTTCGACATCACAACTGACGGTTGTCGGCAATGAGTTAGCAGCTTTCGCATCCGTTTCAGGAGCAAAACTGAATAAAATTAAAACCACAGCCCTAAAAATTAGCCGTGGAATAGGAGATATATCGGACGTTGACTGGTGTACACAAAAACCGAGTCACAAAACGCTCGGTGTTTCTTTCGAGTCTGAACCAGACAGGTTTCTGACGGAAACTGGAAAGACCTGCTAAACAAATTACGTGCCACATTGATACTACATTCTGATCGTGACCTGAACCTCATGCAGAAAGTCAGAACTGTGCAGATTTCCATCACAAGCCCGATGAATTACCTTGCGCAAATACTACCTCGCGAGCAGCATACAACGAGCTGGTTCCTCCTCAGAGGCCACATTCTTAAGGTGCAATATGAAACTCTCTCCTTACCCACTTCTAAAGGCGGCCTAAACCTCATAAATGTTTCGAAGAAATGCGCAACGCTGCTTGTCAACCGAATCAGGAAGGAAGTCTACAATCGCAACACCAGCATAATCAAATACCTCACCACGCGGTGGAAACCACACAGCATCGATGATCCGATCAACATCAGCAATATTCCGCTTGTTTACCGTCACGTGAGACGCTACTACACGGAAATGAGCTACATTCGGCACTGTGTCGACAATACCAGGAACTTCAATAACAAAAAACTATATGAACTACTTACGGTCACAAACCACAGGAATCATATAGAAGCCAAGTACCCATTGACGCAATGGAATATCGTTTGGAGAGATGTTCACCATGACATACTACCGTCATACGTAACAGCTGACTGGTATCTTGTCGTAAACGACAAAATAGCGACAAGCGAAAAGCTACACAAGATAGGTCTTCATCACGTACCATCTTGCACTGTATGTGGACGAACTGACACGCTATTTCATAGATTCACGTGTGGACATGCAGAAGAAATTTCGAATTTTCTTCGTCAAAGATTATCGGTGCTGGACCGTACGGTACCAAACCGCGTCGACCTTGAAGAGGTTCTTCGACCACAGAAACTACGATATCCACGGTCCAAAAATAAGACAGCAACGTGGATCATCGGCCACACAGCTTCTTTCATCATACGCAATAGAGGAGCAACTTTCCATGACTACTACGCATACATAGCGAGAGAACATATGAAGACATACCAGCATAAGATTTACAGGCTCACATTTCGCAATATGTTAAATATTGTAATTAATGGTTAAATGATGGAAGGCAAACAAAATAATTGAATAATTCGATACTGACGACATTCGACCTTAACTTAGACCCGCAACAACAAGATCATCCTAGGATTCTTCCACCGGACATACGAGATGGCAACAAAGTGAAGACTCGTCTCAGAAATTATCTTCTTCTTCATTCAGGAAAAATGATTTTGTTTTCATTTAATTTTTTATTTGGATCCCAGTTCAACAGATGTGTTCAAACATACACATTCATCATGGAATGATTTCTACATTAAATGTGAATTATTTGTTTTTTTTTTTTTGTTTTTTTTATTTCACCAAGAAGAGGTGACACTACTGCCAGGGTGGTCTTTATGTCCTGTTATTTGTGTAATTACGTTACTGTGGAGTTATTAATAATTTACACTATTATATACATATAAAAATTAAAAAAAGGTGGTCTGACGGTAAGACGTCTGCCTAATATGCATGGAAGTGCGGGTTCGATTCCCGGCCACATCACAAATTTTAATTCATTGCTCCACCTTTATATTTAATGTCTTAGCGTTGGTTATGTCTTTTGTTTACTCTATCAGACTAACTACACAAGTAGTTGTGGTCAGGTACTGTTGTAAGCAGGTAGTGAAATGCAACAACAATGTAACTTACGCGAATCTATGGAATGGATACCCAAAGGAAAGTTGGAAGCGGGAGAGACACAGAGGGAGGTGGTTGCAGCTATTGAAGTGTCCCAAATTCTAGGATCTGGACGCTATTGCAGGCATCAGCGACTGTTAAAAGAAGGCAAGGCAGGTTGGTGCACGGTTCACGTCAACAAGACAGTTGTCGAGACAGGAAGCCGAATGCAGCTCAGCTGCAACGCACCCTCCAGGCACCAACAGGACGCACAATATCAACACAGACAGCCCGAGATCACCTTAGGGAATGTGGCCTCTACACATGGAGGCCTATGGTGTGTGTATCATAAAACTACGACACCGTTTAGTTCGCAGAAACTGGGCGGAGGAACATTAGGATTCGAGTCGTAACACATGGCGCCGGGGTATGTTCACAGATGAGTCAAGATGTTAAGTCCAGCAGTACAACCGTCGTTCCGTCATCTCGAGAGAACGTTGAACTCGGAACAATCTTGCTTACGTGCAAGAAACGTCATCATATCATGGTGGTGGACGAATAGTGTGGACCGGAGTCATTATTGGGGGACATACGAACTTCTACGTCGTTCAGAATGGCACTTTGACTTCTCAGAGGTTTAGAGACAAGCTCCTTCAAACTTTTGGTCTACTGCCATAGGAGATGGGTTCCTTCTGGTGGAAGAAAACAGTCGTTCCCAAAGAGCTGCACTAATGGAAGACTTGTTTGAAATGGTGGGAATCGAATGAATGGAGTGACCAGCTTGTTCACCGGACGTAAGCCCGAATGGGGATGTCTCTGGGATGCACGTGGCAGACGCATTGTAGCCGTGCTAGCACCTTCCATAATGGGTGCAGAGCTGAAAATTTGACTCATGGAAAAATGGCGAAATATCCCTGACAAACTCATACTGCTCATGCATGCAGGCGTAAACCCGTACTGGCCGAACGAAGTGAATACAGACCATATTAAAAGGCAATAAGAAAGACTTTTCACTCTTATTGTAGCCCCATGGTGCCACTCCCTAAGTAAACACATGTAAACCTCAAGTAAAAGTTGAGATAGCAAAATTTCGTACTGTATTACACACATATTACAGTTTTACACAATATTTCAATGAAATACGTTACCATATGTATATATACACCTGGTGGTGCTTTATTCCGAACATTCAGGAGAATGGCTGCGATAACGTTTAACGTATTTCCAAATGAAAAAAAAGGACGACAAATTCTGTACCTTAGTTAAAGAGAGAGAGAGAGAAAGGGGAGGCTTTCCGCATTTGGAATTTACTGAGTGATCAAAAAGTCAGTTGTTATGGTCTTCATTCCTCCGTACTCTGTCCTGAGCAAGCCTCTTCATCTCCTCATAAGAACGGCAAAATCTCTCTGCGATTTTTACGCCACACACTTCCCTCCAACGCTAAATTCACAATTCCTTCAGGTCTAAGAATGTGTCCAACTAATCGACCCCTTCTTTTAGTCAAGATATGCGAGAAATTTCTTTCCTCTCCAAATCTGTTCAATACCTCCTTATTATTTTAAATGTGTTTATTTCCGTCAACAGTTGCAATATAATTGTTTAATTACATATTTCGATCACTTGGATCATCTTGAGATCTAAAAAAACAAAAGTAAAATAGAAATGTACAATTTGATAAACTTACTAAAGATTAATTGAACAATAGTTAATTTATACATAAATGGATAGATTTTTCTTTACCTTATAGTTGCGTCCGCAACACGTCTGCCTGAGTACTAATTGGTACTGAGTTTTACAGTTTGATGTAGGCACTTATAACCTAGGGTCTTATACTGAACGATTGTTTATAATATTGATCGACACATGTAATTAAACAATTATATTGCAACTGTTGACGGAAATAAACACATTTAAAATAACACAGCGCAGTTACGGACACTCTCGAGTCGATCATGCCGACTACAATAAAAACCTCCTTATTAGTTACGCGATCCACCCACCTGAACTTAAGCATTCTTCGGTAGCAACACATTTCTGTCCTCTTCCTGTCCGCACTGCTTATCGTGCATGTTTCACTCCCATACAAGGCAACACTCCACACAAATGCCTTCAGAAAAGACTTCCTTACGCTTAAATTAATATTCGATGTTAACAAATTTTTTTTCAGAAAAAGTTTCTTCCCATTGCCATTCCGCAATATATATATATATATATATATATATATATATATATATATATATATATATATATATATATATATATATATTGTGTATGAAGTCTTTCCTGATCCCCGAATTGCTTTGAGCACTGAATGTTAACTTTCGTCTATGCCGTAAATTAAACTTTTCAATTTTCATTTGTGAATACATAATGGATGTCATCTCCAGTGCAGTGCTGAGTCATAGCTGCTCTTCACTACTATGGGTAGCAGGAAATATCTTGTCCCAGTTGGCTCTCCTTCTTACTGAACATACGAGGTGTGCGCCGCAGTTCTTCAGAGTGGAAACAAAATGAGCCCCGCTCGCCGGGGTGAGTAAACAGGTTCCGCGCGAGTGCTCGCACCCTTTCACGGCGGTAATCTCGTTTGCTCTCCGAAGACTCGCAGAACGAATTCGCCATTGAGAGCAGGGGGTCGCATTCTGCCCTCGTCCACTGCATATAAAGAAGCCATACGTTCTCGTTTCGTTTCGGCACTGGCATCTATTGGATAAAGTAACATAGGTACTACACATCGTTTATAAATGGCGACTTGGTAATTGTGATAATAACGCCCATCTATATCATCATTTTGTAAATACGCTAACACGAAACTAAGGGTAAAGAATTTTAATATCAATAACACAAGAAGGCCAATGAAACGTACATAATTCGAAAGGTAGTTTGTCATAGATGTTGCGAATATAAAAATTGTGTGTGTACGTAGCCGTTAAGAGTGGTAAAAAGAAAAACAAATTGTAAGGATTGTACTCCTAATTATCTATACGTTTTGCCACCAAAGGTGGCATATTGGTACAGGTAAATTAGCTCAGTCAGTTAGGGCTTGGAGTTCCAAACTTCAGGTCCCGGATTTTATTACTACTGCACCTATTTTTTTCTATACTTAAAAAAAAAAAAAAAAAAAAAAAAAACAGAAAAAAACCTTCATAATCTTCCATTCTTAACTTCTAAATATAGTTTTTAAATATAATTGAACAATTCAATTTATGAACGCAGAATTTTAGTAAGTCTCAAGGACAAACATTTGAAAAAGTTGGGATTCTATTAAGAAAACCAGTTTTGACATATGGACAGCTATATGTTGGAGCAAGTGGAGTTCTATCCTTTCATTGTTTGAAATTTTATATTTGTGAACATAGAGAACAAGGACATTTAACGATTGATTTTTACGAAAAATGTTGACATACTGATGCCTTCGTCTCTTTTGTATTGACTTACCTAGTACAAATCAATCTAAAGATGACAGCTTTTGAAACTTATTCATGAAAACCTACAGGGTTCTTTATATTAACCTAAAATTATGAACTCTGACAGTAGGTAGCGTATAATGATAAACATAAGGAAATTTTGATCTTTAACTATTTCTCCTGTAAACACATATTCGTTATTACTACGAATTTTTATTAGGTTTTCAGTAATAGGCAAAGTTATATGTGTGGAAGGTAGGTTTGTTGTATATAATACACAGAAATTTCGTGCTAACTGCAGGAGCTTCAGTGGAGTGCCTTTCAGTTGTGGAAACGGTATACTTGCCATTTATCGGAGATATGCGGAAGTCCGCCCGACTTCCGGAATAATATTTGCCTATTAAGACCTCTACTTCTCAAAAATATGCAGGAGTTTCAAATTGAAATTAATGTCAAATAGTAACGCCTATGATCCCTTGTGGGTACTTTTGTGTCCCAACTTCGTCGCCACTTTTGTGTCCCAGCCTCGCCGTAGGTGTCGGTGGCCGAGTGGAATGAGACCGACACAGGAATAAAGATAGCACGCTGGTGCAGGTACGGAGGGGAGCAGCCAGAAACTTTAAACACCAGAGTAAATTAGAAAGAGATATATATTGCACAGAATTTATACAATACTTAACTTTTACATAGTACTGGAGAATGTTGATACATAGTTGAGCTAGAGTCCTGCCTAGTGCCTAACTGATAGCCAAGTCTTCACTGGTGCCTATCGGATTCCGAAGTCTTTACTGGTTCCTAACTCAGTCCCAAGTGAACGATGTCGTTCAGTGGTGGCCACGAGCGGAGTTGCAGCAGAGGGCGCTCGTGGCTGTCGTCGTAAGAACGCCGCGCCGTGCGTGCATGGCGGCGCGCGGCGAAAGTAGGTGGCGCGCACTTTGTACTTGTGCGACACCACAGGTACAAATCATTTGGGCTTCTGAGACAATGTAAACGAAAAATTTTGTACTGTATTCAACATTTGCTATTTCTTTACCATCTGATTATATTAATCCGTGGGTTAGGGCAATGACTAATAGAGATTGCAGTCGCATTTCAGCGTTCTCCTACTACCTTACCCTTCTCTGACTACCTTCTCGCCGTTCACTGATTACTCTTGCAATTGGAAGGAGAAGATTAAACGGCATTTGTTGTCCTTCTGTTCATAGCTTTCGTGAATAGCGGATGCTCTCCGGACATTCGCATAGTGTACAACTATCCATGTGTGTGCGAAGGGAAAATTTCTTCCCTTTATTTAATAAATCGTCTTTCGTTTAAAAACTAAATCTCAAATTTCCTTTTAGTATGGAACAAAACGTGATATGTACGCCATCATGATACACTTTCATAAACTGTGTAGCTATTGTTTCTTATCTCATAATTTACCAGTATATGAAGAATGGTATTTTTTTCCTTAGTTCAATCTCCAGTTTAAACGTTTACGAAGCCCGAATTTTGAAATTTAAATATTTCCTGTAATAATCAGTGGAATTTAATGTGATTTTAACACGGTTAGCCACACATGATGAATAGAGAATTACTAAGTCAAAATCTTTCCTTAGAGCTAGCGGTTGCCTACATAAATAATACCAATAGCATTTCAAGTTAACTCTGCAGCAGAACGCAGCCGACGCATCCTGTACAACGGTGATATTCAACCTGTGGGTCGCGACCAGCGAGTACAGAATAATACCGCCTACATTAGCGTACAGGCAGTGAAATCATGGCAGCCATCTTGGATGGGTGTAGAAACGGAGTTGAGCCGATAAATGCGTAGTTCTTCAAATGGTGCTCGCCTCAGTTACTTTGTGATTTGAACCCCTTAGGATAGCAAGAAAAATAGCAAATTTTTCCCCCAGCAGGTGAGTACTGAAGAAATCCAACTACAATAGTACTGGGTGTGTATAAAAATATTGATTGAACCTATGACTTTTATTTGAAATTAAAACTACGACATGAAGTAGTTCCTTGTCACTTTTTTTGTTTTCAAGTCAGGAAATTTTTTTCAGCGTGAAAGTTCTAGATAATGAACTGAACTTTCCATATTATGTAAAAAAAAACTTTTACACAGCTCCCCTAGTTTTCTCATAAATTTGGGTAGAAATGGGCGGTGGAACATTTCATATTCTACTAGTTACTTCCAACGAGGTTGCCCACCAGCGAGCATTGATTCTGTTGCCCACTCATCTTGTACTTTGTGACAACTAACTAGCTGAACCGTCCCGACTTTGCACAGATAATCTTTAAACTACTTTTAACTCGAGAACTGCGGAACGTATTCTGATGCGGTTTGTTTCAATTTCTTCGTTATAATTCTAGGATCAACGTAGGCTACATTAAATGTCAATACAATAATGCGAAATTACTAAAATTAAAATAATAACGTAGAATGGTTTACCGCTTCCGCACATTCGTGACCTATGTAGCGTAAACTATGAGACCTGCGCAAAAGTACATAGATAAAAAAAAAAGATAAAAAAAAGGACGCGAGATCATATGTTTAACTTTTACAGATTCCCCACAATCACTATGTCTTAGTCTGCCAGCGCTTTAGAAGAGAATAATGATAAATGTGGTTCGCTCGTAAAAGTTAGACATATGCTCTCGCTCATTGTATATATATATATATTTTAGATATTTGTGAGTTCTGCAATTTATACTGTGTATACTGGCCTAGTTCGTACAGTTTATGCCCCAGAGCTGACTGTATGATTTGCGGTTCCTAGCTGAATTTTTAATTATTAATGGCAAAAGTTTTGTAAAGAAAGGAACGCCTTAAAACATATGAAAAAGGAATTAACACTTGTAATTGTTTATTGCATTTGGTAAGATATTTATTTATTCCTTCCAACGCTACATGCCATATTTATGTTTATGTAATACATGCCCCTCTCTCTCTCTCTCTATTTTTTTTTTTTTTTTTTTTTTTTTTTTTTTTTTACATAGGACAAGACATTAATGGTACAATCAAGTATGGCATTAATAATGTTACTGAAAAAAGACATGAGGAATTTCATGAATAACACAACAATACTCACAACTAATAATACAGTACAATAAGAACGACATAAAATCAAGAGAAATTATTTGATAAATTAATACAAAAACGGAAATACGGGGCGCGTCCAGAAAGTAAGTTCCGTTTCAATCTATCTCCGCTGCAGCGCTGCGATTGCAGTTCCGCACATGCACTGTAGACGATGTGTGTCAAGAAGAGCGTGCGCCATTTGGAGATCGCTGTCAGTTACGTACACTTTGTTGTGCTTGTTTGAAATGTCGGTGTTGATTGAAAATCTCGCCGCCTGCGAAATCAGGTCGGTGATTCGGTTTCTGAATGTGAGGAAAGTGAAACCAAGTGAAATTTGTCGGCAAATTTGCGATGTTTGCGGACCAAATGCGATGAGTGATTCGCTAGTGAGAAGATGGGTGCGACGGTTCAATGACGGGCGTAGTGAGGTGCACGATGAAGGACGAAATGGGCGTCCACCTTTGATTACAGGCCGGCCGCGGTGGCCGAGGGGACTGAGGCGCTTCAGTCACGGTCTGCACGGCCACTACGGTCGGGGGTTCGAATCCCCCCTCGGGCATGGATATTTGTGCCGTCCTTAGTTGTAGCTACTTCATAAGTAGTTTGTAAGTTTAGGGACTGATGACCACGTAGTTAAGTTCCATAAGCTCTACAAACATTTGAACATTTTTCTTTTATTTTATTTATTTATTTATTTATTTATTTTTTTTTTTTTATTACAGAAGAACTGGTTCACGCGATTGATGACAAGATCCAGGAAAACCGCAGGTTTATAATTAGTTCAAATGTTCAATTGTTTGTATAGTCTATGTTTGTATAGTCTAGTACGGGATCATCAGTCCCTAAACTTACAAACTACTTATGAACTACTTACGAACTAGGACTGCACAAATATCCATGCCCGAGGGGGGATTCGAACCCCCGACCTTAGTGGGCGTGCAGACCGTGACTGGAGCGCCTCAGTCCCCTCGGCCACCGCGGCCGGCTGTTTCCAACTGGTTGAAGATACAGGCGGCAGATTTCTATGAACAAGGTATGCAAAACCTTGTGCCACGCTATGACAAATGACTGCAAAATTTCAGCAGTTATATGGAAAAGTAGTTTAAGAGTTGTAGAATTTTGTGCAATAAAAATTTCTTCTGTGTCTGTGTACAATTTCACTTTATTACCAATCGGAACTTACTTTCTGGACGCGCCTAGTAAATACCTGATGAGTAATATACTACACTACAGGCTAAGTAGAGACAAATTAGTTTGACACTCAACTGTACAAAGATCTCTGATGTGGTCCTTTATAGCCACCACGCTTAAATACTCAAGCGGCCTGTGCCGGCAGCTGTGGCCGGGTGGCGCTCAGAATTAGTGTTGATTCATGCTCTGCGGTCGCCATGTTGGTTGGGTATGCCGCTCTCTGTCCAGCTTCACTTCACTGTCATTATGAAGCCTCCCTCTATGTTATTCTGTTCTCGCTGGTCGCGCCCCCAAGGGGCTCGCAAAGACCAGTGCATGTCTGAATAAAAGTGTTCCCGTAATGCAAAATAGTACACTGTCTTAACGATGTAGAAACGAGAGACCGCCGCGATGGAGTAGACGAGCGGTCTAAGGAGCCTCGCTGCGGAGTACGCGGTTGCTCGCCGTCGGAGGTTCGAGTCGTCTCTGGGGCATGGGTGTGTGTGTTGTCCTCAGGTTAGTTGACCTCATTTTAAGTAGTTTTTCAGCTATGGACTGATGACCACGCAGTTTGGTCCGATAGATTTACAAACATTTGAAACGAGTGACCGGTAAAGCCTTTTCGGGTACCAGGTGATAGCTAAATTTACAAGATACAATAAGTAATATTGAGAAATTCGATTATTTACAAATACACTATTGGGACAATGCTTAACAAGCATAATTCGCCTCCGAGCTTCACTTTCAGTGTGAAATCGCGTTACAGAACATTATGTATCTGTAGAAATTCATGAAAATATTTGTTGCTTTCAGAAAAACGGACTAAAAGACATCCTGTGTTGTGGCCTTCAGCACAGAGACTGGTTTGATGCAACTCTCCACCCTACTCTACCCTGAAGAAGCCTTTTCATTACCTCAGAAAAACGGCAACTTATATCTGTATGAATCTGCTTACTGTATTCATCTCTTGGTCCCCCTCTGCCGTTTTTATCCCATACACGTCCCTCCAATGCTAAATTCATGATTCATTTATGTTTCAGAATCAGTCCTACCAATCTATCCCGTATTTTAGTCAAGGAATTCCAGAAGTTCCTTTTCTTCACAATTGTGTTCAGTACCTCCTTATTAGTTACACGATCAACCCACCGAATTTTCAGCATTCTTCTGTAGCACCACATTTCAAAAGCTTGTATCCTCTTCCTGTCCGCACTGCTTATCTTTCAAGTTTCGTTCCCATACAAGGCACCATTCCCCATAAATGCTTCCCGAAAGGATTTCCTTACGCGTAAATTAACATTCGACGTTAACTAATTTCTATTTTTCAAAAACGCTTTTCTTCCCATTGCCGTTCTGCATTTTATATCCTCTGTACAGCGACCATTATCCTATAATGTAAAATACCGTACTTTCTTATTGTTTAACAATAAAGTTGCATAGACAGAAGGAAATGAAATTCGTTGCTTTTCAAATTGCATAGATAGTTGTATTATGGTTCGGGGAAGGGATAGGAGGTAGTCAAGTAACTTAGGTTGGAAGTGGGTCGTGTATTGGGAAACACTGATGCACGAGTTAACTTTCCGATATTTTTATAACGTTGTCTATCGCAATATTTTTCCATAGAAAGTATTCATTTCAATTTACTATGTCTTATCTAATTTTTGAGATCAAGTGTAACAGCATTTTTCCCTCAGATTTACGTATAAATTTCTTCAGTATCAGTATTCCCGTAAATTGTCGATCTATAATATTCCTCAGACAAACTGACGTTATAGTTATGATGTTGATTTGCAATGCATTTAAAAATAAATGGAGAAATAAAATAAATCTACATAAAAGGCGACTTGTTGCAGATTTTTTTTCAAGATACCTCCCTTGACCACAGACGCAGCGTTCCGCATCCATAATGGATAAAATTTTACGGTCAGTTTCGACACATATTTTAATACTTGCAAATTTACTCATCAAACTTTGAAGTCTCTGTATACATAATTAAATACGATGGAACACCCTGAGCGCGGCTACCAATCACGCTTTGCCCATTTTCTTAGCTCACATCAGCCCAACAGTTGACGAGCGTAAGCAGCCACAGACCTAAATTGATGTGTGTCATTTGCACTACGAGGCTCGTAAGTTAGTTTCAGTACTTAATTTCCGCTGAAATTAAAACCTTTGAACCTATATATAACTGTGCAACAACGTAATATGCCTGTGTACATTGTTTGCTATGGTTTGTTATGTGTATTACTAGCTTCCTAGGGTTTTATTTGCGGACGGAGAAGTTAGTACTGCTTCCTCCCACAAGTCCCCTAAAACCTCCACATCCTTTCGGATGCTGTTGCGTAGCAGTGTGCGTTTGTACCACCCTACAGTACGCACGAGGTGCCGTAGTTGCTGTCCAAAACGTTATGGAAAGCATAGAGTTCTGACTAACCTGTTGTCTTTTATAGTTGTGTCCCCAGCGCAGAAGACAGCACACAGGTCGTAGGTTCTTCTACAGCATACAAGTGAGGCTAAAATAAGTTCTATATGATGGAAGCATAATAAGTGACTCGCGAGATTTTTAATTGTCAGGGATGCCATTTATTAAGTAAATAATAAAAAAATTGAGCAACTATTGTCAATATTATACGGCCTACGCTGCCCATAGTTCATGTTGAGACCTCGACTGTTATCACATTTACGCAAATCTTTACTCATGACCGGCGCGGTCCGGCGCGTATAGTTGTCAGCTCGAGACTGAAACTGTGGCGCGTTGCGAGAGGGCACCTGACGCTCTATTTCGCGCCAAAATAGGACCGTCGCGCGCCTTCTGCAAAATCGCTCTTCTCTTGTTACAATAAGAGAAGGCACCTTAAACTTTTTAAACTGTCAAAATCTAGCCTGTCCTTGAGAGATATTTATTACAAATTCTCAGCTCTGAATAATTAATATTTAGTATATTATAAACAAAACTAATTTTAAAAGAAATCACGTGACGTGAAATGCAGCAGCCAATGCGAGGAGAGCACCAGTAACATAGGCGGGCTTTCCCACGGGAACCAGCACCTACTGCGCCATATGCTACTGCTCCCCACCCCACATTTCAACATATGCTGCACTTCTGTCGTTCTTCCGCGTTTAAGACGCGTACGATGTTAGCAAAGAAACGGCCAGCGGCCAGAAATATGAAGTGGCCACAGGCCAGGAATATCACAGTATCTTCTGTTCAAAGTTTCAAGAATATTTACATACCTTTTCGCACCCCATTAGTGATTTCTGAGTACTGACACATTGATACCTACTACTGTTAGACACACGTTAGAGTGTACAAATTACACTCCTGGTGCACTCTTCGCGCTCGTTTGTTTTGTTTGCGGGATTCACACATGTGGCATGTTGTCATTTTAGGGTTTGCCTATGTGTTTCAATTGTGTGTGTGTGTGTTGTGTGTGTGTGTGTGTGTGTGTGTGTGTGTGCGTGTCGGGGAAGGGGGATGCAAGTGGGAGGGAAAGACAGAGATAGAGAGAAAGATAGAGATAGAGAGAAAGAAAGAATTTTGTTTGCTGTTCAATAGGCTGCTCGAAGTGTTAAAGAATGTTACAGGTAGACAATATGTATTAGAAATCAGGAAACAGGTAGCACATGAAATCTATCAAATTATTAGAAAAACCCGAATTCCCATTAACGTTAGTGGAAAGCATTTTTTTAAGTAAATAATAACACCTTCAGAGGACAAAGGAATATATTGTTACTGATTTTAGACGACAATATTTATTTGTTATATGAAACAAATGAACATATAAATACATACTGTAATGGCACTGTAAGCATCCAATTCAATCTTGAAACAGTAATAAAGAATCTCCTACCACAACAGAAAAAGGAAACTATAAGAACTGATTTGAATATATAAGAAACTTACACCCATAAAAGCAATAATAAGAAACAGATCAAACCACACCATAGCAAACAACTGGAGAGACTCAATCTCCACTTTCTGAGATGGAAAAGAATTGTGTTGTATCAATACACCTACACAAATGAACTAAACGTAATGAGATATATTTCCAATGAAAATTGTTACAAGGTAAAATCTGTTCACAAATATATACAGTAAAGTAATGATACCACACAAACACAATAGAATCCCAACAAAGTGCACCAGTAATGATCATATAAGAAAAATCACACAAGAAAAGAACTAATAATACGATATAATAGCACATATTCACATATAACAATAAAATAATACTCAATTGGAAACATGAGAAAACAATGTGTACACACATTTAAAACCAACATTTTAGTGTAGAAACAATATATTTAGCAAATCGTGTTTATACTAGATAACCTGGAAAGATTGTGATTCTGATATCAGGTAAGAAAAATTGCAATTTCGAAATAAGTTACTCATAACTTTTAAGAGCACAACAAATGAAGTGTGTAACATTGATGTATATACTAAATACATTTTTCAAACTATTAAATACTTTTTTTTTGCTGTAATCGGTACATAAGATTTTAGGTATACATCTTTAATTATTTCCGTGAAATGTGGTATGTATTCTGGGTGTCCAGCGACAAGTAATTTTCAAATTCAAGTTTTTTTCGTGGATTTTCAAGGAATAATCTTTTCTCCAGGTTCACCATTTATTAACTTGACATAAAAAGTACGAAGTACAAGCAATTATTATTCTTCAACATTTTTTCTACAAATCTTCAACTGCTTACAAATCAAAAGTGAAGAATATATGAGTGCATTTGAAGGAAAGCACTTTTTATCCACAGAGAACCTGTGAGTGATCCAAAATAAACACAAAGATCCACAATTACGTTCCTTAATACAGAATTATCGGTATCACTGTATATCCATTAAAATTCAAACCAAAAATTAATGTGTAACATTTGGGAAAACCTTTCGTTTATTTAAAAGCATTGTCTTTAATATGTTTTTTCCATCATATTCACATAATATATGACATCAACTGCGAATGGGCAAAGCTGGAATTGTGTGTCACACACGCATATATGATGGAAAAACATGTTGAATATTTTTCATCCAAAGAAATTTTACAATATTCTACAGGCAACTGAAGTAGATGTTTATGATAAACCGCTTATCTTAAACTATTACTTCGATTGATGCTCTTAGTTGTTGTCATTGGTTGGTATTGTACGTGTGTATTAACTAAGGTGACCAACCGCACCGATTTTTTCTGGACACTCACGATTTTTGTGTGTCTGTCCTGAATTTTTTCAAAGGTAATTCGGTACACTTATTTGTTCCGGATTTAACAATTATGTTCCGATTTAGAAATTTCTCACCTGTATCGGTCTATTTTATTTTTAGCTTTAATTATGATGGATAACTGTTTGACAAAATGTTCGTTAGACTAGAGGTACTTACCACAAACTGTCGAAACAGTTTAAAACTGTTTACACTGAGCATACGCGCACAAACTATACCAGTAACAAAATCAGTGAATGGACTGTTAACACCACTTTTCCAGGTCAAAGATGGATTGATGTTATATCTCGATTCAGAAAGTATCAAATGCCATTCTAAAATGTGCTTAAGCTAGTACAGTTTCTCTTCTGCCTTTCGGGAAATAATGCTATCAGTGAAAGGGTATTTTCCCCACATGAATAATATATGGACAAGTGACAAAATACAGCTCACCGCAGAAACTGTGAAATCAATATTAGTAACTAGAGTAAATTATTAGAATTTTTCACGTGTTATTGAAAACTACAGAAATGCTGAAAAAATTCACTGCACTATTAAATACAGTCTGGTCGCATTCCTTCATCATATAAAGTACTAATAAAGTGTAAATTAATGTACTTTCTGTAACAAACCGATATTTTGCTATTATTACTTTCACTAAAATCGTCTTCTAATATAATGAAAATATATACACAAATTACAAAATTTTTAATGTGTCCCTAATTTGGCTCTAAAAATGTGGTTATGTCCTGAATCTGAATCTAGAAAATATGATCACCTTAGTATTAACACAGTATGCAATGTTTCCTCCTTGTAGAGTACACTCACTGAACAGAGACAGTGCTTATGCTGCTGCACTGCCTTATGATGTGATTCTTTTTTTAGAAATGTGGAGAGTTTTTATTCTTTCTTCTCTATTAGGGCTCGTCATTGGGAATAGTTGAAACAACTTATCCCTTTGTCTAAGTCTTGCTGCAATCAAAGGCTACAAATACACCACCAAAATTTGAAGCAACATCCTTCGATCTTCAAAGTTTTAGACGAGTTACTGCTTAATTAACTCCATCAACAAAAAATATTGATTTGGATCTCAAGAAGTACTTGACAGTTTTCAAAAGGCTCTTGATATCATTTTGCCGCAATATCTTGACCTCTGTCACAAAAATGTCGCTATGCAGAATAAATGAATTCCCCTTGACGTAGCGATGCCAGTGATCAACTTAAAGACATTATGACGTCACTTTGAATAAAGAAAAAGCAGTTGCTGAGGCAGCTGGCATTTCATCAGTGATAATCAATAGGAAACTTCATGCAAATGAAAGGACAGCTGAACCATTTCAGCTGTAACCATCAAGTTAACTCAGATCTTTTTTGTCCTTCCTGTTTTTAATTTTATAATGAAACATTTAAGAACAATACCTACCAGCTATGAACAATTTTTTCATGCATTATCAGCAGTTTTTGGCTTTTATGGACCTAGAAACTAATGAACTGAAAGTTAAAATCACCAATCCCATCTCAAAGTATCCTTCATATTTAGCAGATACTGACAGCTTCTTTGAAATTCTACCCAAGTAGACCGTTTTCAGTAGGTTTGCAATCTCGACCATGAAAGGATCGAATGAAGGTCCCACTGAGCAAAGAAAATTATCAGAAAGAATTAAAAACAATACAACTTATAGCTAAAAACAATGATTATAACAGCAAAATAGTAGAAAGACTCAACCAAAAAGTCAAAATACGTCTAAGGAAAAATTTTAAAATGCACAAAACAAATACACCCAAATATAACACAAAGACCGACAAGGCAACACACACAAATCATCCATATTCATGATACAAACAGCAAAAACAAATGGAAACTAACACACAAACACAGATGAACACACGAAATAGAAGAAATGATTGGAAATTGCCTACAGAACAAGAAACACATTTCTATCACATATGCAAAAAAATAAATAAAAAACCAGGCAATACGAAGGGGAAAGTATAGAACAGCCAGAATGTCAAAAATTTATATCTAGGTATGACAGGCAGACATATAAAGAACACTATCAAGCTGGAAGTATGAAAATAGACATTTCGCCTTTGCAGAACACCTGATAAAACATGGAAGAGTGAATCGAGACAGAAAACTCCAGACAGTACGGGAAAGTTTCATATAGAAAGCGCACTGGCAATGAGTAAGGGAGTGATTAATGATCAGATCGACATTGGAAACAACTCACTGATCTAGCTGGGCCCAAAAACAATGGAAAACCGTAATGAAACACGAAATTTTCTCCTTCCTTGTTTCTCTCCTGCCCCCCCCCCCCCCTCTTGCCCAATTTCCTCACTAAAAAGTAACGCAAATACACTCACACACACACACACACACACACACACACACACACACACACATCTACACAGAGAACAACATAATAGAAAAGGTTGCTGATACACGTAGAGATACAAGGAACAGCAACAAAAGGCAAATGAAAAGCCAAATTTGCCAACACGACACACACTAAACAAACCCTCACATAACCAGTACACAGTGTAGTGACGAATTAGATGTGTTCATCAAGAACCACTGAAATCCATCTATCTGCAGCATATACACACAGCTCCATGAAGACACATGTGCACTAACTCCAGAAAACCGTAAGTAATCCAGAAAAATTAAATTAACTTCACAAATACTCGTGGTACAGAAGTTGTTGCTAACCTAGCAGGTTATAATTTGAGAAATCGTAACATAAAAAAGATTTATAACTATTATACTCTAAAACACAGAAAATATTTATAACTACTCACAATTGAAATATTAAACAGAAAAAAAACATGTAGTACTGGTCTCTGATGATGCTTCACAAATATAGAAGCGAAACGCGTATGTCAGAAGAAACGCTTTTCTTTCAGTTGAAGTAGACGGAAATAGAGCTCCACAAATGAAATAAGTAGTATTGAGTCTCCATACTTTCTACTAAACAAGTTAATATTCAATCGTCTAGCCCACAGCGGAAAAAATCTCTCTCGTTCCTATGTCGCATCCTTTAATAGTTAATGTTTTCGTTTCGTTCTCCAGTCGCATATTCTTACTTACGTCTCTTAACATATTCCACACAGACTCGCAATGGATAGTGGCACATCATCGCTGCTTGCTCGCTGCATCTCCGAAAACCCGTGGTCATTGCTGTAATACACGAATCGCGTTGCTCGTTGCTACTAGCAGTACGCAAGGTATTATCAGGTGCATACTGCGCAATTTGCGGACACAAACCGGGGCTAGACCATTATGTGATTCTAACGGTAGACCGTCTGTTGCACACAGCGCTGCGATGTAACTGGATGAGAATGGAGGGCTTAGGCAGAAATGTTAAGGGAATACTGCAGAGGCTAACCTGACGTATGCGTGCCCTTTTGTGTTTGGCATTGTACGCGGAATATCTGATTGTTCAGAAACTGGGAAGCTGATTCGGTCGCCTGTAATGAACGGAACCTTCTACTGTTTCAGAGCAGTTGTTTTACCGCCTAGCGGTGCAACCCGTCTGCTTGTTACGGCGTGGTCGGGAGATCTGACGACTGCAGTGAACAGGCTGGCAATGGGTTCGCATGGCCTTCTCTGACAGACGATACTGTGCACACAGCAAACAGTGTCTTTGAGCGAGGTTTGAGATGGACCGTATGTATGTTACGTAGCAAAGTCAGTAGCTACACCAGAAGTGATTTTGATGTCCTTATATTAAATACGTGAAATGTTCGTAACAATGTATCCGTCGTCAAAGTGACCTCTTTTTGTTGAACACAGATTGAAACAAATAGCCACCATCCGTATACTACTATCGGCGGCAGTTAAACCTGCAATCAAGTAACCACTACAATACGTGTATGAATTTGAGAAAATATATGAATATTTTGCAAATAATGAAACGCCAAGATCTCGGTATTTCGTCTTTATTTATAACAGACGACCGGTTTCGATGTACATAGACATCATCTTCTGGTCTCTAAGGGCGAACATAAAATGTGTGGTTACAAAAAAACCAACAAAGGAACATGCCATATAATCGTACGTATAGGTAATCATATGTTAACAGTTTTCTTCACATACCAGCACTAAATACTAACATTATTACATAAATGCATATTGTAGCCAGTTGGATTGTACTGGATGGTTGTCACATATTAAAATATGGCGTTTGGTTATCAGATATAAAACTCGTATAGTCATATATAAATAAATAACCATCATATAATACAGTTGTGAGTGACAACAAGCTACTAACAAGCGGCGTTGTGATCACTATAATGTTACCTTGACATGCCGCTAGAGTGCGCTATTGTATGTGAAGTCCTTACGTTATCATTTGTCGATAATAAAATTTAAAATTGCAGGAGTATCTACTGAAATTTCGTCAATTTACATAAAATTTTAATGTAACTATAACCAAGAAAATATTTTGTTATTTAAAATTATGATAAACTGAAGAATAAAAACAGTACCCAGCATATTTGTAAGATACAGAATGTATAAAACCTATCACTGTGAAACTATAGAACAAAATTTGAGACTGCAGGTGTAACTGCAAGAGATCGTCAATTCACATCTGTTACATCAGGTTCCAATTTACATACAGCCAGAAACAGTCACACCATTCAAAAAATTACGACTAGCTGAGGAATTAAAACAGCACACAGCATAATAACATACAGCACACCGTACACAGTACAATTACAAAATACACCACGTATTGTATTTATCACTGCGAAAGAACTTTTATTTTTATTTTTTTTTTTTTTTTTTTTTTTTTTTTTTTTTTTTTTTTTTTTTTTTTTACAAAACTTGCATCTATGCCATTTCCACATATTATTTCATAAACTAATATATCTGGGTGGATGTACATATTGTCATTACATTCATACACATCATATAATAGTCCATTGAAAGGCTAGGGTGTAAGAAATTACATACATTGTAATATCATAGCTTATGGTATAAGTTGCAACTCTAAACATTGTCAGAGGTTTCCATCTTACCCCTGGAAATTGAAATAAGAACACCGTGAATTGATTGTCCCAGAAATGGGAAACTTTATTGAGACATTCCTGGGGTCAGACACAACACATGATTACACAGACAGAACCATAGGCACATAGACACAGGCAACAGAGCATGCACAATGTCGGCACTAGTGCCGTGTATATCGTTCTTTCGCAGCAATGCAGTCTGCAACTCTACCATGGAGACGATCGTAGAGGTGCTGGATGTAGTCCTGTGGAACGGCATGCCACGCCATTTCCACCTGGCGCCTCAGCTGGACCAGCGTTCGTGCCGAACGTGCAGACCGCGTGAGGCGACGTTTCATCCAGTCCCAAACATGCTGACCAGGGTAGTTGACTTACACCTTCTAGACCACGTTGGGTGGCACGGGATACATGTGGACGTGCATTGTCCTGTTGGAACAGCATGTTCCCTTGCCGGCCTAAGAATGGTAGAACGATGGGTTCGATGATGGTTTGAATGTACCGTGCACTGTTCAGTGTCCCCTCGACGATCACCAGAGGTGTACGGCTAGTTAGATTACTCCCCACACCATGATGTCGGCTGTTGGCCCTGTGTGCCCGGCATATGCAGTCCTGATTGTGGCACTCACCTGCACGGCGCCAAACACGCATTCGACCATCATTGGCACCGAGGCAGAAGCGACTCTCATCACTGAAGACGACACGTCTCCATTCGTCCCTCCATACACGCCTGTCGCGACACCACTGGAGGCGGGCTGCACTATGTTGGGCCCTGAGCGGAAGTCGACCTAACGGTGAGCGGGACCGTAGCCCAGCTTCATGGAGACGGTTGCGAATGGTCCTCGCTGATACCCCAGGAGCAACAGTGTCCCTAATTTGCTGGGAAGTGGCGGTGCGGTCCCCTACGGCATTGCCTAGGATGCGACGGTCTTGGCGTGCATCCGTGCATCGCTGCTGTCCGGACCCAGCACTACGGGCACGTGCACCTTCCGCGACAACATCGATGTACCGTGGAGACCTCGCGCCCCACGTGTTGAGCAATTCGGCGGTACGTCTACCCGGCCTCCCGCATGCCTACCTTTTCACCCTCGCTCAAAGTCCGTCAACTGCACATACGGTTCACGTACATGCTGTCGCGGCATGCTACCAGAGTTAAAGGCTGAGATGGAGCTCCGTATGCCACGATAGACTGGCTGACACTGGCGGTGTCCACCCGCTGCGCAGCTAGCGCCATTCGACGGCCAACACCGCGGTCCCTGGTGTGTCCGCTGTGCCGTGCGTTTGATCATTGCTTGTACAGCCCTCTCGTAGTGTCCGGAGCAAGTATGGTGGGTCTTACACACCGGTGTCAATGAGTTCTTATTTCAATTTCCAGGAGTGTATGTCGTTTCACTATCTAGAAAATACATTTATAAGGTCACTACCTGCCATGAGCAAATTGTATCATATGAATATTGTCGCAACTGAAACAGCGAAAGACAGCAACAATGTGTCTTGTACTGGATAGAGTGTTGAATTCCCTAAACAAAGGGTTCTTAAGCATAGCGTTTTTCTGATGACATTATAATTCTGTCAGAAACAGCAAAGGACCTGGAAGAGCAGTGAATGGAATGGACGGTGTGTTGAAGACATCGTATAAAATGAACATCAACAAGAACAAAACAAAGATAATGGAATGCAGTCTTAGAAAACCAGGCGATGCTGAAGAAATTAGGTAACGAAACAATGAAGGTGGTAGATGAGTTTTGTTACCTAGAATAACATATGACGGTCGCAGTACAGAGGATATAAAACGCAGAATGGCAATGGGAAGAAAAGCATTTTTGAAAAAGAGAAATTTACTAACATTGAATATTAATTTAAGTGTAAGGAAGTCTTTTCTGAAGGCATTTGTGTGGTGTGTTGCCTTGTGCGGGAGTGAGACATGGACGATAAACAGGAAAGGAATAGAGGCTTTTGAAATGTGGTGCTACAGAAGAATGCTGAAGATAAGGTAGGTTAAATCGCGTAACTACTGAACAGAATTGGTGAGAAAAGGAATTTCTGGCATACATTAACTAAAATAAAAAAAAAAAAAAAAAATAGAAAGAAGGAAAATGAGATCGCTTGGTAGGACACAGTATTAAACATCGAGGAATCGTAAATTTAGCATTGGAGGGAAGCGTGTGCGGTAAAAATCGCCGAGGGAGACCAAGAGACGCATATAGTAAGTAGATTCAATTGGTTGTAGGTAGCCGTTCTTATGTGGAGATGAAAAGGCTTGCTCAGGATAGAGTAGGGTGGACAGCTCCATCAAACCAGTCTACGGACTGAAGACCATAACAACAACAACAACATAGCCTATAGAGTTCTTGTACCTTCTAGATGTATTGAGAAATAATGTTACAGTTGTTTCTGCTATTGTAAAGAATTGTGGGCGACACGATACCACTGTGATTTAAACAGGTAACTTTATGCAGAAAAGTTATGCAACTAGTAGTTTTTTATCTTAACTTAATGTGCCATTAACTAGCGTCCGAACCACTGCAGGGACTGGTTGCAGAGCGTAGCGCGATTAATTGCACTATTACAATCTTCCCACAAGTGCATACCCTAGTGGTGAGCTAACGCTATAATGAGAGCACTCACCTGCTTGCTGCGGGCACTTCCAGCTACGAGATCCCCCTCCACCTCCCCGTTAACATTGCTCAGCTGCTGGCGGGAGCGCACGACGGTTGACCTGTTCATTCCCGTCATTACAATAGAGTCATCAGTTCTAAAATTGTTTGTCGTTTGTGGTACGACAAAATTAGTGGTAGAAAAAAGAAAACTACTGAATAATTTTATAAGAAACTTCGGGGCTTTAAACTTCAGGGCTAAGATGTCGTAATCCATCTGTAAAACTTTATTTTGCCTACTGCAGCAACATCTTCAGAGGTAAGTCGACGACTGGCTACTAGGCGCTGGAGGTTCGGCTTATATGGATTACAAAGAGGGCGCCACCACTTGTCATGTGCTAACGACTAAGAAAAAATATCTGTCCATTGTCATGTTTCTCGATTACAGGTAATCGATTGTCGTATCACTGGTGCAAAATCGATCGCCAAATCTTGTTTCAAACCTTCTTTCTATTGAAATTTTTGCGGTGCTTCAAGAACAAGAAGTACTGCAGTCGACCAACAAAAGCCCATTGAAATGGTACCGAAACGTCGACGATACTTTTGTGAAGAGGAATTGAGTGATTTGTTGGTGCACCTAAACAGTATTAATCCGATGATACATTTTACCATGGAGAAAAAGTGGACAACTGAATTTCTCGGGCGTGTTAGTTACCAACGGGGAAAAGGAACCTTAGGACATAAGGTTTATATAACAGAAACACACACAGTTCGTTACCTTCATAAGGATTCCAATCATAATCTTCGGCAGAAAATATGTTTGTAAATCTATCAGTCCGTAGCTTACAAACTACTTAAACCTAGGTAAACTAACCTACGGACAAACACACACACCCATGCCCTTGGGAGGACTCGAACCTCCACGGCGAGCAACCGCGCGCTCCGTAGCAAGACGCTTTAAATCGCTCGGCTTAGGCAGAAGAGAGGTGTCTTCGAAACATAGGTAGATAGGGCCAACAATATCTGTGAGCTATTTGCGAACGACTTTCGAGAGAAATGGATATGCCGATAAAGACATAGATCGAGCACTCCATCATAGAAGAAAAGTGTCCGAAAACAAGTGATAACAAGAACAACTGTAGGGGTGGGGGTGGGGGGGTGGGGGTATTTTTTCTTCCCTTTATTCGCAACATCGCGGACAGTATTGGGAAAGTTTTGGCCAAGTTTCAAGTGGAAACAATGTTTAGATGAACCAAGAAGGTTACTGAAGATCAGTGAAAGATGCACGAATCTCCTAGCAAAGCGTGGGGTGTATAAAATTCCGTGTAGTTGTAACATGGTTCATGTAAGAATAAAAAAAAGTGTCAATACCCGCTTAATGGAACACAAAAGGAATTGTCGACTAGGACTCACCGACAAATCAGCTGTAGCGGAACATATCTCTACAAACGCAGATCATGAAAGAAAATTCAGCCAAACTAGCACGCAAACCAAGACCTTACATTGTTATACACGAATGTATAAAGAAGCCATACAGATCCAGAAGCAACACAGTAATTTTAATAGAAACGAAGAAGATTTGAAATTAGATAAGATATGGCGTACGACTTTGCACCAACGATCTGATAATCTATTACATGTAATCGAGAGAGATGACACGGGTCAGGAATAACTTCATAGTCTTTCATATTCACCGAATATATTACATCAACTGCGAATGTGTCTGTCGGGAGGCGTGCTTTGGTAGTCCTTGCAGGTGCGGTGATCATTGTGTCCCCTGTGGTGTAGTGGTCAGCGCAACTGCCTAGTAAACAGGACACCTAGGTTCGAATCCCGACTGGGTACACTTTATCAGCTTTGTCCATTTCAATCTTATGTTCGGAACAGACGCCACATGTATATAATTCATAGTCGTTGTCACGTGACAAGTGGCTCTCTATGCGCTCTATATCCTAAGTAGGACCTCCTAGCGCTAATCGTCGACTCACATCTGATGATGTCCCCTGCAGTGGACAATGAAACGTCGGGACAAGAAAGTTTTACAGATGGCCCATGGCTTCTTTGGCCGGAAGTTTTAATTAATGAAGACGCCGGCCGTGAAATCCTACATGTTATTTCGATAAGAGCTTCCCTCGAGAAGAGTTCGGGCAGTTCGACTAGTTGCTCATGTTTGCAGTTCGATGACAACTAAATAATTTTGTGGAAAAGTTTTTTTTTAATGAAATTAATGACGTAGACTGTCAGAAGTAATCTTAATGACGTCCAAGAAACACACATAGTTCGTTACCTCTACGAGGATTTGCTACTGATATCCAGTTATCTCGCTCCAAACAACGAGAAACTAATAAAAATAAACAAAAAAGTTAAACTGAATTCGAGAGTGATGAAGACAGTTTTTTTTCATAAGTACTACATCAGTTCGGACTCAGCATTTCTCACTAATGTTGAACGATTTATGTCAATGATTATTTAATAAAAATGCATGTACTTTTTTTCTTTATATTATGTCCGTGTTGTGATTGTGACCAGAAGGATAAGTCGATGAAAATGATAGTTTATTCTCCGTAATTGATTATTACTAGTCCTTCCTCTCCCTCTGCCCACCATCGACTTGAGCGACACAATTTTGAATGCAACTACTGTCAACCTATGCAACGTATTGATTTGCGATACTGCTATACTCATTACAGGATGTCACAATCATTTTTTTTAATTTGATACTTTATCAGCCGAAATTAATATTCATTCTACGACACAATTGTACAATACAAATTTGTCTGTAAGGCAGTATTTCCTCAAGTACCATGCAAATGATATATTACATCATACAAATTTCTTGCGTTCTCATGACAGTGCAATTTATCTTTAACTTTTCCCGATACTTGTCATTTTTAGATACTCGGTTCATATCAGTATACTATTTGCCTTATACATTCGTATCCTAATCGATTATGGAGCTCACTTCCTTCTACCGTCCCTGCAGTTCAAATCAAATCAAATGTTTGTATAGCTTATGGGACTTAACTACGGGGTCATCGGTCCCTAAACTTACAAACTACTTATGAACTAACAAATACTAAGGACGGCACAAATATCCATGCCCGAGGGGGATTCGAATCCCTGCAGTTCACCATACACTCTCCTCCCCATTCCTATACTTCTTTTTTGGTCAAACGATCTTATATTTAACAGTAAATTAGAAAAGTTTTCTTCAGTTTCATATCTTTGTTACATTACTGTCAAAATTCACGTACTTTACAGATAAACACAATAAAACTTTCATTATCCTAAGTACGTAGTGTAATTTTTTTAATTTCGTTTATTGTATGTTAGAAGCAATTCTTTTAATAGAAAGCAATGTTGATTCGCGTTGTCAGCAGTTACAAAACAAAGTGGCGCAATGTTCAACTATTGGTTTAATGGTCGGAGTTGGTTCGAACTTCACACAGTCAGCCTGACTCACATTTGTGACGGTTTCTCTGAAACATTGAAGGCGAATCCCATCTTCGTCACACTGGAGATTATATGTTTTTCATTCTCTAATCTTCCCGCAGTCGAGCTTATATTCTAGCTCTAAAAATGACTTCGTAAACCTGACTTCAAAAGATTACATATTTTTGGGTTTCTGCAATATTCCTTCATCTATTCTAACGTATCATACTTCTTCCAGCTCTGTGAGAGTCTATTTTGCATCCACATCAACACTCTGAAAACCTCGAGGAAGTGCGTGATAGAGGTTCTATGGAAAGGCATTGATGATATATCTCTATCGTTCCTTGTCTAATAGTACGCGAAAGATAGGAAGCCTAGTACCTTTCCGTTTTAAATCTGATTTATTTTATTAAGATGATCATGTCTCCCTATGTAGGGGTATTCTAACAAAATCTGTCCGCGTTGCGAGGTGAAAGCTGGTGAAAGATATTTCGTAAATTGATCTCACCATTACGAATATCACCATTCTTTTAATGATTTAGGTGACACTCTCTGTCTTCTATCGGGGTAATACAAAATGAGCTACGCTTCTCTCATCTTTCTCTATATCCCATATCAAACCATTTTTTGTGAGAATCCTACAATGGGCAGCAATACTACAAAATATGAGGGGCAGGTGAAGTGTAGCCAGTTTATTTAATTAGGACTGATGCATGTGTTAAGTGTTCTACCAATGAAACGTAGGCTTAGATTCGCCACGATATCTTCTATGTATTGTTTGCAATTTAAGTAATTTCTAACTGCAATTACTAGCTTTATAGCAGTATTTACGGCCTTATGGACTGTATTATCGTGTAAATGAAGTTTAACGGATTTCTTTTAGCGCTCCTATGGATGACCTCACGCTTGGTCATTATTTAGGGTCAACTAACAATTTTCACACAATGCAGCTATCTTACGTAAATAGTTTTGTAGTTGATTTTGCTATTATGGTGACTATTAAATAATTGACCATTAAATAATAAATAACACTATCATGTGCGTACAGTCTAAGACAGCAAACACAATTATCTCCTAAACGGTTTAAAAAGATATGAAATACCAGGCGCCTTATAACACTTCCTTTGGGAACACTAGTTACCATTTCTGTTTTACTCGATGCCTTTCGTCAATTACTACTGTACGTAATGTGTTCTTTCTGGGCGAAAATCTGGAATACAATTGCATATCTGTGGCGATATCCCATTAGCATGGAATCTGATTAGAATATCCCATTAGCACGGAATCTGATTAGAACATGCTTGAGAGGTACGGTGTCAAAAGCCTCTCAGAAATCTAGATATATGAAATCTATTTGAGATCCCATATCAGTAGCACTCATCACTTCACGTGAGTAAAGAGGTAGCTGTGTTTCTTAAGAACGATACTTTCTGAATCCGTGTTGACGAGACGTCAATAGCTTGCTCTCTTCGAGATGTGTTAGAAAGTAGTATATGATCCAAAATCTTGCTGCAAACTGATGTAAATGATATAAGCCTGTAATTTGGCGAATTACACCTACTGCCTTTCTTGAATAATGGAGTGAACTGTGCATCGTTTCAGTCTTTTGGTATGGAACTTTCGCTTGGAAAGCGATTGTTTATGTTAAAATTAAAAAAAAATGGAAAGTCCGTGTTGGAATCTTCTAATATATAAAGCAGAGTGTCCGTATGTTTGTACGCGTTGCATACCGTTTTGTTCCAATCTTTATGAAAATTTGTACACGTGAGCTTCAATCCATGAGGACGGTCGCCGTAAGTGTAAGAATCACGTACGATACCTAGTTCACGAGATATGACGTCATAAACAATGAGATGCACGAAAAACTGCTGCATTTCGCGACAATGCTGCTCATTTTCTCCTAAACCATTGGACCGATTTCGACCAAATTTGGTACACACATTCCTTACCGTGAGGTAACAATTGCTGCATGGTTAAGGATCACATATGGCACATGGTTCAAAAGATATTACGTCATAACTAATAGAAATCGCAAAAAGTGCCATATAAAGCGGCGAGACTTTCGAAATACACTGCATGAGAATGACAGTAGTTAACACTTGCAACAAACTTTAAACATAATTTCAAACCTTTATTAAACTCTTTCTCGCTGGCAACCGTAGTAAAATGATGAAAGGAAAAAAAGTTTCTCGCTTACTACTTTTCCGTTGTTTATGGAGTAAAACTACGGCTCGGTATGACGTTACAATTTATAATTTGAACACTACAAATTGTAGCAACAGGAAATTTTACAGACAGTATACACATTTATAGTTGAATGTAGCTTCTAAATTGTATCAAAGTACGGCACGTAGTTCATGAGATATGAGCACATAAACATTAACGTTCCGCTGATCATGTACTAAAACTACGGCATTCAGTGTGACGTTACAAGTTTTAATTTCTATACTACAAATTGTAGCCGCAGGAAATTTTACAGACAGCATATACGCATACATTTGAGTTTACCTTCTAAATTGTATCACACTACGACACAAAGTTGATGAGACATGAGCATATAAACAGTGACGTTCATGGAAAACCGCCCCGTCACGCACGAAGTTTTTATCTATTACTTCTTTACCACTAATCCCAAGAGATTTAACAGACATACAGTCCTTATACAAATGAATATATACCTGAAAAATGGCACGAATAAATAATTTAATATCCGGACAACGTCGGGTTTTCAGCTAGTTAACTATATAGTAATGACAGTTTACAACTCACCGCAAAGATGTGACAAAGTAGTGCGACAGACACATAAAAAAAGACACACACATACAACGAGTCAGCTATCGGCAATGTATTTCTTCAGAAAGTAAACTTGCACGCAGTTACACAACACAGTCACACAACCGACAGCTCCGTCTCCTACACCCGAAATCACGCTCTGCGGTGCGGAAATAGGGATGGGGAATCACGGTGGTGGGGATGGATACAGCATGTACGTATTAGATGGGAGGAACGAGATGCAACTGAATAATTTCGGGATCGGAGAATGTAGTGGAGCAATAACTTCCATCTGTGTATTTCAGAAAAGCTGGTAGTGCGTGGGAGGATCGAGATGCTCCGGGTTGTGAAGCAGACATTGAAATCAAGCATATCCTCCACTGCATGCTGTGCCACAGGGCGGTCCACCTTGGTTTTGGGCACAGTTTGGTGGTGGCCCTGCTTCCTAATGGACAGCTGGTTAGTGGTCATCCCAATAGACTACAGAATGCTGCGCAGTGATTGCAGCACCGTTGGTAAAATACATGGCTGCCTTTACAGGTGGCCTGGTCTCTGATAAGGTATGATAAGCCTGTGACAGGACAGGAATAGGAAATGCTGGCTGGGTGGATTGGACAGGTCTTGCACAGGGATATGATCCCTCTGGCAGTGGGACGGGATTCAGGTTGGCACTGGGAGGAACTAGGCTGTGTAGGAGAGATTTTTTATGTGGTTGGGTTGACATCAAAGCTTAGGTACTGTTGGTGGTTGGTAGGTTTAAT
Source organism: Locusta migratoria (assembly GCA_026315105.1). Classification (NCBI taxonomy): domain Eukaryota; kingdom Metazoa; phylum Arthropoda; class Insecta; order Orthoptera; family Acrididae; genus Locusta; species Locusta migratoria. Next base: position 25,151,258 of record CM048748.1, on the reverse strand, counting down.
GTGGACGGAAGTGAGGATGGAGCCTGTTACGTTACCTCACATTTGGCGCCTTTCATTTTACTACATAGTTTTATTTCCCAAATTTTATTCTTCCGTACGGCCAGCCGTGGCAGGCCACAGCAGATACGGTGCACTTAGCGCGGGCCAGTCCGGGCTAGAAGAGCGACACATGGTCGCTCGCACCGTGGGAGCGCTGAGCTTCCGGGTACGGCGTATGGCGCGGGGCTCTACCGGCACTGCCAATGGCGGGAATCGGCTTCGTGAAATACATTTTATTGACTTTGTACGATTCTTGTTTTGAGCTCCAACATTTCTCAAGGATACAGCTATGGCTGATTACAATTTTGTTTATTTCATAGTGCCTTAAAATTTCGTATTATTAAGAGTAAGTTGAAAGTAGAACGGGTGATGTTATTGGAGAGAAAGTATCAGCCAATGGCGTGATAGTATGACGAATTCTCGCGCCAAGACTTTGAGGTGGACTCTGGGCAGTCGGCGGGTGGTGTCCGGTGTGGAACCACGTATTGTGTGTGCGCCAATACTGCGCTCGGGTAGCTAAGTGTGCAGACAGTCGGTGGATATCAGAGTGTTTATCGTTGATGTGTGACGTTCCCGTGTGAAGTCACTTATTGTTTCGATCGCGCTACAGGTGTGCAGATAGTAAAGTTTGGTGTGTGGTGTCCGGTACGGAACAAGCATTTATTGAGTTGTCTGGCAGCACATGTTAATGCGCACAGTAGTTGCATTTCGCCGTGTTAATTACTATAATTTTGAAGGTGCTAAAGGTAGAAGTTAGTGGAGAGCTTAATTTTTTTTTATGTGCTCAGTTCACAGAATATCTTTGCCGTTATTTAAGACAATTTATCGTGCATCTGGCTTCATACTTGACTGCCACACTGATAGAAATAAAAATCAGTACAGGAACATTTTCAACTTATTTCAAGTGATTAGAGCAACTTCCTCTATGCTCATTATTCTTGACAGACGCACTGCAATTTGGGAAGCGTTATGTACTACAGGTAAGAGATCCTCTTAGACTTTATTTTGGAAATAGTGTGTGGGAGAAGGCACTCGCCCGGTTTATCTGAACACTGATAGGAGCATTGAATATTGTGAGGTGTGTGTCCGCGTGTAACGGAACGAGGCATTTAAAGAGTTCTACGTCTCTTATTTCACGTAGATGGCATCCCTTAACTGACATTATTTTGTACGTGTAGCAGCACGGTAAACAGCCGCGCCTCGTCAGCACCCGTTGTAAGCCATAAGTGAGGTGCAGGTTGACAGCGACAAATGTGGCATGGAGGGGCTGAGGAATACTAGGTGAAGTGGATGGGGGAGAAGGAGGTTTTGAAGGAAGGCGAATAGGGTGTCCTTGCTCGGAGTCCAGATCATGATAGTATCGTCAATAAACGTGAACCAGGCAAAATTTGGGATGCTAGGAAGGATTTCAACAGACAGTCCATAAACAAGTTGGCACAGGAGGGTGCCATTCAAGTGCCACTGATTTGATGATAAGCTTTCACCGCAAAGGAAAAGTAGTTGTTAGGATAAAGTCGGCGAGGGTTACGAGAAATGAGGTATCAGGCTTGAATTCGGAGGCGTGTTAGGAGGGGTAGTGTTCGAGAGCAGAAAGGCCATGAGGTTGTGGGATATTTGTGTACAGGGAGGTGGCATTCACTCTGACAAGTAGGGATCCCAGAGGAAAGGAGGGTAGATGATGGAGAGTCGGTAAAGGAAGTGGTTGGTATCCTTTATATGGGAGGATAGATTTTTGACATGTGGTTGAAGATGTTGGTCAATGAGGGATGAAATTTTTTTTATATTAACATCTACATGGGATACTCTGCAAATCACATTTAAGTGCCTGGCAGAGGGTTCTTCGAACCACAATTATACTATTTATCTCTCATTCCATTCTCGAATAGCGCGCGGGAAGAAAGAACACCTGAATCTCTCTGTTCGAGCTCTGATTTCTCGTATTTTATTCTGATGATCATTTCTACCTATGTAAGTGGGAGTCAAAAATATATTTGCGCATTCGGAGGAGAATGTTGGTGATTGGAGTTTCGCAAGTAGCCCACGCCGCAGCGATAAGCGCCGTTGTTGTAGTGATTCCCATCCCAGATCCTGTATCATTTCCGTAACGCTGTCTTCCCTATATCGTGACAATACGTAACGAGCTGCCCTTCTTTGGACTCTTTCGATGTCCTCCGTCAAACCCACCTGATAAGGATCCCACACTGGGCTGCAATACTCCAAAAATGGACGGACAAGCGCAGTGTATGCAGTTTCTTTAGTAGTTCTGTTGCATCTTTTAAGGGTTCTGCCAATAAAACGTAGTTTCTGGTTCGCCTTTCCCACGATATTATCTACGTGTTCTTTCCAGTTTAGGTCTGAAGTAATAGTAATTCCTAGGTATTTTGTGGACTTCACATTTCATTGATTTATGTTGTAAACAAAGTTTAACGGATTTCTTTTCGTACTCATGTGGACGACTTCACACTTCTCATTATTTAGAGCCAATTGCCAATTTTTACACCATACTGATATCTTTTTCAGATCTTTCTGCTGTTGGTTTTGATCTTCGGATGATTTTACTAGACGGTGAATAACGGGGTCATCTGAGAGCTACTAAGAGAGCTACTTAGATTTTCCCCTAAATCGTTTATGTAAATAAGGAATAGCAGAGGACCAATAACACTACCCTGTGGAACGCCCGATATCACCTCTGTTTTAGTCGATGCCTTACCATCGATTACTACGAACTGTGTCCTCTCTGACAAGAAATCCCCTATCCAATCGCAAATTTGGGGCGATATACCATAACCACGCAATTTGATTAAAATCCGTTTGTGAGGTACGGTGTCAAAAGCTTTCTGGAAATCAAGAAATACGGAATCGATTTGCGAATCTTTGTCGATAGCACCCATCACTTCGTGTGAATAAAGAGCTAGTTGTGTTTCGCATGAACGATATTTTCTTAATCCGTGTTGATCTTGGGTCAATAGATCGTTCTGTTCGAGATAATTCATAATATTTGAATACAGGATATGTTCCAAAACCCTGCTGCAAACTGACGTCAAAGAAATAGGCCTGTAGTTTAGTGGGTTACTCCTACTGCCTTTCTTGAATATAGGTGTGACCTGTGCAACTTTCCAATCTTTTGGTACAGATCTTTTTATGAGTGAGCGGTTGTATATGACTGTTAAGTAAGGAGCTATCGCTTCAGCATAATCAGATAGAAATCTAATGAGTATACAATCCGGACCAGAAGACTTGTTCTTGTTAAGTGATTTTAGTTGCTGCACTACTCCGATGATATCTACTTCTACGTTACTCATTACGGCATCTGTTCGTAATTCGAAATCTGGAATATTGTTTTCGTCTTCTTTGGTGAATGAGTTTCTAAAAGCTAAGTTTAGTATCTCTGCTTTAGTAGCGCTGTCATCGGCAGGATCGCCATTACTATCACGTAGTGAAGGTATTGTTTGTGATTTGTCCCGAGTATATTTAACATATGACCAAAATCTCTTTGGGTTTTCAGTCAAATTACGAGAAAGAGTTTCGTTATGATAAATATTGTAGGCATCTCGCACTGAAATTTCGAGCTTCTGAGTATGATCGCAAATCCTGGGGATTTCGTGTTCGTTTAAATTTAGTATGCCTTTTCCTTTGCTTTTGCAACAGTGTCCTGACCTGTTTTGTGTACCAAGGGGGATCGCCTCCTTCTTTTATTAATTTATTTGGTATAAAACTGTCAATTGCTGTCGATGCCACTTCTTTGAATTTGAGCCACATCTGGTCTACACCTACGTTTAGTGTTAGAAACGAGTGGAAGCTGTCTTTCAAGAAGCGATGTATTTTGTTTCCATCTGCTTTCCTGAACAAATATACTTTGCGTTTATTTTTGGTAACTTTGGGACTTTCGATATTCAGTTTCGCTACGATAGCTCTGTGTTCACTAATACCTGTATCCGTTTTGATGTTCGTTATGAGCTCAGGATTATTTGTTACTAAGAGATCAAGTGTGTTTTCACATCCATTTACAATTCTAGTTGTCTCATGAACTAATTGTTCAAAGTAATTCTCAGAGAATGCGTTGAGTACAATTTCGGACGATGTTTTATGCCTAACTGTTGATTTGAAAATATAATTTCGCCAACAGATCGAGGGTAAATTAAAATCACCACCTACTATTATCGTGTGATTCGGGTACGTTTTTGTAATTAGACTCAGGTTTTCTTTCAACCTTTCTGCTATTATATCGTCAGAGTCGGGAGGTCGGTAAAAGGAACCGATTATTAACTTCTTATGATTTTCGGGTACAACCTCTATCCATGATAGCTCGCAGGAACTATCAACTTCAACTTCGCTACATGAAATACTACTTTTGATGGCGACAAACACGCCCCCACCTATTTTGTTTAATCTATCCTTTCTGAACACCGATAGATCTTTTGCAAATACTTCTTCTGAACTTATTTCTGGCTTGAGCCAACTTTCGCTGCCTATAATGATGTGTGTTTCGGTGCTTTCTATTAACGCTTGCAGTTCTGATACTTTCCTGACACAGCTACGACAATTTACAACTGTTATACCGATAGTTTCCGGATCTACATTTCTCCTGTCATCCACCTGCACCCTTTGGGATTGCCCATTTTCTATTTCCCCGAAGCTCTTTATCCTAAAAAACCGCCCAGTCCACGCCACACAGCCCCCGCTACCCGTGTAGCCACTTCCTGTGTATAGTGGACTCCTGACCTATTCAGCGGAACCCGGAAACCCACCACCCGATGGCGCAAGTCAAGGAATCTGCAGCCTACACGGTCGCAGAACCGTCTGAGCCTCTGATTCAGACCCTCCACTCGGCTCTGTACCAGAGGTCCACAGTCGGTCCTGTCAACTATGCTGCAGATGGTGAGCTGTGCTTTCATCTTGCAAGCAAGACTTGCAGTCTTTACCACTTCAATTAGCCGCTCGAAACCTGAGAGGATCTCTTCAAATCCGAAACGACACACATCATTGGTACCGACGTGAGCTACCACCTGCAGTTGGCTGCACCCTGTACCCTTCATGGCATCTGGGAGGAACCGTGCCACATCTGGAATGACTCCACCCGGTATGCACACGGAGTGCACGTTGGCCTTCTTCCCCTCCTTGGCAGCCAACTCTCTAAGGGGCTCCATCACCCGCCTAACGTTGGAGCTCCCAACTACAAGTAAACCCACCCTCTGTGAAAGCCAGGATCTTGCAGGCTGGGTGGTGACAGGGTGAGAGACACCATCCGACTCAGGAACGTCGTCCTGAGCAGACAGCGCCTCAAACCTGTTCGCAAGACGAACCGGGTAGGCCTCACGATCGGTCCCCCGGAATGTCTTGCGCCTCCTGCCACGCACTGGAGCAACCTCCCACGCAACCACAGGTGGGATGTCTGCCTCACTGCTAGCAGTTTCAGGGCATGTCGCTGCCGCAGGCCGATCGGTGGAGACGACGGGAGTCCGTTCGGTCCCCACTGCCGGCCAACAACAACGACGCCCATCGATCGCAGCTTCCAACTGTGCAAACGAGGTTAACACAGCTTGAAGCTGGGAGCGAAGTGTCACCAGCTCAGACTGCATCCGCACACAGCAGTCACAGCAGAGGAAGTGCAGACGAAAATCAGAATACTATATGTCGCTTCTAATTAGAAAATAAAGACAGACGACTGTCGCGACGCGGTTCACACGGCGGAATAATACACTAGCCACATATTTATCGCGAATATGAATAAAATAAAAACGCGAGCACACAATAAATTTAATGAACTGAAGGGAAAAGCGCACTGAAAAGTAAAAATATGTAGCTTCTAGAGAGAAGCCGGTTACACTTACAACTGATAATTTACTGCTAAACCACTGGAGAGGCGTGCTCTGGACGACGTCCGCTGGCGTCTGGGATTATTTCGTTTGCGGATTTTGGGGAGCACTTAGATGTGGGTGGGTGTGTGTGTGGGGAGAGGAAAATGGAAAATGATGGGAGAGATGGTGTTGGGAGATTACGATGAGCCTAAGATCTGGGAAGAGGTGCCTCAACACGCAAAATACGTACTAGGTACGCAGTATATGTTAGCTGGGTATGGAGATATTACATTACAGTACTATGAAATGAACCTAATTCGTATAATGCCTGAAACAGAAGACTTATTTTTGTTAAGTGATTTAAGTTGACTTGACTGCTGATTGCGATTCGAATCTTTGAACTTTTTTTAAATCTTTGCTTCATATTCTTTGGTGAAGGAATTTCGGACATCTATGTTTAGCAGAAATAAGAAGTAAGTTTGGAGTTTAACGTCCCGTCGACAGCTTGTTCATTAGAGACGGAGCTTATACTCGGAGTATTTGGGTAAGGATGTGGAAGAAATCGGCCGTGACCTTTCAAAGGAACGATCCCGGCATTTGCCTGGAGTGATTTAGGGAAACCACGGAAAACCTAAATCTGGATGGCCGGAGGTGGATTTGAACCACAATCCTTCCGAATACGAGTCCAATGTGTTTCCACTGCGTCACCTCGCTCGGTTATATTTAGCAATACTGTATTAGCAGTACTTTCATCAGTGACATCACCACTGTTACAGCGTAGAGGCGGTATTGATTGTGATTTGATGCTAGAATAAAAATGCCTAGATTTCTTAGGATATTCTGAGAAATTACGTGACGTGGTATCGTTGTGGAAATGTTATAAATTTCTCGCACTGAAGTCCGCGCTAAATTTCGAGTTTCTGTGACTGTTTAAGGATTGCATTCTTTTTCGTGCAGAGTGTCTGTCCTGTTTCGTACCATGGGGTATCATCCCCCTATTTTGTTAATTTTTTGTGCAGCTCTCTTAGTTCCTGTTGATATTATTTCTTTGAATGTAAGCCATATCTAATCTACAGTTACATTTATAGTTACGAAAGACTGGAAACAGTCACTCAGTAAAACGTTAAGGGAATTTCTAACATTTAAAGCACCAACGTGAATTCTTCGTGCGTATGCACATCATCATCTACGTTTACTTTTAGCTGTTGTACAAATTGTATACACCGGATAGTACGCGTTCCTAAGGCATTTAGGAACTGTAAATATGGTTCCTACCACACAAACGGACAGAAATTTGATGGATCCTGTGTGAACCATTTCAAAATTTAGTCATATTTCTTACAATGATACCTATAATTTTCAGTAATAAAACTTCGAAATATTTCTGTCCTAGCTCTAACCATTATAGTGATAATCACGTTTGATGGTTCCAGGATTTTTATCAGCGCATATAGAGATTATTTTCGGTTCTTTCAAAAACGATACTCTACAGGTAAGACACTTCACTTCTCACACTTTAACCGTTTACTGAAAGTATACTTATATCCCCCTCCTCCTTCCCAGTCGTTCGCCTGTTTCTGCCTGTATTTTTCCATCTATCCAATATATATAAAACTTCCAGGTTTGTATGCATCCGCCAGCCAAATAAGACTAATTTGTGGAACGGCACCTTATTAACCCCTGCTAGTTTTCATGGAATGAGTCACAGATATCATGAAAGCCAATACAAAAAAATTTAGGTGCAAAAATAACATAAGTTTCTTTCGAAAATTTTCCTACCATCATAGTTTTGTTCATAAAATCACGCGGTATGTCGATAAATAACTAATTTTTGTTTTAGTCAATTCGGTTAAAATGCAGTGAAATGGTGCAGAGAGCTTTTACACTAAAACTGTAGAAGGATTATGGACACCAAGCATGGAAACAATTCACTGTTCTTTTCGTAGTTTACAATCATAATCTTTAGTTTAGTTTCAGAGTAACAAATCCTTCAGGCTTAGATTAAGTCCATAATTCACAATTCGCCTTGCGAAATGAGTGCCGAAGAGCTAAGTCTACAGTGTTACATAAATGACCATTTAAATAACTTGTTATTTAGAATCTCACAGGAAGAAGAAAGGAAGTTTAGAGTTTATAAAATAAGAGAAAATTCAAATTTAAATTCGGCCAAGTGATCTCATACCATGATGTGGTATTCAAACCACAGGCTTAAGGAAAATTCATATTTAATTTCGGCTGCAAACGCCTTACAGAGAAAAAGTAACAATTGCTGGTACATCACATTAAACAAAGAGAAATCCCAATTTTAAAACTGGTTATAAGAACCAATGAACGAGTTAAATTTGCTACAAATAACATCAAAAACAGCAATTTCAGAATTAAAAATAGTTTTGACAGTAAGACCAAACCACAAGATAAGGGCTAACAATTAAGACAAAAGACGATTAAATTCTCGAGGCGCTCGACATTTCCATTCATCGTTAAGAAGCAGATAGGGCGTAACATAATGGGGTACATACACCACACGTTACATAGTTACTCAAACTGCTGGAACTGTATGTGTGACTGGGAGGTACTTGTACAAGTAGGCCTAGGTGTGGAGTTTATGTTTCTGGAGGGTCAGACCGACGGTCAGGTTATCCTGGGTTTGTCTGCAGTAACTGCTACACTCTGCGGCGAAAACGGCTGAAACTATGCTGAAGCGGGACTGAGCGAAGATAGTTGACGACAGGGAGATGTCATAATGGAAGATCTAGCGGTTTCTTAATTAGGACATAAATAATAACCCACAGTATTATGTCACTATTAATTTTGAAGGTATCTATAATTAAAAAAAAATAATAAATAAATAAAAAGGGTAACCTCTCGAACCAACAACATTTTTATTATCTTCAAAAATTCAAAATTTAACTTTCCAAATATCTGGACACAGTAGAACCCCTCTAATCTGTCACCTTCGGGACCACGACCATGGTCGGAAACTAAAAAATGTCGGATTATCCTGAAATATAATATTTATTTCAAAAAATATAAAAAGACATCTTGAGAAAAAAAATTAAACGACTTAAGAACTAAAAGACATCTACAGTAATATATAAAGATTTTTTTACACAGTATTAAACAATGTATTAACTAAAAAACGTCTACACACACTATAATATTTATTGGTTTTTAAAATGAAAAACGACTAACAAATAACAGTAACTGTACATACTGTAAAAACAAATCGGACACCATGACGAGTTTTCCAACGATCAATCCAGCCTTCGCTGGCAGTAAATTTACTTTCGGCTTCCAGTTTTTTGTGCAAAACTATCGCTCTTAAACATTTGGCTCAGGATGCGAGTTTAGCAGTAAACGATCAGATCCTGAGTTCTCCTTTACACCTCTACTGAAATAAGTTTTAGTTTCCAACTTTCCTTTCCAACAAAAATAATCATGTCAGTTTTGATCCTTTACACATACTTTTTATATTTCTATATAAATGTTAATAACTTTGATAAATATGTACTTGTAATGAACTTTCCTGTGAATTGTCGATTTTCTGTGATAACATCTTTGTAAATGATAACATATTTGTAACATCTTTGAAAACATGTACACTACAGCCAATTGTCACATGGCCTAAGAAGCCGAAATCCGGTTTGTGTCGAATAAATAAGTTTTGCAGAACATCAGAAAGTTGTTCCTTTTTTATATTATTATCATGTTCTGTCAAGCACCGTTAGAAAAATCAATTACTTATTTCGCTTTTTCTTTGAGAATTGGCCGGGGTATTGGAGTTCCTTTCATTTTTCCTTGAGAAAAACACAACCACAGAGCGTTATGAAGCAGTTCAAGTTTAGGCTTTTTTAATGTTTCGCGATTCTTCAGAGTATTTTCACCATCAATGCTAACTGTATAGGACTCAATGTTTTTTCCGTTCTTCCTCCAATCGTTAATTGTCGTAACACCTACATTCAGTTCCTTTGCATATTTTTGGAGCGATTCTCCTTTGTCCCGTCTTTGTAGCACTGCTAACTTTTCACTTAGTGAAAGAGTTACATGTTTACGTTTGAATCCAGACATGTTGAAAAACAGACAACTGTACACACAGTGAATCTAATAGGTACTGTAAAGAACGCGGAATAAAGCAAACAACGACGTTCTTTAATCCCACAAAGGATAAAACTGCACAATAACGCACAGTATAACAATACGCACAGCGATAGACACCGAAACATTGGTCCGACAGGCGTCCAGTCAATGACGAGTCGGCACAGGCTCGCTAACCTGAGGATGGTCGGACTAACCGGAGTGACGGACCATACAAGGTCTGATTAGAGGGGTTCTACTGTATATTAAAACTAAAACTACCAACTTTTGGCTGCATCGTGCGATATCGTTAAACTAGGTCTTCAATGATAGCTTATTACCTCATACAGTCATCTTGAAAGTAATGCAATATTTATCGAATTGTTACACTTCTTATATCAACAGATTACGGAAATATAGTGAGATCATCGTACGTTCCGCAGTAACTCAGCAGTTGGAGGCTGCATGATACCTCCCTCTTCTCCGCATGTGTAATCATTGGTGAATATTTTCTATTTTACCAGTATCTTTACACAATTACTGTGTTGTATGAGGTGGCTTATTTATTTATTTATTGTGTACATATGGTAAATAGTTACAAGGTAACTGAATGTTTACAACTTTTCTGTTTAATGTTATAAAAATTCTTAGCATGCAAGTGGTCAAATGTACATCAAAAGAAATCATTGATGTTAACAAATATACTGTTTCTGGAGAGTAGCAAGGGCTCAAAACTACTTCTACGGTTTTATGGAAATTTCCTTGGGGCTATAAGAACACATATTATGTCTCGACATGGAAGAAGGAGATTTTATCAGTACAGCTGCAGTGATTCGTTTGCGACAGTGTTAAAATCTGCGCCCCAACAGGCATTTTGTTGGGACTTTAAGTGCGGCAAAGCCCAAGCAGTGCCAGTTCACTTCTACATACAAACTCCGTAATCCACTTTAAGGTGCCTGGCGGAGACAATTTCCTTTCCTATTCCAGCCCCAAACAGAACCAGGAAAAAAAGAATGCTTACAAGCCTGCGTACGAGCCCTAATTTCCCTTATCTTGTCTTTGTGATCACTACGCGAAATGTAAGTAAGGCGGCAAGAAGATCCAACTACACTCAGCTTCAGATTCCGGCCCTCCAAATTTCCTCAACAGAAATTCACGAAAAGAACGTCGTCTTTTCTCCAACGATCTCCAATTGAGTTCTCGGAGCATTTCCGTGACACTCGCACATTGGTCCAACCTACCAGTAACGAACCTAGCTGATCGCATCTGAACTGCTTCTATGTCTTCCTTTAAACTGATCTGCTGCGGGTCCCAAACACTTGAGCAATATTCAAGACGTGGTCGCATAATCGTTTTATACATAGACTCCTTTACAGATGAAGTACATCTTCTTAAAATTCTCCCAGTAAACCGAAAAGTCAGTTGTACGCTTTACTTACAAATGTCCTTACATGTTCGTTCCAGTTCATATCGCTCTGCAGTGTTACGCCTAGATATTTGAGACGCGACTGAATCAAGAATGTCACTACTAATGCTGTATTCGAACATTATAGGATTGTTTTCCCTACTCATGCGCATCACCTTACATTTTTCTACATTGAGTGCTAGCTGCCATTGTTCGCACCAACTAGAAATTTCGTCTAAGTCATCCTGTATGCTATTACAGTCAGTTACAGACGACACCCTTCCATACACCACAGCATCATCAGCAAACAGCGGCAAATTACAATTTACTCTGTTCATCAGATCATTTATATAGATAGAAAATAATAGCGGTCCTATCACACTCCCCTGGGGCACACTTGACCATACACTCGTCTCTGATGAACACTCGCTGTCGAGAACAACGAAATGCGTTCTATTACTTAGGAAGTCTTCCAGCCAATCATAAATCTGTGATCCTATTCCATAACCTCGTATCTTCGTTAGCAGTCTGAAGTGTGGCACCGCGTCAACGCCTTTTTGAAGTCGAGAAAAACACAATCCGCCTTTTGCCCTTTATCCATGTCTCGAAAGCAAGAAAAGGGCACACTGAGTTTCACATGAACGATGTTCCCTAAACCCGTGCTGATTCATAGAAAGAAGCTTTAACGTCTCAAGGAAATGTACTATATTTGAACTGAAAATATACTCCAAAATTCTACAGGAAACTGATGTCAACTATATTGCTCTGTAATTATGAGGATCAGTTCTCTTTCCTTTCTTATAAACAGGAGTCATCTGCGCCTTTTTTCCAATCACCAAGAAATTTTCGCTGAATTAAAGATTAGGGAAAAATACAAGCTAAGTAAGGGGCCAACGCCGCAGAATAGTCTTTGTAAAACCGAACTGGTATTACATCCGGACATGGAGACTTTTTCGTATTTAGCCCTCTCAGCTGATTCTCTACACCGGAAATACCTATTGCTATGTCCTCCATTTCGGAATTAGTACGTTGATCAAATGATGATACATTTACCTCCTTTAATTTTTTTCTGTTCCAATACATAAGTCTAGTTTCCGCTGATGATTAAATCGTGTTTTGTGATCACGAAATTGTCTACTTGGCTGTTTTTCTATCATTCTCATAATGCAATTAGTGCTTCTGTTCTTTTAATTTATAAGGTTTATTTCTATTTATTACTATGGTTTGTATTGGATCACCTTCCTACAGATCGGAACATTATTCAGCTGAGTTGTGTGGCGTTGCACAAATCATTTACAAACTTCAGAAGATAAACTCTTTTAGTAATCTATTCTTTATCTTTATTTCATATTTCATTAATGTTGGAAAATTATAGCCTTTGCCTAGAAAGTTCGACTGTAGGATAAAAGGTACATTGTACTATTGGCACCTAAAGTAGTCTCCGATGTATTTTGTTCGATCATGAGACTACATCGAGACTTTTACTTTAACAGAGCTATACAAAGCCCAGTACGTGTAAGTTGTGTTTGTTCAATACAGAATAGATTTGTCAACACTTACCGACAACGTAAAGTCGCTGGGCGAAGTTAATTATAATAGCTAGAGTGATTAACAAGGGCCCAAAAACTGTATTCAAGCAGCCTCCCTCAATTTACTGCAAAAGAAAAACAGCTAATACCGACACCCTTATTTTCTCAAATACAGTACACTATAGCAATTTTCGTCAAAATATAGAATGGATGAATGATCCTTTAATAACTCAGAATAAAATGGCAACTTACATCTTACACACGAAATCAGGGGATTCCCGTTAATGGGAAGTTGCTGTAAATAGAGACTTAAATCTGGGTAATCAGCCATATTCAAGAATAACTGTAGCCAGTTTTGATAAGAGAACCCAACTTTTTGGTGTTAAAACTAACTGAAAGTGTACCATACAATTTACACTACAATAAGTGTTAACACAAAAGATAAACGAGGTTTAATACATAGCTGGTAAAATTTATCAATAAACTCTCTCAGCTTCGAATTAAACGGCAAGTAGAGTAAACAATGTCCATAAACGATCACGGGTGAGACAATCTGACCAATATTAAGAATTAAGTATTTTCATTTTCACACGAACACTTACATACAGTCCCACCGATTACAATAAAGGCAAATAACCTTCATTAAAAGCGCCGGCTTTCAAAGTGATAAAAGCATCTACTGCCCGTTTTAATTCAGTTCTTTAATACTAAAATAACGGCCGTAGCCTGCTGAAATTTAACACAAACAGCCCCAAGCATGCCACTCTACCCAACAAGTAACTCAGAATTAAAAATATATTGCCGGTTTGAGTTCCGAAACCGCGCAAGCATCATCTGATTTCGGGCGAATGATGCAATTAATTCGTTAACCGGAGGGAAATTCCGCTCAATGCAAGACACCTTTTGCACTTTTATGATACAATTATATTTTAGTATTTATGTTGTCAACTTCCGTAAGGTTTTTCCTTTAATTTCTACTTGTCGTTACTGCCATGATGCTTTAAATAAGCAAGTACATGTTTTACACCATGTCATTTTAGTGCTGTTGTATTGATCTTTCTTCTTTGTGTCGTTTTGTTATGACATAAATCATTGCTAGCTGATACCAGATAGAGCAAAAACTAAAATAAGAAAAAACAAACAAAAAATGCATTAATAACATTAGAACACGTGATAACCCTTTCTGGCCAAGTGGTTTCAGCCAGAAACCACATTTTTACTTTGCCTGATTTTCCTGCTCAATGGTTCCTTCTTGATACCAACACCCCTCATTGTTTCCTGATGACATCTAGCGTCAGATCCATTGATTGTGAATGAAGCTGTGCGCTGAAAGTGACTGTTCACGTTAGTAGCGGCAACAGTGACGATGATGTGTGTGACGACAATAACAGAACTAAAGGAACATTTTCAATGGATGCATGAGATACCGTCAAAAGAAACAAGGACTCCGGGCGGGGACTACTCAGGAGGATGTGACCATCAGGAAAGACAATACTGGCATTCTACGGGTCGGAGCGTGGAATGTTAGATCACTTAATCCAGTAGGAAAATTAGAAAATTTAAAAAGGGAAATGGATAGGTTGAAGTTAGATATAGTGGGGATTAGTAAAGTTCGGTGGCAGGATTAACAGGATTTCTGGTCAGGTGAGTACAGGATTATAAATACAAAATCAGTTGGGGGTATCACAGGAGTAGGATTGATAATGAATAAGAAAATAGGAATGTGGGTAAACTACTATGACCAGCACAGTGATCGCATTATCATTGTCAAGATAGATACGAAGCCAACACCGACAACAGTAGTACAGGTTTATATGCCAACTAGTTCTGCCGATGATGAGGAAATCGAAGAAATATATGAGGAGCTAACGGTAATTATTCAGACAGTTAAGGGAGAGGAAAACTTAATTGTTATGGGGGACTGGAATTCGGTAGTAGGACAAGGAAGGGAAGGGAAGATAGTAGGTGAATATTGTCGCGTTGCAATGGAAGCAGGCTTGTCTTCGAAGGCAACTAAACACAGCACTTATACTGAAAGCACGTTTATTACGAACTCAACATACACGCAGCACTGACTGCCTCTCAGGCAGAGTGATCTGCTATTTATACACAGACTGAATTTACCAAAAATTAGAAGAGCAGTTAACATAAGAAACAAGTAGAATTTACAAGTGAACATAAGAAAGATGTAGAACCTTCTGGAATTGTTATTTCTGCCGGTGTGCGGGATTGAACCGGCGACCTTCTGCACCGGAGTCCGTGACGCTATCCCCTGAGCCACGCCGGCAGTTAGTGTTCGTTGTCTCTCGCGGCATTTCTCCCTCTTCTGGAGAAACAGCGACCCGCTGTTATGATCCCTGTGGAGCCAGCTGCAATGTCCTGGATCTTGACCGTGCCATGGGTCCTCTGTATGACAGTTCAAAAGAATCCTTCCCTTCTCCGTGATTATCGACGACAGACGTTTCTGTCGTGGCTTCATCAGGAACAGGAACATTACCGTCCTCAAAGTCCTTGAACAAGAAGCCATTGTCGTCTACCTGCTCTTCAGGATCGTAGTAAGGCTTCATGCGCAGGACGTGAACAATGTCTCTTCGTTTTTGATGTTTCGACGACGGCTCATAATCCTCAACTTCGTATGTGACGTCTGACAGGCGGCGTATGACACGATACGGACCAAAGTATCGCTTCAATAACTTTTCTGACAGTCCAACCTTCCGTACAGGGGTAAAAATCCATACCAGATCTCCTGGGCTGTACACAACAGGTCGGTGCTTGTCGTTATACCGCTGACGGTCCTTCTCCTGGGCGTCCAGTGTCCGTATGCGAGCCAGCTGTCTTACTTCTTCGACCCTGGTGATGAGCTGTTTAACATAGTCATCCTGAGTGTCGTACGGTTGGAACGGGAACAGTGTATCCATTGTCGTCTCAGCTTCACGGCCATGGAGCAGGAAAAACGGAGTGAAGCCTGTGGTGTCTTGTCTTGCGGTATTGTAAGCAAATGTCACGACTGGTAGAATTGTATCCCAATCCTTCTGCTCAACATCGACGTACATCGACAGCATGTCGGCTAACGTCTTGTTAAAACGTTCCGTAAGACCATTTGTCTGAGGATGGTATGCAGTTGTCATTCTGTGGACAATGTTGCTCCGTAACATTACCTCTGATACTAGTTTTGACTGGAATACTTTTCCACGATCAGATATCATGACACGTGGTGCTCCATGCTTCAAAATAATGTCTTCTACAAGGAATTTTGCGATCTCTGGAGCTTCTGCAGTCGGCACAGGTTTGGTGACAGCGTAGCGTGTGAGGTAGTCAGTGCAGACTATTATCCAACGGTTACCGGTTGTCGACTTCGGGAACCTCCCTAAAAGATCGATCCCAACTCGGTGGAATGGAGCTGCTGTCGGCGGAATCGGTACGAGATGTCCTGGAGGTAATTGCGGCACATGCTTCCGTCGCTGGCACTCTTTACAGTGACTCACATAGTGCTTGACAGATCGGTAGAGACCTTTCCAGTAATACCTGCGTCTTATTCTCTCTAGGGTCTTCACGAATCCCAGATGACCGGATATTGGATCATCATGGAAATATTTGAGAATAGCTGGCTGGAGATGAGCTGGAACAACAAGTAGCCATTTGGGGCACAGTGGATCGTAGTTGCTCTTATACAATGTTCCGTTTATAAGTTGGAACTCTCCATTGGTCGTTTCTCCTTTCTCCAAGGCCTCTATCATTTTTAATAGTGTTGGATCTTCTCTCTGTTCAACTGTAACGTCATATAATTCAGTGAGAGCCGAAATTTAATTAATGCTGTTGTGTTCCACTAATGGATTCCTCGAAAGGCAGTCGGCATCCTTGTGTTTGCGCCCGTTCTTGAATACCACTGTGACATCGTACTCTTGGAGTCTTAGTGCCCGTCTTGCTAGTCGACCTGATGGATCCTTCAAGCTAGTCAGCCAACACAAAGAATGGTGATCTGTCACGACGGTGAATGGTTTGCCGAATAAATACGGCCGGAACTTGTTGATAGCTCAGATAACCGCGAGACATTCTTTTTCAGTTGTAGAGTAGTTTATCTCGGACTTTGAGAGTACTCTTGACGCATAGGCTATCACTTTTTCGGCACCTTCCTGAACTGAACTTGTACAAGCACTGCACCAATCCCATAGCCACTGGCGTCTGTGTGAAGTTTCGTTTCTGCATTCTCGTCGTACAAGGCTAGCACTGGTGCGGAAGTTAGAGCCTCCTTAAGTGCCCGGAAAGCTCTTTCTTTTGTCTCATCCCAGTAAAATTTGGCGTCTCCCTTTAGAAGTTCTTGTAATGGACGTGCCTTGTTACAAAATCCTTTTATGAAACGTCGGTAGTATGAGCACAGCCCAAGAAAACTTCTCACATCACGGATGTGCTGAGGAGTTGGAAATTCTGTGACTGCCCTTACTTTATCTGGATCAGGACGAACACCATCTCCGTTGACTAGGTGCCCCAGGATTTTTATCTCTTTAGCGACGAAGAGGCACTTCTTTGGATTGAGGCGGAGACCTGCAGCCTGAACACACTTCAACACAGTTGACAGGAGACTCAGATGTTCTTCAAATGTTTTCGAGAAAACGACAATGTCATCTAAATAGCAGAGACACGTCGTCCACTTAAGGTGTCGAAGCAAGTTGTCCATCATGCGTTCGAATGTGGCTGGAGCATTACATAATCCAAATGGCATTACTTTAAATTCATGGAGGCCGTCAGGTGTAATAAAAGCCGTCTTCTCCCTGTCAGCTTCGTCAACCTCGATTTGCCAGTAACCTGTCTGCATGTCCATAGTTGAGAAGTATGTAGCTCCTTTCAAGCAGTCTAAGGTGTCGTCAATACGCGGCAGTGGGTAGACATCTTTCTTTGTGATTCTGTTCAGCCGCCTATAGTCGACACAGAATCGCCACGTGCAATCCTTCTTCTTTACGAGGACCACCGGAGACGACCAAGGACTCTCCGAAGGTTGAATAATGTCATCCCGCAACATCTTCTCCACTTCCTCCCGAATTATCCGTCTTTCAGCTGGCGACACTCTATACGAACGCTGGCTAATTGGCGGATGATCCTCAGTATTGATACGGTGCTTTATCGTGGGCCGTTTCGTCTGACTTTTCCCCTGCTGAGGTGTCAATTGGGGTAGTATACCTAACACCCGCTGGCATTGTTCCTTGGTCAGTCCAGGCCCTATTGGCAGTTCCACGTTTGTTTCCTCCAGCGTGTTGTCTGTACTAATAGAAGGGCATGGGTCTTCATTGATGTCGTTGAGCTCACCGTCCTGGATTAGTTCAGCTGTCTCGATACACATTCCCTTGGGGATAAGTTGTGACTGCTCGTGACAATTTGTGATCCAAATCTCTCCTTGACCACCGGTAATGCTTATGATAGCCGCTGGTATGTAAATTTCTTTTGTGAGCCTTATAAACTTTTTACTATCAACAAGAACTTCACAGTTTAACCAGTCATCTGTGTTTGTGACTGCAACTCTTCTCATTGTCAACGGCGATATCGTCACATTGTCAACGACGAATAGCTTCCCAGAAAATTCTGTATTACGTGTATCCGGCGGAACAACTTCTTCAATTTGCAGCTCAGATTTTCCACAGTCAATGATAGCTTGGGATGCCTGAAGGAAGTCCCATCCGAGGATGACATTGTGACTACATTCTGTTAACACGACAAATTCAAACAGCTGCGTCCTGTTGTTGATGGTTATTCTTGCGACACAAGTTCCTGCTGGATGGAAGTACTTTCCATTCGCGACCTTCAGCACAGTTGCCCCCGTATCACAGAACATTGTCTTCTTTAGTGTGCGGCGGTAATTATCCGATAATACAGAAAAAGAGGCTCCTGAATCAACAAGTGCCTGGACAGGTTGGCCGTCGATTATGACGTTGATGAGATTTTGCCGACATCTTGGCGACTGTCGTCCATGGAGGATTTTCATCTGCGGCGGCCTCACCTCCTTAGATGGTCGCCTCGCTTAGTTTTCCTGGGCGCGGCGGCTAGGGGAGCGGCTGGTACCTCTGTACGGCGACGGTGAACGGCTGCGGCGCGTCGGGGAGCGACCTCGTCTAGGGTACGGCGATGGGCTTCTTCCCATAGGTCGACTGAACTCATCAGCAGGTGACTGCCTTGGATAGAACTGCTCCGACGGCTGACGTCTTGCGGCAAAATAATCATCGAATACTCGCCTCCTCTCTCTGCAGTAGCGTACGACATGTCCAGGGCGTCCACAGTGGAAACACAGTGGTGTGTTACCTTCTGTCCTCCAGACGTCTGTTCTTCTGCGGGGCGTCATAGTTACCGGGGGAGTTGGCTGTGGTCGCGCCGGTCGGTTCATGGGCTGCCGTTTGGCGGCTGCAGCGTAAGTCATAGCAGGGCGACGCCATTCTTCACGTCGGGTGCGATTGACGGGGCAGACAGGAGCTAGTGTTTGAAATACCTCGTCCTCAGCGGCGATGGCTACCTCGCGACTTACAGGGCTCACATCCATGGCCATAATCTGATGATCGCTCGGTCTAATAGTCCCGGCTGCCATGCACTGTTGTAATTCTTCTCTCACGATTTGTCGTATGAGAGAAGCCATGTCCTGCTGGTCTTCCACAACGGCCATAGGGACTACATTTGGGAGTCTGTCATACTTCTTGCGTCCAACCCTCCTTTGTTGCATCTCTTCAATACGCTGGCACCACTTGATGAACTCTTCTGTCGTAGCGACGTCTTTTATCAGAAGAGCTTGGTACATATATTCTGCAATTCCCTTCATCAGGTGCGTGATTTTGTCCGCCTCAGTCATGTTCGGATTCACTATGTTACACAGGGCCAAAACATTGTACGATTGTGTCGGGTCACCATGTCGTTGGGCCCGGTTCTTCAGTTGTTCTTCCGCCGAGCGGATTTGACGCTGGCGGTCTCCAAACGTCTTCTTAAGTTCCTCCTGGAACGTCTCCCAGTCATTCAACTTGTCTTCGTTGTTCTCGAACCATTGCTGGGCTGTTCCATCCAGATAGAAGTAAACGTTGGCCAAGCACATCGTATGATCCCACCTGTTGTACTTGGCGACTCGGTCGAACCCTTTTAGCCATTTGTTTGGGTCCTGTCCAGCGTCTCCAGAGAACACCGACGGGTGCCTGATGTGTAGCTGGCTTACTGCTGGTTTCGTTTCCATAGTTCGTCTGATGATACGGACTCTTGGAAGGACGTACTCGGTGTATCCCTTGTATTCCGGTACCAGTCAGTGTAAGCGACGGCTTTTACGTTGCCTAATCGGAGCCACGGTGATGCAGCTGTTGCACAGTGTACCCGGCGCCTCCACCAAACAATGTCACGTTGCAATGGAAGCAGGCTTGTCTTCGAAGGCAACTAAACACAGCACTTATACTGAAAGCACGATTATTACGAACTCAACATACACGCAGCACTGACTGCCTCTCAGTCAGAGTGCTCTGCTATTTATACACAGACAGAATTTACCAGAAATTAGAAGAACAGTTAACATAAGAAACAAGTAGAATTTACAAGTGTACATAAGAAAGATGTAGAACCTTCTGGAATTGTAAATTACAAAGAAATAAATTTTTTCGGTGGACGGGATCGAACCGGCGACCTTCTGCTCCGCAGTCCGTGACGCTATCCCCTGCGCCACGCCGGCAGTTGGTGTTCGTGCTCTCTCTCGGGAATATGGTCTGGGCAAAAGGAATGAAAGAGGAAGCCCTCTGGTAGAATTTTGCACAGAACATAATTCAGTTGTAACAAACACCTCGTTTAAGAATCACAAAAGAAGGTTGTATACGTGGAAGAGACCAGGAGACACCGGGAGATACCAGATAGATTTTATAATGGTAAGACATAGATTTCGGAACCAGGTTTTTAAGTGTAAGACGAACCCAGGGGCGGATATAGACTCTGACCATAACTTGTTGGTTATGAACTGTAGGCTGAAACTGAAGAAACTACAAAAAGGTTGGAAAATAAGGTGATGGGACCTTCAACCTGAAGTTCTTAGGAATTTCATAGGGAGCTTCAGGCAACAATTGACAGAAACAGGGGAAAATAAAACAGTTGAGGAGAAATGGGTACAATTAAGAGATGAAATAGTGAAGGCAGCAGAGGACAAAATAGGTAGGAAGGCAAGACCTACAAAGAATCCTTGGATATCACAGGAGATACTAAATTTAATTGATGAAAGGAGAAAATATAAAAATGCAGTAAATGAAACAGGCAAAATGGAGTACAGACGACTAAGAAATGAGATTGACAGGAAGTTCAAAATGGCTAAGCAGGAGTGGCTAGAAGGCAAATGCAAGGATGTAGAAGAATGTATAAATAGAGGAAAAAGAGATACAGCCTACCGGAAAATAAAAGAAACATTTGGATATAAGAAAAACAGCTCTTTGAATATCAAGGACTCTGATGGAAAACCAGTTCTCAGCAAAGAAGGGAAAGCTGAAAGGTGGAAAGAGTATATAGAGGGGCTCTACAAAGGAAATGAACTTCGAGACACTATTGTAAGAAGGGAAGAGGATGTAGATGAAGATGAAATAGGAGATACTGTACTAAGAGTAGAATTTGACAGAGTCCTGAAAGACCTAAGTCGAAACAAGGCCCCTGGAGTAGAGGATATTCCCACAGAGCTACTGAAGTCTCTGGGAGAACCAGCCATGATAAAATTGTTTCACCTGGTGTGTAAGATGATTCCAAAGAAAGCAGGTGCAGACAGGTGTGAAAACTACAGAACCATCAGTTTAATAAGTCATGGTTGCAAAATATTAACACGAATTATATACAGAAGGATGGAAAAGCTGGTAGAAGCCGACCTCGGGGAAGATCAGTTTGGGTTCAGGAGAAATGTAGGAACACGGGAGGCAATACTAACTTTACGGCTTATCATAGAAGATAGATTAAGAAAAGTCAAGCTTTTGTAGATTTGGAGAAGGCTTTTGACAATGTTGATTGGAATAAACTCTTTCAAGTTCTGAAGCAAGCAGGAGCAAAATAAAGGGAGCGTATGGTTATTTACAACTTGTACAAAAACCAGACAGCGGTTGTCAGAGTTGAAGGGCATGAAAGGGTTGCAGTGGTTGGAAAGGGAGAAGACAGGGTTGCAGTCTTTCTCCATTGTTATTCAATTTGTACATTGAGCAAGCTATAAAGGAAAGCAAGGAGAAATTTGGAGAAGGAATTAAAGTTCAGGGTGAAGAATTAAAGACATTGCGTTTTGCCGACGACATAGTAATTCTGTCAGATACAGCAAAGGACCTGGAAGAGCAATTGAACGGAATGGACAGTGTGCTGAAAGGTGCATATAAGATGAACATTAACAAGAGTAAAACTAGGGTAATGGAGTGCAGTGTAAGAAAATCAGGTGATGCTGAAGGAATTAGATTGGGAAACGAAGCAATAAAGGAGGTAGATGAGTTTTGTTACTTGGGAAGTAAAATAACAAATGATGGTCGCAGTACAGAGGATATAAAATGCAGAATGGCAATGGGTAGAAAGACGTTCTTGAAAAAGAGAAATTTGTTAATAGCTAATATTGATGTCAGCGTAAGGAAGTCCTTTCTGAAGGCATTTGTGTGGAGTGTTGCCTTGCATGGGAGTGAAACATGGACGATAAACAGTGCGGACAGGAAGAGAATAGAGGCTTTTGAAATGTGGTGCTACAGAAGAATGCAGAAGATTAGGTGGGTGGATCGCGTAACTAATGAGGAGGTACTAAAGAGAATTGGGGAGAAAAGAAATTTCTGGCATACCTTGACTAAAAGAAGGGTTAGATTGATAGGACACATTCTTAGACATCAAGGAATTGTGAATTTAGCGTTGGAAGTAAGTGTGTGGGGTAAAAACCCCAGAGGACGACCAAGAGATGGATACAGTAACCAGATTCAGACAGATGTAGGTTGCCGTTCTTATGTGGAGATGAAGAGGCTTGCTCAGGATAGGGTATAGTGGAGAGCTGCATCAAACCAGTCTCCGGACTGAAGACCACAACAACAACAACATGGTTCAAATAACCCTTCTAACAAATCAAGCCTCACCTAAAACTGTCATAACGGCCCAGTGGTTTCTCTATGAAACCACCTGGAATATTTTATTGTGTAATACAAATTGTATCGAAACTTCCTGGCATATTATATCAGCGCACACTCCGCTGCAGAGTGAAAGTTTCATTTTATAAATTGTATTGTTATTACACTACATTATTGCTTTCAGAGGCAATAAAAGTATGTTTTGATAGAAATTATCATACATTTCATTCCATTCCATGATGGTGTTGGTGGCGGCTGGTGCAGAAACAATGTTGAATAATTAAATAATTCTCAGTCTCTGTTGCAATATTTTTATTCTCCAAATCCGCGTTTCGTGCTGTTAGCGCATCATCAGACTGGAAACAAGCAAATGTTTTATTACAGTCCGTGTATCTGGCGGGCAGCGAATCTAATGTGGCTAAGGTGAGTATATTTTGAAAAGTCAGACTTACTTGGGCGGAGATGGAGCCACAGAACTGTCTATAGCTGTGGAGGAGGTATCTTAACAATTTGTGTTGTCATTGGGCCCCTGCAAAGAGTTAAACGTACAAAGTACTGTGAGATTACCGCCCAATAGATATACTGGTAATTAATAGCATTTGATAATTAAACAGTATGAAGTTCACTGCAAACATTGACCATGCCAATGCACTAAATGTTACACAATTTTAATCTTATTAATTATGGTAGCAATGTATGTACACAGTTTCAGGCCAGCGAGCAGGCCGACGTTGGTGGCTTGTTCCAACTTAGGATTTTACAGTTCGTTTCCGGTGAGGGAAGAGAGGGACAATGGCGAGTGCTAGGCACAGTGAACTGCACAAATATTGTAATACTGCTGGCATTTGAAGTAATACGATGCAGTTAGGAACCTTTAAGGCCCTCATTACAAAACAGCCTGTTGATAAATAAACAATACATTAGCTGATACAGTCACATCTAACGTAATATGCTTAGTTGACAATGAAAAGTAATAAATTACCAACGAAGACAAGACAGTTACACAACTAGCATGGCAATGTTTGTTTATGAAAGTAATATATTAACAATTTCTCATTTTATTTTCAATTAATCTTTTGTATTTTATCTTGAAGTATTCAGTTAAATCACTTATCTGTGGTATAAGAAATTGCACGATTATGATAAACAGTACAAAGAATGTTTATACTAATATAAAAACGTAAGAAAATATTTGTTTAATGTGTAGTGTAATTATTTTGATTTTAAGTAAAGTTTTAGAAATGTATTGGCTGAGCGCTGTACGTTGGCAAATCGGTTAGAACAGTTCACATGGGGAAGTTGATGACGTAGGGGAAAAAACGCCGGCATTTGAGCTTTTGGCGCGCGCACGCCTGGGCAGGAAGTGAGGACTCGGGACCACGTGGAGAACTGGCCGGGCGGCGTCGGTCTGCAAGCAGTCGGCATGTGGATCTCGAGGTGGTGACTTGAGATTTGTCTATGGCAATCGCCACGTGTGGTTGCACGTCGTAGACTGCACCAAGTTAAATCGAGTGCTACTGTGTGTTTGTGAATATTTAGCCGGTGGAACAAGGTGTGCATCTCATTGAATTAAAGTGACTGTGATTTGTTAATGTAACACGTGTCGTCGCATAGGCATGAACATAAACGGTGTTTGAGACAGCCACGTGGTGTGAAAACAATTCGCGACAAATATTCATTTTGTCTGGGGGCTCTGGAGCTATAACTTTATTTGATAAATGTGCCGACGTACAGACGTATCAGCCACAGGGTTCAAGTATTGTGAAATAAACAATATAAAGTGAACTTTCACGTGTTTTCAAAAATAGTAGTTAGTACACCCTTTTCTCTCATGAACTTGAATTTATTATGAATTTGTTTTGTTAATCATATGCAGGGAAGGAAAGCTGCGATCGTGAGATATCATCCCCTAGAAAACGAGTGAAACAGTCGCAATAACAGTTCCAGTGTTTTTGCATGTTTAGGAATTTGGTTCGCAGCTGGTGGTTGTGAGTTTCAAAAATTAATCTTTCCCTATTTTAAACTCTCACCCCGACCTTCACGCTCGCATTTGGGGGCTTGTCCGGGATAAGTTCACGTTGGACTTGCTCGGACGGAGAGATTAGGGTGTGTATAGGACAGTGAACAGTTACGAACAGTTGCAAACAAGTGAGCGGACGCGACGGACAATTTCAAGTGTGTGTGGCGGCTGGCAGCAGAGAGCGGGATAATTTCACGTTGGACTTGCTCGGACGGAGAGATTAGGGTGTGTATAGGACAGTGAACAGTTACGAACAGTTGCAAGCAGATACGCAATCGCGTCGCGCGGTTAACGACGGTTAGTGACGCAGAGTTCGGGCGCGGGCATCCGTAACCGGCGATCGACGGCGCATCGGACCGGCAGCAGTGAGCGGTGGCGCGTGGGTTCAGCGCACTCAAATTTCATCTTCTGCAACGGACGGCAGTGATCGTGGGGACTTCGCAAGTCGCCAACGGAGCGTCGGGGCCCAGCAGCTTCGATTCTACAAAGGATAAGGGATGCAGTGAGGACATATTCCAGCCACAGCTTCTACAACAGACGGCAGCGAGCGTTGGGGACGTCGCAGCTCGTTGCAACAACTTCTGTCTTAAAAGATAAGTAAAGCAGCTGGCGCTATAAATTCTTGTGTGTTAATCAAGCTTTCTTGTGATACCGATAATGGATAGTGTTTTTAAGAGGTCGCCAAGCGACGTAGATTCAGAGAGTAGCATACCAGAAAGTCCAGAGAGGGTAAATACTGGGGGAATGTTGTTGACACCGGAGATGTTAGCAGCCATGTTAGCGAGTTTTAGCTCAAATTTAGAATCAAAAATAGAAAATTCAAACTCAAATTTAAAATCAGAAATAGAAAATTCAAACTCAAATTTAAAATCAGAAATAGAAACTGTAAAATCAGAATTGAAAGCAGACTTTAAGGCAGACATTGGGGCACTACAAAATTCAATGTGTGCATTAAAGGCAGAAATAATCACAGACATTGACAAAAAGATAGGAAGTCTAACAGAACGGTTTGATAATAGGGAAAAGGAGATACATGCCAGAATTGGTGCTATTGAGACTGAGGTAGGAGACAAGTTAGATGCTGTGAAACAAATATGTGATCACAGGATTGAGGGCACTATGCAGGCGTTGGCTGAGGTTGACAAGAGGATGGTGGCAGGTATTGAGGAAACAAAAACTGTGTTGTCAGGAAAATTAGAGAATACAGAATGTAACTTTAGGAAAAAGATAGAACAAGTAGTGACAGTAAACAATACTGAGATTGAGAGGGTGAACACTAGAATAAATAATCTAGAATTGGTTACTGCATCAGGAAACACTAATTGGTCCATGGTGCAGACACCTAATGGCAAAAAGTTTTCAGGAGTGGGAAATTATCATCCAGTAGATTTTTTGGCTGCATGCAAGGATCAATTTGTGCCTGGTATGTCAGACCAGTGTAAGGTGAAGTTAGCAAAGAGAATGCTTGACTGTTCTGCTCAAACTTGGGCAAATCAGTGTGCTAATAAATTTCTAACTTTTGAGGCATTTGAAAAATTGTTTTTAAATAAGTATTGGGGGGAGTTCAAGCAAGCTAAGATACAAAATGAATTCTTGAACGGGCCAAACTATGTGAAAGGGAGACAGAGCATGAAGGAATTTTGTCAGGAGGAACTTGAGAAACTAGTGCATTTAGATACACCTTTGAGTCTTTTAGCAGTAATCTCCACTTTGTGTAGGAGGTTACCTGCAGATTTGCATTGGCAGTTAATTCACCATCCCACAGATTCAGCTGAGAATTTCATTGAATTTGTAGAAAAGATAGACCAGGGTTTAGTTATGGAACGACAGCTCAGGGGAACACAGCATGTGAACCACAATGAAAACAGAGGCAGTAGAAATGTGGGTCATAACCAGGGAAATCACAATAGAGAGAGGAATTTAAATGAAAATTGGAGAGGTAACAATAACAGAGGAGACTACTGGGATAATAGAAGCCAGAGGGAAACATGGGAAAATGATAGGAGAAATCAAAGGCAGGAAGGTGGAAATAGGAATGGGGATAACAGTAGGAGACAAAATCTGAGACAGAATCAGGGAAACTAAGATTTGTTCCAAATGAGGTCCGTTTTGGGACAAGGAGCTTTTCTAATAACAGGACCAGAAGATGGGATAGCAGGGGATCAAATGACCATAATTACAGTAGGAATAGAGATGGGGAGAGAAGGGAGGAAAAACTATGTCACATGGACAGAGATAATGATAGGAAAGAGGAAGTAGGAGTTCACAAGGGCAAGGATAAAGAAAAGAGGGAAGAAAACATAAATAGAGTAAACAAGGAAAGGGAGAAAAGAGAGGAAAGTATGTGTCAAATGGATGCTGTTATAGGTAGTGAGGAAATTTTTGGGGATTGGTTTAGGCAACATGACAAAAGGAAGGCAAACAGGAGGAGGAATGATAGAAACAAGGACAATAAAGGAGAGTATAATGTAAGAAATTTATTTCATAATAACATTAAAGAAGATAAAAACAGTATTGGGTTAGCCTTAGTTTTGGATAGGTCAGAGGCACAAGTGTTGACTGAATGTGAAAGTGAGAATGTAAATATTGATGGTACTGGAGCCAGCATAGATGGTGTTGAGTGTGTGAATGAGAATGAATGGATTTCTGAATTAAAAAAATTAAATGTGATCCAGTAAAAACATTAAATGGCACTGGGTCTAGTATGAATAATGAGAGAAGTGTGAATGTTTCTGAAGTAGGTGAAATTGTCAATGCTGATGTACACCCACCTGTAACTGATGATGTGTTGGGACAGGACAGATGTATTATTGAGAAGATAAATTGGATTAGGAAGTGGGCACCAGATGATTGGCTATTACACAAATATGAGTATTTGGACCGATTTGGGAAGCAATGTAATAGGGATCAAACTTACTATAGCCTGGTAAAGACTTAGTGAGTGGGGAGAATGAATACAATGAATTAAGGGGACTAGGCATGTGTGCTGTAGGCCAAAATGAAGTAGATGAAGGATTTGGTGTATTACAGGAGGGGATAGATAATAATAATGAGAGTGTACAAACTTTTGTAGTATACAACAATGAAAATTGTAAGGAAATGGATTGTGATGGTGTAGGAGCAGGGTGGATTGATAAATAAGCAAGTGAATATGGTCCAGATGATTGGATCCATTTCCTTGGACATTTAAAATCAGTGGAGCCAGTGACATGGATAGAAGAGAAATATGGGTATGCAAGGAAACTTGGGGAGTTGAGTGCAATAAACCCAGAATTTGGGAAAGCATTCAGTGAAATATTTGAAAATGATGAGGACATACAACCATATTGTTATGTAGGGGAAATAAATACTATGGTTAAGAACTGTATGCAAGAAATTGAGGAGGATTTGTTGGCAGAAAATGAACTTGAGGAAGATGTTATTGAAAATGTACAGCCCATTATAAATGTTAAGGTAGAAGAGGTTAGTGAGACTGCATTGATTGATACTGGAAGTACAATTAGTGGTATTTCAGAGGATTTCTACAATCAAATCAAGAGTACAGGGACAGTAGAGTTTCCAGTTACTGGGGTACGGATAAAGAATGCTACTGGCAGTTATAGCAAACCAGTGAATAAGGAAGTACTGTTATGTTAGACTTGATGATTGAGGATGAATTATTTAGTCAAGGTTTACTTGTCATAAAGGGACTTTGCTTAAATTTAGTGTTGGGAAATGATTTTTTGTGCAAATATGGGGCACAACTAGACTATAAGGACAAGGCTATAAAATTGAATGTAGGGGGTCATATGAAGAAGATTAAATTTAAGAACTCGGTTGATAAAAAGAATCTGATGGCATGCATACAGATAGCACAATGTGTTGTGAATGAAGCTGAAGTTGGGGAAGAAATACGGAAGAAGGTAGATGAGACAAAGGGGATAAGTGAAAGTCAAAAGGGGGAATTGTATTATTTATTGTTTAGGTATAAGAATGTGTTTTCTGAAAAGCCAGGAAAAATCTTAGATTTTGAATATGAAATTAGGGTAAAACCACATGAACCAGTTAAAGCTAAGCCTTATGCTATAGCCATATCTGAAAGGGAATCAGTCAGAACTGAATTACAACGGATGCTGGACTGGGGCATAATTGAAAGATGTAGAAACGAGTACAGCATTCCCATGGTAGTGGTAAAAAAGAAGGACAAATCAGTACGGTTAGTGTTAGACGCCAGAAAATTAAACAAAATTATAGTTCCTGAAACAGATCATCCAGAGAACATGGATGAACTGATTCAAGGGTTCCATAATGTGAAACTTATGAGCAGCATGGATCTGACTGCCGGATTTTGGCAGGTGCCGCTGGCTGTTGAGAGCAGGAAATACACGGCTTTCTTATTTGAAGGCAGGGCCTATCAATATAAGGTTGTTCCTTTTGGTTTGTGTATTTCTGTTGCTGTTTTCATTAGAGCTTTGAGTTATGTGTTGGGAGATGAGCTGATGAGAAGGCTTACAATTCATGTGGATGACATATTGGTTGCTACAGCTACTTGGAAGGAGCATTACCGTTTATTGCAGGATGTTTTTACAGCTTTACTTGCAGGGGGTATAACACTCAAGCTTAAAAAGTGTGAATTTGTGAAAGCAGAAATAAACTTTTTAGGTCATGTGTTATCTTCAGAAGGATTTATGCCTAATGGGGATAAGATTAAGGCAATAACAGAATGTGCAAAACCTAAGAACCGGAAGCAGTTAAAATCGTTTCTCGGCATGGCTAGTTTCTACAGAAAATACATAAGTAATCAAAGCCTGAATTCTCCAAATTTGTCACGGTTATTGAAGAAAAATGTGTCCTGGGTGTGGTCTGATGAATGTGATAGGGATTTTGAAAGAATCAAAACCAGTCTGTGCAATAGCAAACTCTTACATTACCCATTTTACTTAGCCACAGACAGCTCAGACTATGGAATAGGAGTTGCTCTCTTTCAAAGAAACGAAGTGGATGGTGAGATTGAACACAGAAGCATATCATTTGCAAGCAGGGTCCTATCAAAACATGAGCGGAGATATGGTATTTCGGAGAAGGAACTTTTGGCTATAGTTTGGGGTTTTCTGAAATTCAGAATTTACGTGCAAGGTCATGAGACAATTGTTATGACTGACCATAAGGCATTGAGCTATTTGCAGGATTGTAAGTTACTAAATCAAAGGCTGGCACGTTGGGCACTAATACTCCAACAATTCCAGTATAAGATAGAATACATAAAGGGAACTGAAAACGTAGTTGCTGACAGCCTGTCCCATTTGCCTATTAAAGGGGATGAATCTATAGAACTTGAGGGTGAAGGCACTGAATTCCACATGATGTACATGAAAGGTGTTGATGGGGAAAAACATATTAGGGACATCTGTAAGGACATGAGACGGATACAGAACACTGATCCGATTCTCAAACTGGTCAAAACAAACATGAGTACAAAAGGGCACGAAAAATTAGATAAATATTACAAGATCTATAAGGGGGTATTGTTTAGGAGAAAGAATGTTGACAAAGAAGAATGGCGGGTATGTTGGCCAGAGGAACATGTCCAGTCATTGATAGAATATATACATTTGTCACATGGTCATTATGGACCACAAAATTGTTTGGAAATATTACAGTATTATGTTATTTTTAACAATATGGATAGAAGTGTTAGGAAACAGTTAGGTGCTTGTGATAAATGCCAGCGTGTGAAGCATAGCACTGTGGCTAGCCAAGGTGAAATGCAAAGCATTTTACCTAAGGGTGTGGCTGAGTTGTTGGCAACTGACCTTTTTGGACCATTGCCAGCAAGTAGGGGTGGACAAAATATGTCATACGTACTGTTGATGTGTTTTCAAAATATGTAAGGCTATACGGTATCAAGAAGGCTACCAGCAAAACAATAATCCGTAAGCTAGAGCTAGATTATTTCAAAAAACATGGAAAACCTAAGGCATTGCTGTCAGACAATGGTTCCCAGTTTACATCTAAGGCATGGGAAGATTTTATGCAACAGTCAGGTGTAAAACATATAAAAATTTCAGTTTACCATCCGGCGAGCAATCCTGCCGAGCGATACATGCGCGAGTTGGGACGGTTATGCCGAACATACTCTAGTAATAACCACAAATCATGGGCAGAGTACATTGTTTCCTTTAAGGATGTCATGAACAGTGTTAAAAGTAAAGCAACAGGATATACACCATATGAGATAATGATGGGCAAAAAGGCACCGAATCTAATAGGTGAGATTGTAGATTTCCCACTAGGGAATCAGGTGACTCCACAGGAACGGATAAAGCTGGCGACCGAGCAGATGGCTAAGGCAGCAACTCAGAGGAAAAAGAGACATGACAGTAGGTACAAGCCAACTAAGTACAAAGTCAATGACCTAGTACTAGTGAAAACTAAAGAAAAGTCTAGTGACATTGATGGAGAAATAAAGAAACTTTTTGAGTTATATCATGGGCCATTCCGGGTAGCAGCATGTCCGTACCGAAATTCTTACCGGTTGGAATACCCCAAGTCTGGAAAACCGTTGGGGTTAAGAAATATTACTGAGTTGAGGCTATATAAGCAACTGGATTAAGCCAGTTTGCAGCCTCATGTGAATATTAGGTTTAGGATCTGTATGTATTTTTTTGTGACTTATGTATGTCTAGATTTAAGAGTTTTTGTGGAGTAACTTGACAATTTGATAATTATTTTGACTTGGTTTATTCTCTATTTTTGCCTTGCTTTATTTTTGTTGTTTATGTATGTGTGTTGGTGAAAGGTGCAATTGTTGCCAGGACTCATTCCTAAAAACAGCAGCTGAGAGGGATATTGTGTTTATTGTGTCATCATAATTTATGTATGAGTAGTGAAACTATTTATTTAGGTAATTCTAAGAATAATAATTAAATTGTTTTTATTTTTGTCGATACATACTAATCTGAAATCAGGACTAGAGGACGTATATATATTGTATTCAATTGATGTTCACAGGCTGCAGGAGTTGTAGTTACTGTGAAGTATAGACGTGCTAGGATTAACTTAGGACAGTATGAGCCAATTAAATCTCACACCAGCAAAAATAATTTTTTTGGTGCGAGGGGGTAGGATTTGTATTTATGTTTGTAGGTGTCATTATGATGGAAGAGAAAATTATCTATGATAACATTCTTTTGGTAATATTATTTGAGCTTTAAGATATATTTTTGACATGGGGAGGTTGTTTTTTTTTTTTTTTATTTGATGGAGTAATACTCCAAGTAGGCCACATATTCTCTTGTCTGTTTCATCTGAAGCTATGGCTGATGAGAGTGCAGGCATGGTGGTTTGGGTTAATCTGATAATGACTAACAACAGCCACTTTCAGTTCTTAATTCTGTTGATTTACATGTTACTGTACATGTCTCAATGCTTAGTTTCAATTGTACCAAGTCTGGATGGCAGGGGGGTGGGATACAAATCCAACCGAATCCTGGTGTCCAGACAAACTTTTGTCTATGTTGACTCATGAGTGCCTTCTGCTCTTCCTGTTCCATCTAGGATGCATATGACGTGTGTGAACAAGAACGCTTGATCCAGTGCCATGAATCTAAGCTGCAACAGCATGTTGGTTGAAATGACGGAGACATAGGACCGTACACCATGGACCAGAGTTGCTGCAACGATGACTCTGGGGTTCTCAGTGTCAAAGTGGTGAGAGATTTCCTTCAAACAAGTGGAGTGTACACCGTCAAAAGTTTTTATAGTGAGAATTCTAGTTTTTCCATGTAGGACAAGGTACTCTTAAGACTAAAGTTTAATAATATCATAAATTTGGTGCCAATTCTGTATATAAACAACAGGCACACTTAAAATTCATGGATGTAATTAGTTATAAGGATCCTTTTCTTAAAAATATGCACACACTATAAGTGGTCTTAATGGTACAAATATTGGGAAATAATCTCACTGCCCTGTTTATTTATTTATTTATTTTGCATTAGTTGAGGTCATAATTGGTATAGTGTTTGAGCCAATCCGATTCAATAATTTTGTAATTTAAAAATTTTGCTCATTTGAATGTATTAATTTTGGTGCTACATGCGCCATCCTGCACATGGTTTGGATGCCACAAGTGGGGGTATTGTGAGATTACCGCCCAATAGAAATACTGGTAATTAATAGCATTTGATAATTAAACAGTATGAAGTTCACTGCAAACATTGACCATGCCAATGTACTAAATGTTACACAATTTTAATCTTAATAATTATGGTAGCAATGTATGTACACAGTTGGGTGACAACATTTATAGTTAGGCCATAGGTAGAAATTCTCCACGTTGAGATTTGCTGTATGCTTGTAGCTGACGGGAGGCCAGCGAGCAGGCCGACGTTGGTGGCTTGTTCCAACTTAGGATTTTACAGTTCGTTTCCGGTGAGGGGAGAGAGGGACAATGGCGAGTGCTAGGCACAGTGCAGTGCACAAATATTGTAATACTGCTGGCATTTGAAGTAATACGATGCAGTTAGGAACCTTTAAGGCCCTCATTGCAAAATAGCCTGTTGATAAATAAACAATACATTAGCTGATACAGTCACATCTAACGTAATATGCTTAGTTGACAATGAAAAGTAATAAATTACCAACGAAGACAAGACAGTTACACAACTAGCATGGCAATGTTTGTTTATGAAAGTAATATATTAACAATTTCTCATTTTATTTTCAATTAATCTTTTGTATTTTATCTTGAAGTATTCAGTTAAATCACTTATCTGTGGTATAAGAAATTGCACGATTATGATAAACAGTACAAAGAATGTTTATACTAATATAAAAACGTAAGAAAATATTTGTTTAATGTGTAGTGTAATTATTTTGATTTTAAGTAAAGTTTTAGAAATGTATTGGCTGAGCGCTGTACGTTGGCAAATCGGTTAGAACAGTTCACATGGGGAAGTTGATGACGTAGGGGAAAAAACGCCGGCATTTGAGCTTTTGGCGCGCGCACGCCTGGGCAGGAAGTGAGGACTCGGGACCACGTGGAGAACTGGCCGGGCGGCGTCGGTCTGCAAGCAGTCGGCATGTGGATCTCGAGGTGGTGACTTGAGATTTGTCTGTGGCAATCGCCACGTGTGGTTGCACGTCGTATACTGCACCAAGTTAAATCGAGTGCTACTGTGTGTTTGTGAATATTTAGCCGGTGGAACAAGGTGTGCATCTCATTGAATTAAAGTGACTGTGATTTGTTAATGTAACACGTGTCGTCGCATAGGCATGAACATAAACGGTGTTTGAGACAGCCACGTGGTGTGAAAACAATTCGCGACAAATATTCATTTTGTCTGGGGGCTCTGGAGCTATAACTTTATTTGATAAATGTGCCGACGTACAGACGTATCAGCCACAGGGTTCAAGTATTGTGAAATAAACAACATAAAGTGAACTTTCACGTGTTTTCAAAAATAGTAGTTAGTACACCCTCTTCTCTCATGAACTTGAATTTATTATGAATTTGTTTTGTTAATCATATGCAGGGAAGGAAAGCTGCGATCGTGAGATATCATCCCCTAGAAAACGAGTGAAACAGTCGCAATAACAGTTCCAGTGTTTTTGCATGTTTAGGAATTTGGTTCGCAGCTGATGGTTGTGAGTTTCAAAAATTAATCGTTCCCTGTTTTAAACTCTCACCCCTACCTTCATGCTCGCAGTACGTAAGGGCTATTTGAAGTAGAATAACTCCCCTTTAGTCCCTAGTTATTCTACTTCAAATAGCCCTTACGTACTTTGTACGTTTACCTCTTTGGAGGGGCCCAATGACAATACAAATTGTTAAGCTACCTACACCACAGCTATAGATAGTTCTGTGGATCTAACTCCGCCCAAGTAAGTCTGACTTTTCAAAATTTACTCACCTTTGCCACCTTAGATTCGCTGCCCGCCAGGTACACGGACTGTAACAAAACATTTGTCTTTTTCTAGTTTGACGATGCGCTAACAGTGCGAAACGCGTAATTGTAGAATAAAAATATTGCAACATAGACTGAAAATTATTTAAGAAATTATTATAGTTTTCTTCCTGTGTTTATTCATGGGCCTCAAAGGGATAACTCGACACAAAATAAACCAACGCCAAAGCACGAAAAATAGAGACGAGAAAAAAACTGTGTGTTCCATTTGTACGTTATATTGTGTGATCTGTGAGCTGCTGTTAAATGTTAAGTATCATGTCATATAAATGTACAACATATAAATAATAAATGTATATCCTGACGTCAGGTATCGCACATCCTTCTTGTATTTTTCAGTAGAAATGGGGCAGCTGTGACGGGCCACTGAATTCTCTGGCGTGTGTTGGCGGCTCGAGGGTTGAACAAAGTTTCCCACGGCATCTCTCAGTTTCATTCCGGAGAAGAGGACAACGCCCGGTTTCTGCATGGCGCCAGCGGCGGGCAATGGAATCTTCTCTCCTGACGGCCTTATGCATTCCTCGTGCTCCGCCGCCTTCATTCGAAATCAGGCGCCACTGCATTCCATTTGGACAATAATGCCTCTTCGCTCTGACGTCATGTGACGAGCAATAGTATCGCTCCGTACCACGTTCTGGCTCACAGCTTCTAAAGCTATGCCGCCTGTTATCTGAGGATCAGAAATTCGCCACGTTTGTAAATGTGCCGTGTAGTCTTTCACAGCTAATGGCACGGTCTCTGAAACGATGCCTCTCCCTCGCATTCTACAGCAATAATAATTATTTAGTGCTGAAATTAATATACAATTACAAAGAATGTCTGTGGACGTTTGTACGCACCATCACGTGCTGTACTAAGAATCAGTTATCAGTGTGTCCGCACTGGATCACATTGAAAGCATACCACTGCTGTGATAACTGCTTCAGTCACTTTGAAAACCGCTGCGATGGCAATAGCAAAGATAATGTCTATGGAGAATGTCGGCTACAATCGTTGGTTGCACGATTGGAATGCGCAGAAGTAGCGGTAGAGTAGTGTTATCTATTATTGGTATACAGAATTAACAATTTTTTCAGGACAATGATTGTATCAGGGTGTTTTACATATATACTTCTTTGTAGGGAAAGGATGATTAATGATTTACACCTGGATTCGAATTACAATTGATGAAAGTTTCTGAATTGTCATGCTACATGCTGTTATTTATTTATTATTCTATTTTTTATGTCCTTATCGCGCTTTGCATTGATCAGTCATTACGGGGTGGCAGTGTTAACCAAGTTAACTAAAATAATTACAGATCTTCCGTAGTGAGTGAAAGTTAAGAAAAAACTTTGTTGTTGTTGTGGTCTTCAGTCCGCAGACTGGTTTGATGCAGCTCTCCGCGCTACCATGTCTTGTGCAAGTCTCTTCATCAGAGAATACGTTCGGCAACCTACATCCTTTTGAATCTGTTTACTATATTCGTCCTTCCGCCTCCCTCTACGATTTTTACCCCACACACTTCCCTCTAATGCTAAGTTGACAATTCCTTGATGTCTCAGCATGTGTCCTACCAATCTAACCCTTCTTTTAATCGGGATATGCCAGAAACTTCTTTTCTCCTCATTTCCGTTAAGCACCTCCTCATTAGTTACGTGATCTACTCATCTAATTTTCATCAATCTTCTGTAGTATCCCATTTCAAAAGCTTCTATCATCTTTTTATCTCATCCCCTTATCGTCCAAGTTTCACTCCCATACAATGTTACACTCCAGGCAAATGCTTTCAGAAAGGTCTTTCTATCATTTTAATTAATATTGGATGTTAACAAGTTTCGCTTCTTTAGAAACGCTTTTCTTCCCATAGCCATTCTGCATTTTATATCATCTTTACTTCGGCCATCAGAAGTTATCTTGCTGTCTAAATAACAAAACCTATCTGCTACTCTTATTGTCTCATTACCTAATCTAATTCCGTCAGCATCGTATGATTATCTGACATTATATTCCAGTACCCTCGTTTTACTCTTGTTAATGTTCACCTTATATCTTCCTTTCAAAACACCGTCCATTCCGTTCAATTGCTCTTCCAGACAGATCCTCTGCAGTCTCCCGAGAAAATTATTATGTCATCGGCCAACCGCAAAGTTTTTATTTGTTCTCCCTGAAATTTAATTCCCTTTTCAAATTTTTCTTTGCATTCCATCATTGCTTGCTCAATGTACAGATTGAACAACATTGGGGAAAGGCTAAAACCCTGTCTTACTCCCTCCCGACCTCTGCATCCCTTTCTTGCCCTTCGACTCTAATAACTGCTGTCTGGCTTTTGTATAGGTTGGATATAAATCTTCGCTTCCTATATTTTACCCTTGCTACCTTCAGAATTTGAAAAAGTGTATTCCAGTCGATACTGTCGAAAGCTTTCTCCAAATCCATAAATGTTTAAAACGTAGGTTTGACTTTCCTAAGCCTATCTTCGAACATAAGGCGTAATGTGAGTATTGCCTCCCGTGTTCCTACATATCTCCTAAATCCAAACTGATCTTCCCCTAGGTCGGATTAGATTCGTCTGTAAATAATTCGTGTTAGTATTTTGCAACCATGACTTATCAAACTGATAGTTTTGTAAGTTTCACATATGTCTGCACTTGCTTTCTTTGGAATTGGAATTACAATATTCTTCTTGAAGTCGGAGGGCATTTCCCCTGTTCCATACATCTTGCATACCAGGTGGAAGAACAAGTACTTGAATGTGCAATCATTGCAATATTCAAAGGGTTGTTCAAAACTACCTTCGTTTAAATGTCCTCGACTTTTGTGGTTACGTGAACCGTCTTGCTATATACCCTAGAAAAACATGCGCCCGCAGTCTTCATTTATATTCCACTGTACGCCAAAGTTTATGCAGTTGGTATTCCAGTAAACTGCCGCGTTGTTTGTTACAGCACAGGTCACGAGAGACTCCCGGGATGCCGAGCCTGCTAGCCTAGCCTGGCATACTGAACACGGCAGGTGGTTGAGCTGGAGGATGTGGCAGCCGGCGCGTGTCTGGGGAATGTCAAGTCCCTGGAGCGCGGTGAGCAGCGCTTACTGGCTGGTCGTCGGCTCAGCCACCGCTGGGAGTCAGACACGCACACCCAAGAGGCTGTCAGCCGATGCGCGGCTTTCTGGACACTGTGCCAAGGGCGCTCAGGCTGGAGGGGAAAGTTAAATTCCCCTATGAGCTACCTAAAATTCACGCTCTTTGAATTTACCAGGTGCATTGAAAAGTTCGGTGAAAAGTCACAAGTTTTAGAAAGCGCGCTATCGAGGGTGAGGTGCTCGCGCATACACATTCAGAGACAACTCAACAAGCGCCCCTACCGTTCAAAACACTGCAGTGAAGCGTTGGCACTCGCCATGACCCGGCTAACAGGAGCTTCGTTTAAGGAGGGGACGTACACGAAAAACAAGTACAAATATAACCCATATACAAAATGCACAATTTTTGAGTTAAATAAATGAAATTATGTACAATGATCGCTGGTAGTTCAAAGTTTATCCTGAAATTGTTTTCTAATTTTAATTGAAGTTTTTAAAGTTTCTGGAAACATTTAAGTTTATGAACTCATGATTCACAAAGGTACCATTTACTGAGAAAGTTTCTACGAAATTGCCTTGAATTTTTTGCAGTAAAACCTCAACCATCATATAAACAAACCCACAGAATCAAAAAAAGTTTGTATAGCTTATGGGACTTAACTACGGGGTCATCAGTCGCTAAACGTACGAACTACTTATGAACTAGCTAATCCTAAGGACGGGTCAAATATCCATGCCCGAAGGGGGATTCGAATCCCCGACCGTAGTGGCCGTGCAGACCGTGACTGAAGCGCCGCGGCCTCTCGGCCACCGCGGCCGACCCCATAGAATCATTTCAATTTATTGATATTTAACGAAGTGTTAGCTTTAATTACTTTTTATTGAAAAACTACACATAGAAACTCCACTTTTTTTATTCTTTATCTTGACGTACTTGAATGATATTAAATATTCACTCTGTATACATGTTTCTTATACACAATGCAAAACTCTTGCCAAAAATCACAGTCAAATCTTTCCTTGTTTTGGAGAATAATGTACCTGAATAATGAAAACGGTAATTCTGAGAAAATGCATTTTAAAGTTCAACATGCTTTTTCATTGCCATTCCCACCTTCGAAAGCCTCCAGATCCGTAATGAATGTCCTCATTTCCTTGAAGACATTTCTTCTGGAGTCTTCTTTTCTGTTTCCTCTGCAAGGTCTCCAATGGATTTAATGGCTGCAAGAATATCAATCCCCATCAAGATGTGGCGAGTGAAAACGCCGGGCTTACAGCCCATTCTCTGTGAGACTCTTATCCTCTGTGAGCTGCCAGCATTAAAAACAATTACTGCATCATAAACTGCAATACTAACTACCTTGGATGAGAAAAATTTAGTTTTGGGGCAACGTTTTCTTGGGAGGGCAATTATTCCACAGCCTTCTTGATGTAGTATACAGACAATCCCTGCTTTCTGATTGCACAACATTGAAAAGAAAACACCACATAAACAGATAATACGAGAGACTTAAGAACAAGGAAGAAGGCGTGGCCCTGTGGAAGCTATTACAAATAATTATTTTTTGTTTTTGCATTTAGAAGCAGAACTGGAATGTAATATTTCGTTATTGAAATTTCAGTACCATGTAGTAAATGAAAAACCATTAAAAATTTTCCTCAATTTAGGTCCTTTTCGTGTACATCCCACCTTTAAGCAGTTGCCAGCGAGCTTCTCGTGCATGCGCAGAGCTGAAATTAAGCGCTTTCTACCGCTTCTTGCTACTTGCCGGGAGGCTGTTTGCTAAGCAGTAACTGCAAGCTACCAGATTGTACCCGGAAAAATATTTCTGTTGCGCTCAAGCTACCAGATTCGCGCATGCGCAGAACTGAGTTATAGTGGCAGGGTACTGGGATAGTCCCCACGTGATCAGTGTTTACATTTCGTGATAGTTTCATTTGTTTGTCTTCGTGCACAACTGTCTCATTATATGAAAACGGAACGGATTTCTGAGACTGGGAACTGTTAGCTGAATTAATTCCCAAATTTTAATAAAATAATATGATCATATTTGAGTGTTCTGATTTTACTTTCACGTTATTAGCAGAGATCAAGCAATGAGCTGAACATGTAATGCACACCAGAAAGATCATTTTCTATATTATTAGCTGTAAAAAAATGTGTGGTGTACTTGAATTCCCTCGAATTTAATCTATACTGAGTATATCCATTCAGTGAACGAAATCTATATGCTATATTAAAATATATATGATTTATATAACAACAGCCAAGCCTAATTCTCTATAATTGTAGTGATTTGGACATACGACTCATTATAGTGTGTACATACAAAATCAAGAATTATTCGATTTGAAGAAAACTGAAGTTAGTTTTACAGTTTGCTAAAAAATTTGACTTTTATCATTCAGCTGCAATAAACTGTTCTTTGCCACAGAGGCGTCAATTTATTTGAAAGAGACAATATTCTAGACTGTTGCCTTGTTTAAACTGTTCACTGTTTTTTAATGAGCTCATGTTTTATTTTAAAATGCATATAATGTTAACAGATTTCACATTCTGCCATAATAAAGAACTAAGCATGAGGGTATGCTTCAAGAAAATTGCTATCCTGAAAACCACAAAAAAAATCTAATTTCAGGTACATCTACGTTAATCTGGCATGTTTATATATATTCTTAAAGGTGAATAGTGCTTTGATTAAGGTTAAGAAATTGTTATATGTAGGTTTATCTTCGGATGTGTTGTTCGTTTTATGTGACAATGTAGGATCTGTTAATGCTGCACTTACGAATATTAGTAAATGTTTACTTGAATGTGAATAAGCATGCGATTTAATCAATGATTCTTTCGCCATTGTCACAAAACACCAACAAGAGGCACGTACTTTGAAGTTCTATATCAAAAGACCGTTCTTGTAGTGATATCCGAATTCTACATCTACATAGATACTCTGCAAATCACATTTAAGTGCCTGGCAGAGGGTTCATTAACCACTTTCATAACTTTTCTCTACCGTTCCATTCTCTAATAGCGCGCGGGAAGAAAGAACACCCAAATCGTTCCGTTTTCCTGCATCATTCCGCGATAGTCTCTCCCATATACACATCCTACTCTTAGAAAATGTTGTTGTTATGGTCTTCGGTCCGGAGACTGGTTTGATGAAGCTCTCCACCCTACTCCATCTTGAGCAAGCCTTTTCATCTACTCCTATGAACGGCAACCCACATCCATTTGAATCTGCATACGATATGTGTCTCTTGGTGCGATTTTTACCCCACAAACTACCCTCCAATGCTAAATTTACGATTCCTCGATGTCTAAGAATGTGTCCTACCAAGCGACCCTTTCTTTTAGCCAAGGTATGCCAAAATTCCTTTTCTCAGCAATTCTGTTCAGTACCTCCTCATTAGTTACGCGATATACCCATCTAATCTTCAACATTCTTCTGTAGCACCACATTTCAAAAGCCTCTATCCTCTTCCTGTCCGTACTGTTTATCGTCTATGTTTCACTCACGTACAAGGCAACTCTCCACACAAATGCCTTCAGAAAGGACTTCCTTACACTTAAATTAATATTCGATGTTAACAAATTTCTCTTTTTGAAAAATGCTTTCTTTCCATTGCCATTATGCATTTTATATCCTCTGTACTGCGACCGCCATATGTTATTTTACTACCCAAGTAAAAAAACTCATCTACCACCTTCATTATTACGTTACCTAATGTAATTCCTCTAGCATCGCTTGATTTTCTAACACTGCATTCCATAATATTTGTTTTGCTCTGGTTTTAATTATTCAAGTAATTATTGAAATCAATATTTAGATAGACGTCGATAATACAAACCTTGCTGTCCTACTCTTCGAAAGTAATTATTGAAATCAATCTTTGGAAAATGATGATGTCTTGCGACCAAAACTGAACAGGTCTTCTAAAGACGATTTACAATCACACATTCTTGCAACGCCATTCGTTAAAATCGATAAAGAAACCCAACACCAAACCAATGACATAGTAAAATGATCTAACACCTCCATAGAGTTACAAACGTAAAGCAATATAGTTACAAACCCTTCCGAACACACAGTTCGCTACAGATATCCGCAACATGTAACGACGACAGATAACATTTTCTTTCGATCCTAGTCATGTCTTGCATCTTTCAGTGTCCAAGGTAAATGATAGTCATCGGCCAAACAGACAGTGTTTCGATTTATTAGAATAATTCCAACTACTTTTAGAATTAAATAACCATAATTCCAACCAAGTGAAAGTGCTTCAATTTATTAGAATAATTCCAATTACTTTTACAAGTAAATGACTATAATTCCAACCAAGTGTCAGGTGTTTCATTACTATCGTGCTTGACCCATAACAAATGGATCTATCCATTACACAAGGCATAAACAAGGTACTGCAGACACCCTTCCAGTAGATATCGGGAGAAATAAGAAACGCACTTTTGTCTGGCCTTTCCACAGATACCCTTCCACTATGGTTGCACCTACTGTACGGCTATCTGCATCGTTGTGGTACGCAAGCTACATCACATAGGCAATGTCTGTGGTTTATGATATTCCTACTACTTTTACAACTAAATGACCATAATTCCAACCAAGTGTCCGGTGTTTCATTACCATCATCCTTAACCCATAACAAATGGATTTATCCGTTACACAAGACATAAACGAGGTATTGCAGACATCCCCTCCACTAGATATCGGAAGAAATAAGAACCACACGTTTGTCTGGCATCTCCACAGATACCCCTCCGCTGTAGTTGCACCTACTGTACGGCTATCTGCATCGTTGTGGTACGCAAGCTACATCACATAAGCAATGTCTGTGGTTTATGAGATTAGCATTTTGTAGTTCACAGACAAAGTTTTACACCTTCTGAGATGGCCACAACAATTACGTTTCTTTCGGCACCAGTCCATACAATCACTACTGCTGCAGCACATGACATTGGAACGTTGGTTTCGATAGTAAACTCGTTAAAAGTAGGCATCTATCTGCTTGAAGGCTAGAAGTAAAATTTGTATTATCTCGACCGTGGATTATTTAGATACAGACACTACTGTCTCTCACGTTCTCCGTTTGCCTGTCACGCAGTTAATATCTCGTTTTCCTTGCAGATTTATGTGACAGTGATGGTTTAGTGAGTCACCTTTGGTGCGATTTCTTCCAACATTATATAGTTATACGTAGAGTCTGTTATTTTATTCTATTGTTACTCTGATAAAGGTCTTGATCTTGTAT
This sequence comes from Locusta migratoria, assembly GCA_026315105.1. Taxonomy (NCBI): domain Eukaryota; kingdom Metazoa; phylum Arthropoda; class Insecta; order Orthoptera; family Acrididae; genus Locusta; species Locusta migratoria. The sequence continues at coordinate 25,108,060 of CM048748.1, read as the reverse complement.
TATAATTCTGTTGATTAAATGTTATCACACTTTACTCATTTATACAATTTTAAAATAGTCATTATTGACTTGAATGAGTTAAATAATTTCAACACCGTACCCGTGCACATTGTACTGCACTGTGACAAAAAATTAACACTATAGAAAATTTAATACTTAAGTAAGTATCGTAGTAATTAAATGACTTTTAAGGAAAATATACTGTGCATTAAGATGGCACATATCATTTTATTTTGGTGTACTTCAATTCTCTACAAACTTAAACTGATAATCTACAGCGATGTAACGCGTAATTAGACTACCTAGTACCTCTTTCAGCCAACACAAACTACATTACGCCCATAAATTTAGTTGCTTAAAGCGGTATTTTCTGGCAGCGTGCTTTTGCGGAGCTTGTTTAAAGGATGTTAATGGATATTACTTACGAGCAGGCAGCTCGAGAACGTTTTAACAGCGCCGGAGGGTAACGATGTACACCGAGAAAACACTGCAGTTACCCGCTAAGAAGTTTACACTGTCAGTCGACAAAACTTAAAACTTAGTCCTCTTAGAAACTTAGAACCTCCTTCTACTTTCCTGTGCAGTTTCCCCGCACTTAATCACTGGTAACTCTTGCAAAGAACGTTAAGCGCAGAGCCACCATGCACACTGCCTATCATGCAACAGATTTGAACCTGGTTCATAGAATATTGTTAAATGTAACATTTATAATTCTAAAGGGATTACATACAAATTCCAGATGAGAAATCCCAAATGTAACTTTTGGATGCGCAGTCTTACACATCGAAACTTATTTATTCACATCCATATTTAGAAAGGATGTCTCGATAATATCACAGCGCCGAAGTTATATATTTTAATTAACCCCTAGCACCTTAAATCGTTGCAAACAACTTTTGTGTACGGCGACGTTGTTCCGTAATCAATGCAATGGCTGTAGCGGAAATTAGTATAATATACTCTACATCTACATCTAAATCAACATGGGATACTCTGCAAATCCCAGATCCTGTATCATTTCCGTAACGCTGTCTCCCCTGTATCGTGACAATACGAAACGAGCTGCCCTTCTTTGGACTCTTTCGATGTCCCCCGTCAAACCCACCTCATAAGGATCCCACACTGGGCAGCAATACTCCAAAAATGGACTGACAAGCATAGTGTATGCACCTTCTTTGTAGTTCTGTTGCATCTTTTAAGGGTTCTACCAATAGGTATTTATCTGTATAGATTTTGTCGAGTTTACGGCCTCATTATTTAGAGTCAATTGCCAGTTTTTACACCATAGTGATATCTTATTTTGATCATTCTGCAGTTGGTTTTGATCTTCAGATGATTTTACTAGACGCCAAATGACGGCGTCATCTGCAAACAACCTAAGAGAGCTACTTAGCTTGGAAGCGCTCGACGGCCTATCGCAGGGCTGGGCAAATGCCGTTTAGCGAGCGCGAGCGCTCACAGCGGCTCACACGGCCTGCTCGCGGCTCCCCCCCGCCCCACTCCGCCAGCCAGCAGTGCCCCCCACTCATACTCGACTAGCCGCGCACCTCACTACACCACGCGGAACCACTCCTTCTGTTTTCTTGTGGAAATCGCGTCCGGTGTTCGTGATAAAGCAGAACTAGTGTCTGAAAAATGGCAGAGGAGGACGTAAAATCTTGGAAAAGGAAGTCTTCTGAACACCCACAGTGGGGAGAAGAGTACTTTTTTGTTGGAACGCAAAGCGGACCTCAGTGTTTGTTTTGCAATTCAACATTGTCTTCATGGAAGAAGTACAATGTGAAGCGTCATTTTCAACTGCTTCACGAAAAAGATGTAGTTAGAGTAAAGAAGAACGAAAAGTCAAACTTATAAAAATGAAGCTGAAAAAGGAGAAAGACGTAAGTATACTTGTAGATAATTATGTTATTAATTCAATTTACTGCTGTTATTAATAGGTTGTGTGCATTTTCGTCAATTTTACCTTATACTGTACGTATTTACAGGTAGAAAACCTTCTAATCCACAACGCTGCAGCGATGAGAGTAAGCTATCGAGTAGCTCTTAAAATAGCTAAAACTGCGCGGCCCTTCAGCGATGCAGAATTTGTGAAAGAATGTTTTGTTGCTGCCGCAACAATTTTGTGCCCAGCAAATCTTCCTCTTTATGAAACCGTTCCTCTTTCACGGAGAACGGTTAGCAGGCGCATTGAAGAAATGGCAAACGACATGGAACCTCAGTTGAGAGACAGAATAAAAGATTTAGTTTTCTTTTATTTAGCATTGGATGAAAGCACTGATGTATGTGCACTGTGCATCAGCAAGCGGCCAGCCACAGCGCACAGCCCTGCTGCCCGCACTGCTGGCTCTCAAGGCCGCTCAGCGCTGCCCTCGCGGCTCTCGCTGCTCGCGGGCAGCTCTCGTGCCCACCCCTGGCCTATCGAGTGGTGCTGCGCATCGGATAATCCGCGGCCCGTTCTCACGTGAGCGTGGTGTGGCCGGCCGCAGGGCCCTCCCGGTTTCCTCTTCCTGGCGAGGCCACAGGTCAATACATCGCCAGCAACGGCCGCGGCTCAGGTATCGGCATCCGGAAGACCGACGAGGCGCTCCCAACTAACCTGCAAACAGACTGGCCAGTTCAAACACTGTGTGTGCGTCCCGTAAGCGGAAAGAGGCGCGCCAGCGTTAGTCTGGGCGGATAAACCTTGTTAAATGTCAGTTGATATACCGATGAACAGAAACCCACAGAAACAAGAGAAACTGTTGGGAGATCTGTGTGTGGTTGAGCGCACCTGATCCTTTCCTTTTGTTCATCTACATCGGATACAGTGCAAATGACATTTAAGTGCCTGACTGAGGGTTCATCGAACCACCTTTACACCATTCATCTACCATTCCAATCTCGAATAGCGCGCGGAAAGAAAGAACATGTCAATCTCTCCGTTAGGAGAGAATTGTAAACTATGAAAGTGTCTTAGGATAAAATACAAAATTGCCACAACAGAAGGTTACATAGATTTTATAGTAGTACAACTACAAGTATTAAAATAAAATACAAAGATTGCCATAACAGAAGGTAATACAGCGGCTCTGAAGAGAGTCATAAAAGGAGCCAAGATGTAACATTTAGAAGGCTAATGTAGAGAGGTCTAGTGTTATGGTAAAAATACAAAGAACACCAAAAGAAATTTTAATAACAGTAGAAAAAAATTGTATCATACTGAAATATCCAGAGTGCTAAAATATTTGCCCAACCGCCATTTTGTCTTATATTTTGGCTCCCTGGATATTTCAGTATGATACTAGTTGTTTCTACTGTTATTAAAATTTCTTTTGGTGTTCTTTGTATTTTTACCATAACACTAGACCTCTCTACATTAGCCTTCTAAATGTTACATCTTGGCTCCTTTTATGACTCTCTTCAGACTCACTGTCATTTTTCATAATTTTAACGATTTTCGAATGCCATGCACTCAAAAAATACGTCTTAACGACCTCCACTCTGCACATTGACGCATTTGCATAACCATGACGACAGTTGGCGACCTTCTATACACGTCTTTGACTACCAACCCACCGTTTTAACTTCTGTGTTGGCGTGACAACGGCGTCACCAATTGCTAACATCATTGACCTTCCCTTTACCATGGTAACGGCGTCGTATCTTATGACCCACTAGATGACATTGCACCATGAAAAATATAACTTAATTTATAATTTTACAGTATTTTAATATAATAAGATTAGGTCTGCATATGTTTAGCCACATTAGCATATGTATTGATTACAATAGCCTTCCGTTTGCAGACTAATACCATTGATTAAATCTCACTTACTGATTATATTCGTTATGCATTTTTAATACAATGTTTTTTGTATTATCCCTCTGTTTTATTATATTTCTTAATTCTATTTATATATTTTTATTATCAAACTATGTATTAATTTATACATTACTCAGAACGTAATCTTTGTAAGCCTTTTCCCATTGGCTGCTGAGGACTTGGCGCCAAAATCATACAATGTTTAACCAGAGGCCTTATGGCCACTAGTCAACAGTTACCTGCTGGCAGCCCAGGACAGTCCAGCCCAGCCGAGTGCAGCACTGGCCACAGGGGAAAAGCCATAAACATTACTCTGTATATTTTATGTTACATCTAAAGTCATACTTAGGCATTTTTGTAATTATTTCCATTAATCCTTGCAGGCTATTTGTAATTCCGAAGATGACCTACATCAGGTCGAAACTGGTTAATTGAAACTGTTAATTTCTGCGATCAAGAATGTTTTTTTGTATATTAATGAAAGTTTTGTTTTACCGCAACGCATTGCCCAGTTTTTACCACAGGGGAATGGCATTTGACACGATGCCTCCAGCCATCCAGATGTAAGTTTACCATGAGTTTTCTAAATCTTTCTGGCAAATTCTGGGATGATTCACTTGAAAGTGGACGACTGATTTACTTCCCCATCACTAACATTCACAGCTATTACTCCAATTGCTACGCTGTCGTTGGGAGGTCGAACACTAATCTTCGTTCTTCTTTTCTGCATATTGCTATCATGAACCAGTGAGGTTTCCAGCATTAATATACACTCCTGGCCATTAAAATTGCTACACCACGAAGATGACGTGCTACAGAGGCGAAATTTAACCGACAGGAAGAAGATGCTGTGATATGCAAATGATTATCTTTTCAGAGCATTCACACAAGGTTGGCGACGGTGGCGATACCTACAACGTGCTGACATGAGGAAACTTGGCAACCGATTTCTCATACACAAACAGATGTTGATCGGCGTTGCCTGGTGAAACGTTGCCTCGTGTAAGGAGAAGAAATGCGTACCATCACGTTTCCGACTTTGATAAAGGCCGGATTGTAGCCTATCGCGCGATTTCGGTTTATCGTATAGTGACATTGGTGCTCGCGTTGGTCGCGATCCAATGACTGTTAGCAGAATATAGACTCGGTGGGTTCAGGAGGGCAATACGGAACGCCATGCTGGATCCCAACGGCCTCCTATCACTAGCAGTCGAGATGACAGGCATCTTATCCAAATCGCTACAACGGATCGTGCAGCCACGTCTCGATCCCTGAGTCAACAGATGGGGACGTTTGTAACACAACAACCACCTGCACGAACAGTTCGACGACGTTTGCAGCAGCATGGACTATCAGCTCGGAGACCATGGCTGCCGTTACACTTGACACTGCATCGTACACAGGAGCGCCTGCGATGGTGTACTCAAGGACGAATCTAGGTGCACGAATGGCAAAACGCCTTATCGGATGAATTCAAGTTCTGTTTGCAGCATCATGATGGTCGCATCCGTGTTTGGCGACATCGCGGTGAACGCACATTGGAAGCGTGTATTCGTCATCGCCATACTGGCGTATCACCCTTCGTGATGGTATGGGATGCCATTGGTTACACGTCTCGGTCACCTCTTGTTCGCATCGACGGCACTTTGAATAGTGGCCGTTACATTTCAGATGTGTTACGACTCGTGGCTCTACCCTTCATTCGATCCTTGCGAAACCCTACATGTCAGCAGGATAATGCACGATCGCATATTGCAGGTCCTGTATGGGCCTTTCTGGATACGGAAAATGTTCGACCCGGCCAGCACATTCACCAGATTTCTCACGAAGTGAAAACGTCTGGTCAATGGTGGCCGAGCAACTGGCTCGTCACAATACACCAGTCACTACAATTGATGAACTGTGGTATAGTGTTGAAGCTACATGGGCATCTGTACCTGTACACGCCATTCAATCTCTGTTTGACTCAATGCCCAGGCGTATCAAGGCCGTTATTAAGGCCAGAGGTGGTTGTTCGGGGTACTGATTTCTCTGGATCTATGCACCAAATTGCGTGAAAATGTAATCACATGTCAGTTCTAGTGTAAAATATTTGTCCAATGAATACCCATATATCATCTGCATTTCTTCTTGGTGTAGCAATTGTAAGGGCCAGTATTGTATAGTGGGTTAAAATGTTTTCACGGTAGACGTTGTAAAGGAACTTTACAGTCATGTTTCGTATGGTCGTCTTCCCACTCGCCATATAAATTGGTCTGTTTGATTATTTTATGTTGCCGTGGTCTTGTCTAATAAAGATTCTAGAGACCCCCTATACTGAATCGACTATTTAGATTCAAATATCTATCTTCTATCACGGACAAATGATGATGAAGGTATGACAATGAGCGAGAAATTACCATCACCTGAAGTCTTTCCATCACGGTTCTTACGGCTATTGTCTTGGAAGGCAACAAACTTCCGCAACAGCGAAGATGTCAGCTGGAAACGAAACGGAATGAAACATCGTAAAACGTGGTCGTTTGGCAGAAGGGCAGCGTCGGGAAATGTACGGGAGGGTTCGATTTATGAATGAAATGCCCGCAAAAATATCAACACAAACGAAAAGTCTTCATTTGTTTGACCATGACGTCCGCTTTTGCTTATAAAATTAAAATGGGGATGTTTGTCCGTCTATGCAACTACAAATTATCGTCACCATACAGTTATTTACATACCATTTACTTTGTCCGCTATTTTATAGGTTGGTGTGTTGGAGGGTCCAGGGTGCCCGTCAATTTCAGCGTCTTCACGTCATTTTTTGAGAGTTTTATTCCACTCCTGATCCATTGATCTACTTACAGCTCACCAGGTAAAAGCAATAAACTTAATATTTTTATGTTTGCAGTAAATGTTGTTGTAGGCTGGTTTGATGCAGTTCACCACCTTACTTTATTCTGAGCTGGCCTCTTCGTATCTTCATAAGAACGGCAACCTATATACATTTGAGTCTGTTTACTATGTTTATCGCTTGGTCTCCCTCTGCCTTTTTCAACCAACACATTTCCCTCCAATTCACGATTCCTTGATGTTTAAGGATATGTTCTACCAACCGATCCCTTCTTTTAGTCAAGGTATGCCAGAAATTCCTTTTCTCCCCAATTCTGTTCAGTACCTCCTCCATAGTTATCCGATCTACCCAAGCAATCTCCAGAATTCTTCTGCAGCACCACATTTCAAATGAATCTATCCTCTTCCTGTCTGAACTATTTATCGTCCATATTTCGCTCCCGTAGACATCAACCCTTCACAAAAATGCCTTCAGAAAAGACTTCGTTACAATTATATTAATATTCGATGTTAGCAAATTTCTCTTATTCAAAACCACTTTTCTTCCCATGGCCATTATGTACTTTATATCGTCGGTACTGCGACTGTCATATGTTATTTTACTGCTCAAGTAACAAAACCTATCTACCTAACCTAATTGATGATGATGATCAGCCGGTCGCGGTAGCCGAGGTGACTGGGGCGCTCCAGTCACGGTCTGCACGGCCACTACGGTCGGGGGTTCGAATCCCCCCTCGGGCATGGATATTTGTGCCGTCCTAGTTCGTAAGTAGTTCATAAGTAGTTTGTAAGTTTAGGGACTGATGACCCCGTAGTTAAGTCCCATAAGCTTAACAAACATTTGAACATTTTTTTTTTTTTATTTTTTATTTTTTTTTTTTTTTTATGATGATCGTGTGGCATTTATGGCCGTTAGACCCCAACTGGGGTCGTGTTCAGCCTGTCTGGTGCAAGTCTCTTTATCTGATGCCACTTCGGCGACTTGCATGTCAATGATGATGGAATGATGATGAGGACGACACAACACCCAGTCCCCGAGTGGAGAAAATCTCCTACCCGACCGGGAATCGAACCCGGGCCCCCTGCGTGGCAACCAACCACGCTGTCCACTGGACTACGGAGGCGGACTACCTAACCTAATTGATTCAGTATCGCCTGATTTTATTAGACTGCATTCTATTATCCTTGTTTTTCCTCTTGTTATTGTTAATGTAGAACGCTCCTTTCAGCACACTGTCCATTCCATTCAATCACTGTTGCAGGTCGTTTGATGTCTTTGACAGAATTACAGTGTCATCAGCGAAAGTATAATTTTTCACGGGCCACCAAGACTTTATTTCAATATTTTATTTACTTTTCCATAATTAATCTCCGGTATTTATAACGATTAATCTGAATTTATTTCATGTATATTACTAAAGAACCGTTAAAGAAATAATTTATGTTACTAAAGTAAATCTATTGAAACAAAAATTTAATTAAGCATATCAAATGTTTTACTCAAAAAGAAGGAGCAGCAGTCTCCAATTTTTCTTCTTCCTGCACTAGCATTCGTAGGTTTCGGGCGCAATAGCATGTTGCTCTGGGTTTAACTTATTTTAATTGTAATCTTATCTAGCCTAGAATGGATGTTGTACGTTCTTGTAAGTGTGTTTACATAACATCAATCGTTTTCAGAATATAAGTCAGCTATTTTTTTTAAAGAAAGTAATTGGATTTTTATTTACTTAAAATGCCATGTTATTATTCCAAACTGTACAATATAATAATAGAGTGTGAATTTTTCTTTGAGATTGCCACCAGACGCTATTTTCTTTGCAATGTACGAAATTCAATGTTGTATGGACGCACAGTTCTCCATGATTATTTCAGAATCATGTGTTCCGCACTAAACGAGTGCATTCCAATAGTTAGTTTCCGTGCAGTGTATTTGTGGCGAGCTGCTCTTCTACCAAATTAGACAGGTTTTTAGACACGTTGCTAGAATTAAATATTTTTGTGCCGTTTCCAAGCTTTATTCAGTTAAATTAAAAAATTAAGCTGGTACAATTTTTTCAATGAAAGTGATTTGTAATATGGCCACTAACTTGTGATATTTCCCCCGTCGTAATTTCAGCGCCAATCCTTTCATTTCAAAATTTCGATTTATATAGAAATTTATTTTCTTTCGGTATTAACTTTCATTGCGCGGAACATTATTTTGTCAGGCCCTACTTTTCTAAATTTGCATCATTTGCACAAACCATTACCTTCTTTTCTTTTCAGTAAATATTTATTTTTGTAAGAGAGAAATATATCAAAACGCACTTATTTCCGCCTTCACCCTGCACTTTAATTCTCTCTCAAAATTTCTCCTTTCTTTCCTTCATAGCTTGCTCAGAATTGAATAACATTAGAGAATGGCTACAACCCTGTCTTACTCCCTTCCCAAGCAATCCTTTCCTTTCATGCCCTTCGACTCTAATAACCGCTGTCTGATTTTTGTACAAGATGTAAGTAACCTTCCGTTCCCTATATTTTACCTCTGTATGTATCCTGATTTACCACCAACGTTCCAACGATAATGCAATTTTCTCTACATGTTATATTCTCGAACGGAACGCTCCCATTTAATTTATATATAGTGAAATATACACCTCCGAAACATATCCTGCACACAGGATTGGCAGTTATTTTAAAGCTCGTGTGTAACGGCCGGTACATCGCTTAGAAACATCGTGTAGGTGTAGCTGTTTGCGTAGCTGTGTTGGCAGTGCGGTAGCTCACCTGCTGGAGCGTGTGTTTACAGACGGATTATACTGGAGATGGTGAATGACAGCCTCCCAACAGCTGTGGAAGAGAGGCAACGCACGAGTGCTTCTAGGCGCTGACAGGTTGCACGGATTACTTAGTTCGGTGAGCACAGCTCGAGTCCCGCCATAAGCGAGAATATTCCGCGTGCAGTCCGAGTGTGGAGCTGTCTGTCTGACAGAGATAATCTTTTCTCGGAATATTACACTCACCAAGTAGACCGCCAGCGATATTGGCACGTGGAACTCTGAAAATGTTACTGCGAATTGTTTTACCTTGCTGGCTCCCAGTTGCTACGTCGTGAATGTTTTAGCGGTGGGTGCATGCAGCAATTTCTTGGACTTCTTGTATGTAACATAAGAATTAATAAGTACATAAAACAACCAGTGGCAGAGATTTTGCTGCCATCAGCTATTCGTTACTATCCAATTCCCCAAAAGTACTAGTACATTCTCCGAAATTTCTTCTTGAAACTAAGGTCTATCTCCGAAAGTAGACTTCTTGGAGATACAAATACACACTTCATCATTTTTATGCCTTTCTTGATTCGTGAAACACTTGTTGTTTTGATTCCTAGCAAGAAGAATTACACAATTTTATTCACTTCTTGTTTAGCAATTTCCATGCATAATTTATCGCTAGTCGTACATTTACTACTACTCAATACTTTCGTTCTGCTTTTCATCCCCAGGTTATATTCTATATTCATTACACTGTTGAAATCATTAAAGAAATCCTATAGTTGTTCAGACAGTTAAGGGTGGGAAAAACTGAATGGTATTCGGGGGACTGGAATATGGTAGGAGGGACAGGAAGGGGGGGGGGGGAAAGTAGAAAATGAATGAACCTGGAAGCCACCTGGTGAATTTTTGTATGGGACATAATTTAATCATAACAAACACTTGCTTCAAGAATTATGAAAGAAAGTTGTATACGTGGAAGAGACCAGGAGAAACCGGAAGGTACCAGATAGCTTTTGTAATGGTAAGAGATAGATTTCGGAACCAGGTTTTAAACTTTCAAACATAATAAGGGTCAGATATAGACTCTGACCTTATATTTTGGTTATGAAGTGCAAATTAAAAATGAAGGAACTGCAGAAACATAGGCCAATAAGGCGATAGGAAATGGATAAATTTAAGGAACCTGAAGTTCTTGAGAGTTTCAGAAGGAGCTTTAGGTACCAATTGACACTAACTGTGCGAAATAAAACAGTAGAAGGGGATTGGGTACCTTTTGAAGATGAAATCGTGAAGATAGTAGAGGGACCAATAGTTACAAAGGCAAGACCTATAAAAATCCTTGGATATTACAAGACATAGTAAATTTATTTGATGAAAGAAGATATAAAAATGCAGTAAAAGGAGCAGGTAAAATTTAGTACAGCAGGTAAAGAAATGAGATTGTCAGAAAGGGGAAAATGTCGAAGCAGGAATGGCTAGAAGGCTAATTCAAGTATGTAGAACAATGTATAAGTAGGGGAAAAGTAGGCACCGCCTACATGAAAATAGAAGAGACATTCGGGGACCAAATAAAAATTTAGATGGAAATAAAGGATAGCTGAAAGGTGGAAATAATATATAGAGGGGCTCTATAAAGGAAATCGAGACAATATTGTAGGATGGGCAGAGGACGTAGATGAAGATGAAGTAGGCGTATGCTGTGGGATGAATTTTTTAGAACACTGAAAAACCTGGAATACATGACATTCCATCAGAGCTACCGAACTATCTGGGAGAACCTGTTAAAAACTATTTCACCTGGTTCGTAAGATGTATAAGACAGGCGAAAATCCTCTGACTTTAACAAAAATATAATAATCCCCATTCCAAAGAAAGCAGGCGCTGACAGGTTTGAAATTTACAGAACATCAGCTTAATAAGTCATGGTTACAAAACTGTAACACGAATTATTTATGGGAGAGATGGAAAAGCTGGTAGAAGCTGACCTCGGGGAAGACCAGTTTGCATTCAGGAGAAATGTAGGAACACGGGAGGCAATAGTCACCTTATGGCCCATCTTAGAAGATAGACTGATTAAAGCCAAATCTACGTTTCTAGTTTTTGTGGATATGGAGAAAGTTTTTGACAATGTCGACTGGAATACACTCTTCTAATTCTGAAGTCACCAGGGGTAAAATATAGAAAATAGAAAGTTATTTACACCTTGTACAGAATCCAAACAGAACTTATAAGACACGAAGGGCATGAAAGGGACGCAATGGTTGGGAAAGGAGCAAGCCACAGTTGCAGCCTTTCTCCAATGTTATTCAATTAGCACATCGGGCAAGCTGTGAAGGAAAGAAAGGAGAAATTTGAAGTAATTTAAGTTCAGGGTGAAGAAATATAATCATTTCGTTTTGCCGATGTATTGCAGTATTAAAGTTTTCATATTTCTCTGCCATTACTGCTTTAGGTATTGTGTAAACTATTTTTTCTAGATTTTACACAATGACGTACATCTTTGTGTGATTTCCTCTACTTCTGATGATATTAGAATTTCACTGAGAATATTTTTATTCATTAATCCTAAGCCTTCCAAAACTCTATTAAACTCTGACTCTGATAGTCAATCACTTGCGATTTTCTATAGTCTCGTAAATATTCTTGTGTTTGATCTTCAGAGTGTTCCTTCCTTTCTCAGAGTCGTTTAGTTTACTCCCTCCATCTACTTGCTCCCTCCTCTGCATTTAGCAATGGAATTCCTGAGCATTCTTAACGTTGATATACTGACTTTTTATTTCACCGATGGACGTCTTCAGTTTTCTGTGTTGATATATTTGTCCTTCCGATGGAGAATTATTGTTTCTAAATTCCTGCCCCCATTCCACTTTGATTTCCCTGGACTCTATAAATATTCTTCAGTTGACACGTCGTTGTTAGTTAAAGTACAACTCAGCCTGCCATATGTTTCACAGGGCTGACTGCTAATTAGCTATTTTAAAAGATGTTATGCATTCACGTTTGCTCTGATTAATGACGTTAGATGAGACGAGTTTTGAGACATTAGTTTTGAGACATTACATACTCGTGTAGGTTCCTTTCCTGTGTGTTTTAACAATCGCTCTAGTTTCTAATCTTTATAGGATTGGATCATGGCCTACTTAAGTTATAATTAACCCTGCTTTTCAGGAAACTTTCGCACATGTTTTATTAACATTACAGACATAATATGTCTTGTATTATCTGTAGCACTTTGATCTTCAGCTGCATGAAGTCATACTGAAGTGCGTAGCAGAACGTTCATAGAAACATTTAAATGACACTTCATTTCCGTTCTCTAATAGCAACAATGATCGTTTATCCGTTTGTAAGCGGGCTGCAAATAAAAACAAATAATAAAGAAATAAAATAAAACAAAAATAAATAAATAAATAAAATAATTTAGCATTCCTAGACGTCGGGGGTTCGAATGCTTCCTCGGGAATGGATGTTTGTGCTATCTTTAGTATAAGTTATTTCATAAGTAGTTTGTAAGTTTAGGGACTGATGACCTCGCAGTTAAGTCCCATAAGCTTTACAAACATTTGAACATTTTATCATTCCTAGAAGAAAGTGGATGATTTAAATTTCGTAAAAAGATCCGCTGACAATGAAAAATGCAGTTTTTTTAATGACTGCCACGCCAACTCATTCCTGACACATACATGATTACATAAAAATAGTTGCCCTTCTTTCTAGTTTTTCGCTGATTTCCGTCAGTCCCGTCGTTAACAATCTTAAACCGCAAAGAAAGAAGGAAGTAAAATTAAGGTCTAATGTCAAGTCGATAGCGTCATCATAAGAGACGGGCCTCACGTCGCACGAACAGTGGTCTAGAAGAGGACGCACAAGCATATTATTGAGCAGTAATTAGTTTTAGTAATTAATTTTAGCTCCTTAGCGTTCTGCGTAAAAAATATTATTTTTTTCGTTTATTCCTACTGACATTCGTAGTTGTAATTCCTAGCTGTTAGATTTATAGATTGATCGATTCATAGTGTAACAGGAATTCAAATAATTTATTTTAGTAGTTATATGTCTGACCTAACACATTTCCTTATTTAGAGACAAATTCGAATTTCCACACCTTACAGATATCTTGTTTAGTTCATTTTTGTAGTGTTATTGATTTTTTATGACGTCACAAGACGGTAAATGAAAGCTCCATATGCAAATCACCTTAGATAGCAACTCAAATTCTACCCTAAATTATTATCTATATCTATAAATGTGACATAAACAGCTAAAAATTTGTACAGTTACTAATGTCTACTCGGGGAAGGCTTTAGTCACGGTTTTATGGCGACCGGATAGCTATTTATCTATATACTTTAATGTGAATGTCTGTTCGGTGTACGCTCATCACGTTCGAACGACAAGACACAGAGACTTAAATATTTGTACAGTTACTAATTTATATCTGAGGAAGGTTTTAGGCACGGTTTTATAGCGATAGATATTTAGTAATTTGAAGAATATAACGCGAAATGCGGAATTACTCTTTCAAAATTATATGTACTCTTTGAAAATAGTTTTATTGGTGGCATTGTTGCTTGAGGGTTGATAATGATAAAAGGGAGGAGTATATTGGGATGGAAAGTTATCGGTGTATATAAAATTCTAAGTGTGTGTGTGTGTTAATATTTCGCTCTCCAGCGAAAACTACAGAACGCAAACGAATGGTCTGTTTGTAATTGATGTCCGAAGTCTCCCGTTGTACACCATAGCAGTTCCATGCCGATAGCTATAAGGGGGTGGACGATATGGTAGTTGAAAGACGTCAAATTATTAAAAAAAATTGGACTGAAGGCCAGCGATGACGTTTGCGACTCTATAGCAAGGAGGTTACATACAGCTAAGCGTAATGCACAGACCATATCTTTGGTCTATGCGTGCTACAATGTCTTCAGCTCTTTCTCTGTAAGGATAAGCATACGCATAAGGAAATATAAGAATAAATAAATAAAGCATTAAAAAAGAAACTTCTTTTAATACATATCTTTAAAAAATCGATTTGACTTTTCGCTCATTACATCAAGTGATCGATCTGTGATATTATTACAATCATTATTGTTGAATTTCGTGATTGGATTCTTCGAAACGAGTGCATATTTACGAGTGATTTGATCTACACTACTTACTTTCCTGATGAACGTTAAGTGCATAGACTTCTGCAATCTGATAGGAATATTTTTCAGTTCCTTCAAAACCAGTCTCAAGCACACTACTGAAAGATAGCTTATCTATCATAATCAATCAACATGCGAGCGGAGCCGCGGGCTTAAGCTAGTAATCTTTATAAAATAGCACGAGAACGTCAAATATCACTTCTGTTTCATTAGATATCTTTCTGCCAATTAGTACGAACTGAAATCTTCCTGACAGGATATTACTAACCTAGTTGCACCGCTAGTACGCTACCCAATAGCCACTCAACCTGATTGGAACACATATGTGGGGAACGGCGACGCAGAAATAAATTCGTAACTCCAGAGGGCCACCCACTTTTAGGTTTTCTGAGGACACTATCTATCGTGAGCTCTCCGTCCAAAAAACGTTTCTGTCTTCACTACCTTCCGCTTCTTCGGGAGAGAAACATGAAATTTCATCAGAACTGTGGAAGTTTCAGCCCTGCTATGAAACTGCAGCAGGCCGAACGTGTTTAGTGCGCCAATAAAATTCAACGAGTCTGCGGCAGGAAGGGGCCGTCTAGATGTGCGCAGAGATTACTCGGGACGTAGCGACTCGGAAACTTCTTCCATACGTGCTGCAGTAGGGCCACCGCGGAGGGCGGCGAAGAGGAAGGGAAACCCAGGGAAGCAATACGCGGAAGGTCGTCACCATGCACCCACCGCGGAAAGTCACAATTTGCGGGCAGTCATTAGATGCATGTGCTAGGCCACTCCCCGCGTACTGATCCCACTTGCGTTTATGGCTGGTACTACGTCCCTGTACAACCTGAAACAGGTGCCACGTTGTTTACTTTTCCTGTAGCAGCCGCTCTTTCTTTGCTGTTTCTCACTTACAAGATACCAGCTGCAAAAGCAGGGCGACAGTATCGACTATTACTCAGATATGTGTAGTGTACCGAGATTCCATCGTGCAGCGAATAGTCTCCTGTGGCAGAAAAGAACTCTTGTCTCACGTGTCTGCAAAAACTTTTAAAAGAATGAAACGCCCAGAATTACGAATATAAAGCAATACCATTGCCGTCTGACTATTGCAGGATTCGATGGTACAACATCTATTTAAACGAGTCCTTTTAGAAGGAAAATGAACTGATCTCAAAGCTTTGATGGTTGCAGGATAAACCACCAGTGTTAATCACTTTGCTCTGATGTGAGATTTGAATGGGTGGACAACGTTTGCATGCGTCACAGAGTGTCTGAGACATTAATCCTCAAAGCATAATGGACTGCTTTGAGGATTAATGTCTCAGACACTCTGTGACGCATGCAAAGTCCTCTTGCAGCTTTAAATAAGCATATTGAAGTTGTACAACCTACTTTAACTTCATAAAGAACTGATATTCCTCAGTCTCATTACAATAAATAACGGCGCAAAAATGTATGAGCTTTGAATACACCTAACAGTGATGTCTCTTCATTAGGAATTTGTCCAAATACCCCATAAAATCATAATAGGTCACAAGTACTTTATACAAATCTTCTTTTTAGTTCCCTACTTTAATATGACACCTCTGACATGCATTATTAACACCATAAGAGTAAAATTCAAGCTGAGACTAATAAAACTTTACGAATTATTTCTCCCGTTAACCTGTTTTCTGTTTCATGGAAATTACTTCGAACAGACCTAAGGAATGGCTATCGACTTGTAATACCTCCGTTACTTATCGGTTATTAATCCGTGAAATAAAAATTAAAAGAAATCTCTAAAAGAAACTAATGAGACTATCGTTTCATGAGAAATACCGTGCAAATAATAAGTAAGAGAGAGAGAGAGAGTGCCACACAAATAACCCACACAAATAACCCATTCGCCCTACTCTACTGCGTGCTGATTTAACCAGTTGCATTTCGAAACAAAAACTACTGAACGCAAAACTACTGAAATATTTAGGAAGAAGAGCATACAGAAACTACGCAAACTTTGAAAAGTTATTTTTATTAAATGTCTTGGCAGATAGGCTGTGCGCACTGGGACGCCGTGCTGCAGTGCGCGCGACCCTTCGCCGTCGGAGTTTCGAATCTCCCCTCGGGCATGGGTGTGTGTGTGTGTGTGTGTGTGTGTGTGTGTGTGTGTGTGTGTTGTCCTTAGGTTAGTTCACCTTACTTTAAATAGTTTGTAAGCTAACGACTAATAAACACGCAGTTGAGTCCGAATGATTTACATACATTTGAACAGTAATTAAATACGGTCGCAAGTAATAACAACAGCAGTGGTTTAATAATCACTTTACTTGATGAGGTAAACCCGTTTGCAACTGTGTAACT
This sequence comes from Locusta migratoria, assembly GCA_026315105.1. Classification (NCBI taxonomy): domain Eukaryota; kingdom Metazoa; phylum Arthropoda; class Insecta; order Orthoptera; family Acrididae; genus Locusta; species Locusta migratoria. Next base: position 25,091,201 of record CM048748.1, on the reverse strand, counting down.
GTTACTACGATGAAATGTATTTACCGCTTTTGAATAAGAAACATGTTAAATTAGACTAAACTTAAAGAATCAACTTGCTCAGTACGGAATTTGTGATAAGTCGGAGATAGGTATTTCATACAACAATCGACGTCTCTTCATATTAACACTTACTACTTACTCACCTGTAAAGTATGGCTCACAAGTCACCAGTGAAATATTTGAAATGTATTTAATTTCATGGAGCAAATAATTACACATTTACCAAAGAATATCAGAACTTAAACAACTCCAGAATAACAACCAACCACGAAGACAATACAAGTACAACAAACATCAGCAGAAAATACAAAAGTTAGTCTTTTTGTGTAGTGCAATCTTCCATCGACATTTAAATTATTTATTATGCTTTGAATGACTGAATTTGTACGTTTATTACTGAAATAAAGCTAGTTGAATAACGTTAATATGGAAATCAAAGTTTACCTGTTGATAAGCAAATCGATATTGCACGGCACTTCAGTTGCATTTACTGATTTTAATTGTTGTTTGTAACGACACTGCAATGTTCAAGTATCTGTGAACCTATAGGATCAAACTGCAGTAGCCATCAGTCCCTAGTCTTACTTACTGCTTAAACTAACTTATACTAAGGTCATCACACACACACACACACACACACACACACACACACACACACACACACACACACACACACATGCCCGAGGGAGGACTCGAACCTCCGACGCGAACAGCTACCTGATCCTTAACGTGACGCTCTAGATCGCACGGGCATTCTCGCGTCCCGAAGTGACACTCTGAAATCACTTCACTGCACAGGACAGAGTCCTACACAAGTAAGAAAGACTTTGGTTAATGAACAGACAGGATTACTTCGAAATGCCATAATATTTTTTTTAAATGTTCGTTATGTCGTGTATGTGGGTTAAATTGAAACCAGCGGAAGAAAGAGTCTGAACCTTTAAGTTAACCCTTCTATGCATGACCTTTAGCCGGCCGCGGTGGCCGAGGAGGCTGAGGCGCTCCAGTTACGGTCTGCACGGCCACTACGGTCGGGGGTTCGAATCCCCCTCGGGCATGGATATTTGTGCCGTCCATAGTCTTAGCTAGTTCATAAGTAGTTTGTAAGCTTAGGGACTGATGACCCCGTAGTTAAGTCCCATAAGTTCTACAAACATTTGAACATTTGCACCCGTTATGTCTGAGAATTTAAATGAAAACTAGTATTTAATGTATATTTTCAGACCTGAATATTTTATTTGAAGGTTTGTGGGTTTATTATAAGAAATCTGTGGCCAGTTTAAAAGTTTTATCAAGTTAAAAAGTATAATATTAATTCTGAATGAATTTATTGAAGTAAATTACAATAGAAAACTGAAACAGTAGCTACCAGAATTATTTTTCATGCAGTGTCCACAAATTGGTAATTTTAGCACTGACAAAGAATAAATCATTACACATAGAAACATCACAACATTTGTTCAATTTGTAAATAGAAATATACAAACCCTGAGACTGTTTTTCGCCTCGAATATGACAAATACATTAAAGATAAAGGTGAAGCATTGAATTAATTTTTTTTTTTTTTTTTTTTTTTTTTTTTTTTTTTTTTTTTTTTTTTGCGACCGGCCTCCATGCTTACTAGGCAGACGTCTTACCACTAGACCACCGCGTCACTAGTGATTAAGGCGCCTCGGAATAGTGGTATAAAGAAGAAAATATAAGGGGCTCTTAAACTAATGATACATTATTCTAGTAGTTCCTGTAATGAGTTCCTGAATATTGCCAGACAGCATAGCTCATCCAGTAGGACTCAATTTTAAGTCTTTCATACAGCAATTAAATGTTAAAACTGCTCCTGGGTCAGGATATGCATACAAAGTTTAATGAAATCTCAAACAAGCTGTCGGAATTAAATATAACACAGGGGAGGAGCCAAATCAAAATATGAATGAATCCAGCTTAAGGCGTTATTATAGAGGTCAAGACAATAAAGGAATATATCACCACGGAGGATATTGGCGAAAATTTACCCTTTTCTGCAACAATAGCCGGGTGGGGTTCTGATGATCTGAAATTGATAAACTTGTGCGGGTAGTGAAATGAATCAGATAACTTCCCGGCGGAACGAGGTGCTTGGTTGTTATTAGGTTTCAATGAATAAAGTTTCTCGACCGTATTTAAGAATTATCGCATTAGGCGAATTAAACGAAAAACAATATCGGACTTCGGTGAAATTAAATATTGATTGCCGGCTGTGGAAAAGCAAGATCAGTGTGAAAGAGTCGCGGTGGAGTAGCCGAGCAATCTAAGGCACCATGCTGCGGAGCGCGCGGTTGCTCGTCATCGGAGGTTCGAGTCCTCCTTTTGGCATGGATGTATGTGTGTGTGTGTGTGTGTGTGTGTGTGTGTGTGTGTGTGTTGCTTTTAGCATAAGTTAGTTTCAGTTACTTTAAGTAGTTTGTATGCCTAGGGTCTGATACCCACAGAATTTAAGTCCCATAGATTTACGAAGGTTTTTTCAGTGTGGAAAAGAAGAAATTGAGTTAAATTTGAGTGAATTCGCGAAGCGCACTGTAATGGCGGCCAAGCATCTTTTTACGTTCGAACACGGCTTGCTAATAACAATGAGAAATGATTAATTAATTAGAACTGAGAAGTCCGGAGCTTAAGTCTGTTTCATAAAGGGGGTTTATTGCAAGGAGAAAAAAATGAAACCCGCTCTGTTAGCCGTGTGGTATAACAAAGGAGGTTAGAATGAGGGGAGTTGCTCTTAACGCCACAGAAGGGAAGCCATTGTCGCCATATTACGGTGTCAATAACATTTGTGATGACGAGTGTGTATTCACTGCATTCCGAGTTGAAAGTGTATGTATCAAAAAAGAAAACAAACGTTGGATTCATTACCTATCGATGTTCAAGAAGATCAAAATAGTCATCTGCAAGACCCACACAGTGCTTAAATCTAAAAACATACTTCCTTGACTCCGCAGAATGGCGGACTGGCTTCAGTCGACAGCTAAGCTTTGGATAGTAACGACGTCTCCCATTATTTTAACCTCCTTGGTTCTAACGTACCGCTCTCCGAGACGGGGACGCGGGTACCGGCCTCGGTTCGAACGAAGGGGGATCGGTCCCTAAGCCACGCCTAAGTTACACGACTTCCAAACACTTAGATAGCACCGATATCTTGGGCTACCTAACTGCTGAAGGAAGGCAGATGGAAATGACAGATATTCTAGCCCTGTGCCACAATAAAATTAATCCCATGATTTTGACAGCAATTACAATGCGACATGGTACACGCAGAGGCCTCTAATGGGCGAAGCAGAGTTTTGAAGATGCGGGAGTATCAGTAGTGCAATAAGGGTCCTTTACATTATCTATCATACGGTTTTGGTGTATTTCTGTTTGTTCGAGCCTAAGTACTTTCCTTGTTAGTCTGTAACTCCTCAACTGCTGTCCTATTACATATATGAGTAGCACTGAAACCCTGCTAGAAGAGACAGAGTTCGATGCCAGACACCGTCAGGCAGCAGCAGAAGTTCAGGTGAGGTGTTGATCGCCACTTCTCCAGTAGGAGCAAGTAGGAAGCAGCCATTTGCACACAATCTAACATTCCCACTAGACAACCACAAGGGCTACAATTTCGTAACACTTGTAAGGAGTCAAGTTTTCCTCGCTGTCATTTCCTGCATATTCCAACCTCAAAATCGAATTCTACCCGTTAAGAAGAATCGTTTGAATACAAACTCTATGGGGTACGGGCATTTTCAGTGATAATAATTACAGTTTGAAATGCAAATTACGAGATCATGTCACAAATGTGACAAGATAATCAAGGCTGACGCGTACTAGTGAACCAACATCCTAAGATTTTCTAAAGCGAGGCGAGCGACGACAGTCATTCTACCAAGTTTGTTTTATTTTGAAATTGTTTATACGTTTCATCTATCCTATCAACTCACCCAGAACTTGGAAATGAAACATTTATTTTGTTTCTTTATTAATTTGAGTTTTCTTAAACAAGGTTAAAAAACACAAATAATTTCCAATCGTTTTTTTATTTCAGTAACTAGCGAAATCACATTAGTACCTGAACTGATTCTAACTGGTTACACTTTATTAATTTTAAGATTGAAACTTCTGGCAGATTAAAATTGTGTGCCGGAACCGGGACTCGAAACTGGGATCTTTGACTTTCACGGGGAAGCACTTTACCGACTGAGCTATCCCGACACGACTCACGATGCCGCCTCACAACCTTACTTCCGCCAGTACCTCGCCTCCTACTTACCAAACTTCACTCAAGCTCTCATGCGTAACATGCAAGATTAGCACTCTTGGATGAAAGGATATGGTGGAGACATGGCTTAGCCACAGTCTAAAGGATGTTTCCAGAATGAAACTTTTCACTCTGCAGCGGAGTGTGCGCTGATATGAAACTTCTTCTCAGATTAAAATTGTGTACCGCAACCGGGTCTCGAACCTGGGAAAGTACAAGGTGAGCTACTGGCGGAAGTAAAGTTGTGAGGCGGCTTCGTGAGTCGTGTCGGGATATCTCAGTCGGTAGAGCGCTTGCGCGCGAAAGGCAAAGGTCCCAGATTCGAGTCCCGGTTCCGGCACACAATTTAATCTGCCAGGAAGTTTCATATCAGCGCACACTCCGCTGCAGAGTGAAATGTTTCATTCTGGAATTTTAAGATTTTTTCTTACAGGAGATGTCATCTACATCTATCTTTGCATAAGTGTTAAAGTTATACCGATTGTAGGTAGACAAGGATCATCTGTTCGACTTCTACGTGACATGCTGTTGATGTCACTTTCACACATACAACGCTATATGCAGACGTCTGGGTTACACATTTTCTCCCGAGGGGCATGGGGTGGCGACAGGAAGGGCATCGAGCCATCCTTTGAGTATCAATACACGCCAAATCCTGATTTAACCCAGAGCCGAACCTGCATTTACGGGAATATGGCCAAAGAGCAAGAAACATTGCAAGAAAAAGAATGATAAGCCAGCTCACGTCGGCAGTGACTATGATCCCCGAGGAGAAGAAGCGTCCAATCAGCGTCACGGTGTAGAGAGAAAGACGAAGTGCACTTCCTTTCTCTCTCCAACTCAGAGAAAAAAATTGATCACCAAAATCAAAAAGTGGGCCGCGGTATACTTTAAAGCGAGATAAGACACGGAGGCGACATGCGTTGCTGATACCTTATACAAAAATATTTAATGTAATGCTACAATATCAATGTTTCAAAGTACACGAAAAACTGGTAACGCATTACAAAGCGTTTAATGTTATTACGCGGACAAATATTGGAACGGTCTTGAAGTTCGTCGGCGTCGTTGAGAAGCTGGTCCCTCTTTCGCCGGAATTGCTGCAGATGAAACTGCAGGCACACTCTCATGATGTATGATAAATTACGGGGCTCAATCGTGAAGTAATTAGCAACTGCGAGGTCTGCAGCCACTCGTAACTGACTGAGGTGCCGCAGAATTAGTACTCCGCCTCACGCAAGACTGATGGACTCGGAATGCGCCCACCGCTCGTTCGCGAGCACTTGCTCCGTGTTCCACCCCACTCGCTTTTCTCTCAACAGCCCCCAGTATACGCGCGTTACCCGCTCGCGGGGACCAAATTTTCCACACAGTATAAATCGCTGACAAAGATAATCTTCCACGCAGCCATTTTCCTAACGGCGTTTATTCAATGCAAATTAAAATATTTACAACTTGGTAACGAGCAGAACGTTACCACAAATACACAAAATTCAAAGACACAAAATTCGGAAAACAATTTTATATCAAAGAAATATTCGGAAATAGAGAAATATTTCAGGCAAAATACCGGATCAAAAAGTCAGTATAGATTTGAAAACTTAATCAATCACGGAATAATGTAGATAGAGAGGTAAAAATTAACAAACATGCTAGGAATGACATGGGTTTTTATTAGAACAAAAAAAAAGTCAAAAAAGTCCGACAGATGGCGCTGGTCAGCAAAACATCAGTGACTGCTACCGTGACGGGTGAGAGGTACGCCGCTATGTCACAGAATCGCATCATCACCAGTCTGGCTGATAAACACCTGCTGGAACGTACGATTTTTATGCAGGATGGCGCTCCACCCCACATTGCTAGACGCGTGAAAGATCTCTTGCGCGCGTCGTTTGGTGGTGATCGTGTGCTCAGCCGCCACTTTCGTCAAGCTTGGCATCCCAGGTCCCCAGACCTCAGTCCGTGCGATTATTGGTTTAGGGGTTACCTGAAGACGCAAGTGTACCGTGATCGACCGACATCTCTAGGGCTGCAGAAAGACAACATCCGACGCCAATGCCTCACCATAACTCCGGACATGCTTTACAGTGCTGTTCACAACATTATTCCTCGACTACAACTATTGTTGAGGAATGATGGTGAACATATTTAGCGTTTACTGTAAGGAACATAGTCTTTGTTTTGTCTTAATTTGTTATGCTAAATATTGCTTTTCTGATCAGATGAAACGCCATCTGTCAGACTTTTTTTAACGTTGTTTCTTCTTTTTTCGGTTCTAATACAACCCCATGTCATTCCAAGCATGTGTGTCAATTTTTACCTCTCTATCTACATTATTCCGCGATTTAATACGTTTTCAAATTGATACTGACATTTTGATCACTCGGGATGTATTATAATGTCACACACTAACTCATGTCACTAGTTGTAACAACGCGATTGTAGCAGCTATTGTAGATCAAGTGTTTGAGTCCGTTGTTCGCACACCGGCTACGAAGGGGATACGTTCGTAACTTGATTTAACGGACCATAGCGTCAACAAGTGTTTTACAACATCTGAATTCATTTCACTATACTGTGATGTTCTTCATAGACATAGGAGGGAGCAATTGGAACGATACTACAAACGTGACAAATTAACCATTATCCTGACTACGATAGAAGACTACCTTCAGCTGTAATGGTCGGAAATTTTATTAGTTGAATCTGCTATACAGGCACCTTAGCACAGTGATAAGCATCATGAAGAAGAAACTGGAGTTCAGAGGGAAATACAGCATTAAGGACAGTACATACTTACTAAAATGGTAACACGTTTTAAGATACCTATTACTCGAGTGACCACAAAAGTGATCTCTTTTACTTTACATAGCTTCTTCAGAAGTACTGTGGAAATTGTGTAGGTATTTGGTTATAATTTTTCTATTTACTTAACACTGTTCCAAGAGAATAGCTCAATTTAGTGAATATAGTAGACTGCTGTTTAAATCAATATTATTCCTGCAGGCGAAATACAAAGGGGCGTTAGCCGCGGTGGAGTAGCCGAGCGGTCTAGAGCACCTAGCTGCGGAGCGCGCGGTTGCTCGCCGTGGAGGTTCGAGTCCTCCCTGGGGCATGGGTGTGTGTTTTTGTCCGTAGGTTAGTTTACATAGGTTTAAGTAGTTTGTACGCTACGGACTGATGAAAACGCAGTTTGGTCCGATAGATTTACAAACAGACAAAGGTGCGTTAGAAAAGTTCATGCAAAATGAGAAATTACTAACGTGTTTGGGGAAAAACATTTTTATTTTTCGACATAGTCTCCTTTTACACTTATACACTTTGCACAACGCTGTTCGAAATTGTTCATCCCTTCCCAGTATTAGGAATTGTCCAAGTCTGTAAAATAGCTATTAGTTACTGCAATCACCAACTCGTCCTGCCAGTCATTCCTTCAAATTGGAGAACAAATAATAGTTCGAGGGAGCTAAGTCTGGAGAATAGGGGGGATGTAAAACGAGTTGCAATCGTATTTCCAATAATTTTGCGACCACAACTGCTGAGGCGTGTGCTGGTGCATTGTCGCCATGGAAAAGGACATTTTCGTGTGCCAATCACCAGAGTTTTTCTTGCAGCTGTGTTACCAAACGGTCTAATAACGACGAATGATATGCACCTTTAATAGTTTTACCCTGTTCCAGGTAGTCGGTGAGGCTTATCCCTAGCGATTCCCAAGTGGCCGACGCCATAACCTTTCCGGCCGAAGGACCAGTCTTCGTCTTTTTTGGCGCAGATACTCCCTTGTTTAGAGAGGTTTTTGGTCTCAGGAGTATAGTAACGTATCCATGTTTCACCCAGAGTGACGAAATGACGCTTAGAATCCTGCGGATACTTCCTGAACAGCTGCCAACGTTCTTTGCAACACTTCACACGATTCCGTTTTTGGTCAAGCGTGAGCAAACGCGGCACCCATCTTGCAGATAGCTTTCTCGTGTCCAAATGTTTATGCAAAATATTATGTACCTGATCATTCGAGATGACCACAGCATTAACAATCTCACGGACCTTAACTCTTTTGTCATCCATCACCATATCACGGATTTGATCATTGATTTCTGGAGTCGAAAGCTACACAGGGGTCCAGAACTTTCAGCATCACTAGTGTCCATATGGTCACTCCGAAAGTTTCAAAAATGTTTGTGTAGCTTATGGGACTTAACTACGGGGTCATCAGGTCCTAAACTTACAAACTACTTATGAACTAGCTAATACTAAGGACGGCAAAAATATCCATGCCCGAGGGAGGATTCGAACCCCCGACCATAGTGGCCGTGCAGACCGTGACTGGAGCGCCTCAGTCCCCTCGGTCACCGCGGCCGGCTCCGAAGGTTTTGAACCACTTATAAACTGTTCCTATCGAAGGTGCAGAGTCATCATAATATTTATCAAGCTTCTCTTTAGTCTCCTGAGGAGTTTTGATTTTAATAAAGTAATGTTTAATCACCACACGAAATTCTCATTCGTCCATTATCTGACAAACACTCGACTTCATTGATTTTCACGAATGCCCAACACAAAGAACTAGACCAATATGGCTGAAACTTGGTGTGCGTTCTTTCCAAAGATGCTACCGCTTGATTTTATGGCATGGCAGAAAAATGTACCGGGTTACTGTCATCAGCTTGTAATACGATAGTGTTTATTTTATCAGTGAGCTCGTCAATCTGTTATTTAATAGTAACCTGCTCGTCATCTAGTCTTACTTCTAATTTATTTGTTTGTTAGTCTAAAACTTTGGTTAAAATTAAAATCTCTTCCTTTCGAATATTTGACTGGCACTGTAGTGCAGTAACGGTATCATTGGGAACCATTGTGGCAATTTGAGAGAGAGTCATCTACATTGTTCCGATGCCTGTCAGTAGTATTGCGTATCTGTTGGTCGAATTCTTTATTTCTTTCAACACGCCGAGTGTCATACTGATTTCGTTTATTTAAAATTTTCACTAGAACCCGTTCGTGTTGTTGCTCTAATGTGTTGGTGCTAGCAATTTGTTAGACAGTTTACTGATTCCACTAAGATATTTGTTTTGAATTGATTTCAGGTGCTTTGGTCGTGGTTATAATTTTTTTCCTATAAGTACCGGATGGACCCTTCATTTTTCTGACAAAAAGACTGAATTGACTTACTTAGATCGATGATCTCTTATCAAAATTGTTTATTTGTGTTGGCTATTTCTTGTGAAAGTTGTTTACAGGACGCGGTTTGTTGTTTGAGAAGTATTTGGGACATTTGTTCAATATTTCTGCCTTGCAAATAATCGCTAGTACGTGTAGTGTGGGTCGTGTCTTGTGTTGTAAACGTATCCCGAGTGGATAAGCTACTAGAGAGATTCTGTGTGTAAAAGAAGGTAGTTGTTACATAGGTACGAAAATTTCACATGATAATTTTAAATTCTGTTTAGGTGTGGTAGGCGAATCTGAATCACCAATAGCGTTGTGTTGTCGTAACTTGCTGGTATTACAGTGTTAGACACATATGCAACGGGGACAAATGTCTTTTCTTTTTGTAACAGAATCAGAAAAATAATATTTGTTTTGTGAATCAGTGTAAATACTGGCTACAGCAGCAAGGCACGTAAGCAACAAAGCGAAAGAAATCACAAGGTCTAACTGAGATAATGCACCTTATCTAATATAAATCCGACAATTAACGGAAACAGAGGTGGCAATTGATGTCATATGAAAGATTGTATTAATTAATAATTCGGGTATGGAATAAACCAGAACGAAAGTGTCTATTAAAAACATCTTAGGTGAACATTGAAGTGTATCTAATTGTAAAATTTGTGGAACGGTCTGTGTGACTGTGTCTCAGTCTCAGTCATGATTGTTTACAAGATAAATCAATCAAAAGAAAAGGCCGTAAATTCCACAAAATATCTAGGAATTACTATTACTTCAGACTTAAACTGGAAAGAACACGTAGATAATATCGTGGGAAAGGCGAACCAGAGACTGCGTTTTATTGGCACAATCCTTAAAAGTTGCAACAGAACTACAAAAGAAACTGCATACACTACACTTGTCCGTCCTTTTTTGGAGTATTGTTGCCCGGTGTGGGATCCTTATCAGGTAGTTTGAGGAGGACATCGACAGAGAAAGGCAGCTAGTTTCGTATAGTCACGATGCAGGGGAGACAGCGTTACGGAAATGGTACAGGATCTGGGATAGGAATCGTTAAAACAACGGCGCTTATAGCTGCGGCGTGGTCTACTCACGAAACTCCAATTGCCAACATTCTCCTTCGAATGCGAAAATATATTCTTGACTCCCACTTACATAGGTAGAAATGACCATCAGAATAAAATAGGAGAAATCAGAGCTCGAACGGAGTGATTCAGGTGTTGTTTCTTCCCGCGCGCTATTCGAGAATGGAATGGGAGATAAATAGTATAACGGTGGTTCGATGAACCCTCTGCCAGGCACTAACATACACAACTATGGCCAACAACTCCAGCGCCACAAGCATAAGGCGGCCAAATTTTTCGAAATTCAATCCGGGACATTTCGAGGATGTGAAGGAGAACTAAGATCACGTGACTCATTGTGCCAGTTATTCTGAAACTGGGAAAGAATGTTAGGCTAGCTGAGTCGATGTACTCTATTACTTTAAGAGTAACATACCTAACATGAATGGCATTTTATTCTCAAATTTTATGCTGTTTCAAAATATTTTCTCATGCTCCTGTTTTGGATTTTAGAGTCTGCCAATTATTACATACGCTTTCGCCATTAAGGCTTTCCGATCACCTTCGTTGTCTCTACTTCTTTTATTTGTTCCAGCTTTTGCAGCATCGTGCTCCACACATATTGATAAGTAGCTTACTCCCAAAGATTTCTGTTAAATTTGATATAAGCTACGTTTTAAAACGATTTGAACTATTCTACTATAGAAGTTCTGTCGATGAAGTCAAGAGTTTCATTGTGCCTTACTGCATGCAATGCTCACTCACTTTCGTTGTTGCTTTTCGGAATTTCACTACCTTTTTATTCCTGAAGGAAGGAAGATTAATGCTGATATTATACTTGCATGTCAGATTTTAAATACGTTTATACAGACTGTGATAATATTACATCATGTTTGCTACCTTGGAGTATTTCCATTACACTTATTAAAACATGCCAAAAGCAGAATTTTTAATAAGTCATGCTATCACAAAATGCAGTACCAGCTTCAAACAAAACTACTCCCACTGCTAGCGAATTTGTCATTTTGAAATATAATGAAATAACAGGTTTTCGCTTGGTAGGCGATGTGAGATGTTTCTTTTATTTATCATTAAAACATATCGATTTCGTCCCTATGATGGGACATCATCAGTGCTGTTAAAAACAAGGTACCTTGGTCAGACATTGAAATTACAATAAGATTACATACACCAAGAATGTTATAAAATAGAATTACATACCAGAATTGCAAGTCATGATGACCTATGTGCTCTGCTTAAAACATTTAAAGGTCTTGCCGGTACAAGTCACAACAATAAAATCCGGTAGCCGCTTACGTACACCTACGCAGCTTAGCTTGTACATAGATGGTGCCTGGCCTTCTTTGTTTAAATCAGTTACATTGTTACATTTTTAAAAAAGAAATGGGTTCAAACATATTAAAAGCTTAAAAAGATAAAATGTTGATTCTAGGTGAATTAAAGTTTAACAACTAACATACACAGATTATGCATTATATGATAAAAATAACCATTTATCAGCGCCCTCAGGCGGGTAGCTATTAAAACATATCTTTAAAAAATTTTTAAATTTTGTCACCATCAATTGTTAAAATAAGTTACATTGTATCACGTATAAAATACTATCTGTTTAAAAAATATATACATTTTTAATTGAGACCAGCATAAAAGGTAAAGTCGTTACAAAGCACCAATGCATGTGTGTGAGTGTGTTAGAGAGAGAGAGAGAGAGAGAGAGAGAGAGAGAGAGAGAGAGAGAGAGAGAGAGAGATACACAGCAGTTCACGCCATCTAGTTTTTCAGAATGATACTATGCTGGCCGTCTTTGCTTAGTTAGTACAGTGCGTCAAAATCAAAAATATACAAATGTACATGAAGGTTCAAAGATGATTACATTGCGTCTAAACATAGAATATAGAAATATACATGAAAGTTCAAACATGATTACATAGGAGAGAAACAATAGGCCTTTTTTTTTTTTTTTTTTTTTTTTTTTTTTTTTTTTTTTTTTTTAATACCATTGCGTTTACATTGTCCAGGTGACATTGGTATATGTGGTTCTTATAGGTCATTCAATATAACTACAGCTACTGTGACTTTGTATCCAAACTACCGCATGAGCACAAGGGATGAACTTGCAATCCAGGACATGGGGAATACACACATTAGCGCTACATGGCGCATACGTCGCTACTTATTTAAAGAAACATATATTGAAATAAAGCTAATTACAACATGTGGACATTGCAGAGTGGCGTTGTTAGAAACAAACATGAGCTCCATCGAACTAAAGCATGTGAAATAGGACTATTGCTTGTAACAAAATATTGTTCTCGTATGTAGTATGTGCATCTGCGGAGATATAAAGGGAAATTTGGCCCTTCCCAGCCATTCGACTACAGTGTAGACGAGCTCATACCAGGGTTGATGTAAAAAACTCCCAGAAGTGGGTGCTTTTCATTGCTATCTACTCGATGAGCAGTGTGCATCCTGGTATCCTTCCGTTACAGAAAATCTCCATCTCTTCAAGCAGATCGAGATACCTCCCCTTATTTCCTCTGTGCAAAAGTTTCAACTGTGAAGTCAGGTCGGGAGGGGTATGTCCGGAATTAATAAGGTGAGCTGCGAAGTTGGACTTGTCAGCAATATCACGCCTGTCTAACGCCACATGTTCGCGGAATCTGATTTCAAGCTTCCTTCCAGTTTGTCCGATGTAGACAGCATCACAGTCAGAACATGATAATCTATAAACCCCCGATTCTTGATGTTGGTTAAATTTTTGAATGTTTTGGATCAAACGGCTGCCAACTTTATTGTCTGTGGAAAACGCGATATTTATGTTCCTTTTCTTAAAAATGCCCGCAATCCTGATACTCACTACGCCATAATATGGCAACGTTACATATTGACTTTGCTGTTTTACTGCTAGACTATCTTGATTTTTATTGCATTGTTCATGTTTTTTTGCGACACTGTCGTAAATCATCATTTTTTCGATTTCCGTCGTCCTTAGTTGCATATGAAATTGATGGAGGTGTATTACCGTCTTTAGCAACTAAATGAAAGGCGTTTTGTGTGTGCCATACGCGTTTCGCTTCTTTATTTATGAAGCATCATCAGTGGCCTGTAATACATGTTATTTTTGTATAATATTGTAGTACAGTCATAATATTATAGGTATTTTACACAATATGACAGTTAACAGTTTGTTACAATTCCTAAAGTTCGGATCTACTAGGTTAGAAACAACTTCTGTAGCACTAGCTTTTGGAAAGTTAATTTAATTGTTAGTATTTGGCCCTACTTACGGTTTTCTGTTTTATTCCATGTGTGTCTTCATGGAGATGTTTGTGAGGTCTTTAGTTGGATGTGGTATTTTCGGTCTTGATGAAAACCCTTTTATCACCACTTCACTGTGTATTCGTATTTGACGTTTGTTTACAATGTTTAGTGTTGCCAACTGTCGCTTTTCGTCTGTCTCTTGTTTGTGTTCCTTGTATCTCTGAGTGTATCAGCTGTTTTTTGTTTGTGTTGGTGTCTGTTTAGACTGTGTGTGTGTGTGTGTGTTGTTATTTGTGTTAGTTTTTTGTGAGTAAGAGAGTGTGTGTGTGTGTGTGTGTGTGTGTGTGTGTGTGTGTGTGTTATTTGTGTTAGTTTTTTGTAAATATGGGAGATGGGGAAGGGGAGCGAAAGGGAGAAGGAGGTAGGGCATTTCATGTTTCGTTATTATTTTTCACTGTTTTTGTGGCCAGCTTGATCAGTGAGTTGTTGCTTATGTTTATCTGATCATTGATCACTTTTTTATTCATTGCCAAGGCTCTCTGTATGTGAAGGTTTTCTTGTAGTGTCAGGATTTTTCTGTCCCGATTGTTGCTTCTGATAATTTTCATGTCTTGTTCCATGGTGGATGGTTCGTGTCCGTGTTGTATCAGGTGTTCTGCAAAGGTTGAGTGGCTGTTTTCATACTTCCAGCTTCTTATGTGTTCTTTATATCTGGTTTTGAAGTTTCTGCCTGTCATTCCCAGATATACAGCTTTGCATTCTTGGCATTCTAGCTGGTATATACCTGCCCCTTCATATTTGTCTGGTTTATCTGTTGTTTGCAACTGTGACAGAAGTGTGTTTCTTGTTCTATAGGAAATTTGTAAACCTTGCTTCTTTAGTATGTTTGCTATTTTGTGTGTTGATTTGTGTTTGTATGTAAGGGTGTACCATTTATTTTTGCTGATTGTGTCATGAGTGTTGGTGTTTTGTGTGTCTGTGTGTGTTGCCTTATCTGTGTTTGTGAGAGTTTTGGGTGTTTGTACTTTGTGCTTCTTGGAATTTTTCATTAGTTGTGTTTTGATTTTTTGGTTGAGTCTTTCTACTGTTTGGGTGTTATAGCCATTGTTTTTAGCTATAAGTTGTATTGTTTTCAATTCTTTCCCATAGTTCTCCTTGCTTAGTGGGATATTGTTCAGTCTATGTAACATGTGTCTTAGAGCTGCTAGTTTTTGATTATGGGGGTGGTTGGAAGTGGCATGTATGATTGTGTCTGTTGCTGTTGGTTTTCTGAAGATGTCAAATGTGTGCTTATCATTGTTTCTCTTTATCGTTATGTCCAAGAAGTGTATCTGTCTGTTTGTTTCTTTCTCCATTGTGAATTGAATGTTGCTGTGTATACTGTTTATGTCTGTGTGGAGCTGTTGTACTCTCTCTGCAGATTCATCTACCATACAAATTATGTCATCTACAAATCTGTACCAGTAGACAATTTTGTATTTTTTCTCTGTAATGATTGTGTTAAATATTGTATTCTCTATGTGGTTGATGAAGATATTTGCCAGTGTTCCTGATATAGGGGATCCCATTGGTAGTCCATCTTTTTGTAGGTAAAATTCTTTTTCAAATTCAAAGTAGTTTTGGGATATGACTACCTTAAGAGTTTTGGTTATTTCTCTAACATTCTCTGCAGGTAGTTTGTTGTGAGCCATTAGGTTATCTTCAATTAGTTTTACTGTATCTGTGGTGGGTATTGAGGTATACATGCTTTCTATGTCAAAAGAGATGAGTGTTGCTGTTTGTGGAATGTGTAAGTTTTTTATTTGTGTTATAAGTTCATTTGTGTTTTTCACTGTTCTGTTGTTCTCCATTTGATAGTGTTCCATTAGGATTTTGTTCATTTGCTTTGCCACATAGTATGATGGTGCATTCCTATAGTTGATTACAGGTCTCACTGGGATATTTTGTTTATGTACCTTGGGTTGGCTTCTGAGTGTAGGTGCTCTTGGGTTCTTCTGTGTGACATATAGTTTTTGTCTATCTGTGAATATGTGTTTGGTGGCTTTGAGGTTGTTTTTTATGTGTGTTTGGAAACGTGCTGTTGGATCGGATTTCAGTTTTGTGATGTTGTTGGCAGATATGAATTCTATGGTTTTCTCTACATATAGTTCTTTTCTGATCAGAACTGTGGCATTTCCTTTGTCAGCCCTGGTGACTATGATGTTATTGGCCTGTAATTTCTCTTTTAATTTCTTGGTGGTACTGTTTTCTGTTTGAAGTACTCTGTTTTCCTCTTTCTTTGACATAGTGATTAGTTTGTTTATTTCATTCTTCACTAGCTCTCTTGTTAGCCCTACATTTACAGTGCTATTTTCTTGTTTCTCTTCTTCTGTTAGGATGCTTTCTGTTTCAACAATTAGATTTTCTATGTAGCTATTGTCTACCTTTGTGCTGATATTGTGTTTGAGCCCCTTCTCTAACAGCTGTGTTTCTCTCTCTGTTAGTTCTGTATCTGTGAGATTTATTAATTTTGGGTGGAATTTGGGTTCATCTGTGTGGTTATTTTGGTTGTGTTTTTCTTCTCGTTTGTGTTTATTAGTAAGTGCCTTTATTTTTCGTGTTTGTTTCAGTTCTGTATATTTAAGTGTTTTTGTTGTAATGTTTTCTATTTTTTGAATTATGCTAATCATTACTGTTGGGTTGTTGATAAATGCAGATAATTCAAGGTGAATGTCATACAACTTTTTGTTGAGCTCGAATTTTTTGGTGTGGAGCATTTTGATTTCGTTTTTTAACCAAGATTTTTCTGCAATTGATTTCGATCTTTGTGCTACTAGTGAGTTGTTTCTGACCTTTACATTGATATATCTTGGGATTACATTATTTATTTTGCAAGTTTCGTTGAATTTGATGTGTTGGATGGTCTTGTGGAGTCTGAGATGGATGTTCTTGAAACTGTTGTATAACTTGACGGGAAATGCCTGACATGGCTGTATTATCATCATTTTTTCGATTTCCGTCGTCCTTAGTTGCATATGAAATTGATGGAGGTGTATTACCGTCTTTAGCAACTAAATGAAAGGCGTTTTGTGTGTGCCATACGCGTTTCGCTTCTTTATTTATGAAGCATCATCAGTGGCCTGGAATACATGTTATTTTTGTATAATATTGTAGTACAGTCATAATATTATAGGTATTTTACACAATATGACAGTTAACAGTTTGTTACAATTCCTAAAGTTCGGATCTACTAGGTTAGAAACAACTTCTGTAGCACTAGCTTTTGGAAAGTTAATTTAATTGTTAGTATTTGGCCCTACTTACGGTTTTCTGTTTTATTCCATGTGTGTCTTCATGGAGATGTTTGTGAGGTCTTTAGTTGGATGTGGTATTTTCGGTCTTGATGAAAACCCTTTTATCACCACTTCACTGTGTATTCGTATTTGACGTTTGTTTACAATGTTTAGTGTTGCCAACTGTCGCTTTTCGTCTGTCTCTTGTTTGTGTTCCTTGTATCTCTGAGTGTATCAGCTGTTTTTTGTTTGTGTTGGTGTCTGTTTAGACTGTGTGTGTGTGTGTGTGTTGTTATTTGTGTTAGTTTTTTGTGAGTAAGAGTGTGTGTGTGTGTGTGTGTGTGTGTGTGTGTGTGTGTGTGTGTTATTTGTGTTAGTTTTTTGTAAATATGGGAGATGGGGAAGGGGAGCGAAAGGGAGAAGGAGGTAGGGCATTTCATGTTTCGTTATTATTTTTCACTGTTTTTGTGGCCAGCTTGATCAGTGAGTTGTTGCTTATGTTTATCTGATCATTGATCACTTTTTTATTCATTGCCAAGGCTCTCTGTATGTGAAAGTTTTCTTGTAGTGTCAGGATTTTTCTGTCCCGATTGTTGCTTCTGATAATTTTCATGTCTTGTTCCATGGTGGATGGTTCGTGTCCGTGTTGTATCAGGTGTTCTGCAAAGGTTGAGTGGCTGTTTTCATACTTCCAGCTTCTTATGTGTTCTTTATATCTGGTTTTGAAGTTTCTGCCTGTCATTCCCAGATATACAGCTTTGCATTCTTGGCATTCTAGCTGGTATATACCTGCCCCTTCATATTTGTCTGGTTTATCTGTTGTTTGCAACTGTGACAGAAGTGTGTTTCTTGTTCTATTTATCAACAACCCAACAGTAATGATTAGCATAATTCAAAAAATAGAAAACATTACAACAAAAACACTTAAATATACAGAACTGAAACAAACACGAAAAATAAAGGCACTTACTAATAAACACAAACGAGTCGAAAAACACAACCAAAATAACCACACAGATGAACCCAAATTCCACCCAAAATTAATAAATCTCACAGATACAGAACTAACAGAGAGAGAAACACAGCTGTTAGAGAAGGGGCTCAAACACAATATCAGCACAAAGGTAGACAATAGCTACATAGAAAATCTAATTGTTGAAACAGAAAGCATCCTAACAGAAGAAGAGAAACAAGAAAATAGCACTGTAAATGTAGGGCTAACAAGAGAGCTAGTGAAGAATGAAATAAACAAACTAATCACTATGTCAAAGAAAGAGGAAAACAGAGTACTTCAAACAGAAAACAGTACCACCAAGAAATTAAAAGAGAAATTACAGGCCAATAACATCATAGTCACCAGGGCTGACAAAGGAAATGCCACAGTTCTGATCAGAAAAGAACTATATGTAGAGAAAACCATAGAATTCATATCTGCCAACAACATCACAAAACTGAAATCCGATCCAACAGCACGTTTCCAAACACACATAAAAAACAACCTCAAAGCCACCAAACACATATTCACAGATAAACAAAAACTATATGTCACACAGAAGAACCCAAGAGCACCTACACTCAGAAGCCAACCCAAGGTACATAAACAAAATATCCCAGTGAGACCTGTAATCAACTATAGGAATGCACCATCATACTATGTGGCAAAGCAAATGAACAAAATCCTAATGGAACACTATCAAATGGAGAACAACAGAACAGTGAAAAACACAAATGAACTTATAACACAAATAAAAAACTTACACATTCCACAAACAGCAACACTCATCTCTTTTGACATAGAAAGCATGTATACCTCAATACCCACCACAGATACAGTAAAACTAATTGAAGATAACCTAATGGCTCACAACAAACTACCTGCAGAGAATGTTAGAGAAATAACCAAAACTCTTAAGGTAGTCATATCCCAAAACTACTTTGAATTTGAAAAAGAATTTTACCTACAAAAAGATGGACTACCAATGGGATCCCCTATATCAGGAACACTGGCAAATATCTTCATCAACCACATAGAGAATACAATATTTAACACAATCATTACAGAGAAAAAATACAAAATTGTCTACTGGTACAGATTTGTAGATGACATAATTTGTATGGTAGATGAATCTGCAGAGAGAGTACAACAGCTCCACACAGACATAAACAGTATACACAGCAACATTCAATTCACAATGGAGAAAGAAACAAACAGACAGATACACTTCTTGGACATAACGATAAAGAGAAACAATGATAAGCACACATTTGACATCTTCAGAAAACCAACAGCAACAGACACAATCATACATGCCACTTCCAACCACCCCCATAATCAAAAACTAGCAGCTCTAAGACACATGTTACATAGACTGAACAATATCCCACTAAGCAAGGAGAACTATGGGAAAGAATTGAAAACAATACAACTTATAGCTAAAAACAATGGCTATAACACCCAAACAGTAGAAAGACTCAACCAAAAAATCAAAACACAACTAATGAAAAATTCCAAGAAGCACAAAGTACAAACACCCAAAACTCTCACAAACACAGATAAGGCAACACACACAGACACACAAAACACCAACACTCATGACACAATCAGCAAAAATAAATGGTACACCCTTACATACAAACACAAATCAACACACAAAATAGCAAACATACTAAAGAAGCAAGGTTTACAAATTTCCTATAGAACAAGAAACACACTTCTGTCACAGTTGCAAACAACAGATAAACCAGACAAATATGAAGGGGCAGGTATATACCAGCTAGAATGCCAAGAATGCAAAGCTGTATATCTGGGAATGACAGGCAGAAACTTCAAAACCAGATATAAAGAACACATAAGAAGCTGGAAGTATGAAAACAGCCACTCAACCTTTGCAGAACACCTGATACAACACGGACACGAACCATCCACCATGGAACAAGACATGAAAATTATCAGAAGCAACAATCGGGACAGAAAAATCCTGACACTACAAGAAAACCTTCACATACAGAGAGCCTTGGCAATGAATAAAAAAGTGATCAATGATCAGATAAACATAAGCAACAACTCACTGATCAAGCTGGCCACAAAAACAGTGAAAAATAATAACGAAACATGAAATGCCCTACCTCCTTCTCCCTTTCGCTCCCCTTCCCCATCTCCCATATTTACAAAAAACTAACACAAATAACACACACACACACACACACACACACACACACACACACACACTCTCTTACTCACAAAAAACTAACACAAATAACAACACACACACACACACACAGTCTAAACAGACACCAACACAAACAAAAAACAGCTGATACACTCAGAGATACAAGGAACACAAACAAGAGACAGACGAAAAGCGACAGTTGGCAACACTAAACATTGTAAACAAACGTCAAATACGAATACACAGTGAAGTGGTGATAAAAGGGTTTTCATCAAGACCGAAAATACCACATCCAACTAAAGACCTCACAAACATCTCCATGAAGACACACATGGAATAAAACAGAAAACCGTAAGTAGGGCCAAATACTAACAATTAAATTAACTTTCCAAAAGCTAGTGCTACAGAAGTTGTTTCTAACCTAGTAGATCCGAACTTTAGGAATTGTAACAAACTGTTAACTGTCATATTGTGTAAAATACCTATAATATTATGACTGTACTACAATATTATACAAAAATAACATGTATTACAGGCCACTGATGATGCTTCATAAATAAAGAAGCGAAACGCGTATGGCACACACAAAACGCCTTTCATTTAGTTGCTAAAGACGGTAATACACCTCCATCAATCACTGTCGTAAATTTTCATCACATATTGCAGAGGGCAGTTGTTGTTCCTTGCTATACTCTGAATAGTCTTCAATTCCTTAAGATGGTTTTGTTCTGACAACGGTAGTTTAAACAACCTATTAAAGGCAAAGTGGAAAAAGGCTTGTTTGTGACTGTTTGGATGTTGCGATGTATAATCTATGATTGTATCTGTAAAGGTGGCTTTCCTATATATGTCGAACATATGTTTGCTCATTGAATTTGAAATAGTTGAACTTTAGACAAAAGGTTAATAGATCAATGAACTCTGTAATTTCAGTATTCGACAACTTATTTTGACTTATCAAATTGTCAGCTATAATATTAATGGTTTGCTCAATTGGAATGTTTGTGTATAGATTCACGATATCAAGTGATACAAATGTCATTGTACCTGTTATAGGCACGTCTTTTATCGCATCTACTAACTGGGCACTATTTTTTACGGAATATTGTTGTCCAAAAACATATTGTTTTTTCAAAATGTTTAACCTTTTGTCTAAAGTTCAACTATTTCAAATTCAATGAGCAAACATATGTGCAAAAGGAGGGGCTCAGCATGGGAAGTCCAATCTCAGGGTTCTTAGCCGATATTTTTATCAACTTTTTAGAGACCAAGTTCTTCCACGATTTCCCCATTTTAGCCGAAAAAATTGTATATTATTTTAGGTATGTTGACGACACACTCCTGTTGATAAATGGTGACGAAACGGTTATAAATGAAATTATAAACAAATTCAACACGCTCCATAGCAAAATCACTTTCAAAGCTGAAATTGGCACCGAAGGTTCCATCAACTTTTTAGATTTAATCATTTCTAACAAAAACGGAAAGCACATGTTCGACATATATAGGAAAGCCACCTTTACAGATACAATCATAGATTATACATCGCAAAATCCAAACAGTCACAAACAAGCCTTTTTCCACTTTGCCTTTAATAGGTTGTTTAAACTACCGTTGTCAGAACAAAACCATCTTAAGGAATTGAAGACTATTCAGAGTATAGCAAGGAACAACAACTACCCTCTGCAATATGTGATGAACATTTACGACAGTGTCGCAAAAAAACATGAACAATGCAATAAAAATCAAGATAGTCTAGCAGTAAAACAGCAAAGTCAATATGTAACGTTGCCATATTATGGCGTAATGAGTATCAGGATTGCGGGCATTTTTAAGAAAAGGAACATAAATATCGCGTTTTCCACAGACAATAAAGTTGGCAGCCGTTTGATCCAAAACATTCAAAAATTTAACCAACATCAAGAATCGGGGGTTTATAGATTATCATGTTCTGACTGTGATGCTGTCTACATCGGACAAACTGGAAGGAAGCTTGAAATCAGATTCCGCGAACATGTGGCGTTAGACAGGCGTGATATTGCTGACAAGTCCAACTTCGCAGCTCACCTTATTAATTCCGGACATACCCCTCCCGACCTGACTTCACAGTTGAAACTTTTGCACAGAGGAAATAAGGGGAGGTATCTCGATCTGCTTGAAGAGATGGAGATTTTCTGTAACGGAAGGATACCAGGATGCACACTGCTCAACGAGCAGATAGCAATGAAAAGCACCCACTTCTGGGAGTTTTTTACATCAACCCTGGTATGAGCTCGTCTACACTGTAGTCGAATGGCTGGGAAGGGCCAAATTTCCCTTTATATCTCCGCAGATGCACATACTACATACGAGAACAATATTTTGTTACAAGCAATAGTCCTATTTCACATGCTTTAGTTCGATGGAGCTCATGTTTGTTTCTAACAACGCCACTCTGCAATGTCCACATGTTGTAATTAGCTTTATTTCAATATATGTTTCTTTAAATAAGTAGCGACGTATGCGCCATGTAGCGCTAATGTGTGTATTCCCCATGTCCTGGATTGCAAGTTCATCCCTTGTGCTCATGCGGTAGTTTGGATACAAAGTCACAGTAGCTGTAGTTATATTGAATGACCTATAAGAACCACATATACCAATGTCACCTGGACAATGTAAACGCAATGGTATTAAAAAAAAAAAAAAAAAAAAAAAAAAAAAAAAGGCCTATTGTTTCTCTCCTATGTAATCATGTTTGAACTTTCATGTATATTTCTATATTCTATGTTTAGACGCAATGTAATCATCTTTGAACCTTCATGTACATTTGTATATTTTTGATTTTGACGCACTGTACTAACTAAGCAAAGACGGCCAGCATAGTATCATTCTGAAAAACTAGATGGCGTGAACTGCTGTGTATCTCTCTCTCTCTCTCTCTCTCTCTCTCTCTCTCTCTCTCTCTCTCTCTCTCTAACACACTCACACACATGCATTGGTGCTTTGTAACGACTTTACCTTTTATGCTGGTCTCAATTAAAAATGTATATATTTTTTAAACAGATAGTATTTTATACGTGATACAATCTAACTTATTTTAACAATTGATGGTGACAAAATTTAAAAAATTTTTAAAGATATGTTTAATAGCTACCCGCCTGAGGGCGCTGATAAATGGTTATTTTTATCATATAATGCATAATCTGTGTATGTTAGTTGTTAAACTTTAATTCACCTAGAATCAACATTTTATCTTTTTAAGCTTTTAATATGTTTGAACCCATTTCTTTTTTAAAAATGTAACAATGTAACTGATTTAAACAAAGAAGGCCAGGCACCATCTATGTACAAGCTAAGCTGCGTAGGTGTACGTAAGCGGCTACCGGATTTTATTGTTGTGACTTGTACCGGCAAGACCTTTAAATGTTTTAAGCAGAGCACATAGGTCATCATGACTTGCAATTCTGGTATGTAATTCTATTTTATAACATTCTTGGTGTATGTAATCTTATTGTAATTTCAATGTCTGACCAAGGTACCTTGTTTTTAACAGCACTGATGATGTCCCATCATAGGGACGAAATCGATATGTTTTAATGATAAATAAAAGAAACATCTCACATCGCCTACCAAGCGAAAACCTGTTATTTCATTATAATTCTGTGGTGGGCTGGCACACAAAATGGAATCTAGTTACATTTTGAAATAGTCATATGATGTGTAACGTTTATATTTTCTTTGGTATTTAATATAAGAAGACTGTCATTTATTCACAGATGATGCATTGTGAAGTTGACCTGCAAGCAGTTTGACATAGCATGCAGTACAAATATAGTTTCGGCTTGTGCTCTTAGATCAACAAGTTTAAAATTACTGGAATGCGGGACGCTTTCGTCATTTTGCGGGACATTTTCAGAATCATTCCGATGCGGGACAAGGAGTCCAAATGCGGGACTGTCCACCAGAATCCGGGACGTTTGGTCGCTTTACATAATAGACTTGCGCATAATAGTTAGCGAGCGGGAGCCCTCAAACTAGTTCGTTCTCTTAGTTCGTCCGCTCTCAGTTCTGGCTGAGCGGCGTGGTCTGCGCTTGCAGGTGGAGGGAGAAGTTCCCCCACCTAGCTGCTTCATACGCTTGCTGCTTGAGCCGCTAACGGTATCACACAAACCAAAAGAAACAGTTTAGGATAAGTTCTCGCGTGTAAGTTTAGAGTTATCTCTACATCTTGGCATTATGGAATTTATTAGTCAGATATTGCAGAGTGCAGAATAGTTCAAAACAAAATTTTTTTAGCACTGAACTATGTAATCTAGCAGGCAGACGCTCACTTCAAAATGGCTCTCATCAGCATAAGGCAAACACGTTGGTTTTTTTTTTTTTTTTTTTTTTTTTTTTTTTAATTCTGCTACGCACCCTCTCGCTATTGCCCGTCGGTCTTAGGAAAAGAATCCAACGAACTCAGAAGTGAGATACGTTTGGCATAATAGTTAGCGACCGATCGCGCATATTTTAGTTCACGACCGGTAGCTCTCCTTTTAGTTCGAAGCTCGGCCGCGAAGTAGGTTGCTCTTTTTAGTTCGTCCGCTCTTTTTAGTTCGTCCGCTCTTTTTGGCTTTTGCTACCGCTACTAATAGCTCTTTTTTTATGACAGCTTTTTTATAGAGCAATTATACATCAAATACTTAGGCAAATAAACCAGTTATTTACACGAATTGGTGATACAATGGTATTCAACTATATTGCTTCCAGAGTACTCGTAGTATTTTATTTTTAAAATGGATTACTTGTGGCAGTGAACTAAGAAACTACAGCTGAGCTGCATCGGTAACTGGCAGAAGGGAATCACGCGATTCTGCGCGCTCTCGCGTCCTCTCCCTGTTCCCCGTCAGTCTTCGGAAAAGGAGCGGACGAACTAAGAGGCGTGGGATCTGCGAACTAGTTGGCGTAGTTCGCCTGTGGGAGCGCTCTTCCGAACTAGTTCGTTCGCGAACTACACAAGACTACTACTTAAGGATCTAGACTGTGAGTGAGGTGGGGAGTGGAGGGGGTTGGATGCCGGATAAGGGTGGGCATGGAACGCAGAGCTTTCTACCTACACCCTAACCCGACATCCGTCTTCTTCCAGTCACCACCCTACTCACTGTCAAGTTGCTCGAAGCGCTCGAGTGGTCGGACATGGTGGCCATGTGGATATAGTTGTCTGACAAGGAAAGTACTTGGGCTCGAACAAAAACATATACACCAGAATCGTAGGAGAGATCCCTTATTACACTAGTGACACTGCCGCATCTGCAAAACTCTGCAATCGTCCGTTAGAGGCCTCTCCGTGTGCCATGCCACATTGCACTTTGACCTGTCGGTTCGCCAGTAGGGACGGTGCAGTGTGCCTCCGAACTTGCGTTTTGTGACGTTACTTGTTTGGTGAAGCGTCAGATGGGGTGGCAATTGGTAATCAATCCTGCTAATGTATTGCGATTGATTGAGATGAAGTTACGAAGAACCCTTCTTCGTGAAGATGGTATTAGTGTAGAAGATGAATCATTCGCATGCTTTCTCGTATCTGTTATGGTACAGAAATATGAGCGTAAGTTAAATACTGTTGTAACACTAACACATAATGATGACAATATGGATGATAACGACGAACAACACATTGCAAGCGGTAGTGCTACGGTAAGTGCGGGAAGATGCGATGGAAGCAGTGGCAGTGAATAGCAACAGTCTTCCGAGAAGAATGTTAAAGTTGCAACTATCATCACGGCTTTTGATGACAATACGCTAGAGAACATGTACGATGATTATTACATAAGTTATAGTTAAGATATGTCATTACGTCTGGCGTCTACAGTTACATCTATAGTGCTATCTGGAGCATGATTGCAGAGCTTTGCACAAAAACGACACCCACCAGCACATTGAGGTGTACGTAGAGATCCTGTAAGCAAACGTTCATACAGATATCTTTGTTCGAGCCCATGTACTTTCCTTGTGAGTGATTGCGTGAATGTATGTGTTTCTTTTTCTGATGAAGGCCATCGCTGAAAATCCAGGTTCTGCGAATGTGATTTTTTTTCGTGCTTCCCCGTAGCTCAGCGAGCCTCTGTACGGTGAGTTATCAATCCTCCGATATTTACCTTTGGCGCCTATTTACTTTTCCAATATAATTTAATAAAGGGTTAAGAAATTGGAATCACTTCAATTAAGTTTCCCATCACATGCTCTTGTTTGGACGCTAGTCCGCATTCCAGTAATTAACTAAATGAAGAGATCCTACCTCTGCGTGTAATCCTGTCAAAAAGTTATCAGCACAAATTTCATATCAGAACTATTTACCTTCCGACAGAAAAATCTTTTCGAATTGTGTAACTCCATCGTATTCACCGTTCCACAAACAATGTCATTGCAATCGAATAATATTAATCCTCTCTCTGTGCCATTCCTCCTCTCTCTCTCTCTCTCTCTCTCTCTCTCTCTTTCTCTCCCTCTCTCCCTGTCAGTTAAGACAACACTAAAATATCCTCCACGGTCACGTTGGAGGACGGGTCAACGCTCCCTGTAATATAAAAACTGAGCCAAAAACCCAACTAACAACCAAGAACGAACTGAACAAACAACCGCAAATCATCGATCTTAAGGGAAAGAAAAGCTGTCTAAGGTGCCCTGCTACGAAGCGCGCGGTTTCACGCTGTTAGAGGATTGAGTCCTCGCTAGGGCATGAAACAGCTTTTTCCAGTGATCTATCAATACCGTTCGTCCAATTGCGATAAACGTTTGTACATTTCTTGTTTAAAGCGAGAGGAAGGTTCGCATCAAATAAAAATTTCGAAAAGTCGCCCGTAAAATTTTGGAAAATTTTGGAAAAACCGAAAGCGTTTTTTTTTCTATGAATAAAAATCAGTTGCCACATTGTTGTAAGGGTATCACTTGACAGGACAAGTTTGTAGGAAATAAATTTTTTGGTAAATCTACCGGAAAATTTGAGAAAAACTGAAAGTGCGTCCTTCAATGTGTTTTTGATTGAATTCAGAACTATAACTGACTATTCGCATGGCGGAGAGGAGTAATTCTTTTTTTTTTTTTTTTTTTTTTTTTTTTTTTTTTGCTTCTTATGGTCTTGGAAAAGTTTTCAGTAAAACAAACAAAACAAAAAAATAGGGACAGTTAGAAAGGAAATTCGAAAAATTCGGACCAAGTTCCTTTTTCAATGTGTTTCTAAATGTACTCAACACTATAAGTCCGAACGTTCTTGAACTAAAAATTTGTGAAAGTTACCAGAAAAATTTGAAAATTCACGAGAAACTGAAAGATTTTTTTTTTTTTTTTTTTTTTTTTTTTTTTTTTTTTTTTTTAATGGGATATCAATATCATTCATGTGATTGCGATAAAATTTTTCACATTCGACGTTCAAAGCGAGAGCAAGGTTTGAGTGAAGTATACGTTTGTAATAGTTAGCCAAAAAATAGGAGAATTTGGGGAAAACTGAAAGAGCTCTTTTCCTTGTATATGAATATCACTGGTACGGTTGCCATAAAATTTTGCACATTTGACATTAAAAGCAAAGTACATACATATTAACAATTGTGAAGCATTGCTGGGTCGACTAGTTTTTTTCATAAAATTGTAATTTATTTGATGTCGCTAGATTAGCATTTTGTTAAAACTAGAACCCCACTCTTTTCTAGGTATGAGGAATAGCATTTTTATTTCATATTTTAAAATATTAGTTCCTAAAATGTTAGTTATTATTGCTAGAATTTTGTTATTTTAATAATTTATTATTGTGGTTATGAATGCTGCAATAAGTACGGCTTCTCCGCTACGCCACTGTCCCTGTGAGAATGTTTACTTCTTTTACTTTTAAGCGGATGTGCGAGAATCTAATGGCTGTCTGAATGTAGGTAGTAATAGCTCGCTTTGCATGGTTCTCTCTGGCTCAGAGTCGATAGTTAGTCTTTATCAACCTCTGCTGCTGATACTACCAAAGAGGTTTCTACACCCTTTGGTTACAAGCCAGTCGGCGAGCCTTCTCCAGGACGAGTCTCGCATCCCCACAACTGCTATTTTCTTTGGTTTTGCCAGTTTCCGCCTCCTGGCCGCTCGCTCTCCTCTTCGTGCTCGGATCGTAGTGCCATAACGTTGGTTCTGTTGTTTTGTCTGTGGAGCTGGTAGCGATTCATTGTCTCGCATGTTTAACTTAAGACTCTTGAACTTATATTCATTTTTCGGAATATTTTTTTTCCGATCGTGCGTGGAAATGTGTTCTAGTTTTTCAATCCAGTGATTTCCATCAGATAAACGTGGTGTATGTGTTACTAGTTGCAGTTTTATAACGGCCTGGTATATTTAAAACTTTCTTGATTATGTGGCGGTGTACGAACTCTGTGTACATTCTTTCTAGCTTTGTGGGGCCCGATTTCTAACAGACGAGTTGTTCATTTTATTACAGTCATGTAAAATCTTTCTTATCATTTCCTTCCGTGCGTGATATGTGTTCCACGTTATTGGTTCTTAGAACAAAGCCTTCAGCTTCCATTATTGTTTGTTCCATGCCCATCAGACAAGTAACTATGCGTATATCCTCGCTTCAGCACTTTGATTTTGGTGAGTTTCGCTGTTGCATTGCATGTGTGTGAGCCAGTGAATGTTGTTTGTAAATCCTCTCCCCCCCTCCCCAGTAGCGTTATATTCTGTGTAATTTATGTTAAATTCAATGCTGGGCATCGTCAGTATTAGATCATGTAAACGGGATGCATTTTTATTGTATTAACAAAATTGGTTCCCCATTTCGCTTGCGTACGACCTGAATAAACAAGTTAAGTTCAGAATAATTTTGACTTGTCTATAAATTGTAGTTTTCGAACACCTTCCCCCTTTTATTTAATATTGTTTTTCACCAGGGCTAAGAACTCAGATGCAATTTTTTATGTTTAAGTTCCGTTGCGTCATATATGTTCTTCTTAGACACCTTTTTGAAATAACTTTAATTGTGATGGCCTTGATTACTCATTTTGGGACAGAGAACAAGGTTTTGCAGCAGGGAGTAGCCGGTAGTTCACACGGACCTTTTGCTAATTTTACTGTTAAAATTAAGCTTTTTTATACCAGAAAACTCTTATCTGGGTACCTCGTACCAGAATTAAGCTTTTATTTCGTACAGTGGCCCACTTTTAATGTTCCGATTAGCATTGATTAGCAATGTATAAATTACCTTTTCCTCTGCTACTAGTCTGTTACAATAGAGTAGCCACGCAAGTTTCATTTCAGTTCCTGATGACAGTTACTTCAACTTGATATTAAGAATGCGCCGCTACTTACAGCAATGGTTAAGTAACAGTTGCTTTGTCGACTAAATCAATTGCAGTAAACTCTGAAGACAATTCCTTGTATGGTCTGTAATAATTTCACGCTGTTCCGCCTCTTTCTCTCGCTCACGTAAAACAGACCATTACCTTTTGCAGAAGAAGTGTGCCATCGGAAGTAAACTGTTTACAGAGGAAACAGGGGCCGCTTAGTCCGCTGTCACGCCCGGAAGCTACCACGATGGCTTTATAGCCCTTTCTGACGACACTGTGCCGTAAAGTCGCTCACGTTCTTCTCTCAGTTCTTTTGTGTATACACCTCCTCTAGAGCATAAAGAGAGTTGATATTCCATCACGGAATGAGTTATATTCTAACAGAAATCGGTGGAATCTAGTCTTAAAAATGTTTAAAGAACCTTACAATTACGTAGTTAATAAACAAGTGTGTTTGTTACCGAGATTTGTATTGTCAATTTATTTTGGTGGCAAGCGTAAATGAAAAATTATGTATCGAGTTTTGTTTCGTTTTACATACAGTATTCACTCTTACCCTTACAAGAAAACAGTATAAACAACAGTAAATCGAGTCCTTACAAAATTTCTTTCTTTAGGAGTGAAGTAATCCGCTGTCTATATGACATATATAGATTTTGTGAATTTCGTTCAATTTCCATTACTTCATTTCCAATTTCAGTGCTCCCTCTTCTACCTTAATAAAACATGTTCAGAATTTTAATATCATCTAAAGTAGGGATAGACTATTTATTTATTGTTTTTCCCTCTTCTCCTTCATTCCGATATCTTACTGCATGGTTACTGTGGCCCCGATTGTTCACTTCATTTGTAAATCAATCTTCAGATAGCTCTTAGATTGCTAAAAGGCTATCATCTACTGTTGCATACATTACGAATTCGCACAGGTCATCAGAGGTGATTACTGACAGCAAAGATAGGGGAAGATCATTAGTGTCATCGATCGTGTCATCTGTAAAGAAGGAACGTATTTTTTTGATTGCGATTTTCCACGTGACGGTAACAGTTCTTGATGGTCTGGCTTCAAGTTTGGTAATTAATCAGGCGACATTCATCATTGCAACAGAAGAATTCTGGGTTTCTCATTTCATTGCATAATTTTCATTACTGTTAGTATACAGTAGTAGTATTTCAGACTCCTTATTATTCCTAGGTCCATGGTTTGCAATAATCTTGTAGTTTGTACAGAAATGAAAAACAACCTTAATATTCTGAGTTGGTTGGTTGGTGGTTTGGGACAGAGAGGCCAAACTGCCTAGTTCATCAGTCCCCCGGTGTGGATGGGAAGGACTGAGGATAGGAAAGGAGGGAAAGGGAGAAGAAATGCAGACGAGGGAGGAAAGAAGGAAGAAACACTGTTCTAGCCCGGGGTCCCGTGCTCGCAACGATCGTACTCACGAATGAACTTTGAGCCCCTGGTTGGGGAGGCTTAATATTCACCTGACCACAGAATGATGTGCTGGCCAGATGTAAATAAGAAACAATATTTTGCTTGCTGAAATTATAGCTCTAGATCCCAACACCTTACTTCAGTTTCAAACAGTTTTATAACTGTTCCCACCCAGTCAAGTCGTGGAATTCAGAAAAGGACAAGGAGACTAAATCTATTTCAGGATATTTGCCATAAAATATTATTGAAAATTGTATGGAAAATACGGAGGCTTGGCACAAACGCCATAATAAGGTTTCTGTATCTACATGAAATAAATGTTTAAATTTTTCATGTCCTGGAGATATTCATAGCTGAAAAGAATCAGTGGTGGTATAAAACGCCGTTATTAAAATTTTGACCGCAGTGTAGAAAAAGGTATAATTATGAGAATTTGGTCTTACAACAATTTGCACGAAATTATTTTGACTATCACATCCGTAATACAATTTTGTATAAATCGGACTTTGCTGCGACAAAGAAATAGCTGCAGATTCTTCGAAACATGATGCGAATGGCAATTGCTAGTAAAAATAAATAATTAAACATTTACGTTTAATGACTGCTGCTCACATTTATTGAACGATGGTAATAGAGCCCATATGGTCATTCCAGATAATATTTATTCAAATTGCGACAAACATACGTAAATCCATATCCGGCGAGGAAAAATAAGGTTTCTCTCTTATAACATTAGTCAGTGTTAAAGAAAGGAGAAGGCGGACGAAATGCCCTGGTGCAAATGGCTGCACGTAACGCTTCAGTTCTAAAGCGATCCTCCCTAGGTCGATGAAGGAGGATGGGGACAAATTCGTTGAACCCACAATTTTTTATGTTCCCTGCTTTTTCCCAAGCAACTGTGATACAACATATTCCCTTTGAGTTATTGTTTGTTGGCTATTTTATGAAACGTTAGGGTCAACATAGTTTATAGAAAAATTCTGCTTCGAAAGAAAAAAAAAGTAAACAAATAATATGGGTCCAAACCACCCCTCCTCCCCCTCTTTTAGACTACCATGCTGCAGAAAATTTTCCTTAGTAGGATTTTGTATTTCTCATCTCTACAACATTGCAAGTCTGTTTCTTGTTGGTTGGTATTCTTGATATTGTTGTTTTTGTGATCTGTTATTTATCTTGTATACTTACAGTGACTTACTGCAGTTTCCTACTGTTCACATCCAGACTTAGAAATGACTAAAATAATACGTTACTCGTCTTTAGGAAGAGTTCTGAATGTCATTTTAGATGAAGATTCTAACTCGGAGAATGAGACTGAATATGACGATAATGTTATGGAGTGTGATTCACATCGGGAAAGTGATGTGGATCTGAGGAA
Organism: Locusta migratoria; assembly: GCA_026315105.1. NCBI lineage: Eukaryota > Metazoa > Arthropoda > Insecta > Orthoptera > Acrididae > Locusta > Locusta migratoria. The sequence goes on along the minus strand of CM048748.1, from coordinate 25,058,886 downwards.
GATGAAGATAATGTAGCCTCAGGTAGTGACCATGAGGATGTTATTGTGGCCAAGTCTGGAAGAAGGTATGTAACCACACAGCCTGGAATTCCTAGGAGGTCTGCTGCTAATATAGTAAGAGAGCAGGCAGGAGTAACTCCAGCTGGTGTTTGCCATTTTCCTGGAGAAGCATTGAAGTTACTTTGTACATCTGATATCATGGATGTTATAGTAAAACAATCAAAGGAAGAGGCAGTTAGACTAAATGTTAGTCGGCCGCGGTGGCCGAGGGGACTGAGGCGCTCCAGTCACGGTCTGCACGGCCACTACGGTCGGGGGTTCGAATCCCCCCTCGGGCATGGATATTTGTGCCGTCCTTTGTCTTAGCTAGTTCATAAGTAGTTTGTAAGCTTAGGGACTGATGACCCCGTAGTTAAGTCCCATAAGTTCTACAAACATTTGAACTTCTTTTTTTCCTAAATGTTACTTTGACTAATGCGAAAGAAATCTATGCCTTTATAGGAATCCAGATACGTATGAGGGCAAATATGGATAGTTTGGTGAGTGTATACGATATTTGGTCAGACCTAATGGATCGGCCTGTTTACAAGGGTGTTATGGCAAGAGACCGTTAGAGACCGTTTTAAGGAACTTATTGCAGACATACGGTTTGATGAGAAAAATACTGAGAAGAGAAGCAGACAAGTTCACAGCAATCTGTGTTCTTTTCAACAAAGTGAATAATAGGTTTCCACTACTGTACAAAACAGGAGTCTACGTAATCATTGATGAGATGCTCAGCTTGTTTAGAGGGCGCTGTCCCTTCAAAGTATTAATGAAGGATAAACTAGGCAGGTATGGCATCCTTATATGTACGATATCCGATGCAATAGATAGATACGTCATGAATATGGAACCATGTGCCCTAGGTTGTCACATTTGTCAAATGCGTTCTCCAAATCTGACAAATTTGTCAACCTAGGACATATGGTTCACACATTAAAAAAAAAAGTTGACTGGAATACACTCTTTCAAATTCTGAAGTCAGCAAGCGTAAAATACCGAGAAAGGAGACTTATTTACAACTTGTACAAAAGCCAGACCGCAGTAATTACACTCGAAGGGCATGAAAGGGAAGCATTAGTTGGGAAGGGAGTAAGAGATGGTTTTAGCCTTTATCCGATGTTATTGAATTTGTACATCGAGAAGGGGGTGAAGGAAGGCAAGGAAAAATTTGGAATAGGGATTAAAGTTCAGGGTGAAGAAATAAAAACATTACGTTTTGCAGTTGACATTGTAATTCTTTCAGAGACAGCAAAGGACCTGGAAGAGCAGTTGAATGGAATGGACAGTGTGTTGAAGAGAGCGTATAAAATGAACATTAACAAGAGCAAAACAAAAATAATGGAATGCAGTCTTAGAAAAACAGGCAATGCTGAAGGAATTAAATTAGGTAAAGAAACAACGAAGGTGGTAGATGAGTTTTGCTACTTGGGTTGTAAAATAACATGCGATGGTCGCAGTACAGAGGATATAAAATGCAGAATGGCAATGGGAAGACAAGCATATTTGAAAAAGAGAAATTTGCTAACATCGAATATTAATTTAAGTGTAAGGAAGTCTTTTCTGAAGGCATTCGTGTGGAGTGTTGCCTTGTACGGGAGTGAAACATGGACGATAAATAGTGTGGACAGGAAGCGAATAGAGGGTTTCGAAATGTGGTTTTTGAAATAACATGGAAATTAAGCGATTCCGGACATATGTCCACATAACATATTTTCTTTCTTTGTGTGTGAGGAATGTTTCCTGAAAGTTTGGCCGTACCTTTTTGTAACACCCTGTAGAAAACGCTTTTCACTTGTAAGAAAAAATACGTTGTGTCTTACTCATGTAAATAAGACTAGGCAATCCGCTTTAGATTATACGTTCTTCTATTCCGTTAATACACAGTATCTTTAAAAATGTTATACTTGAAAACTTAAACCGTGCATTACGAACTGTTGTTTTCCTGTAAGTTGTCTTCAACGTTCAGAGTTGCTTGTGGTTCGGTTGAACCAGTGCCGCCTAGCCTTGCCGTTGAGGGGCGGAGCTAGAGTCCGGTGGGCGGTGACTAAGAGGATGATTTTTGCGGGATTTAAGGCCGTGTCCTTCCAATACCTCACTCTCCACATGCTTTCCTCGGGTATCTTCCGTTAGCTTCCTCTCCCGGAAGACGCCCTCTATCCCGAAATCTATCCTTCGTAACAACGTTAATCCTGCCCTGTCCTCTCCCTCCTTCTCGTCGCTTGGCCCTCCCTTCCTTTTCCGTCCTCCTGGAGTCCTTGCACCCTCCTACCCCTGTCTTCTCTTTTTCCCGGGCCTCCGCGCCTCCCTTTCCACTCCCACCCCCTGCAGAGGCCGTGCTTGTACTTTTACCCCTCGGACTGCAGCGCCAATTATTACGACTTCAGCAGCAGCGCGGTTCAGATTTGCTACCACTGTGTGTTCCGCGTTATAAACCTAGAATATAGCTACTGAGTGATTGTAATGACAAAAATTGTTTAATGTACAGATAGAAATATCACATTTATTAATATCTCAATTAGTATATCAATTACCTTCGGTGTATGAATATGACAAATGTAACATTATTCCGAAAATGGACAATAATCTTGTATAGTACACCCAGCAGTACTATCATTTCGTCTTTCGTTACTTCCCTGTAGTTCCTGTCTCTTGAGTAATTAGTTAAAGCCTTTTTCTGTATTATGTGGAACTTAGTGCAGTCAATTCTACATCTACATCTACATAGATACTCTGCAAATCACATTTAAGTGCCTGGCAGAGGGTTCATTAACCACTTTCATAACTTTTCTCTACCGTTCCATTCTATGATAGCGCGCGGGAAGAAAGAACACCTAAATCGTTCCGTTTTCGATCTGATTTCTCATATTTTATTGGGATGGTCATGTCTCGCTAAGTAAGTGGGTGCTAGTAAAATATTTTCACATTCATAAGTAAAAGTCGGTGATTGAAAGTTCGCAAACAGATCACGTCGCAATGAATAACGTCTTTCTTTTAATGATTTCCACCCCAATTCGTGCAACATTTCCGTGACGCTCCCCCCCCCCCCCCGTAACGTGATAAAACGAAACGAGCTGCCCTTCTGTGAGGCGGCATCGTGAGTCGTGTCGGGATAGCACAGTCGGTAGTGCGCTTGCCCGCGAAAGGCAAAGGTACCAGGTTCGAGTCCCGTTTTCGTCACACAATTTTAATCCGCCAGGAAGTTTCATATCAGCGCACACTCCGCTGCAGAGTGAAAGTTTCATTCATGAATCTTATAGCTTACGCCTCTGACCTCAAGCCCTTTGCGTTCCCTTTTGAACCAGGGAAGACTTTTTTAGTGTTTTGGAGTGTGGCTTGTATCGCGTTGTACTCCACAGAGTGGTACCGTCTTCGATATCAGATTCGTTGCGTCTGAAATCTTGTTCGGGGTCGGAAGTAGGATTTACATTTGAATAATAGTATCCTGTTCCTGATCTGATGAGGAATCTAGACAAAAATCATTACGATCTTCATTACTCGAAGTTTACTTTCTCATCTGTTAGACCCATACCATATCTACGAGACCTGATGATTAAATGATGTTGTGGAACAACACTCATTTTTTGTGTTAAAAATGAGATTGACCAAAACTGCAGCTTAGCTAATCAGGAGAAACTAGAGGACAATTTATGTAAACTTCTAGTTACGAAATAAATTTAAATTTTTGAACATTCTAATATGTAGAGTAAAATTTATACAGTAAATGTTTTCTAGAAACTATTACAAATCTATTTGCAAGGAAAACTAGACGTCGCACAAAACAATTCAAATCTACTTACATGAGAGGCAGCGCGGTGCAAATCTGCTACCAGTGATGCACTCCCTAACAAAACTTTCTTTTGGGTGTACACAGCCGTGCACTAGAAACTCAGAACCTACACTGACATCATTGCTAAGGCTTAATTGAGGAATAGCTGAAGCGGAAATACGGCATCTCCATTATTGCGACAACAGTGAGCACTTAAAGGAAAGTGTTAGCAGATCTGTACCAGCGCTGCCGTTCCAGGATTAACTGTGTGCTGTGTGAAATGGCGTGTATATTGCCGTGTTTCTCCATGTTTTTAAAACTTCAGCAGCCGCCGAACATTCAGAATAATTTGTTTCTGTGTGTTTTATCGCGTGTATGCTGTTACGGCAACCGTTTTCAAGTCTCACGTCAGTGTATTTTAGTCACCGTGGCAGTTTTAACTCGGATTATGTGTGTGTTTTTAAATTCGCCATTTCACGGTATATTATTCACCATTTTTTATCATCTGCATTCACTTTCTGCTGTTTTATACATTCTCTTTCTAATTGTCAATAATAAATGTACATACGGTTGAAGAATGGCGTACAATGCTGCTGCTAGCTTGCCCAACAGGGCATGAAAATAACAAATAAAAAAATAAAACAATCGATTTTAAACATACATTGCTCTGTAAAATGTTACCTCGATGTTTTTCTGAAGTTTTCATATGGTTTAGAAATGATAGTAAAACACACCGAAATGATTTTATTTCTCAGTAGCATAATAACTGAAAATAAGTTGAATGTCAGAGACATTCCGAAAATCGAAAGAAAACTATTTCTTGGCAAAACCACAGTCTAATACATACGGTCACAAAACTCCCACTGATTTTAGTTATACGCCACGACAGTAGCGCTCCAAGCGGTCGGCAAGGTACATTTCTGAATACGATATCGGATGAATGTGAATAGTACAGTTTAAATTGACTATAACAAACTTTTTACAATAGACATTGGATGTAGTGCCATATCGATAATAATAATAATAATAATTAAAGAAAACCTCCCACTTTGTCTTTAGTAGGTTTCCTCAGGACCACTGGATGGTATAAAGCGGTACTTTGCAGGACAGTTTATTAACGACTATCTTGAAATCTACGACTTTTTAATTATAATTTAATTTCTTATATAAACAACAGAAAATCTGACCTTTTGCATAAAGACGGCTCTCTACTTGAAACGCCAAGGTTTCTCCACCACAATTCCAGTCCAATGAGTAAGTATTGTACGTAATAAACATACACTCCAGGCCATTGAAATTGCTACACCACGAAGATGACGTGCTACAGACGCAAACTTTAACTGACAGGAAGAAGATGCTGTGATATGCAAATGATTAGCTTTTCACAGCATTCACACATAGTTGGCGCCTTTGCGACACCTACAACGTGCTGACATGAGGAAAGTTTCCAACCGATTTCTCATAGACAAACAGCAGTTGACCGGCATTGCCTGGTGAAAGGTTGTTGTGATGCCTCGTGTAAGGAGGAGAAATGCGTACCATCACGTTTATGACTTTGATAAAGATAAAATTGTAGCCTATCGCGATTGCGTATTATCGTATCGCAACATTGCTGCTCGAATTTGTTTGCGATCCAATGACTGTAACCAGAATATGGAATCGGTGCGTTCAGGAGAGCAATATGGAACGCCGTTCCGGATCCCAACGACCTCGTATCACTAGCAGTCAAGATCACAGGCATCTTATCCGCATGGCTGTAACGGATCATCCAGCCACGTCTCAATCCCTGAGTGAACAGATGGGGACGTTTGCAAGACAACAACCATCTGCACAAATAGCTCGACGCCGTTTGCAGCAGCATGGACTATCAGCTCGGAGACCATGGCTGCGGTTACCCTTGACGCTGCATCACAGACAGGAGCACCTGCGATGGTGTACGCAACGAAGAACCTGGCAAAACGTCATTTTTTCGGAGGAATCCAGATTCCGTTTACAGCAACATGATGGTCGCATCCGTGTTTGGCGACATCGCGGTGAACGCCCATTGGAAGCGAGTATTCGTCATCGCCATACTGGCGTATCACGCGGCGTGATGGTATGGGGTGCCACTGGTTACACGTCTCGGTCACCTCTTGTTCGCAGCGAGGCACTTTGGACAGTGGCCGTTACATTTCAGAGGTGTTACGATCTGTGGCTCTACCCTTCATTAGATCCCTGTTAAACCCTACATTTCAGAAGGGTAATGCACGACGGCATGTTGCAGGCCCTGTACGTGCCTTTCTGGATACGCAAAATGTTCGAATGCTTCCCTGGCCAGCACATTCTCCAGATCTCTCGCCAATTGAAAACGTCTGGTCAATGGTGGCCGAGCAACTGACTAGTCGCAATACGCCAGTCACTACTCTTGATGAACTGTGGTATCGTGTTGAAGCTGCATGGGTATCTGTACCTGTACACGCCATCCAAGCTCTGTTTGACTCAATGCCCAAGCCTATCAAGGCCGTTATTGCGGCCAGCGGAGGTTGTTCTGGGAACTGATTTCTCAGGATAGATGCATTCAAATTGCGTGAAAATGTAATCACATGCCAGTTCTAGTAAAATATATTTGTCCAGTGAATACCCGTTTATCATCTACATTTATTCTTGGTGTAGCAATTTTAATGCCCATTAGTGTATATGGAATGCAATACCTACATTACTTAACGTACCAGATCAGCCACCACGGCTGTAGCTGAAAGAAATACCTCAGAGTCGTCTCAATAAAACATCGAATGCAGAAAAAAGCAGTTTCCTACAAATCACAAACCAATACACAATTTTGCTTCATCTGAACCATGACCGGGAAGAAACTACAAGACATTCGTTTTATGATCAAAATCAATTACACTCCAAAATAGATGCGTTCAAATGAAGTTTAAAAATTTTCGAATCATTACACTCCATACCGAATTGTTACACGTCGAAGAAAATGCCTGCCATTTAACAACCAATCGTAAGAGCAATTTTTGTTTCTAATATGTTTTATTCTATTACTTTCAGCGAAATAAGCTGCAAATTACGTACATATTCGAAAATATTCTATCTATATTTCGTATAATAACTGAAACTTTTTTATTTATTTATTTATTTATCGATTCTTCTCGTCTTTCTACATTTTTCTAATGCTTTGAACGCAAAAATTACAGTAACTATTTACATAATTACGTAGAAAATTAATTGTAAACAAACGTTACTCTTGCTGTACTTTACCCACCCCTAGGAGAGAGCTCGCGTCGTTACAGCTGTCAGATGGTAACAACTTTCATAGCAGAGACTTTGTTGTTGGGCTGTGACGAAACCCAACCTACACATGACGTTAGCGTCGGGGTGACTTTAATGTGGAATTATATGTAAGGTTTCGACTTCCGTATGCTCTTTGTGTAGTCTAGAATACACAAGGATATGCCAGATTAAAATAAAAAGGACATTGGGAACGAGATATTGCAACGTATTGTGCTGTTTGGGATTTACATATATCTGTACTTCATGCGAAATAATTTGTGCTTTTTTTACGTATTGCTTTTCTTTCTTAGCTGTCGGCGCGGAGAAGATTAATAAGACATTACGTATCTTTCAGCTGTTATTTAATCGTGTATATTTAAAATTATTGTTCTTCGATGACGTTTATTAAATCATACACCTATCTGAAAAGGAAATTATGATATACTTATAGCTTGTTAGTTTCTGTCTCGGATTTTTCGGTCGACGTTTCTCCGATATTTTAAATGACGTTTTGACAGCACGATATCAGGCTCTAATTGGGTAACACTGTCAAAGTTTTGATTTCGGCGATTCCAGTAGTATGTTTTTGGCGAAACATCTCATTAATGATCAAACGTTGACATAAAAAAATCCAACAGACAATATGCCAAATAATAACCATGGAAGCTTTCATAATGTTGTTTCAGAGAACGATTTGGAATACGTCTCTACAATATGTGCATTCTCAACATTTTCGTGCAGACGCAGTAACTTATACAGTCAAGAATCTAATAACTCCAGGTGCAAAAAAATTTATCACCCTGCTTCCTTTAATATTTCAGTTTAGTGCAATTTTTTGTAGTTGAACAAATAGTAGCATATGGAATCCTCTTATTCGCACACTATTTGTCAGAAAAAAATCTATTACTATGGGTATATTTTTATTTAATAAACATTCCGCCAATGCGTACTGTTTACCATAATCCAATCTCAATTACAGAGATACTTGTATTTGTCAATGTGCTTCGTTCACAGACTCTATCAATCTGAGAATATAGTTGGTAGTTTGTTTTGGGGACAGTAATTTTTTATTCACTGTTATTTATTTTGTAACGTAACCACATATTTGGAAATTATCACTTATTTAGAAATAAATAATTAAATTGGGTCATTTATAGGACGCAATTCCACCCGTCAGCTTTGACCCGTGACGTCATCGTAGCGCCGTAGTTATGACGTGCGTGCGTGTTTTTAGAAGGCGTAAGTAGTAGAGTTAAAAAAACGACAGTTTCTTTACTAACAGAACAGATTATAGATTAATATTTTGTTTGAAAAAGTGGTCTGTACATTCCCTTTGATGGTAAGGTATAGTAGGTTAGAGAGGTTTTATTGTTTCGCATGTGAGCGCCAAAGGCGTGGATTTTTGAGCTGAGACCTGTGATCGATGGTACATCCCGTTATCTGTAACTACAGATTATTTATTATCTACAATACACATGTATTAAGATTACCCGTATATGACATGTTGATGGCGTCATAGGTCAAAGCAGACGGTTGGAATCACGTCGTAAAATATTGTCATCCAAATATTTGTTACAGCCTTACTTTCCTAATCAAATGGAATTATATATAAAATGCAGTATTATAGAACATTCTTTTAATATAACATAGTAAAAGGATTAGAACGTCTGACAAATTATAAGATATAGATAAAGTGCATTCAACCACATCGCTGGCTGGGTAAGTAACAGCACAGTTAAGAATCCATAGTTGAACGATGTCGATAGTTTTCGAGTTCGGTCCTCGATGCATCGGCGACATATCCCTGTTCAAAACATCGATGTCGACATCCATGTTTATGAACGAAACGTCGACATTGTGAAAACATCGCTGTATCGTTTGCATCCCTAGTTACGCTTCAGTAGCAGTGGTTACAATGGATGGTACAAGTGCCATGGAACTGTTTTACTCAGCGGAGTCCGACTGTAGTTACTTTTGTTTTAAAAGTATTATAGACCACCGTCTTCACGAAAAGTCTGCAACGGGAAAATATAAGTATCTAGCTAAAAACCCCTGGTTGCCCGGTTATTTTTTTTATTTATTCTCGCCTTGAGTTAGTACTTCTTCTATTCTTCCTCTCTCTGTCCATCTCTATTTTTCTAAAAATATCTTATATTTATCGGAGTATATCTGTACTAATAATAAATCTGTAAATGTAGGCCTGTCGCTGTTCACTGTAATCATCAAAACCACTGAACGATTCTTCATGCGGTTTTCACAGGAAACATGAGATAAGTTTGGGTAACATATGGCATAATTTTATCAAAAACGAAAAACAATATATATATATATATATCGTAATTTTAAGTGTTTTCAGTAAGTGTTGGATCAACTATTGAAAATCTCTTATCTCCAAAATAACTTCACGAATTTGCACAGGGTTTTCACAGGTAACTTAAGCGTAACTCAGGATAACATATATATACTTCGTTTCATACCAATCGGATCACGAAAAAAAAAAAAAAAGAATATTATAATTTGAAACTTTTTTATATCCGACGGTCATGTCTGTCTGTCTCTTTGAACACGTTTATCTGCAAAACTACTTGACGAATTTTCATGGGGTTTTCACAAGTAACTTGAGCATATCATGCGGTTAGATAAACGCTTCAATAATTCAAATCGACACAGAGAAAACAGAGATATCATAACTTCAGCATTTGTTTAAAAGCTAGCGTGTGTGTCTATTCGGCGAGGATAATCTCCAGAAGTACTACACGAACTTTCACGGGTTTCCACAAGTAAATTGAGAATAGTTTGTAGAATAACCTAGGCCTCGTTTGATCAAAATCGGATCAGAGGAAGGAAAGATATCGTAATTTGAAGTTTTATGTGAATACTATGCTTATAAGTATGGTGTACTACAGGAATCTCCATGAGTACTTTACAAGCTTTCGTGAGGTTTCATAGGTCAACCGAGATTACCTTTGGTCAATATATAAACTTCTGAAAACACTTCTATCGTTGAGATGAGAAATAATAAAAACAGCGCCAGGTATTGGTTCTATGATGTGCTACTAAACTGTTTATCTCTCACAGTAAGTGTACGCTGAAGTATTAGTATGTTGCAGTGTTGCACTGGAGACAATGTAGTTATTCTGTATGCAGTGCTCCCTATTATCGAAAACTGGACGAATGCTAAAAGTCTGGTAGTTCAATCAACATAGCAATTCATGTCTGTTTAAATGAGACGTTATAGTGAGGACAATGTGCGATAAAGTAAGTCTGGGTAATCGTTGAAGGAATGGCGTCAGCTAATCGTCTGTATAGAACTTTCCATTAAACATAATATTTCCAGAGAATTGTCTTGACTGTATTAGCAGCATCGGCCACTCTTTCAGCTAATACATGTCCTCACGTCCTCCAGTGATTACTTCTTTAAGCACGAAGTTGAAATCGACTTTGTGTAATAGAACTATATATTCAGAAGTCGGATTATAACTCTAAGTCCAATTGTCTCTGCAAAAGAAGACGTCTTTCTTTATCGTAATGTAGTCCGGACCAAAAGTAAGTACTGTAATTACAAATTTTAATCACAATATTGTACCGAACAATTACGAAAGAAGGGAGGTTTCTGATGATTTGTCGCTCGCGTGTGTATATTATCTCTAGTGGCAGGCACAGAGCAGAAATATCTCTGGAGTGAGCATTGAGATGCGCAGAACAGATTTTGTGTCCTCAACATTAAGGTGGAAATGTCACGTGATATTTGGAAAAATCTACTAATCCGTGACTTTATCTTGGTACTTTTTTGTTCGGTTAAGACGGATCACTATGTGTAAATGGCCTTTTAGCGACGCCTCTTAAACTTTCGTGTTGCTTGTGTGACACATTTATTTCGACATTATTTCATGTTATATGGTTGATCTGCAAAAAGGAAATGGGGCTTCTTTGCAGCCAATGCGGTACAAACCAATCCTAAGAGCAAATAAATGTGTGGAAAAAGTGGATTTTTCTCAATAGCATTGGTAATTCCAACTTAATGTTGAGAAGGTTGAGATATTTCTACTCTATGTACAATTTAGTGGCTATACCCTGTAGTGTAACGTGTTGCACTGCAAACCTATGACCCGACATAAGAATGTCAAATATATTTATAGATATTTCTTTCCGATTTTTTGTTTTGTTTACTTTTCAGACAAATAATGGATGGGTTTCACTTGCTGAAGTTTCCCTGGACTACTAAACAGATACTTTATTTATTCCTTGACGGACATTCATATTGTATCAGCTTCTGTGATAACTATGGAAGTGCCTCTGTGTAGTTACCGGAGAGATTAATATTTGTTAAACATTAAACCTCGAGTTCGAGACAATTTAAATAGTAGCCGTCTCTCTCTTTTTCCTCATGCTGAAACACTTTCTGGAGAAGAAAGCCTGATGTTTTATTTAGGTAAAGAAGACTAAAACTAAATGCTTGGACTACAGGCTAGCTGGACCTCTTATGGCATTTCTTCATATAGGAAAGAAAGAAGAAAAGAAGAAGACTCAATCATAATCCTGACTAGTGACGAAATACTGATTTTACGGTCATTCACCCTAAGAACATTCAACAACACAACGTAGCCGCCCTAAGTAAAATTGTACCCATCCTTGTAGTGACCTAGTTGTACCCAAGATGCTTTACAGTGGCACTGAAAGGAACAAGTATTTGGTTGGGTGACAGGTTCTTGAGTGTATCCCTGTCTGGTCAGTAAAATAATTATCCTCGGAATGCGAATATTTCGTTGCGAACATTAGCACATTAGGCCTCCGGAGACTTGACGCCTGGAGGATACGCAACCCGCACGACCTGCATATTGCACACGCTTTCGCATTATGCCTGTAATAAGAAAATTTCTTTGAATCAATGAAAATCTTGATCAGATCGCTACCAAACTTCACAGGTACACCCTCTGGGCTAATCTGAATACTGTATAATGATGTCATCAAAATTGCTCCACCCTTTTTAGAATTTATAGAGGACATACAGACAAATATTCATTTTTATATATAGAGATATGTTATACAATTGTATAATTTTTCAGGTATAGGTACTGTATGTCTGTAAAATCTGTTGCGAATACAAATAGTAGTAAAGAAGTAATACATTAAAACTCGGTGCGTGATAGGACGGTTTTCTATGAACGATACTGTTTATGTGCTCATATCTCATGAACTACGTGTCGTACCGATAATTTCAAAGCTACATTCAGCTATATGTATGTATACTGTCTGTAAAATTTCCTGCGGCTACAATTTGTAGTGTAGAAATTATAAATTGTAACGTCATACCGAATGCCGTAGTTTTTAGTCCATGAACAACAGAAAAGTAGTGAGCGAGAAACTTGTTTTTCCTTTCATAGTTTTCCTATGATCGTCAGCGAGAAAAAGTTAAATAAAGGTTTGAATTATGTTTAAAGTTTGTTGCAGTCGTTAAGAACTGTCATTCTCATTCAGTGTGTTAATAAAGTCTCGTCATGTTATGTGGCAGTTTGTTGCAATTATGTCGAATGTGATTCTTACCCCTATAGCAATTGTTATCTCACGCTAAGGAATATGTACATCAAATTTGGTTGAAATCGGTCCAGTGGTTTAGGGGGAAATGTGCAACACTGTCGTTTGATGCAGCAGTATTTCGCGCATATCATTGTTTATGACGTCATATCTCGTGAACAATTAGTTGTACATGATCTTGACTCTTACGGTGACCGTTCTCATGGAGTGAAGCTTATGTGGGCAAAATTTCTTTAACACTGGAAGAAAACTGTAGATTTGCATACAATACGTACACCCAAACAAACACATAAACATACGCACATTCTGCTTTATTTATAAGGTTTGATTGAACTGGAAATTAGGGACAACAACTATAAAAGTCTGCCACGAGTCCACACTGTCAGTAATAAATTATAGAAATACAGCAGGGGCACAAATTGCACAAATACTAAAATAACGTAGGCTGCCAACGAGCAACAGGTGTTCCTTTAAAATTTTGACACTGACAGTTTAGCCTTTGAATTGGTTATTGTAGAATACATAAATTAAGACCTCAAGAGTAAAAGGAAGAAATGTATTTTCCTGAAATACATTAATAAATAACGTAGTCACTGATATCCTGTCCTAAAAATTGCTGTTACCGTCATAGATTCTGCAGTGTGTGCCGGTATGTACGACCGTTTACCAGTATGAGCAGCACAACGTTAAGACATCGTTTTAATTTTTGTCTAGACAAAAATAAAGAAAAATAGAAAATAAAGAATTATAGTAAATTGTAAAAATTGTATATCTTGTATTTCATTTCTCTCTCTCCCTTTTTTTTTTTTTTTTTTTTTTTCCATTTTTAAATTTAGGTAAAAGTTGCTTCTGAAATTGACTGTTTATTTACCTCTTTTCATATCTCCACATTTCAACCTCTTATCAAAAGTTCATATTGATGCTGAATAATGAGTAACATGGGTCTCTTAAGTTGTACAATATTTTTTTCTTGCTTTTAAACTGTGAAAATTATTTTCGCCGTTCAATTTACCTTACCTTTGTAAAGTCCCACCTGAACTGTTAAAATGACATCTACTACTGACGCCACTACAGTTGCGTGCAAACGGAGGTGTACACTTAGCCACTAAGTTGTTTCACGGAATGTCAAATCACATAATTATTCTTTTACCATAGTGAATATTAGATATGCAAGATGGACATACAGCAGTATAGATTATAATCCATACGTAACTTTTCATTTTGTCTCTTTGTAATAAGTCTTTGAACTGTTAACACGTAATATATGTGGAACAGATAAACAAGTTTGTTATTCAGCAGCCATTAAGTTCAGGTCTGTAACGAAGATTGATTTTGTTTTATTATTTGAAAATACAGTGACATGAAAAAATATTATGCATTTAATTCAAGTATTTAGAATTAATCTCGGATTTTGAGCATTTTCAGTATATTCGGTGTCGCTGTTTAAAATCCATTGTTGTCGGGAGGGTGCAGTCATCATTATTCGAACCAACGGCTGACAAAACTAAGCTGTTCTGACTATAATTACACTAAAGAGGAGAAATGAGAAACAAAAACTGATATGAAAATTATTTTCTGTGGCAATTTCAAATTATTACTGCATTGATCAGTTGCCTAAGTATTGGTGTGTTTGTTTGTAAATCTATCGGACCAAACTGCGTGGTCATCAGTTCGTAGCTTACAAACTACTTAAACTAAGGTAAACTAACCTAAGGACAAACACACACACCCATGCTCCAGGGAGGACGCGAACCTCCGGCGGCGAGCAACCGTGCGCTCCACAGCGAGGTGCCTTAGACCGCTCAGCTACTGCACCGCAGCATTGGTGAGTTGATAAGATCTTCAGTGAGTAGTGAAATTGTCTGTATGACAGAGAGTGTCAAAATTTCAAAAGAAATCGCTTCTCACGTTTATGACAGACCTATTCTTGAAACTTTCTGTGGTGTTCGAACTAGTTGTGTTTAGGTCAAACACTGTACAATTACTAAACAGTCTCAGAGTCCAGATTATATTATTTCAGAGCTAGCCATTGGAAAAAATGCAGATATTTATTATGTGAATTTAGTCTCCATTTTCCATGAACAGTGTTTAAACTGACTTTTGGTGATTAATTTTTAGTTACATGTCACAGTTAACTATCAGTGATCATTCGATTAACTGCTTATAAGTCAAAATAGTTTAATAAAAAACTGTAGACCTTTATGAATATATGTTTAAGCAGGTACACGTCAAGTACAGTAATGCTTCTACACCACTACAACAGTATTATTCTTATGCAATAACACAAGCAACAGATAAAAAAACCACACACACGCACAGCATATACACACGGACACTGCCCCTAGTATCTGTACCGATATGAATTTGAGACTGGAAAGTTGATATTCGTTGCCCTCCATTCCCACCAAAGAACAGTGCACGAAGAACATAGCCTGAATTCGGATTGGTCACGCATTAGACAGGAAATCTTACGAAAGAATCCGTAGGAAACTTAAGTGTGGACGGCTGGATTACACGCGACTCCTGCCCCTACCAAATGCGTGTCCTTCATGCTGACGTATGGACCACGTCATAAGATTCGCACTCATCATGTACGATAAATTACTACTGAAGTGTAAACCATATTTTTCCCACTTTTGTTTCATTGAGATTCATCTAATATATTGTATCAGTAGTAAATCAATTTTTACTGACCACATGGTTCAATAACTAAAAAAAAAACGTAATTTCATAAGTTTCTGTGATAGAAACTTTCCTATATTTGAGCAAGTTGTTTTTTATTATTTCCATCGTTTCAGACACTGGTATGTTTGTGTACAGATTTGTTATATCAAGTGAGATAAATTTACCTGCTGGTGGGATTTGTATATCTTTTATAGTATAGGCTAAAGTTCTTGAATTTTTAATAGTGTATGAGACAGGGGAAATACCCTCCGACTTCAAGAAGAATATTGTAATTCCAACTCCAAAGAAAGCAAGTGCATAGAAGTGTGAAAATTACAGGACTATCATTTTAATAAGTCGTGGTTGCAAATTACTAACACGAATTATTTACAGACGAATGGAAAAACCTATGGAATCCGACCTCGGGGAAGACCAGTTTGGATTTAGGAGAAATGTGGGAACACGGGAGGCAATACTCACATTACGACTGATCTTAGAAGACAGGTTAAGGAAAGGGAAATCTACGTTATTAGCGTTTGTAGATTTGGAGAAAGCTTTTGACAATGTCGACGGGAATACACTCTTCCAAATTCTGAAGGTATCAGGGGTAAAATATAGAGAGCGAAGAGTTATATTCAACCTATACAAAAACCAGACAGCGGTTATTAGAGTCGAAGGGCAAGAAAGGGACGCAGAGGTTGGGAAGGGAGTAGGACAGGGTTGTAGCCTTTCCCCAATGTTGTTCTATCTGTACATTGAGCAGGCAGTGAAGGAATGGAAGGTGAAATTTGGAGAGGGCATTAAAGTGCATTGAGAAAAAATAAAAACATTGCGGTTTGCCGATGACATAGTAAATCTGTCAGAGCCCGCAAAAAATCTGGAAGAGCAATTGAATGGGATGGACAGTGTCATGAAATGACGATATAAGATGAACATTAACAAGAGTAAAACGCGGGTAATGGACTGCAATGTCAGAAAATCAGGCGATGCTGAGGGAATTGGATTAGGTAATGTGACAATAAAAGTAGTAGATGAATTTTGTTATTTGTGTAGCAAGATAACTTCTTATGGCCGAAGTAAAGACGATATAAAAACAGAATGGCTATGCGAAGAAAAGCGTTTTTACAGAAGCGAAGTTTGTTATCATCCAATATTAATTTAAATGTTAGGAAGTCCTTTCTGAAAGCATTTGTCTGGAGTGTAGCATTGTATGGGAGTGAAACGTGGACGATAAGGAGTTCAGATAAAAAGATGATAGAAGCTTTTGAAATGTGGTGCTACAGACGAATGATGAAAATTAGATGGGAAGATCACGTAACTAACGCGGAGGTGCTTAACCGAATCGTGGAGAAAAGGAGTTTCTGGCATATACTGACTAAGAGAAGGGATATATTGGTTGGACACATTCTGAGACATTAAGGAATTGTCAACTTAGCATCAGAAGGATGCGTGTGGGGTAAAAATCGTAGAGGGAGACCTTGGGACGAATATGGTAAGCAGATTCAGAAGGATGTAGGTTGCCGAACTTATTCTCAGATGAAGACACTTGCACAGGATAGGATAGCGTGGAGAGCTGCATCAAACCAGTCTGCGGACTGAAGACCACGACAACAACAAACCTTTTAGTAAATTTGTACTGGTGAGATATTAATTTATTTAGTTTTTTTTTACTTAGTAGATATGTTGGACTATTGATGCAACTAATAATTGTTTGAGTAGGGATCAGGTTGTGCACAACCAAAGATACATAAGGACCTGATCCCAAGTGTTACAATTATTCGTCCAATTATTAATTGCATCAATAGCCCAACATACCTACTAAGTAAAAGACTAAATAAATTAATATCTTACCTTTACACATTTAATGAAAGGTACACCATTAAAAATTCAAGAACTTTAGCCTATACCAGCAGATAAAATTATCTCAATTGATATAACAATTCTATACACTAACATACCAGTCTCCAAAAAAAAAGAGCCAATTCACTAAATATAAATGGGTGCTCACGATGCTGGGAATGGAACGCGAGTCCCTATAAATTACCTACCACAGTACTGAGGCACGATAATTCAATCAGAACCACCAGAGCAACAGCTCACACTCGTGAAATTTGCACCCTGCCTCAGTTGCCGCCCCTAATCAGGTGCCATTCAAATGAATTGGCTGGACGGGAACAAGTTGTTAATCTGTCAAGGTTACCCGTGTGTACATGACGAACAGTCCCGTAATCAACTCGCTCTCGGTTCCAAGTTACCTGCCGCTACTAAATCACTCATATGACGTGTTGCAACAGTGATATAGGAAACCATTAATCGTAATATTATATATTAAAAAATCTAGGAAAACTAAAGTCAATCAGCCAGACCAAACTACCTGGCCGATTTCCTTTTAGTTTCGTTTCAAACGAAACGTTTTCATTCGCAGATTTGTTATCAAGTATCAGAATTAACTTTAGTCTCTCTGTACTTTATTTCTATTCAAACGCAGTATCCTTCTCTTATCTTGTAGCTTCATAATATATACATCCACTTATGAAATTTGTTATTAACAATCCAACCCAATTCAAAAGTAATAGCAGTGTGCATAGCTACAACACTAGGAGAAAGGATGACATTCACTATTCAAGGTTAGATCTAACTTTCGCTCAGAAATGGGTGAATTAAGCTGCCACAAAAGTCTTTGACCACTTACCAAGTAGCATCAAAAGTCTGACAGATAGCCATCTAGTATTTAAAAAGAAATTAAAGGAATTTCTGAATGACAACTCCTTCTACAATGTAGATGAATTTTTAGATAAAACTCGAAAAAAAAAAAACAATAAAAATAAAAGTGGAAAAAGAAAAAATACAACAAAAATGTAATAAAAATCCTTAAGGTATCGATTGTCATATGTAGACAACATTTACTAAACTGACACGTTCCAGATCATTACGAAATGTCGTATATATGATCTATGGAACAAGTATTAATCTAATCTGTTCTTGCATTGAATATTTTAATCCGTTTATTGTGCGATATATACGATTCGAATTCTGATGATTACACAGAGGCCGACACCTAATTTCGAATCATGCTGATGAAAGACGCAGAATACCGCCCGTATTACTTTGAATTGTTCCACAGCATCCGTGACCTTCAGCACACCGTTGACCGATGGAAAAAAAAGTAATCACTGAATTGTCAACAAACCCCGCTCCTGTTCTGAAAGAGTACTATCGAATACACCAAGGTATATCGTTCTTCCCCCGCCACGAAAAGTCAAACTAGTGGTGAGTTTGTATACCGTCATCTCATGAAATGGCTCTTATCTGGCATACCAACAAATTATGGGGACATTTCGGCCCATTGAAATGCCTTCGTAATCTGGAACTGTATTGTTTATTTCCTAACTGGCAAGAAAATCCATCACTCTCTAAAATCTTGTTTATTTTGTCAAAAATGTAAAACCAACAATTTATCCAGAAAAAAGAAACTTCAACTCATTTTACCTGTGAAACCCTTATGTCTCGTTGCGATTGATCTCGCCGGTTCTCTTCCGATCGGTCATGGAGGTGTTCGCTATATTCTTGGCCTATATGATGAACTTTCATAGTTCGTTAAATTTTATGCACGAAAAACCGCCGCTGCGAAAGCAGTTATCCGCCGCATAACATAGGACTACGTTTCCTACATTCAGACAAATATTCTTGCGGACAATGCAACCACCTTCACTTGCCGTGCGTGGAAAAATTTCATCCACGAGCACAACATTCGGCATATTCTGATCTCCAAATTTCTCCCTTCTGCTAACCCCATTGAACGCATGCTCCGTGAACTTAAGAGATTTATCAAAACGCCGCAAATCGGCAAACTCAGTGGATAAACTATCTAGATCCTTTTGAACAGGTTGTGAAAAATCTTTCGCTCAATTCTACACCATACACTCCATCTGATCTGGCTTTGGTAACCAAAGAATCAAACGAATGGATAAATCCCATATCGCAAATACCTAAAAACATTACCACCCTGGAGGAGAAAGTACGTGATGTTTTGATTGATCTTCCAGATGCAGGTTTTAAAAGGAAAACTCACTATGATAAACGTATTCCAGGGAGACGACCTTAATTCGCACACATCCTAAAGCATCAGTTATACATAAGCACTTATCTTCCAGCAAACACAAACACTGGAAATATTAAAGGGTCTTTACCCCCATAAAGATTTAAAAAGATTTCACGCCTCATATGAACGAATGTGTACATTAAGCAGCACCTATTTATACTATATATATATATATAAGCATCAAGCACGTCATTCGCCGAAGGTTCACCGAGCGACGAGCAAAATCGCAGTTAAGTGCCTAATATTTATAGTCAGATGACACAACAACGCAATGGATAATCAGCAAATAAGTGTAGGTTATCACAATTACACAATTAGGGGTAGTTAAAGATTTAATAGCCTTATATTTTGACGTGGGTAATATTTTGTGTGGGAGTAATATTTCATACTTGCGGGTATATTTGTATGAGGTGTTTGGAAGAAATAGGTGATTGATTCTAGTTTGTAGAGCGTACACGTTCACGTGCCACTTATATGCATTTTGGCCGACGAAATCTAGGATAGTCATTTATGGGGACAAGTAATATAGTTTGTTGTGATAGGAGAGAGGAGAATGTAAGATTTCTTTTGCCCATTCAAAATAATTTTAGATATAACTATTTATGCTACCAGTGAAGGATACACCCAGCTCTAGGAATTTTGTCAGCTTTTATGCTATTGATCTGCTGACATAACACGTACAATAATGTATCATGACAATATATGCTCGCACGCACACAATCTGCATAAAGTAACTAAGAACTTACATTTTCTACACTTAATCGTTGTTGTAAACAACTACTGCAGGCTGTGCACAGAATTTAAGTAACAGGGTAAACACTATTTAATTGTTATATGAAGCGTTGCTTGCCACTTAACAGACAGAGATAATTCTTATTCACATTGTTAGCTTAAAGATATTTTTACCACGTTTCATTGAAGTAAAATACTGAGGATTTACTTGAATAATGCAGCTGCCAGGAATATTTATCATTTGTTTAGGTTATGCAATTTTTTTGTTTGACCACCAGGAATTGCGTGAGACGCATGCAATTTCATAACTCAGCATGGTATGGAGTATTTACTGCTGAAACGTCGTAGACTTAAGCGTAGATATAAGAATATTTCAGAAAGAAGAAACGACGAGTAAGTGTGGTAGCGAGCGCTTGAATTATTTGACATGTAACTCAGGAGGCGCATTTTAGATGAAAGATTTGCTAACTTTTGACACATTCACAGAAAGACGAAGACACACACACACAAGCGAACACACGAATATCTGAGTGCCATGATTTTATTCACAGTCACCCATCTTTGCACAGATTTGAAATTGCGCACATAAGAGCAGGATAAGGCACGATCACGAACGTTCGAGAATGCGGATGATGTGACAAGATGAGGACTTTCCGATTCTAGGATTGATGATTCATGCTTTATGTTACTTAGTGAATTGACGTTAGGAGTGATCTTTGCCGTAATGAATATAGACGGATAAAATTGATATTATGCAAGTAGAACTAGGGAGATTCCTCTCACTATCTGTCCTTATTTTTCCTTCTATAACTGTACAAAAGGTGCGAAATCTATCTTGTGTCTAACTCGACGGCCGGGCCTGATCCTGCCTTGCCTTCTTATGTATATATATATATATATATATATATATATATATATATATATATATATAGGGTGTTTACTGTGTTTGCCTCTGTAACTTATAAAATAATAGGTGACGGGAAATTTTAATGCGGTAGGTCAACACAAGAAATGTTACACTTTCTGCGGAGCTATGAACATAGTTTATTGCATCATTTTCCAAAGAGTTACAGCACAATGCTATAATTTTTTAAATGGAAAATAGTTTTTTCTGTCGTGCATTGGATTCGTTGAAACCAGCTGCGTCCAAATCAATTTAAACTACATTCCTATCATTTGGGGGCTACAACCATTCAAAGTTTCAGGGGCAGATACCACAAACGCTGCGCATAATGCAATGCGCCTTCTAAATGTGGCCGGCCGCGGTGGCCGAGGGGACTGAGGCGCTCCAGTCACGGTCTGCACGGCCACTACGGTCGGGAGTTCGAATCCCCCCTCGGGCATCGATATTTGTGCCGTCCTAGTTTATAAGTAGTTTGTAAGCCGAACAACGACTTCAGGAAACAGGCAGCTTGGTAATGCGCCGCAGTAACAGACGAAGACCTGCAAGAAGTGAGGAGACGGAGGTGTTTGTTTTACCTGCACTACACCACGATCCTCATGTCAGCTTACGAGCCGTTGTTGCAGTCGCTGGTATCAGTCTCACATCTGTGTGGCGTATAGTACACGGCCACGGGTTTCACCGTACCGCCTGTCACTGACCCAGGAGCTGCATGGGAACGGTTTCCGTGCAAGAGTGACATTCTGTGAGTGGGCCATGCTTAATTTCACGCTGGAGTCTTTACAAAGTGTTATGTTCTCTGATGAGTCCACGTTCACAAATGATGGTGCAGTGAATCGCCATAACATGCACTACTGGGCCGCAGACAATCCTCGGTGGGTACGACCTGTCGACCGTCAATGTAGGTGGTCTATTAACGTGTGGTGTGGAATCCTTGGGGATGAAATCATCGGTCCACACTACTTCCCAGGTACACTGACAGGTGAGGTATATCGCGCTTTTATAGCCGACAGTTTGGGTGGTCTCCTTGAACATACACACGAGAGTTCATATGTGGAAGCAGCACGATGGTCACCCAGCCCATTCTGTGCATGCTGTTGTGGAAGAACTAAACAACAGGTTTGCAGGAAGATGGTTGGGGCGCCATAGTCCTCATTCATGGCTCGCAAGGTCGCCCGATTTAACACCAGTAGATTTCTTTTTGTGGGGATATCTAAAGGATCGTGTTTATGTCACTGAGCCCACATCCCCAGATGATCTAAAACGGCGCATCGAGGACGCATCTCGCTCCGTCACACCGGCGATGTTACATCTCGTCCGCAGATCCTTTCGACGGCGCATTGCTTTATTCATTGAGGAACATGGACACACATTTGAACATCTCATGTAAATCAACTTCCTACCGCCATAACATCCATCACCCACCACACAGCCATGTATTATGTACAGCGTTTGTGGTATCTGCCCCTGAAACTTTGAAGGGTTGTAGCTCCCAAACTAACAGTGATAGGAATGTAGTTTAAATTGATTTGGACGCAGCTGATTTCAACGAATCCAATGCACGATACAAAAAACTATGGTTCCATTAAAAAGTTATATCTTTGTGCTGTAACTCTTTGGAAAATGATACAATAAACTATGGTCATATCTCCGTAGAAAGAGTAACATTTCTTGTGTTGACCTACCGCATTAAAATTTCAAAAAATGTTCAAATGTTTGTAAAACTTATGGGACTCAACTACGGGGTCATCAGTCCCTGAACTTACAAACTACTTATGAACTAGCTAAGACTAAGGACGGCAAAAATAGCCATGCCCGAGGGGGGATTCGAACCCTCGACCGTAGTGGCCGTGCAGACCGTGACTGGAGCGCCTCAGTCCCATCGGCCACCGCGGCCGGCCATTAAAATTTCCCGTCACCTATTATTTTATAAGTTAGAGAGGCAAACACAGTCAAACTCTCTCTCTCTCTCTCTCTCTCTCTCTCTATATATATATATATATATATATATATATATATATATACGGGGTCATCAGTCCCTGAACTTACAAACTACTTATGAACTAGCTAAGACTAAGGACGGCACAAATAGCCATGCCCGAGGGGGCATTCGAACCCTCGACCGTAGTGGCCGTGCAGACCGTGACTGGAGCGCCTCAGTCCCATCGGCCACCGCGGCCGGCCATTAAAATTTCCCGTCACCTATTATTTTATAAGTTAGAGAGGCAAACACAGTCAAACTCTCTCTCTCTCTCTCTCTCTCTCTCTCTCTCTCTCTATATATATATATATATATATATATATACGGGGTCATCAGTCCCTGAACTTACAAACTACTTATGAACTAGCTAAGACTAAGGACGGCACAAATAGCCATGCCCGAGGGGGCATTCGAACCCTCGACCGTAGTGGCCGTGCAGACCGTGACTGGAGCGCCTCAGTCCCATCGGCCACCGCGGCCGGCCATTAAAATTTCCCGTCACCTATTATTTTATAAGTTAGAGAGGCAAACACAGTCAAACTCTCTCTCTCTCTCTCTCTCTCTCTCTCTCTCTCTCTCTCTCTATATATATATATATATATATATATATATATATATATATATATATAATAATGGAAAGTCCAGGTTGGAATAAATAATATAGTGAGGACAGTTACAACTCACCGCAAAGACGTGGCGACGAGATGCGACAGGCACATACAAAAGACACACACATACAACACATTCAGCTATCGGCCATGGCCTTCCTCAGAAATAGAGCACTCACGCAATCACACAGGCACACAACACAGTCATACAACCATCACCTCCGACTGCCACACTTCGAAGTGTGGCAGTCGGAGGTGATGGTTGTATGACTGTGTTGTGTGCCTGTGTGATTGCGTGAGTGCTCTATTTCTGAGGAAGGCCATGGCCGATAGCTGAATGTGTTGTATGTGTGTGTCTTTTGTATGTGCCTGTCGCATCTCGTCGCCACGTCTTTGCGGTGAGTTGTAACTGTCCTCACTATATTATATATATATATATATATATATATTGCTGTGTGTATGAATGTCTACTGCCAATATTTTATCTGTGACTGCATGATTTATGTTACTGAACATCAGGGTAACTCAACTCGGATGGACTTTACAACGTTACGATAGGTGACACTAACAGAGAAAACAGGGGCTATCTACACTGAATAACGATAAATTTGGAAAAGCTATCAAAAACGTTCTTGCGACAGTCCATAATAAAGGGTAAGTAACAATTATGTCTCTCGGGAGCCGGAATTTCTGATATTCATTTATAACCTGGACCTTAAGTTCTTCATTAGTGCTTACTACGATGAGTTCTTCATGAAGTGCGTCAATTGGCCATCTACATCACAATATGGATTTATAATCCAATACGGTATTTTTATCCTCAAACCACTTCTCAAACTTTGTGGGACATTTAAGTGTTGAACATACATTGAAACATGATCCTCACAGTTTGTGACAAATTTCGAAAACTAGCTGATGTCTCCAAAAAGTTCAAATGTTTGTATAGTCTATGGTACTTAACTACGGGTTATCAGTCCCTAAACTTACAAACTACTTATGAACTACTTACGAACTAGGACGGCACAAATATCCATGCCCGAGGGGGCATTCGAACCCCCGACCGTAGTGGCCGTGCAAACCGTGACTGGAGCGCCTTAGTCCCCTCGGCCACCGCGGCCGGCTCTGATGTCTCCTCCCTGTCCCCTACCAGTAAAAAAATAAAATCTGACAGCGCGCCTGCAGCAGAGACAGAAAATACAGAATTCCTCCACTCTCTCATTTAGTCAATGAAGCGAACAGTGACATACAAAGGATCAAGCGTCAGCGTTGTGATAATAATTTGGAATTTTGTTTGCGACCTTCCTAGATCAGTTGGTGGTAACGCAGGAGTAGGTCTAATAATGAATAAGAAAATAGGAATGCGGGTAAGTTACTATGAACAGCATAGAGAACGCATTATCACAGTAAAGATAGACAAAACCAACACAAGTGTATATGCAAACTAGTTCTGCCGATGATGATGATATCGAACAAATGTATTAGAAGATAAAAGAAATTATTCAGAAAATTGAGGGAGATGAAAACTTAATTGTGATGGGGGACTGGAACTCGGTCGTAGGAAAGGGAAGGGAAGGAAATGTAGTAGGTGAATACGGACTAGGAAAAAGGAATGAAAGAGGAAATCGCTTGGTAGAATTCTGTGCAGAGCACAATTTAATGATCACCAACACTTGGTTTAAACATCATGGAAGAAGGCTGTATACTTGGAAGAGACCAGGAGACACTGGACGGAGCAGATTGACTTTATAATGGTAAGGAAAAGATTTAGGAACCAGGTTTTAAATTGTAAGACATATCCAGGGGCAGATATATACTCTGACCATAACTTATTGGTTATGAACTGCAGATTAAAACTCAAGAGACTGCAGAAAGGTAGAAAAGTTAGGAGATGGAACCTGGACAAATTGAAGGAACCAGAGGTGGTGGAGGGATTCAGAGGGAGCATTAGCAAGGATTGGCTGAAACGGAGGAAAGTAATACAGCAGAAGAAGAATGGGTAGCTCTGAGAGATCGGGTAGTGAAGGCTGCAGAGGACCATATAGGCAGAAGGACAAGGCCTAATAGAAATCCCTGGATAACACAGGATATACTGAAATTAATTGATGAGAGGAGAAAATATAAAAATTCAGCAAGTGCAGCAGGAAAAAGGGAGTACAGACGTCTGAAAAATCGGATTGACAGGAAGTACAGACTGGCTAAGCAGGAGTGGCTTGAGGAGAAATGCAAGACCGTAGAAGAATTTATAAATAGGTGAAAGATAGATACCGCCCACAGGAAAATAAAAGAGACATTTGGAGACAAGAAAAGTAGCGGTATGAATATCAAGAACTCGGATGGAAAACCAGTACTAAGCAAAGATGGGAAAGCTGAAAGGTGGAAGGAATATATAGCAGGTCTGTACAAAGGAAGTAAACTTGAAAGCAGTATTCTAGAAATGGAAGATGATGTAGAGGAGGATGAGACAGGAGATACTATACTGCGATAAGAATTTGACAGAGCACTAAAAGATTTGAGTGGAAACAAGGTCCCTGGAATAGATGACATCACGTCTGAACTGCTGATATCGTTAGGAGAGTCAGTAATGAAGACGTTGTTCCACCTAGTACGCAAGATATCTGAGACAGGGGAAATACCCTCCGACTTCAAGAAGAGTATCATAATTCCAATTCCGAAGGAAGCAGGTGCAGACAAGTGTGAAAATTACAGAATTATCAGTTTAATAAGTCATAGTTGCAAAATACTGACACGAATAATTCACAGACGAATGGAGAAACTGGTGGAATCCGAACTTGGGGAAGATCAGTTTGGATTTAGGAGAAATGTTGGAACACGGGAGGCGATACTCACATTACGATGTATCTTAGAAGATAGGCTAAGGAAAGGCAAACGAACGTTTTTAGCGTTTGTCGATTTGGAAAAAGATTTTGACAATGTCGACTGGAATATACTGTTTCAAATTCTGAAGGTAGCAGGGCTAAAATACAGGAGGCGAAGGGTTATACTCAACTTATACAAACACCAAACAGCGGTTATTAGAGTCGAAGGGCATGAAAGGGACGCAGAGTTTGGGAAGGGAGTAAGACAGGGCTGTAGCCTTTCGCCATTGTTGTTCAATCTGTACATTGAGCAAGCAGTGAAAGAATGCAAGGAGAAATTTGGCGAGGGAATTAAAGTTTAGGGAGAAGAAATAAAAACATGGCGGTTTGCCGATGACATAGTAATCCTGTCAGGGACCGGGAGAGCAAGTGAATGGAATGGACAATGTCTTGAAAAGAGGTTATAAGATGAACATCAACAAGAGTAAAACAAAGATAATGGAATGTAGCGTGAGAAAATCAGGCGATTCTGAAGAATTAAATTAGGTAATGAGGCAATAAAAGTAGTAGATGAGTTTTGTTACTTAAGAATCAAGATAACTTCTGATGGCCGAAGTAAAGAAGATATAAAATGCAGAATGACTATGGGAAGAAAAGCGTTTCTGAAGAAGCGAAACTTGTTGTCATCCAGTATTAGTTTAAATGTTAGGAAGTCCTTAGTGAAGGGATTTGTCTGGAGTGTAGCATTGTATGGTAGTGAAGCGTGGTCAATAAGGAGTTCAGACAAAAAAGATGATAGAAGCTTTAGAAATGTGGTGCTACAGACGAATGATGAAAATTAGATGGGTAGATCACGTAACTAATGAGGAGGTGCTCAACAGAATTGGGGAGAAAAGGAATTTCTGGCGTATTCTGACTACGAGAAGGGATAGGCTGGTGGGACATATCCTGAGACATCAAGGAATCGTCAACTTAGCATTAGAAGGTAGTGTGTGGGGTAAAAATCGTAGAAGGAGACCGAGGGTCGAATACAGTAAGCAGATTCAAAGGGATGTAGGTTGCCGAAAGTATTCTCAGATTAAGAGACTTGTACAGGACAGGTTAGCATGGAGAGCTGCATCAAACCAGTCTGCGGACTGATGACCACAACAACAAAACCTTCCTAGATTTGAACCACTATCGTGGACTACCATCTGCAACGAACAGAACCCCAAATTATCTATCCGCTGACGTGGACCCCTTGCAAGATGGAATAGGCCTGTGGTGGTTTAAACAGAATACTTTGGGAATCACTGGTATACGTAACAAATTAATGAGCTCATACTAGCAACAAGGGAATTGTCTAAAGAGCTAAAACTGCACAACAATTGGCAGTGGTCTTTTAAACTTATTTCGTGTGAAAAGTACACAAACAAAATTTTGATAAATATGTTCACTTTAACACCCTCTGTCGATTACATAGTTATTTTCATTAGTTTTCCCGAAAATATTAATAACAGGAAATATCTACATATTGTGCTGTTTATTGTTCAGAATCACTAACAGCATTACTTCTCTTTACCCTGCATTCTTAGATACGTAAGAAAGAAAATAGAAAAAGTATTTAGAGGAAATGACGTGACTATGTTGGTCATCGTATAGGACAAAAGCGTGAAAAGCAAAACACTCTTTCAGCAATTCCTTCCATTTCGGATATGATCAAAAGAGCACACGTACAAGTGGCGTCCCCTTATACCGCCGCCCAAACCCTCACCGATACAAAATTCTAGCTTTTCCAGAGCTGCGTCGTGGCGTGCTGAATAATTCAGCCACAGAAGCGGAAGTGGCATTCCTTTACAAGCGCCGAGGACGCTTTTCCAGAAGCAACGAGAAATCTCTCCCATGTGAACTGCAGGTAAACAGCCTGCCCCCTAATGAGGTCCCTTTGATCTTTCCCCATTGCTTGATTACCGTCTTCATAAAGCGGTCTCTCTTTAGGAAAACGCGCTCTTTCCATGGAAACACCAGGGCGCATTTTGCCCATGTTTTATACGCGATAAAGCGTCTCCTCAGTCCTTTAGCTAGACGGAAACGGGAAACACAATATTTATTTTTAATGTTCGTCATTTCTACACATACGATCTATTTATCAACACACATCAGTACTATTGAAGACAGCTCATTACTTTTAGTGAAATGTAGCTGCGTTATTTGATGCAGTACATCGAAATTTAGTAGCGCTTGAGAAGAACTTTCAAACATGATTCATTTGAAGTTCTGAAGCACTAAATGAGCGCGTATCGTCTAGTCTTGACGAATTAATGTACACCAATATGCAGACAGCCTACACGAACACGTCAATTTGGCATGAGGGATATTATATGCTTGCATAATATACGAATCATCTGGGGCTTATAACAGTGATACAGAGAAGGTAGGTATAACATTGTATATATTCCGCTTATATTGAATCATTGTTGAACTTGAGTACTCATCATATTGTTTTATCTTCCATCACCTAATTTGTTTCCTCAGAACTTATGTTCAGTTGTCTGTTCTTGAGTATGCCGATGAAAGTCGGCGCAGAAAAATCATTGTGCACTTTATTATTTCTCGTGGGCCTGTTACTTCATGTGTTTTTATGTCTTTATTTTTATTTGTTTACTTATTTATTTTTGTTGTGAGAGACAATTTCAATGACGAGTTTCTCGTAAGTATGTTGTGATGGTACTTACCGAGGGCATTCAAAACGTTTTGCACAGTCGTCTCTAATTTCTTTATTATTTGCAGGACGAAATGACAATTTTAGTGAACATACTTGAGGCATTTAGCTTCAAGTTGGAGTGTAAGAGAATTTTCATTTATTTACAGGTGAGCCTTAATGGATCAGAAAGTACATATCTGGTTGCGACAACGGTCGGTGATGAAGTTCTCTTCAAGCCCGGTGATGACTCTGCCACACCGACTCTCAGGAAGTTGCCCCCTGTTTATGGGAAGGACACAGTGGATCGCAGCAGTGTGCAATGGTGGCTTCAGAGGCTTAGAGGAGGTGGTTTCGCTCTGCTGGACAATCCACGATGCGCTAGGCGATCGACAGCAGTGAGTGATATGAATGAGACCGTTCATCAAATAATTCAAGTTTCAGATGTATAACTACACGAGAGCTTGCTGAAATGACGCTTCTGATTGGGTAGTGTGGTATCACTGGTAACTTTACTAGGCTACAGAAAAATCTGTGCACCTTAGGTGCCTAGATCAGGGGTCTCCAAAATACGGCCCGCGCGCCAGTTTCAAGTAGGTTCCTGGCTGTATTTTGCTTTTCTGATTTCGACTTGTTCGTTTCATTCGCTAATGAAATTTTCGTGGACATTAACAAATAGTTATTAGCCAATTCTCTGTCGCTAAGCCTTGAAAAAACACACTATATGCTGTTTAGCACTTGTAAAAGGTTTCCTGCCAGTATATGCCTAGAGTATGACAACAAGGAAATAGAAGAAGTTGAATGTGTCAAATTCTTAGGATTACAGCTGGATAATAAATTTAACTGGGAGGGGTATACCACAGAACTGCTGAAGCGCCTAAACAAGTCCCTGTTTGCTAAGCGAATGTTATCAGATATAGGAGATATAAAAATAAAAAAGCTAGCATATTATGATGCATACTTTCAATCAATAATGTCATACGGAATTATTTTCTGGGGCAACTCATCAGGCCAAGTAAAAGTTTTCAGAGCACAAAAACGTGCGTTGCGGATCATTTGTGATGTCAACTCGAGAACATCATGTAGAGGGCTATTTAAGGATCCGGGGATACTTACTACTGCTTCCCAATACATTTATTCTCTAATGAAATTAGTCCTAAAAATATATCTATCTCTCAAACCAATAGCTCAGTCCATGGGATCAATACTAGAAACAATAATAACTTGCATAAAGATTTAAAGTCAGTTACTTTGGCTCAGAAAGGTGTCCAAAATTTAGAAGTACACATTTTCAATAACATGCCAGCAGTCATAAAAAATTTAACTCACAATAAAGTACAGTTTGAAAAGTGTCTAAAGGATTTTTTGGTCGCCAACTCCTATTTCACTGATGAATTTCTTACCAGAAGTGATTGATTGCAACTTATTGTATATAATATTCACAAATATGAATACTGTGTTCAGTTTGACTTCAGTACAAATTTTGTGCATTAATGTAATCATTGTAAATCAGTGTAAAAAATTTTAAAAAATAAATAAAAAAGAAAAAAGAAAGTAATTGCTAATAATGTTAATATGCACCTAGTAAATTAGTAAGTAGTAATAAGTTTTGTGTCCTGTAAAATGTAAATATTTTTAAGTTAATTTTTTTTTCCTGACCAATTCCCCACCTACAAGAGCAATTACATTTGGGGTCTGTGGAGGGTACGTTAGCACATATGCTCTCTTTTTGTAAGTATATATTGTGTATTTTGTTCTGACATGTCCTAAATCCAAGAGGATTCCCTCAGTTCGGATCTACTGGAACGAAAAGTACTTCTAATCTAATCTAATCTTCATGGAGCGTGTCTCTTGTTACTTTTCTTTGTTTGTAAAACCTATACGAGTTTAGTGCCTAATAAGTGTACATTGTCGGTAGAAACGAAAAAGAGAAACGTCGATGCGTAGTGCCGACTATACAATAAAACATGCGGCGTGAAATACTTCGTCATAGAGAAAAGCAACAAAACCATGTGTGGAAACTGCTATACTCAAGGACTTTAATATCCATCCTCACTATGAAACAAAACATGGTACAGATTGATGCGTTCAAAAGACAATGTACATGAGCACAAATTCGAAGTGCTGAAACGTAGATTGTTTTAGGAACAAAACAGTTTTAAGAACGTGTTCATAAAGCTGATGCTGCTACGAAATCAGGCTGAAGAATCGGGCATGAAATCGCCAAACGAGGATTGGCGGGTTGTGATTACATAAAGAATTGCATACTGACTACGACTGAACAATTGTTCCGTGTCAAAATGAAACAATGTGAAGTTGTTCCTCTATCAGCAGGTACTGTGGCGCGTCCAGTTAAACACATTGTTTCCAATTTAACAAGTACGTTGCAAGAAAGGGCATCCCACTTTGCTTGGTATTCTGCAGCCCTGAGCGAATCTACTGATTATCAGTGATAATGCCTAAGTTCTGTTCTTAAGAGGTGTTGGATCAAAATTTGAAGTATCCAAAAAAACTAGCAGAACTGATTTCGCAATATGTCACAACAACGGCTGATGACATGTTTAAAGAGGCACAGTTGACTTCGGCCACATAGTGCAATCTTATTTTCTTTTTTTTTTTTTTTTTCTTTTTATAAATGAATTAATTTGTACAGTACAAACTTGTCCATTTACCTTCAAGCATCCATATAACGAACACAAAGTACCAATAATTTGAAACATTGATCGTTTGCAGTGGACATTACCGTGTTGTGAAAATTTAATATGTCGTCATAAATTTCGTCGGAACACGACTGTTTCACGTGACGCTCGTAAACAAACAACTGACCAGCACAACTGTCCCTGTATGCAGCACAGCTACCGCTGGCAACATCATCATGTAAGTGCAGCACGCCGCTGAAGTTTTACCCCCAACAACATATGTATGTTAAACAGAGGCAGCCGTCACCTAAACTGCATTTTAACCTAGTTCATATTTTGCTAATCTTTGTTTGCGGGTGTAAAGAGTGCTGTGATGGTGATAATACCGTGTACAGATTAAATTGGAGTTTCCGCCTTATCAGTGACGTCACAGGTCAAAGTAGGCGTTAGTGTCGTATTCTTCAGTAATCGCCAAATATGATATTCGTCCGCAGTACGATTCGGAACTTGAAATGTGGCCCTCGTAGCCTAGTAAATTGGAGAATCCTGGCCTAGATTATTGACAAGAGAAATGAAAGTGACGAGGAAAAAAGTATGCGAAGGTCTCATCAAGACCTTTACTGAAGAATGGAACCAGTGTTTCGACGGCGTCATTACCCAGGATGAAACATGGTTGTTTTTGTCCAAGCCTGAGGGCAAAACCCAATCCATGGTGTGGCGTCATCCGGGTTCCCTCCGGAAGAAGAAACCAAGACTTTCACGAACAGCAGCCCAAAAGGTGATGCCCTCCTCCTTCTGGGATCAGCGTTGTGTCATTTTCATTGACTTGTTGGAACCTGGCAGCGCCATTTACCGGAACCGTTTCTGTTTGTCATTGGACAAGCTGCGATGTCCCATCAAGACCCACAGACCACAGCTTCAAGATCTGCTCATCAGACTACACCAAGGCAATTGTAAACCCCATACAGCCCTTATGACGCAGGAAAGAATCAGGAAAGTGGGTTGGAAAATTGTTCCTCATCCTCCCTAGAGTCCCGACTTTGCTCCATCTGATTTTTTACCTCTTTGGTAGTCTGAATGTACAACTGAGCGGTAAAACTTTTGGTAGTGAGAAAGAGCTTGTTTATGTCTCAAGCATTGGTGTAAAAGTCAATCGCCAGAATTTTACCGAAGTGCATTTAAATCATGGAAAGAACGTAGGGTAAGATGCGTCACAGTCAATGGAGGATACATTGAGTCGGCTGAATGCATAGCTAAATGTTCCAAGTATTTTCACAAAATATCTTAATCTCGTCCTGCAAAAAATGAAAAAATGGAGACTACAGGGCAAAACATTTTTAACGCCCTTTGTGTAAAAGTTTTTAAGTACTTTTACAACCATGCTCTTGGTGTTGACAATATCGCCTTCTGAAGTAAAGCGCTTTTCACTATAACCCAAGTCTTAGTCCACGCATGTCACATCGTGACTTTGCAGAAAAAAATGTCTGAGAGGGTATTTTTCCTGTAACATTACTGTTATGAACAGAGAAACTCTTATTAAAATCATAAAGGTAATAGTAATCCCTAATAGAGTCCATCATCATCATCATTAGAGACTGATTATGCCTTTCAGCGTTCAGTCTGGAGCATAGTACCTCTAATAAAATTCCTCCATGATCCCCTAATCAATGCTAACATTGATGCCTCGTCTGATGTTATGCCTTTTACTTCAAAATCATTCTGCACCGAATCTAAGTACTTTCTCACTTCAATATCATGCTGGCAACAATCAGAGCAAAAGAGTCCATCTGCAGTAAAATGAATTGAGGCTACGAAAGCCCTCCAAATAGAGAGTAGCTCTGAAATTAGTGCTCACGATGATATAATTCGTTTACTGGTTTAGCATTGTATCGTCACGCTAATCGGTGGTCATTCACGCGTCGTTAATTGCAGTGCGGCAGCACTTACTTTACAGTAACAGTTATTTAATGTATTGTTAATGGATGCAAACACAGTAATCACCAATGTATTAGGGCCATTTGCTGACCGATTCCTAATATCAACTATTTCACAGCGTTATAGTTTTCTACGTACATGTAAGTAGAAGAGAATAAAGAGTAATTCATAAACATCGTAATTATTAGCCTTTAGCGATACCCAACAAAAGTTTGTGATATGAGAAGTGTGATACGTCTCAAAAGGATCGACGTGAACTAAAAAAACTTGGTCAATGATTTTGTTGCTCTAGTCATCGAGATTGAGGGGTCGTGTTCAGTTAGAGGGTACATGTTTCACACAAGAAGTCGATAAACTGTGCTCCATCACTACTCCACAAATCAACATTTATTTTCTCCGTTAACGACGGGTATCAGCTGATATTAGTTTTTTTTTTCTCACTACGTAAACTTTCACTGCAATCGCACTCTGTAGGTCGTTATGAACCCATAGGTGATCGCGTACGAAACTATTGAAACCAAACGCGTTGTCACAGAAACGCTTAATGTACTCTTAAGTGCCGGCACGTGATCGCTGAATTGACTTCCGTCAGGCAGGTCGCTTCAAATGTTTTACTCATTTCCAGAGCGTAGCCATCTTCATGTCACTTGTGATTTTAAGACGAACATCATGGTATATTTATGTTTATTGAAGAAAATGAAAGTGGCTGTTACAGACCTGCAGCGAATAACTATTATTATGTTTAAAAACTGTTGCAGTTACAAAAAAAAAAAAGCACTGGAAAGCTGGTAAAATTTGATGTCAAATTGGTATATTACTTGTATAAAACAAGTCCCAGTTAAAGTTTTGTAAAAATTGTCCAGTTTGGAAAAAGGGCATAAATAGGGGGCCGCCATCTTGATTTAGGGAGTCTTCGTTCGGACTTCATGGAGGCTGAACTTGTGCCCTTCGGCTCCGTAACTTCCGTGAAAATTCGCCCAAGTTTTCGCTTAAAAAATGATCGTCTCCTCAGTTTCGTTGATGGGGACTTGGCGAAATCATGTGGTAGGAGTTGGGCAAACTGAACTTGAGGAATTTTGGTGTCTGTTTGGATACAAGCCAACAGTTAGAAGAATTTCGTGTTTAGTGATAGAGATTGATACTTATAAAACATTTGGTGTGAGTTTGGGACCTCACCGGACTTGGGACATTCTGGGAATTAGACACGCTAGAGCGGATTTCATTCTGTACCGAGAATTATTTCGGACTTTGTTTCTTTCGTGAGAATGCTGTAATTTGAGTTTGAAACTTGGCGTTTCATTTCGAAACTCCTGAACTTTTGCATGTTCAGCCAAGAAGCCCTTAGTTATTTCAACTGAACTGGACAATTAAATTTTTCTGGGACTTCAGTGTGTAATCAAATCTTAAATAAACAATTACATAAGTGACATTCAGACCCCTGTGCGTGACTGTTATTTACAAACCGATGTTTTCACTGCCAATGAACCTTATTTAAAAATTGTGTTTTTATAAAATTTAAGGCGTTGAAGCGAGAAGTGGACAGTTGGCCCCTAGACATAACGAATAGCCACTTTAGACTTAAAACTTCCGACTGTTTGACTTTGCCCCTGTTGGTGCAGTGTTTGTTGAGCATTATTATTTAGAGTGCGCAT
Source organism: Locusta migratoria (assembly GCA_026315105.1). Classification (NCBI taxonomy): domain Eukaryota; kingdom Metazoa; phylum Arthropoda; class Insecta; order Orthoptera; family Acrididae; genus Locusta; species Locusta migratoria. The sequence continues at coordinate 25,023,569 of CM048748.1, read as the reverse complement.
CCAGTGTGGTGGGGGCTCGAGCTGTGAATATTAAATGAGTTCATTTCATATTTGTCTGAAAGTAGACACAGGCAAGCACGCACAACGGACAAACACACCGCGCGAGCTGTAAATTCTCTCTCGAATCTCGCGTTTTAGATTGTGTGTATACTCGCAACATCAATATCGGCAATTACGTTTGGAGGCCTGGCGAAGGTACATTCACACATTTTCTCTCATTTTGTATTTATTATGTATTTTGTTCTGATATGTTCCACTTTGTACTGTTGATAAATAGTCCGAAGGTGACTGAAGGTAAATACCGTCTGTATTTAATACTACAAAAGTGGTGGAAGCGCTCAAAGGTTACTCAAGTAAGTCTTTATTAGGTTGAGCACAATGCTACTTTTGGACGAAATGGCAACTCTCCATTGAGAGACAGGATAGGGCAGAAAACTGCTGTAGTCGAGCAAAATACTTGGACAGTTCGTGAGGGGAGCGCCTTGGGGCTACACGAACGTTTTCGTCCTGTAAGAAGGAGTAAATGTGAGGATATGTGAAGTGCTTTGTTTGCGACAGTGTAGTCTAACGGCCACTTTTGCATGACTTTAACTTTGGCAACGGCTAATTATGCCAGTTTGAGATCTACATATTTTTCAAATTTCATTACGTAATTGTAACTGAAAAGTGTCGTGATCCTACACGATAATTTACGAATGTTGATATGTTATTCGTCAGACTATTTTGAGCTGACGGTTATTTCGTGTTCTGTGGTCACGAAGTGGACTATGTGACTGAGCTTCCCCTATGATTACTTACTTGTAGATTGCTACAATTTCCATAACATAACTAATGCATCTGTTCTACGAAATTTTAAGTTTTTTTCTTTATATGTATCACTTTCGTTTGTATAGGACCACTTCCAATAGATATATATTTTTGTATGAATAAATATTGTTCAACCGAGTTATCTGGCGTTGCCTACATAATTTGCAAACTTTAAAATAAATCACCTTTAATTACTTAATCATTTATTCCTATGTTATGTTTCATTAATATTTCGCAAATGATAGCTTAATGCATAGTGTTTGATTATAGGGTCATAGGTTAAAGACAATATTTGAAGTTATTTCAGTTACTAGGCATGAAAGCAGTCGTGTATGCGTTTACCTCGGAACTACGTCGAACCATATTTATTTAACATTAGCTTATATGCCCGTGTTTTGCAACGGTTGTTACAGAAGGACATGTGCGTATCATGGCTATTTAGGGTTTCACTCAGTGAAAATCCTTGTTGGATCGTTCTGTCAATAAAGTCAGTTGTCCTAGCCAAGATGTCAAATGTAAGTAAAAGTCATTGTCCGAAAAGATGTATCTTCATTAAACTTTGATACAAAATGAAACATGCCAAAAGAACCAAAGAAATGTCGTTAAGTATTTAATTCACAAAGCTAAATCAGTAACACTATATTCACCGTTTGTTGGTATTCCCAGAGGTAAGATTGCTTAATTCTATTCAGACGTTCGCTTCCTTGCTGTACTACCCCATACATATTTCACAGCAGTGGCGTCTATTAGTTCTTTGGTGCACTACAGCGCCTCTGTCGCTTGTCTGCTGTACTATGCCATCCGTACTTCAATCATAGACTATATCTAAATTTTTTTATTTTTTATACAAATGGATTCTTCCGTGCCTCTTGGTAGAACGCTTCCATATTTAAAGTTGAAAACAAACAAACTATTTTTGGTCTACTAAATTTTGTTTATTTACTAACTAGTTTTCGGCTTATTAGGCCATCGTCAGGTAAACTGTTGACATGCGTCGACAAAGACGCTATTGCTTGGTTCTCAAAGATGGTAAAAACAAAGATACAATACACAGATTACTTGGTCTTTGGATATGACATTTGTTGGAATTACAAACAATACCTGTTGTCATGCAGAATTATGTTCACATAATCAGTGGCCTCCTTAATATTTTTACATTGTAATTTGCGAGTGAACAGGGTGAAACACTTTAATTTCAAATTTTAATGAATTAAAACTATGTTAAGATTATTGACACTGTGGCATATGTTGGGATCATCACTTAAGGTGTACATTAAATTCGTTTTCTAGACTGATATTACATTTACTTACTTGACAGCATTTGGCAAGATACATATGTGCATCTTTGAGAACCAAGCAATAGCGTCTTTGTCGACGCATGTCAACAGTTTACCTGACGATGGCCTAATATGCCGAAAACTAGTTAGTAAATAAACAAAATCTAGTAGAACAAAAACAGTTTGTTTGTTATCAACCTTAAATTTTTTAATTATTTTTATTTATTTATTTATTTATTTATTTTTATGAAACGAAGATGCTCCTTGCAAATCTGTGAAGTAGTTTAGAAGTTAGGTGTTTCTGATATTTGGACAGACAGTTACTGAAAACAGTAATGAATCATGCCTATATGTTGCCCCAATCTTGGTTCAAGTTTGATGAAAAGAAACCTACGTTATGCTTAAAGCTATTCTAAAATTACATGTGAAGCCCCACAAATGTTCGTGTAATACTTTTGGAGATTACTCTCTACAGACACATGCGAATGCTTTCAGAAAAAATGTTTTAATTGGGATATCTTACTTCTTCTGATCCGATTTTGTGAAATGAAGCGTTAATGTAACCGCGTGACACCCTCACGTTACCTGTGAAAAACTTCCGAAAACTCGACTATTCGTTTTGGACATTAACGTGATGAAAGAGAAAGAAGACATAACGCTTGTAATTAAAAAAAAAACAACAACATTAAATTGTGATACTATATTTTAGTGTCCGATTTTTATGAAACTAAGTAGTCTGAAGTTACCCGTGAAAACCGCATGCGAATTCGTGAAGTAGTTTTTGAGATAAGTGGTTTCTAATAGATGAACAGACAGGCACAGCGGTCACTGGAAACACTTAAAATTACGATATCTTTCGTTTTTCGTGATTCTATTTTGATGAAGTCATGCCTAGATCATGACCCTTTCTTCGCATATGTTTCCTGTGAAAACCGCATGGAAATTCGTGCAGTGATTGAATCGAACAGTGACAGGTCTACATTTACAAATTTATTATTAGTATACATATGTTGTACAATTGTAAAATTTTGCAGGAATATATTGACTTGTATAAGTGATGTATGTTGGTAAAATCTGTTGCGAATATGGTTAGTAGTAAATAAGTAATAGATTAAAACGTGATGCTTGATGGGGCGGTTGTCCATGAGCGCTACTCTTTACGTCCTCATATCTCATGAACTACGTGTTGTACTGTGATAAAATTTCGAACGTACATTCAGCTTTAAGTGTGTATACTGTCTGCAAAATTTCCTGTTAGTACAATTTGTAGTGTAGCAATTACAAATTGTAACGCCATACCGAATGCTATAGTTTTGCTCCATGGACAGCGGAAAAGTACTAAGCGAGAAACTTTTTTCCTTTCATCGTTTTGCTATGGTTGTCAGCGACAAAACGTTTAATAAAGGTTTGAAATTATGTTTAAAGTTTGTCGCTAAGTACTCTTATTCTCATATAGTGTATTCATAAAGTCTCGTCGCATTGTGTGATAGTTTCTTGCCACTCTTATTGTTTATGATGTTATATCTCCTGAACCATATATCGTATGTGGTTCGTACTCCTACAGAAATTATCCCACATAAGGAATATGTGAACCAAATTTGGTTGAAATCGGTCCGTTAGTTTAGGAGCAGATGTAGAATATTATCGCATGATGCGGCCGTTTTTCACGACTGTCATTGTTTATGACGTATGTCTTGTAGGTCGTTCTTAGCCCGACAGCGATTGTTGCCTGATATTAAGGATCATGTGTCCAAAGTTTGGTTGAAATCGGTCCAGTAGTTTAGGTAGAGATGTGAACATACATAACATACATACATACACACATACAGTCTATTTTTATAAGATGTAAATTTGCCATACATGGCCCGTTACGTGTTGCGAATGTTACGTTTGGCCAGTGCAGCGTAGTTTGATCGTCACGAAAAGGCACGTAAAGCCGCAATGTGACGTAGCATAAGTCGGTTAACGCTAATTCTGAGGAATAACGAAACACTGTTCTGTCCAATAACTAAGGAATATACAGTCATAATATGCTCCTAGTTACTTTTCAGAAACGAAATAGATGTTGTATACACAAGTTCAAGATAATGAAATAATTTAGCGAACAAAAGTACGCGCAGTCCGATCACTTGGTTATCTATAAGGTAAAGCAGTCAACAATCCTAAGATTGGTTTGAACACCACAGTGCTTTACTAGGCATGGTCCTGTTTGGAGGTGGTATGCCGTTGCCTTCCTCCGACCTGACTTACCCAGCCAGTTATAGGGGGACCTACAGTTTAATGTGGGTTCCGAACCACGGTGCTACTCGGTATTTTTCACATGAGCAGTACTGCCAGAGGTGAAAGAAGTGGAAAGTGACAGATAAAAATTCTAGGACCTGGCGGGTATTGAACCCACGACGTTTAGATTTGCAGTCTGGCACTCTAACAATGTGCAACCGAGGCGCACTTGGTTAGCTTTCTGTATTGGAATTATTACACGTAAATGCTTTTACCAAAGAAAATTGTTTTTGCGGATTGACTTAACTACCTGAAGAACAATTTTACCATCGACACTGAGTGAGGTGTCTCACAGTAGACTCGCATTGGAGAAGAAAGCGGATCAACTACGCCTCGAGCGTTCAGATTTGTGTTTTCCATTATATCCCTCAACCGTTCTGGAATGTTTCCTTTGCGAGGCACTTCTGATTTCCGTCCACATCCTTAAGTGAAAGAATTCAAGCTGGTGCTCTATAATGACAATGATGTCGTCGCTTGGACATACAGTCCTAAACGTCACTTCCTTGTTTCGTTGTTGTTATCCAGGCATTCATAGGGTAACATCACTGGTAATAAAACATTATAACAAAACTCGTTCGCATTAATTTCCTTGATAACATTTGCTTATATTGATTCTAATAGTCGTCCTTCATCACTTGTAAAATATGTAAGTGCGTTCTGGATAACATTTGTTCATAAAAGGTCATACATTCGTGAAGATTATATCGTTCGACTTTCCAACCGTCTACTGTCTTACTCTGTTTTATAGGAGCTTTAATGCAAATTTAGAAAATGTGTGTACGACAGCTCTTTCTAAATGAGTGCTATGAAAGGTGGGTTCGAACTATACTCCTATCCATGTGGTTGTTACAACACTCTTTTTCTATTATTAATTTAAACGTGGATACATTGAACTATTGTTTTTTTTTCTCCCTAGAAGCACGTCATGTTTCTAAGTATCATGAAGCCAATATTTAGTAAAATCTTTAACATTCTTTGTTTAAACCATTTCCAAAGTAAGTTCACCGTTTTCTTGAAGATTCAACACTAAGTCGGTAATATTCATAGTGTGTGTATATCCTGTCTTATTTGTCAAAAGCAAATTATGTCACATAAGTATTGGATGTTTTATCCCTTGCAAATTTTTTA